>JAREIS010000026.1:657500-1240000 GCA_030060385.1 Muscicapa striata striata | reverse complement strand
TAATTGTTGTGTCAGCTGTGAGGTTTTTATTACTTGTTCACGGGCTGTTATTTTGACTGGGCAGGTAGTTTAAGCATCTCTAAAAATCTTATGCCTAACTTTTACTATTAACAAAGACTATATCTATATAGAAATGCTATTTTAACATTATATATATAGCATTTGCAATTATCCTGATATTTGCAAAGAGCCAACAACATATCATGCATTTATAACAGAGGGGGTGAAAGGTAGAAATCACAAAAGCTGTTGTGAAATCCAGCTGGAAACACGCCTCTAATGAGACATCTCCATCTTAATGAGGCTGTGGGTAAAGCTTGGATTCCACACCCAGCTTTGTGCTGCTTCCCCTGACAGCTCCTTTCTGTGCTGCCAGTCCCATTAACTCTGCAAAACGAGAGACAAAACAATGGGAAATCTCGGGTTTTTAAAAAAAAATCAGCAGGAATTCAGCCCTGTGGAGGGTGCTTTTTCAGCCTTTTCCAAATTAGGGGAATGGCTCTGTGGGACAGATGTTTTCAGGTGGGTTTGCTTGGGGCCACAAAGGGTTGGAAATTAAAGGAGGGATCCCAATTCACCCTGATGGAGCCTGGGACCTCTCCCCATCCCTGGGAGCAGGAGGGAAGCTCTGGAGCAGGGAGAGGAGGAGGAATTGAGGCTCCTCATGATTTCCCCCAGCTCTGGGGTGATGCTGGTTTAGGGGATCCTTGTGGGATACTGGTGAAAGCCAGGGAAAAAGCAGGCTTGGATTTTCCTCAAGGAAAACATGAGGGAAGGAATAATAACAATGATTAAGCAGCTGCTGGATGGGTGAGAGATGTGATGTTTCCAAAGCAGGTTCACCAGGGGTGGCATCTTCCTTGGACCAATGAAATTCTATCCTCAGTTCCATGATCTACTTTATAAAAATGTGATTTGTTTCTTCCCTGAGCAGCTTTTTCCACTGATCAACCCTTTTGTACCTTGAGGATTTTTCCAGTCTAACTTTCTCAAACTCAACTTAAGTTTTTTCCCAAACTAAAAACCTTTCTCTATTGTAAACATAAGATAAAGAATTATAACAAAAAATAAACACCCGTTAAATCTGTAAGAAAACCTAAAACAAAAAGTGTTTCCTTCTCTAACCAATAAATCTTTTTTATTTTGTTTTACACAAACTCTTTTCTTTAAAGCCATGGCTTTCTTCAATAAATTCTCTCTTTCTTGCACCATGTGTCCTTTACAGTAACACCCTTTCAGTGAAGAAACCTTTCCTAATTCCCAGTTTAAGCCACTCCTGGCACCACTCAAGGCCATTTCCTCTCCCTGAGCCAAATTTATCTCAGCAGACTGAGGTCAGAAGTGGTGACCTGGAGATGTTCCTGCTCCTGGATAACAGAGAGAGATTCTCCAGCTCATGGAGAAGGAAATCAAGAGGTGCAAGGACCTGATGGAGTGGTTCATCTCCAGCTACTCTCAGATGTTTTTCTATTTCTAATCAGACAAAAAAAAAAAAAAAAACCAAAAAAACAACAAAAAAAACCCCCCAAAAAAAAACCAAAAAAAACCACCCAAACCAAAACAAAAAAACAAAAAAAAAAACAAAAAAAAAAAAAAAAAAAAAAACCACTCCTAAAAATAAATGTTTTGTAGCCAGCCAGATCTCTGTTTGCTGTCACATCTCTGCTCCAGGAGGATCTAGAGGGCACATCCATGCCAGCCCAAATCCCATCACCCCATCAAGGAGGAATACCCAGAGAAAACACATTAATCTCTAAAAAAACATCTTCCATCTTCATCTGCTCCAACGATGCCCCCAGCATGGACCAGGCTGTCCCCAGCTGGGGACAACACAGGGACAATGAGCCTCTCTGCTGCTTTCTAGGATTCAAGTGCTGAGCCATCCTCTGTCCCAGGAAACCCAGGATCCACAAAAAATTTGGTTTTTTGCTGTTTGTAGGGTCACTCCCATGTCTAAACCCCAGGTGTGAAGGAATGGGCTCCATATTGCACTTCTACAGGGGAAGAAATGATGAATTTATCACCCCTTGCAAGAGCTGGAGAAAGAAAGATAGAAATGGAAAGAGAGAAGGAAAAGGAATAAGAAAAAGAAAAAAAAAAATCCAACCCTCAGAATGATTCTGCCTGAGCTGCACAGGAACATTATTTATGGTCCAAAAAACCCCAGAAGCATCTGAATGTAAAGCAGAATCACATCATTGATAACGGCGTGCCCTGATCAGAGGGAAAAGACATCTGAGGAGGGGAGGCAGGGCAATGGCACATTTCCAGCCAGCTGGAGAGATTGCAAAGGGATTTTAATTCTGTGGATGCTGAAGAAAATTGCAGATGAGGTTCTATGAGAATAAATAGTGTCTGGTCATAGATCAGCACAACTTGATTTTCTCCACTTTAAGTGCCACGGTATCAATCTCAGGAGGGGAGGGAAAAATCAAGGTGGCAAATGAATTATTCCTCAAACCTTCCTCCTTAAAAACAAACCCTTGCACTCTTGCTGGGCAAACAGGCATTGCTGGAAGGAGCCTGAAATGCAGATCAGGAGAGGAAATGGGGGAGGTGGGAAAGAATATTTATATCCAATAAATATTTCATCCTGCTCAGTGTTTCCTCCTGAAGAAACTCATAGCAGGGATTAATTTGTACATTCCTCCTCGCTCCACTGGTGCCCTTCAGCAAGGTTAATCTTTGCCTGATGCAAGTTGGGAAATTAAATCCATGGTGGTGGACAAACTTCCTGTGGGGTTGGATTGAATTTCTTGCTTTCCCCACCCAAAAAATGATGGATGTGTGTGGAAGCCCTGAACGCTGCCTGGTGGAGCAGATAATTCCTGAATTCCTCCTTCCTTCTCCCCCTCTCTCCCTGTTGTGTGTCTTAATCAATGCCTTGAGTCTGGCAGGTTTTTGATTTCTGTTTCAACAGGGTCTTGGATCAACCTGCTTGAAGGGGAAATCCTAAAAGGGGATAATTCTGGGTTTGCTGGTTTTTTTTTTTTTTTTGTTTTTTTTTGTTTGAATTTTTTTGGTGTTTTTTTTTGTTTTTTTTGTTTGTTTGTTTTTTTTTTTTTTTTTTTTTTTAGTGGCTGCTGCTCCCTCCTGAAATTCAGCATCATGCTGGAAGCAGGTGGGGTCCATCTTTCAGCTCTGGGGCAGGTGGGAGCTGAAGGGAGGAGATTTCCCAGCCCAGTTTTTCATCTGGGATCCCCCAGGAAACTTTTGGATGTGAATTTTTGTCACAATCCTGCAGAGATCAGACTCTTCACCACACCTGGGATGTGTGAGAGCACCTGTGGCAGAACCCAGCAGCTCCTGGTCCCTGCTCAGCTGAACAGGTGAAGTTTTAACCTTAAAAAGGCACAATTAGGGGCATTTTTTTCCCTCTGGATCCCCAGGCAATGGCACAACCACAGGAATTCCCTTCCCTGGAGCAGCATCCACCTCCAGAAGGGCTTGATCCTGGGATATTCCCAAATAATCAGCACCAGAATGATGCTCTCCTGACTTGATGCTCTTTTGGCACCTTGGGATGTTCATGGAATCAGAGAATCCTGGAATGGTTTGGGTTAGAGCTCACCCAGTGCCACCCCTACCACTGGCAGGGACACCTTGACTATCCCAGCTTGTTCCAAACCCCATCCAACCTGGCCTTGGACACTTCCAGGGATGTGGCACAAAAATCCCTCAGGCTCTGCTCTGCCTGAGCTGAGAAAACAGAGAAACCACAAAATCTGCCAGCTGAGAAGCAGCCGGAAAATAATAAAAAAATTAATAAAAGAATCCAAGCGCGGCGCAGGAAATCTTCCACAAAAAAAACCAACATCTGATTGTCAAATTAACATATTAATAATTAGGCAGGATGAGAACACGGAGTCCCAGGGCTGGCTGTGGCTGTTGAGCTGTGCAGCAGCAGTTCCAGGGGTGCTTTACAAGATGTAATTTCAGCGCTTCAGCGCTCCCCTCGTTCTGCATCTCAGAGAGAACGAGCTGGCTCCTCTCTGAAGGAGGGAACAGCTGCTTCCTGCAGGGTTTCATGGGTTTGATCTCTTTGGGGTGTTTGTTTTTGAGGAAAGCCTGTTGATATGAGTGGGAATTGGGAGGTTTTGTTGGGGGGAAGGGCTGTGGGAAGCACTGGGTTTGTGTCTCTGGAGAAAAATCACTTTGCTGGCCCAGGATGGGGAAAATCTGCAAGCAGAGAAGTTACAAGGGATAAATGAAGTGGTAATAGGTGCTGTTAATAAAAGTACAGCACGTTGAACTCCTCCTGCTCTCAGATCAAAAGCAAAATGGGTTTGTAGAGCAAGAGCCCCACCCAAATCCAGCTCTTCAAGAAGATGCTGGAGATCCCCTTGATGTGAAGGATTGGATTCCCCAGAGCTGGAAGTGCTGAGGGGAGGATGAATTAAGAGTCAGTTATTTCCAAGGCTGTTTTTGGGTCACTGCACAATGGCAGGAGAGCAGCCCTGCCTAAACAACCCCTGACAGATGTTGGGAACATCAGCCCAGCTTGGCCTCAAAGGTTGCTCTTGCTTCAAAGAAAAACATGTGGGAAGAAAAAAAAAATGAAGAAAAAACCAGATTATGCAGGGAATCAATAATTGATGGATAATTATGATAAATCTGTGCTTCTGCTGATGGCAGAGGGACTCTGGGCTCGTGGTGCCAAGTGACACACACAGCACTGAGCTGTCCTGTTAAAAATATGTATTAAAAAATGTGGGAATTGTGTGGCTGGAAAGGCAGAGCAGGGAATTTGCAGAGGCACAGCTCCTGGGCAAGGTGTGAAGAGAGGGGACACATTTGACTTGCACTGCCTCAGCTTTTCTGGGCACTCTGTAGATTAATTTACAGGTGGTGCTGAACTGCCAGAGGCACCTCCAGCTCACTTGTTTTTTCTCACAGGAAGATATGAGAGGGTTTATTGTGTTTTTTCTTCTTTTTTTTTTTTTTTTCCCAGAGCTGTGGGTCAGATCAATTCCACTCTTTGCTTGAGACATTAATAAAAATAAACCCAAGTCAAACCCAGCCTGGCTGGGAGAAGATGCAGGACAAAAAGCAGCTGAAGGACAAGAATAGCTCCAGCTCCTTTGAATGCTGTGAGAGCCTCACTCTACACAACAATTTGCATATTTTCTCCATGCTAATTCATGCACAATCCTCTCCCCTCCTCATTCCAGCCTCCCACTTGGTCCTGCTGCTTCTTTTCCTCCAGGAGAGCTCTGGTGGCACTAAGGATGCTCAATCCTTTGTAGAAAACATTCATAGCTTCTCATTTACCAAAACTCACCTAGACAGGGAGGGGATGCCCAGGCTCTGGTCTCTAAATTTAATCAGTGCCAACGCTCCCTTTTTGGCCATTTTTATTTTCACCAGTCTGTTGTAAACACAGGATTTAAGGAGATGGGGGAGGAACATAGAGGGGACAGCAGCAGGAGCATCCCAACCAGAGCTGTGACATCTTGTGGGGAGCAAAAGCTGCAATCCCAGAGTGACCCTGAGTGGCTCAGGCAGGGCTGGGATCCTGGTTCCCTTTCCCAGCTCCCAGCAGGAACTGGGATGTGCTGGTCCCTGCTGGTCAAAGCAGGGCTGTGTTTGGTGAGAGCCTCTTGGCTCTGCTCTCTGTCCCACTCTTACAAATCATGTAGGATGGGCTTTTTTTAGGGACAGCCAGGGCTCCACCAGTTAGATCACAAAATCCTTTAGGTTGAAAAAAATCTTAAGATGATTGAGTGCAAGTGGAGCAAGCCAAGGGAATCCAAGATAAAATAGTGGAGTCACAGAGCAGCATGAGGGGCTGGGCCTCTTCCTCCAGAGCAGGGCTGAAAACCCAACCAAAGAACAATCCCCATTTCACAGGCACACAGCAAATCCCACAGCAGCTCCTGTTTTTCCCCTGGGAGCAGCAGGAAGCACATGGACACATCCTCGTGCCTGGGTCAGCTCAGGGAACTGTGTGGGGAAAACTCTGCAGGTTCACCAGGGCAGAAATCCCAGCCTAAGGCAGAAATCCCAGCCCAGGGCAGAAATCCCAGCTCAGAGCAGAAACCCTAACCCAGAGCAGAAATCCCAGCTTGGGGCAGAAATCCCAGCCTGGGGCAGAAATCCAAGCCTGGGGCAGAAATCCAAGCCTGGGGCAGAAATCCCAACCCAGGGCAGAAATCCCAGCTCAGGGCAGAAACTTCAGCCCAGGGCAGAAATCCCAGCTCAGGGCAGAAACTCCAGCCCAGGGCAGAAATCCCAGCTTGGGGCAGAAACTCCAGCCCAGGGCAGAAATCCCAGCTCAGGGCAGAAATCCCAGCCCAGAGCAGAAACCCCAACCCAGAGCAGAAATCCCAGCTCAAAGCAGAAATCCCAGCCCAGGACATTTCAAATAAAACCCTGCACCCTGGGCAAGGCAGAGCAGCAGCCCCAGGCCCTGCAGCCTCCCCTTCTCTGCTTTAAAAGCTGTGCCAACCCCACTGGGCTCAGCTGCCTCTGGACAATTCCCATTCCCTGGGCTGGCTGCTCTGATCCCCCCCAGCTGCTCAGCTTGCTGATTTTCATCCTCCCTTTGCTGCATCCCAAGCTTTGGGCTCCTGGTCCTGCCCTTGTGGGATCCCTGAGGAGGGGAGGCTGCTGGAATTTGGGATGAGCAGCCCCATCCTCATCCCATAACTGAGCAGGTTTGGGTGTTCACACTCTGTCTCAATAATCTGCTGCTCTTTTTGTGGCTCTTCCAAAAAAATCCTCTCAATATTTTACCTGCTGCAGTTACAGCTTTGGAGCTGGAGCACAAAATCATGGGCTTTGTTCTACAAAGGAGCCACTGCTGCTGTGTCTGGCAGTGCCAGGAAGAGTCAGATCCCTCCTCAGATCTCTGTTTTTCCCTAATAGCAGATCAAAGCTTCCCCCAGCACAGAGGCATTTGCTGCAAGCAGCAGTGATTGAGTGCAAATCACAACTGGGCTCACCTTGAAGCATGATCAAGGTCCAAGTGAAGCATTTCCAGCTGAGTTTAAATAAATAAACTTATTTTGTCCTCATTTCTTCCTGCAGCTCTGCATTTCTGGGGTCCATCTGGGTGAAGATTTGGCCATAATACCCCCCAATATTTCCCAAAACTACTCCTAGGAGTTAATGACAGATGAAATGAGTGAAGATTAAACGATTTCAGGTCCAGCTTGGATGGGGTTTGGAGCACCCAGGGCTGTGGAAGGACCTGGCTGATTTTAACTTCTCTTCCAACCCAATCTTTGGCTCCTTTTCTGGACACCTTTTAGCAAAGAACAAAGATCATCAAAGACCTTCTGCAGCCAAAGGATGAAGGGCAGAACCTTTTGGGACACAGAGCTTGGCTTGGTCACAGCAGAGCCTCGTGCAGAGCTGGGCTTGTGGCACCTGACCCACCTGCAGTGCTCCAAATGTCACCTGCTGAAGCTCCAACATCTCCTGGAGCTGCAACTCCAACCTGAGGTTGTTTGGAGAACCTGAGAACCAGAGGGACACAGATCCAGCCTTGGGCAGTTCCCCACAGTGAATTCCAGAGGATCCTGGAGTGAAACCTGCAGGAGAGGAGGAGGAGGAGGAGAGGATGAGCAAAGTGTCCCCTCCACACAACAGTTTTGGGAATTTGGGGGTTGAGGAGCTCACCAAGAAGCTGGAATTTTTTTTTTTTTTTCCTGAATTTGTCTTGGGATGAGAAGATCAACAAGAGAAAAGCTCCTCTGGTGATATTTTTGCTGCTGTGGAGAAAGTGAAGAGCTGGTGGCCACACAAAGTTCTCCTCCACATCCCAGCCACCAAAACAAGGTTGGATTTTTGCACTGGAATTTCTCACTGAGAAAAAAGAAACAAACAAACAAACAAACAAACAAACAAAATATTCCAAGCCTGTAAATTCTCCCCATGATGGGTTTGGGTTGTATTTTACAGTATTTTTTTACCTTTTAAGCACTTCCACTGCTCCTCTGATGAACTTTTCAGGCTCCACAGGGCAGGGGTGTCCTGGGGAAATCCCGCTGCAATCAACTCCAAGAAGAGATTCACATCATGGGGGTTTAGGTGGAAACAGTAAACTTGATTTATTGAAAAAAAAAAAATCTATTACATTTATTCCTTTATTACACAGGTTTAAAATATTTAAAAATAGCTCTTATGGGCATTACACTTAAATTTTATGACATGTTTATTGGACTTTGAAGAAATGTACAATATGGCATTTGACACTATATTTTAAAAAGGGCCTTATGTACTAAAAGTTGGGAGTTTTTTTCCATAGGTTTTATTTTTCTTATCAACATTTGTTCAAGTCAATATATATTAAGGGGAGGAGGGAAAAATAAAATTACACAAAAAGAAAGTCTGCAAATACAAGTAGTAATTTTATTGCAATATACCGTAGCTAAGTGGTCTGGGGGGGATCAGAACAGTTTGGAGCTCAGTACAATTACAACACTGTGGAATTCAATAGAGGAAATTTTTATTCTTTTTCTTTTCTTTTTTTTTTTTTTTTTTTTCTTCAAGCAGAGAAATCAAAGGAAAAAAAAAAAAAAAGAACCCTTGATGAGAAAATTGAGAACAGAATCCCATGACCTGGGCAGACACAGAGGTGTGGACAAATATCAGGATATGGCTTTGCTGGGATGTGCAACCTTTCCTGCCCTTCCTGCTGTTGCCAAGGTGACTGAGAAGCTGAATTCTTTATTTCTTATCCTAAATTCCTTTTCACTGCTCTGCTGCCAGAGTCTGCAGTTTTTAGGGTAGCACCTTTTGGGGTTTTTTTAAATTCCCTTAAGTGGGAGAGAGCAGGGGAGGAGAAAGGAGAGGGGTGGACACGGCTCCTCCAAAAGCACCGTTGGCATTGCTGCTCCCTCCCTTCCTGCTCTCAATTTGGGCAGGAGGGGGGAAAAGACACCATATATAGGTTTTTTTCACAGTAAATGTGATGTCTTTTCCTTCGTGGTGAAAAATCCCCCTCGAGCTGAACGCTCCAGGCTAAAGATTAATAATAGTAATAATAATAATTTAAAAAAACACCCCACCTTGCAACAATTATTTTCCAGCTGAGAGACCTGAAGAAGGAAAATGGGCGAGGAGGAAAAATAAATGGTAAAAGAAGAGGGTGTCAGCACGTTGTGAGCCGTGGAAGGAATAAAAAAAAGCA
The DNA here is from genome assembly GCA_030060385.1 of Muscicapa striata striata. Classification (NCBI taxonomy): domain Eukaryota; kingdom Metazoa; phylum Chordata; class Aves; order Passeriformes; family Muscicapidae; genus Muscicapa; species Muscicapa striata. The sequence continues at coordinate 1,230,864 of JAREIS010000026.1, read as the reverse complement.
GGAAGAGTAGGAAAATTGCAAATTGCTGGGTCCCCACGGCTTCAGGACACCCAACATCTACATAAATTAGCACCACAAATGTGCAGCCACTGAGGACAATCTGCTCTGCTTCCCACTGGGAAAAGGCATGGATAGCCTTGGGAAAACCAAAAAATAAGAATTAAAAAAATATAACAATTGTAAGGATATTTAATTTTTTTTTTTGTTTGTTTGTTTTTTCTGCACAGGCCCATCCAAGGAAGGAGAGGAGCAGGATTTGGACAGAAGAGACAAGAAGGTGCCATGCATTTATCAGCAGCCAAAATCTGCCTGAATGTGCCTAAAAAGCCAAGTGAGAGATTGGCCAGTGGCAGGGTATCCCCAGTGTTGTGTTAAAGTTATCAGATAGCACCACAGAGATATGTAAAAATAACTATAAAAAGCACCTTTTTTTTTTTTCCTTCTTCTTTTTTAAAATATTTTTTATATATTTTTTTTTATTCTTGATATTCAGAGAGGACAATTGGATTTCCCCTGCCACTGGAATCTGCCACTGGGAACGGATTCAGGTTTAATTCTTATCGTTTTAAAGGAATGCTGAAAGGAAAAAAAAAAGAATGAATTTAAAATAAGCAAGTGGATGAAAAGGCAGAGGCTCAACACAGATCCTGCTTTTAGATCAGGGGATTTGTAGGAAATCTGTTCAAAAGTGGCTTTAATTTCCTCATTTTTGAATGGAATCATTCCAAAAGGCATCTGTGGCTCATCCTGGGAGTCATTCCAAGGCTTCCAGATCCCAGTTTGGGACTGGGAAGAGGCAGAAGTGGGGACAGGAGCTGCTGTCTTCATTCCCAGTGGGAAGCTTGGCTGGGATGGGCTGGCTTTAATACAGACAAGGTCACTTGCATGGTTTGAAGGCAGAAACATTCCAACATTTCAAATAAAAACACGACACAAATATTTACTCACAAACATACAAAAATAGAAGCACCTTTAAGACACTGGCAAAGAGATGCCCAGTGTGACCTTGAGTCAGCACTTTGGAAAATGTGGAATGAGGCAAACTCAGTGGAGGAAACACGGAAAATTCTGGAATTGGCTGTGGCATCTCCGTGCTGGAGCTGATCCAAACCTCGTGGAAGCAACAAAACCTCTGAGGAGCTTCGGATCCAGGATTGCCGGGACTTCAACGAGGAATTTCAAGTTTTTTCCTTTTTTTTTTTTTTTTTTTTTTTCCTTAGGAACAAACAAACGCTTCCTGGCGAGAAGAAGAAGAGGAGGAAGAAGGAGGAGGTTGCTGGAGGTGGGCTCAGCTTGGTGGCAGCAGGGACAGGGCCAGGTCTCCATGTGTGGCTGCTGGTCATGAGATTCCATATCCATCCTGGGAATGGCTGAGGGGGCACAGAGGGGCTGGGGCACAACAAAATAGGAGGGGAGGGGGGGAAAAAAAAATAATAACCCATCGCTGTCCAGTTTCAGACCTTGCACGTGACGAGGAATTCTTTTTTTTCTCTTTTTTTTTTTCTTTTTTCTCTTTTTTTGTTTTTAATTAAATGGCGCAATGAGGTTACGAGGTTGCTCATTTGGAGACTAGGTTCAGGTGGCTCTTTTAGCCCAGGAAGCAAGCTGGTCCCACCTCGAATCCAAATTTCTGTGCCGCTTCTCCGAAGTCATTGAACATGATGTCGACTATGGGGACCTGCTCCACTTTGGGCGTGTTGATTTCCAGGATGGTTTTCTGGTAGCCCTTCCTTGCCTGGAATGAGAGAAAGAGGAGCTCTGAGGATGCCTCCAAGAAAACATCAGTAAAACTGAATAATCACCACTCTGCTGGGAACGTGGTGTTGATTTTTGCTGGGAATTTTTGGACCCAAATCTGAGTCACAAATTTATTTGCAGGTTTAATCCATGTGCCTTCAGGTGACCACTGAAAAACCCTCCAGACCTTGGAGCAGGAGGAGATCATGACACTCTAACTCTGCTCCAGCACATTTCCAAGCTGGAATGGGAGCCTGGAGAAACTGTGGCTGTGGAAGGGTTGTTTTCCCTCCCCCAGGACCTGCTTGGCTTGTTGAGCAAATGGGAGCAATTTAATTCAAATATATTAATGAAAAGATCACATTTAAAGTTTGATGGAATTCACAAGGTGCTGCTGTCTTTTTATCATGCCTGGTGGCCACGGAGTTCTTTCCAAAATATAAATAATTATTAGAGGAGCAGAAGTGCCCCCCAAGGGCGTACAAAGCTGCACAAACAAGAGAATTTATGGAGCAGCTTTGGGCTCTGCCTTTCCCTGTGATTTGTGAGGCTCGGAAGAACAGGCTGGAGAAAAAGGGCTGGAAGTTCAGGAAAAACATATTGAAATTATGAGAAGAACATCAGCCCTGGAGCTCCTCTGGCTTCAGCAGCCTCCCCACTACAGCAGGACCTCTGTGTGGGGCAGCCCAACCTCAAATCCACAGGGTAGGGCTCAGTCCTGGAATCACTTGGGATGGAAAAGACCTTTAGGATCATCGAGTCCAACCATGAACCCAGGACAGCCGAGCCCAGCAGTTGGATGGGTCCCAAAAAAAGAAGTAAAAGCACCTCTAAACTCCTGGTGGAGTTCTCTAAGCTTCTAATTGCCATTTTATGGGGTCTAAGAGTCAGGCTAAAATCATCTTTAATGTAGAGAATCTGTTGTAAACTCCAAACTCCTTCAATCAACAGATAAATCTCAGATATCCTGCCTGCACGTTGGGCAGCACCATCTGCCAGAGCAGCAGATTAATCCAATTTATCTGCCCAAAAGGTAAAGGTTTTCAGGAAGCTCATCCACTTTAAAAAGTGCAACTCATGGTCCTCCAGCAACCCCTAAAATTCAGAAGGGGAAGGGAAGAGAAGATTCTTTTTCCCAATGATGTTTTGTCAGCAAGAGACAAGAAAAACCTGAGGATAAACTTCTCCTGAGTGTTTCCAGAAGGAGGCTGGATGCCCTTTCCCTCTCCAGGAATGTGTTAAAAGTTCTAATCTGATTTTCCTCATTGCTCCATCAGTAAAAAATCTGTTTGTGCCAGAACAGAAGCATTTCAATCTCAAATTACATGAGGAGTTTTTTTCTGTCAAACATCTCAATCTTTCTGTCCCGTGGGCTCCAAGTGCTGCAGTTCCAGAGGGTGGGAATTATGCATGTTTTTACACCAGCAAGCTGGGGCCCAAAATAAACGCAGACATCACCTGCTTTGCCAAATTTTTATCTCCTGAGGGCAGAATTTTCAGAGTTTAAACCCAAATCAAGCATCCAAGAGGAGTTAGATGAAAAGGGAGGATGTGAGGCACCTTTGGAAATCGTGGCTGTGCTTGTGCACCCTGTGAGCAGCACAGCCCAGAGCCTTCCTGGGTCTGCAAGAACAAAAATTCCAACCAAACCCTCCCTTGCCTTGCCTCTGAAAATTTCTGAAAGCAGTTTAAAAGATTCTTATCAAACCCTGCACATTTCCCACCCAACTGGGCGCCATCCCTCGCCTCTCCCCATGTGAGGAATTGGGCAAGAGCAAAAGCAGGGAGGCTTTTTAAAGCAAGCAGCATTTTTAGGCAGATAAATTGGATTAATGAGATTAATTTGACTCCTGGAGATGCTGCAGCTTCCCTTGACTTCAAGTAGGATCAGGGATTGCCAGGGAGTAATTTCTTTCCAATTTAGCAAGGTGATGTCTCCCATGTTCAGGACAACCCCAAAGCACTGGAAATTTGGGGGTGATCTGCTCTGGGAAAGATGGTGCTGGCCAAGCAGGGGAGGGGACAGACGTGTCCCCAAAGTGTCCCCAAGATATCCCTGTCCTAGGTTACAATGTAAAGATATGCCTAGAAATATGCTGAAACCAGGTGGGGCAGTGATTCTTATCTCTGTGGAGATATCTCCTGTTAATGGGCCATTGTTTAAAACTGGGTGTGGCAGTGATCTTTATCTCCCTGGGGATATCTCCTGCTCATGGGCAGCAGTTACAAACCACCTGGGACAATCATCTTTATCTTCCCACAGCCCATCCTCCCTCCAGGAGAGATCTCCTGTTCATGGCCAGTGAGTCCCAGGGCATGGCTGATAAAATTCCATCATCCCATGGGAGATGCTCCAGCCAGGGGAGCAGCCAAGCCTTTCCTACCCAGATAAAAACTGACATTTTGGACACCAAGGCAGCCTTTACCCACTGGTTTCCAGAGGACAAGAACTACCAAAACTTTCTACACGATCACTACTTCAATGACTGCTACCACCACCCTAACTAACAGGGTGTCAGGTTGTGTTCTGACTCTATCAGTAATTTTTCTTTTGTACTATTGCATGTATTTTCTTTTTCTCTATTTTCCTATTAAACTGTACTCCTGACTTGGAGTCTCCCACTGGTTTTGCTTTCAGAACCATCCCAGTCCCCAAGGCCAGGAGCAGCCACGTACCGCGCAGCCGTCGAGGGCAGCTCGGATGTAGGGGTTGTTGTCGTAGGACATCTCCTCGTCGTTGGAGCCCAGGAAGCGGATGGCCTTGTCATAGCTGTTGGTGGTGGCATCGTGCCAAGCCACCGACTGGTAGCAGTTGTAGGTGATGTTCTGGCGGGCAGAGGCGCTCAGCAGCCGCAGGAAGGTCATCTGCACCACCCCGATGGGGTTCCCGTCCGAGTCCACGTACGAGAGCTGCCAGAGGGGGACAAGGGACAACACTGGGCAGTGAGGGACAGTGAAACACAGCCAGGGGCTCTGGGGGACACCAGTGTCACCATAGCACTGCTCCTGAGCTGAGAGACACCAGTGTCACCACAGCACTGCTCCTGAGCTGGGGGACACCAGTGTCACCAGCACACACTGCTCCTGAGCTGGGGGACACCAGTGTCATCACAGCACTGCTCCTGAGCTGGGGGACACCAGTGTCACCATAGTACTGCTCCTGAGCTGGGGGACACCAGTGTCACCACAGCACTGCTCCTGAGCTGGGGAACACCAGTGTCACCAGCACACACTGCTCCTGAGCTAGGGGACACCAGTGTCACCATAGCACTGCTCCTGAGCTGGGAGACACCAGTGTCACCAGCACACACTGCTCCTGAGCTGGGGGACACCAGTGTCACCACAGCACTGCTCCTGAGCTGGGGGACACCACAGACACTTCTCTGCTCACCCAGGAACTTTTTGTTCTCCTGCAGGATGGGGTGAGGGTGGGAGTAAAAAATTAAATCTAAGGAGGGCAGAAAAAAAAAAAAAAAAAAAGGCAAGGGGATTTCAGCCCTGGTTGGAAGAGGGTGGAAATTTGGTGATATGTCTCAAGTTTAAGCCAATATTGAGTGTTTTGCTCCAGCTTTTGTAGAGGAGAGAAGGTGAATTTCTGTGAGGGTTCAGGGTTTTATTTTCCTGCCCTGACACGAATTTCTGATGCTAGGGGTGTTTTGTTCTGCACACCCCAAGGTATTCCTCATTCGTTTTTCCTGAGCACCAAACCCTGGGCTTTGAAGCAATCTTTGCCCTGCCTCTGCAAATCCTGGCCTTGCTGGTGAGGACTGGGGCCTGCCCTGGTTGGAAAAGCTCTGCTCAGGTAAAGGGAAAATGGATTTGCTGCCCTGCTGTGAACAGAGATTGTGAATCCCAGTCTTGCACACTGGGATTTTCTCCATTCTGCCCACCAGGCTCCTTTTTCTCCCATGCAGGATAACATATTCCTACAAAAAAATAGATTATTAAAACCCAATCTCAGCACTTGGGGGATTCAGGACTTTGTGGGACTTTCACAGCTCACAAAATGAGTTTTTGCAGGTGTGAACTGACTGTGCTTGAGGTGGCATCTCCAAACTACTGCCCTGGAAGGACTGAGGGTTCCTTTAGAAACAACCAGGAGAAAAACACAGGCACCCAACCAGCGTGGATTTCCTCCAGGTACCACGAACCCTCGAGTTGTGGTGCAGGCTGCAAACAGTAGAAGAGATTCATAACCACAATAAAACACTGAAATTAAAAGAGATAATCCAAATAAATAAAGATACCAACCGGTTGTCAGGATGCTGCTGCACTGTCCTCCTGAGAGTTAAATGTGACTGACCAGGAGAGAGCCACGCATGCCAGGAGGAGCTACCAGAAAACCACCAGCACGTGGAAGGAAGGGGACAAAAAATGCCAAGAGCTTGTCACACACCCAGTGTGGCACAACTGATCTGCAGGACCTTCTCTTATTTGGTTTTATTTCAAAACCAGTGCTTGGTTTGCAGCCTGGCTGCCTTTTAAGGGGTATTTTGTTGGTTTTTTTTTTTGTTGATCAGCCTGTGCAGATTTTGTGAAGCTCTGTCCCAGCTTTGCAACTGGAGCCACTGGGAGCTGGATTTGTGCACAATGTTTGCTGAGTTTTGGAAAATCCAATCCTTTCCTCTTTTCTCTGTGCTGGCAGGGGCCATATGGCTGGGATGGATGATGGGATGGGATGGGCTGGGATGGGATGGGATGGGATGGGATGGGATGGGATGGGATGGGATGGGATGGGATGGGATGGATGATGGGATGGGATGGGATGAGATGGGATGGGATGGGATGGGTTGCAGGCCTCGTTAGAGCTGCTGGGAATTGTGTGTAACACACACAGAAGGGAAGCAGAGAAAACATCTGCAGGCCTCTTACCTCTCTGAACACAGAGGAAAGGTAAGGAATTGGCTCCAAGTGCTCTGTAGCATTGATTAATGATGGTGTGGGAGCATCAAACCCAGCTGGTTTGGTTGTATTTCATATTTACTGCATCCCTCTTATTCAGCTGTCTGCAGAGGAAAGGCAGCACCTGCCCAGATGTGCAGTCCCAGGATTTATAGGGGCAGCACAGCAAATCTTCTCCTCAGCTTTGGGGCTCCCCAAGGGCTCAGCCCCTCAAGACACCAGGACTTTCTCCATGGAGTGACAGGAGCAGAGTTGCACCCAGAGGGGACCTTAAACTCCTTTTGATTTTGCCTATCCACACACAAATTTCAGCTCATTTTGGATTCACCAGGTAAATATCTCCTCAATGGTTCCAAGCACTGACTGAGGCAAAATAAGAGCTAATCTTAAAATAAATAAATAACTAAATAAAACTTCCATGGCCTGTGTGTTTGATTGTTTTGTGTTTTGCTTAGGTAGGTCTTCCACATACTGGTGGCTTTTTAAAAATTTTTCCAAATAGAAAAAGCAGGACAGGTAAAAAAAAAAAAAAAAACAAAAACCAAAAAAAGCAAGAAAATGACAACACAAAAAGATGGAACAAAGAGCTCCAAATAGCACCAGAAATGTTTTTATCTAAAAAAGAATAAGCCCTAGGATCTAGGCTGGCAACTGAGCCTCTAACAGAGCTGGGAAAAAGAGCAGCAGGGGAGATGGAGAAGTGGAGGTACTTGGAACGTGAACTGATGAAGTGCTCTGTAATTAAGCTATGAGTAGCTGCCCTCCAAGGAGGCACGAGGCTGAAGGCTTGGCTTTGCAGCCTGGCTGGATGATGCAGAGAAGCCCCAGCAGCCGTGTCCTCCTCGAGGGCAGAGTCAGAGCAAAACGTGGTTTAGTGGCGATGGAAGGCGGCAGATGTGGGAAACAACGCAGGGCCTTGGGTTGTTTGCCCTTTAAGGTGGAAGTTGGGGCACTGCAGGATCCCCCTGCCCTGGGGAGGGGACAACTCAGTAGGACACAGCAGAGCATCTCCTGCCCCTGGGCAGGTTGGTTCTGTCCATGGAATATTTGCCTGTTCCCAAATTCTCCTGGTTTGGCTGAGCTCGTTACGTGCATCCCGTGAATTCTGCAGGAATGATGCACCAGGGGGACACTTCTGTGGCTTAGGACACAAATGTGACATCCCTGCCCAGGGCTGGTCACTGTGGGAATGATCCCACAATGTGGATGTCCTGGTACAGGACAAGAAACCAGAGCTTTTCCTGGTTTGTGCCATGTTGACATCAAATGTTTGACCTCAAAACAGCTCTTGCCCCATGAAAAAATCCTTAATTGTGACTCAGTCAAATTCCTTTCCACTAGGCTGGGCTGGAAATGCTCCTTTAAATAAGTGACTTTGGTTCTCCCAAGCTCTGGGGTCAGCATGGGAGTCCCCAGTGGGATTCTTTTCCATATGGGAAACAAAATCCTCTGGGAAAACCTGTCCTGGAGATGCCAGGGATGTGCAGCTCCACCCCCTGGGTGACAGCACCGTGCCCAGCTCTGTGCTGGAGCATCATTCTGGGGATTTCTTGGGTAAGGCTGCACTGCTGGGGACAGCAACAAGGGGACACAAAATGGGCACTGATGAGGAGACAGCAACAGCTCTCTCTGTGGGATGGAGCATTCCCTGTGGGGTGGAGCATTCCCTGTGGGGTGGAGCATTCCCTGTGGGATACAGAATTCCCTGTGGGATGCAGCACTCCCTGTGGGATGCAGAATTCCCTGTGGGATGCAGAACTCCCTGTGGGATGCAGAACTCCCTGTGGGATGCAGAATTCCCTGTGGGATGCAGCACTCCCTGTGGGATGCAGCACTCCCTGTGGGATACAGAATTCCCTGTGGGATGCAGAACTCCCTGTGGGATGCAGAATTCCCTGTGGGATGCAGAACTCCCTGTGGGATGCAGCACTCCCTGAGGGATACAGAATTCCCTGTGGGATGCAGAATTCCCTATGGGATGCAGCACTCCCTGTGGGATGCAGAATTCCCTGTGGGGTGGAGCATTCCCTGTGGGATGCAGCACTCCCTGTGGGATACAGAATTCCCTGTGGGATGCAGCACTCCCTGTGGGATGCAGCACTCCCTGTGGGATACAGAATTCCCTGTGGGATGCAGCACTCCCTGTGGGATGCAGCACTCCCTGTGGGATGCAGAATTCCCTGTGGGATGCAGAACTCCCTGTGGGACGCAGCACTCCCTGTGGGATGCAGAATTCCCTGTGGGATGCAGAATTCCCTGTGGGATACAGCACTCCCTATGGGATGCAGAATTCCCTGTGGGATGCAGAATTCCCTGTGGAATGCAGAACTCCCTGTGGGATGCAGAACTCCCTGTGGGATACAGAATTCCCTGTGGGATGCAGAATTCCCTATGGGATGCAGAATTCCCTATGGGATGCAGAACTCCCTGTGGGATGCAGAATTCCCTGTGGGATGCAGCACTCCCTGTGGGATGCAGAATTCCCTGTGGGATGCAGAACTCCCTGTGGGATGCAGAATTCCCTGTGGGATGCAGAATTCCCTGTGGGATGCAGCACTCCCTGAGGGATACAGAATTCCCTGTGGGATGCAGAATTCCCTGTGGGATGCAGAATTCCCTGTAGGATGCAGAACCCCTGCAGGGCTCTGTGAAGCCAAACCTGCCCCAGGGTCCCCCAGGACCCCGCTGTGTCCCCTTCTAACACCGGGCAAAGCTCAGCTCCCACACTCCCAGTCAGGCAGACTGGAATAAAGCACTCCAGAGGCTTTGGGATCTCTCTCAGAATTCCACCTTAAACATTCCCACGTGCCTGGCAGGGGGGTTAGTCCAGCATGCAGAGGGCAGCAGTGTGGCCATACCAAAGCAGGTGACAAGCTCTGATTGAAGGCCAGGGTTAGCCACTTACCAAGGACCCCCGCTTGTATTGACTATACCATGTGGAAGGCTGTTCTTTGGGCCAACGAGCCATTTTACTCTGTAAAATATGACAGGGGGTTAAAGGAAACTGCAAGCACCAGGATGTTTCTTACCAGTTTACCGCGCTTGAATTCACTGAACCACGAGCCTGGGTTTTCCTTGGGCCAGGAAGTAATTCTAGCCTAGTTTGTGGACGGCAAGGAGGGAAGAGAGAAAGAAAAAGAAAAATCAAAATTAAAAACTAATTTCATTCCAGAGTCTGCATGTCTTATTGAAACTGCTCAATTTGCTGTATTTTTTTTTTTTTTTTTTCTTTATACATCAGTAATGAGAGCAGAAGGTGGCTGTGAAGCAGAGGAGGAGGAGTGGTGCTGCTCTGGCACCAGCCTTTGCTAAGGGCTATCTCTGCCTCCAAGAACTTGGGATGCAAATCCAGCAGTGGCAGGAAAATTCAAAGGAAAGACAGAGAGGAAGAAAGGAAAAGGTGCATTGATCTTCGTGTGGAGGGCAGTGCTGGTGCTGGAGAAGCCTGGTGCCTCTCTAATGCCAAATCCAGGTGCTGTGGGGCTGGGAAAGGCAAAGGAGATGATTAAAGAAAAGCCTCTGCCTGCCTGCTGTGTTTGAGGTGCTGGCCACACAGGATGGAGCTGCAGGTACCCAGAGTGACATTCCTGCACAAGGAACCAGCCATCAGAGCATCCTTAAGGCAGCCCCAGCTCAGCAGCTGAAGCAGTTTTTTTTTGAGTCAGAGCACAAGGAAGGAGTGTGGCTGCTCCCTCAGCCCCCCACAACACCCTCATTTGTGCTGGAAATCTCTCCAAAAACAACAGCCCAGCTGCAGGTGCCTGGGGATTGTCCTTCCCTTTGCACAGCAAAACCCAGGTTTGTGCAGGGGGAGGGATGAGCTGAGAGGAGCCAGGGCTGAAGCTCTGCTGTGGCTCATCACAAACCCACTGAGTCACCACCAGGGCTGGGCTGGTGGCTGCTTGCACTCCTGTGGGTGGGAGAAGCTTTTCCTTATGGATTCCAGCATGCAATTTGTATTTGAGGAGTGCTGCAGCTCCACAGAGCCCCTCACTGAACCAGCACAGCAGGAGCTCAAGCCCCTGCAAGATCATGGCCAGACTCTGCTTTTTGAGCTGTCAAATTTTGAGGAAAAACACATCACACTGATGCAAAGGAAGAGGAAATCCATCTCCTCTTTAAACAGCCCCGAGAAAAACTCAGGGAGGATTTATGTGGAGCATGATTTGTCCTGTGCTGACACACATTTCTGGTGGATGAAATGCAGCAGGAGAACAGCTCAGCTTTGTCACAGCTGGAGCACAACTGTGACACTGGCACAGCTCCCCCAGGCTGAATTGTGTTTCTGCTTGGCCAGTGCCACAGCTGGTCCCCAGGCAGCAGGAAGAGCAGCTCTGGAAAACAGAGTGCAGGGATACAGGACAAAAATGATGGGTATGGCTGAGCTAAGAGCATCATTACACAAATAACTTCATCAACCTTGAGCTCTGAGCCTGCTTGCAATCATTTAGGATCATTCTCCCACAAGGAACAGCAGGAAAAATGACAGGAGGTAAATATTTATCTGCTCTGCCTGGAGACACAGGGAGGGGAGGGGAATCAGTGGTGCTTGGGCATGCAGGCAGTGGAGCAGGGCTGTGGGAGGGAAGGAGTTAAACAGAGCTCCCAGTTCCTGCACCAACACTCACCCCTGATTTGGACAGCAAAGTTAAAAAAATTAAGGGTTTAGCATTTATTATGCATGGGTAATTATCAGAGGTTTGTCCCAAAATGCAGTTTAAATCTGGTTCTCTCTTTGTCAACATATTCCATATTATTTTAGAAGGTAATGTTGTGTGACAAAGGAACATTCTGGATATTTGATCCTGTTCAATCCTCCTGAAATTGGCTGTCTATGAATATTCATATCAGGAAACCATTTATCAGCAGGATAGAGGGGAAAGCAAAGGTGGTGTGGACTTACCCCTTCAGATTTCTTATCAGGGAAGATGCAGGTCTCTCCTCCAGCTGTGAAATTACAGTAAACTTTGAAAGAGTCCCTGGAACACCCTTGGTTGGGATCAACCCAGTATTCACCTGGATGAGGGGAGAGAGGAGAGGAAAGGATCAGGTCAGAGGGCACTTCAGCCACCTCCTCACCTGCCTCACCTCTCATGGGTTATTATTTATATGTAGTTTTTAAAAGTGATCATGTTCTGCTGCCAGCTGAAAACGATTTTTTCATCCCTTACACCCATTTTTAGAACAGAACATTTCAGCTGGAAGGGCTGCCCAGTGACATCCAGCCCAGCTCTACACATTCCTTCTCCACCATGGACTCCCCAAATTCTTCATTTCTGCACACAGCAACCCCCACATTCCCTCTCTGCCAGGACACACCATCTGGGAAATCAGGGTGGCAGAGCTGCAGGTCCTTGCAGGTGCGTGCTGGGTTGTGCTGAGTGCCCAAGGGATGTTTCATCTGCTCGATTTCCAGTTTCAAGGAATTCAGGGAGCCAAAAATCTCCTCCATGCCATCAGCATAGTCCATGTAGTTGTCAGCATTGCCATCATCCAGCAGCTGGCTGGCATCAATGTTCCTCCTGGTCCTCTTGGCAGCCTGGATGGGCAGGGGCTGGATGACTTCTCCAGGAGGACCCTGATTTTTTTTGGGAAAAAAAAAAAGAGAGACAACTTCTCATTCCATTGGGAAAAAGACAGGAGAGATGGACAAAGCAGCAACATCCCAAAATACACATTGGGCATGGAGAACACCCATGGATGGTGCTGATAAAACATCTGGATTTAACGTTTTCCACATTCTTGTTCTCCTCCACCTTTCCTTGTCCTCTTCCCATTCATAATTCCTCCCTTCCCATCCTGCTTTTCTCCCAGTGTCTCCAAAAGATTCCAACCCATTGCTAGCACTGGTAAGGAATCTTTACCCAGAGATTTTTCTGCTTCCCAAATTCCAGCACCCACAAAGTCTGAACCTCATTTCGTGCTTCATCTCATGGCTTTTACTTACAGGAGGTCCTGGGGGCCCAGGAAGACCTGATTCACCCTTTGGACCTGTGGGACCCTGGATGGAAAAACAAGGGAAAATCAGAAGTCACTCCAAAGAATTCACCTGGTACTTCTACCCCATCCCAAACATTATTTTAACTATGCCTGAAACTTCATTTTTATCCCTTCAGGCACACAAGAGGAGTCTCTCTGTACCCACATCCCAAGAAAATGGTATTTTTGGTTATTTTGGGTGTTTAGGTAAAGGAAAAGATCAAACACCTGGAGTTACAGTCAGATTTTTCTTATGCTTCCTACAGAATGCATAAAATGCATAAAATCTTTAACTCTCTGAACCAATCCAACCGTTTTGCAAGTCAAATAAAATCTTCAAATTAATAAAACATCAAATTCTGGATGGCAAAAAGACAGTAAGAAGTTGCCCAAAAGAGGAATTTTTAGCTGCCTGCACAGCAGGTCTGCACCACGAAATTCCAGAGTTTCATTTCTCACCGAGTTCTTCACTTTCCAGCTTCCCACCTCCCGCTTTTCTCGGGCTATTTTTAATCCCCTCCACTCTCCAGCAGCAGCTTTTCTCCTCAGGACTAAGCACTGGATTGTGATCTCTGCTGCTCTGCCCTTCAGGGAAGTGCAGTGGTGGCACAGAAACATTCCCCAATTATCATTCCTGGGCTTAGGCAGAGTTCGTTAAGTCCTCTCTGCTAATTGCATTCATTTCACTGATGAGGGGAGTCCCAGCGTGTCCTACACTCAACAAAAACCTCTCAGCCCCTTCCTTGAGCTGTGCCCATACTCACTGATGAGCCTTTAGCACCTTTGGGACCAGGTGGACCCTGTGGAGAGACAAATACAAAAAGGAGTCAGCTCATTTCCAAAAAGAGAATTCAGAAAGAGAATTTTTAAAAAATTAATTCCCTTTCTATTTCCATCTTCCCCATCCACTTGAGCTGGGTGTTGCTTTTATTTGCCAAGAGACAAAAAGGTTTTGTGGCAGAGCTCCACACTCCTGCCCCAGTGGGGACTGGGAAAACTGCTGGAATGTGGGGCTGATCCCAGCTCCGTGCTCAGGACACTCAGCTGGGCACCCCAGGGTGCAGCATGAGGCCTTTGGGCACCAAAAAAAGTGATAAAAATCAGCAAAAAGAGCAAGAAATCCCCGTGGGATTGTGGATATTCCAAAAGAAAGGAGGAGAGATATAGGGTGGGAGGATTTCCCTGTGCCCATCTCCCACATAATTTCCAGATCCTTCCACTGGGAGAGATAATGGGATGATGGGAACACCTGGAACTCATCCAGGTGTTTTTAAAATGCTCAGCTGAAAAAAAAAAACCCCAACATCCTCCTACAGCCAGGGCTGTGCTGGGAATTCCTGGGAGCACCAGAGTGGCTCCTGAGGGCCTGTGCAGCTCCCAGGGAATTCCAAGGTCAGGGATTGTCACCTACCGGCAATCCTGGGGGCCCTGGAGGTCCAATGGGTCCAGAAGGACCTGTGATACCCTAAAAGGTAACAGCAAAAATTATATTGATCTGCATTTCTGGCCAAAAATTACACATCCAACCCTTGCTCACAGGTGACCACTCAGTTTTGGAGGACTCCAGTCCAATCTGGAGCTTTACCTGGTTTTTAGAGCATGGACAAGGGAGTTCCTATCTCATTCAGGCTCACACTTTTAAAAATCAGCTCTTGAGATGAATATTTAATGGCATCATCCCTACTCAGCTCTTTCATACAACCCTTGGGAATCTGCTTCCCACTAAAACGGGTCATTTTGGAGCAGATCCATATTTCACACGTAGAATAAACCACATGGATACAGAAAATGTCCCTCAAAAAACTGCCAAGGATCTGCTGCCAGGGCTGCCCATCTCTGCTGTGCTGCAGCTCCTCGAGGGTGCAGTGCTCCAAAGCACATTCCAGGAAGGAATTTGATGGGATTTTCCTTTATGGAATATTTACCTGCTCTCCTTTGGGTCCTGCTGAGCCCTGGGGACCTGGGAGACCTCTGTCACCTTTTTCTCCCTGCTCTCCTGGTGGTCCAATAAGACCAATCAAGCCTGGGTGACCCTGGGGGAAAGCAGCAGATGTTAATTAGGATTTCTGACTGGAGAGAGCAAAGATATTTCTAGATCCAGCCCCAAATATCTGAGCGAGGTGAGAGGAGTTTGTAGCAATCCCTGACACGTGGAAGTGGCAGAGTGGAGCAAAATGGGAGATTTTTACAGCAGAACATGCTACAAATACAGAAAGAACCTCTGCACTGGAGCAGCTGCTCATTCCTTGGGGTTATATAAATATATAAATGACAGAAATGTTTATAGGGTGGAGAATCGCCCCTAAAATGGGCCAGGGCTCTGCACCTCCACGCTCACCCACAGCTCAGCTCCTTGGGTGCACTCAGAGTGCTCCAGCTCCCCTCTAAAGCTGTCACTGGGGCTGGTGACAGTCCCCAGGACCCCTCTGCAGTGTCCCCACACCCCAGCAGGGACCAGGCAATGGGATCCTGGGTGGGTTCTCACCTTCTCTCCTTTGGGACCAGAGTCTCCTTTCAGACCAGGCAAACCCGGAGGGCCCTTTGGGACACAGGGGGGGAAACAAAAGAGGGAATGAATTCATGTCACACTCATTCATCCAGTGCAAAAATTCCTGGAATTGGATGCTCTGGACATACCATTGGGCCTGGAGGACCATCTGGGCCAGGGGATCCCGGGAGACCTTGTTCACCCTGGAAAAAAAGTGCAATTCCCTCATTCCCAGTGACAGCAGTGCTCCCAGCTGGGAATATGCTGATTATTCACCTGTGCCAGGGAATGTTTGTCCTGGCTTTTCACAGATGGCAAAAGGAAAAGGATTTATGTTCCTTCCATGCTCAAATCTCTGCTGGAAAAGGGACTTTGTGGGTCAAGGAAAATCACTCCTGGAGAGTGGCTGAAGAACCAAGACTCAAATGAAACATGTGGGAGATGATATTCACCATCCCATCATTGCCATGAAATAAGTATGTTTTATCTGCTGTCAGGCATTCCAGCACAGACACAGCACTGGGAAAAGCATTTTGCAAGCAGGTGGGATACAGGAACAAACCTGAGCTTTCCCAAACTGGGAATACTCACAACTGGACCAGGAATCCCACGGAGGCCATCGGGGCCAGGCTTCCCTGGAGCACCCTGGGGACCAATGGGCCCAGTCTTCCCAGGAGGTCCTTCCAAACCAGCTTCCCCCTGGATGAAGAGGCAGGGTGTTGGATTTGTGTTGGGACATCAGATGATTTTGTGAGATGGTGCCAGGATGTCATGGAGTGAATGCAGATCCATGCAAAGCACATGAAACTTTCTGCTCTTTGATTTTCCTGCTGCTCCCTCCATCTCATTCTCCAAACTCCTTCAGTTTCCAGGAGGTTGCAATTCCTTGCCTGAATTCCAGCAGGAACCACCCTTTGGCTGTGAGCTCTCCTGGGTTCAGGGACACCCATCCTCCCTCCCCTGTGCTGCCACAGCGGGATCTGTAATTTCCAATCCCATCTCCATTTCCCCAGCACTCCCACCCAAACAATCCCAGCCCATTAATGCCATGTCTGCCCTGGGAAAGGACACGGGGCTGTGCACACCCCATTATTTACAACACATAAAATTGCCAAATATAGCACTTGGATGTTTCAAACGAAGGAAAACATTCCCATGACCTTACCAAGCCCTAATTATCTCCACAGAGCTTGTTAAGGGCTGAAACATAAACTCAGATTTCAGGCCAGTGGCCTCAAACTTGGGCTAATTTGTTGTAACACGCAGCAAAATCAACTCCCTGCCTTGGCAGAGGGAGATGCTCTTGGCATAGCAAGGACATAGCACAAGTGAAACTCCATTCAACTCTCACCTTGGCTCCTTTCTCTCCTTGCCTTCCTTCAGGACCAGCTGGACCAGGAGGGCCCTAAAGAAAGCCCAGAATAAATGGAAAACACAATTAGATCCTGCTGATCTGCAACGGTCCATTGGAATTAGCAAAATGATGCTCCAGCCCCAGGGAAGGAGACAAAATGGAGACAAATATCCCTGAAAAGCTTTTTAAATTAGTTCCTTGCTAAATGAATCCCTGGGTTCTGCCAGCAAGGCAGGAAGAGCAGGAAAATCCTCATCCTTGGATTTTCTTTGGGCTGTTAACATCTTTTAAAAAAAATCCATGGGATTTGCTTGGCAGCTTCCCATCAATTTCCAACGGCTGTGGATGGTGCATCATTTTATTTTTTTTTAATTATCACATATTTTACACAGTATTTACACAGCATTTATTGTAGGTTTAGTAACAACATGAGTTTTTAAAAAGTTAATAGAAATGCATTTGGGAAAATCTTGCTAAACAACCAACTCACCCTTTTTCCAGGGGGTCCAGAGGGGCCTGGCTCTCCCGTGGGCCCAGGGGAACCCTGCAGGGAGAGAGGGGAGGGGAACGAGCCATGAGTGCCCATGGATGGAGGGATGGATGGTGGATGGATGGTGGATGGATGGAAGGAGATGGATGGATGGATGGATGGATGGATGATGGATGGATGATGGATGGATGGATGATGGATGGATGGATGGATGGATGGATGGATGATGGATGATGGATGGATGGATGATGGATGGATGGATGATGGATGGATGATGGATGGATGATGGATGGATGGATGATGGATGGATGGATGATGGATGATGGATGGATGGATGGATGATGGATGGATGATGGATGGATGATGGATGGATGGATGGATGGATGGATGGATGGATGATGGATGGATGGATGGATGATGGATGGATGGATGATGGATGGATGGATGGATGGATGGATGATGGATGGATGATGGATGGATGATGGATGATGATGATGGATGATGGATGGATGGATGGATGGATGATGGATGGATGATGGATGGATGATGGATGGATGATGGATGGATGATGGATGGATGGATGATGGATGGATGGATGGATGGATGATGGATGGATGATGGATGGATGATGGATGATGGATGGATGGATGGATGGATGATGGATGGATGGATGATGGATGGATGGATGGATGGATGATGGATGGATGATGGATGGATGATGGATGGATGATGGATGATGGATGGATGGATGATGGATGATGGATGGAAGGATGACACAGGAGGGAATGAAATCATCAGTGGGCAATTCCCACTGGGAAATTCCGGTGGGAATGAGAGGCTCGGTGTCCCTGGGGCTGACACAGAGCCATGGGCACTGTGGGGACAGCTCCCATCTCTCCAGGTACTCACAGTCTGTCCAGGTTCACCATCATCACCTTTGTCACCAGGGGGACCATCTTGACCCTAAAAAGGAGGGAAAAAGAACAAGAAGGTGTTTTTAGGGTGTGAGTGGAGCTGAGCAGAGGAAATTCCAGGGGAGCTGCTGGGAAGGAGCAGCACAGTTGAGTTTCCACCACAGCAGGAGGAGGAAACTCTGCCAGACCAACACTTACAGCTGGGCCAGGCTCTCCAGGAGGACCAGGGTCACCAGGGAAACCAACTGGACCCTGCAAAGAGAGAAGAATATTCCCAAGTCAGAGATGCTGCACCTGGAGAGCACCAGTGACAACACAGGGAGTAAAATCCCAATTTCTACAATCACAACCCATCTTTGCATTTCAGTGCTTCCACCCTGTCCTGTTGCATTTCAGGCTATAGGTGAGTGGCAAAAAGGATTATGCAACATAGTTCCTTGTGCAATGGAGAAGCAGGAGAGAGAGAGCTTTATTCAGAGAAAAACTACACTTTATAGGGTAGCATGTGAAAAACAAAATAGAAAAGACTCATTGGTCCAAAAGGCAACACCTCTTTGAAAACATGTTTTGTGCAAAGAGACACTCACATGGCTCTCACCACCCTGCAGGGGCAAAAATCATTGTTATAATTTCTTGTCCTTGTGAAGGCTGAGAAAGGCAAGGCTTCAAGGCTGCTTTTTCCCTGGTTCCCAGCAGCATCCAGCAACACTGTCCCAGCCAGTCCAGATCTGCATCCTGACTACCAGAGCTCCAAAGGCACTGCTGGGACTTCCATCCCAGTTTTTCAGAAATCCTTCAGCTGGGTGACAGCAGCTTTGGGAATGTGCAAATTGGAAGGTTTTGCTTTTGCAAACGTGTGACATTTTGCACAGGAGGAGCCTCTCAGAGAATTTAATGACTGAAACATTTCACCATTCTTCCCCATACAATGTCTGTCGGGTGCTTCACATGACTCCAGGAGCAGCCTGCAACCCATCACAGATATCCCAAATCCCATCTGTTAGGGATGACTAAACCCCCCTGCCTCCTCTGCTTCTTTGTGCCATCTTGCCTTATCATAAATTTCAGGCATCAGAGGAGCCTGCAAGAGAAACCCTGTACCACAGTCCCCTGGAAAAATCAGCAGAGCTCCACTGGCTTCACCAGAGCTATAGAAATTAGCAGCAGCTGGGAGCTGGGTGTGCAGGTACAGCTCCCAAATCCAAGAAATCTCCTTGATCCTATTTTGGAAGCTCTGCTGTGGTGCAGAAGACCTTGGAAAGCCATGAACACAAAGTGACCCCAGTGCAGCTCCTCTCCATGGGGTGAGATTCCTGATAGCCCTCAAAAAGCACTGAAAATTCCAGTATTCCTGGGAAATATGGTACACTGGGGTCTTTCCCTCATCAGCACCCTAAAGAAGGGGGCTGAGATCATGGATCACCAGAGGAGCAATTCTATGGTTAGGAAACTATTTTAAATTTTCACAGATATCTCTGGGAACATCTTTTCATGCAGAAATCTCTGCTGGCAAGGCAAGGCAAGATGGAGGGGGTACTTACAGGGCTGCCTTTTGGGCCATCATCACCTGGTGGGCCTTTGGGGCCAGGTGGACCAGCAGCACCAGAGGGACCTGCTTCCCCCTTTTCACCTCTTTCACCTTTAGGGCCCTATAAAGGAAAAAAAAAAAATTATCCAGGGAAAAAACCACTCTACTGATCTGTAATTATCCTTCAATCAATCCTAAGCAAGAAGCTCTATTTGTGTCTCCAAACACAAGGACATGATTTAACAGTCCCTTCCCACAAGGACTGAGTGGTGTTCATGGTGTTCAGCCGTGGGTAGCCCAGCTTTGGTGACTAAACGTGATCCTATAAATACCCAGGAACGTGGCAATGTGTCACCAATACCCAAATCCAGGCCAGGGCTGCTTCAGTCCCTGCTGTCCCATCCACATCCCAGCACACTCACCGGCAGGCCAACCTCGCCAGGGAGACCAGGCTCACCAGATTCCCCAGGTTCACCCTGCACAGGGAAAAAGAAGATGGAAATATTCACATTTCTGCCATTTTCTGCTGGCACAGCAAAGCCACTGCACGAGTGCTGCAGCAAACTCTGCTTTACCTTCTCTCCTACTGCTCCAGGATTTCCTATTCCTCCAGGAGGACCCTGTGGACCATCTGCTCCTGGTGGCCCAGATGGACCTCTGGGTCCTGGTGGGCCTGGTGGACCCTGAGAGAAAAGAGGGACAAATTTCAGATGGGTTTCTCAGAGCAATGTCAGTGAGGAATAAAGCAATATGGAAGGCCCTTACCATCTGCCCAACGTCACCTGTTTCTCCCTTCTCCCCAGGTGGTCCAGGCAGGCCCTGTGGAGGTGCAGGGGGTGAATTTTAGCTGTGAATATCTCATCTCTCATCACCCTGAACCCTCCCTGGATGCTGTGAATTACCTGCAAGCCCACGGGGCCGGGGGGACCAGGGAAACCTCGGGGTCCTTCGTCACCTTTCTGACCAAAGAGCCCTTGCTGGCCTCGGGGCCCAGGCTCTCCATCAGCTCCCTGCAAGGAAAGGATCTGATCAGCCCAGGACAGATGTGGGGGCACACAAACCCCACCCTGTGCCAGGCAGGAATCATTCCTTTTTTGGGGTAAAAAAAAAAAAAGGATTTCTGCTAATAAGGGATAATACTCACAGCTGGGCCAGGCTGACCAATTGGACCCTGGGGACCCGTGGGGCCTGGGGGACCCTGTCCCAAAAAGGAAATGTCAGTGTTAGGAGCAGAGTGACAAATTCACCTGGAAAAGGTGAATTCCTTCAACACAATCTCCACTAAAACTGCATTAATTCCCAAAAGAGAGATGGAGAACAGAGTCAGGTCTCCCTGGACACCCCAGCATTCCTCAGCCCTGGTGCCAGTGCAGAGCAGACACATCCAAACACATTTTTGTGCAGTGAAGCCATGTCAGCACTCAGCCCTTACTCCTGGGTAACTCACGTTCCTCAGGCTCTGGGCAGTGCATAAAGGGTGTGGAACTGGAGTTACCACAGAATTACAGGATGGTTTGGGTTGCAAGGGACCTTTAAAAATCTCCTGGTCCTCCCCTCTGTCATGAGCAGAGACATCTCCAACTAAATCACAGAGGGAACTTAAGCCAAAGACCCAACTCTGATGGCAACACTGCCCATGTTTCACAGATATTTCCATGCTAAGTGGGTGATGTGGAAATATCTCAGTGTTCCTGGGAGATGGAGGCTCCCACTTGAGCCTCTCACTCTTTTTTTTTTTTACATCATGTGGGTATCTGATGAAGCAGAGATGAATCAACATTAGAAAACGATATAAATTTCATTTCTATTTCCAGCAAGTCACACCATGAGCCACACTGCAGAGAAGCAGCTCCAGCAGAGTCCCCCCCACTCACCTGCTCCCCTTTGTCACCTTTGCTGCCCTTCTGTCCAGGCTCCCCAATCTCCCCCTGCCAGGAACAAAGGGACAACATTAATCCCACACCACTGCCACATCCCAACATCAGCCCTGTGTGTCTGCACCCTCATCACAAATCCCACAGGGACACACCAGAGTGGGCTGGATTATTCCAGAGATTTGGCCACTCCAGGTGCAACCAAACCCTTTTCCATCCCACAGCTCCCAGCAGACCCTTTGAGCAGCCATGAGGGATTTGTCCCAGCTGATACTTCCACTCCAGAGGGGCTTAATGAGAGAGGGAGTTAATTTGGAGAGGCTGGGCATCTGGGGGCTACCTGCTACAGGTTTGGGGCAGGCAAACTGGATTTCAGGGAATTTTGTGGCTGGAAGAACACACAGAGCCCCAACTGCTGCTGCTCATCCCACGGGACTGTGAGTTCCATAAAAATCCTCCAGCAGCACGTCCCAGCCAACTGTGGGATGCACCAGGGTGCAAACATCACCCAGTTCCCTGGCAGAGGAGCTGTCCCCACCTTGTCTCCATCCTCTCCAGGAGGTCCAACAGGACCTGCTGGGCCTGGCAGTCCCACGGGGCCCTGGATGCCATCCCGGCCAGCTGGTCCTTGGGGACCCTTCTCCCCCTGGAAGCAGAAAAACAGGCAGGTCACACCCAGAGCTCTCCAACCCAGCCATCCCAGCCCATTAAGGTTTTATTCAGCTGCTGCTGACTCCTGGCTGGATGGGCAGGAACAGCAAAGCCTGTCCCAGCTGATATTTCATCTGTGCTCCTTGTCTGAAATGAGACGAAACTTCTGTCTTGAGGGATAATGAAAAGAACAAACAAATGTAAGCAGTGAATACCCAGATCACAGCTGCAATTTCACTGCTACAGCAGCATAATCTGATTTCATCTGAACCCTCTGCCATCTCTGTCTTGATGACAAACAAGACCCCAAGTAATTTTTACTCCCACAAGCCAGTTTTTGCTGATTCTGGTCCTGGCTGCCCCAGCACTCTCTGCTGCTCCTTCTCTGGCTGACCCCCAACTAAGGGGGGTTCCCAGGAGGCCCATCCTGAGATTCTGGACAAATAAAACCACCTGAAGTGAATAAAACAATCTCTGTGTCAACATCTTCTTGTAACTCCTTTGAGCAGGAGCCTCCAATCAAATTTGTTTGTTTACAGGAACTGAACAGTGAATATTTTCCAGTTTCCTCGTCCATAATTGAATTGCATCTGAATCCTGGGTTCTCTCCTCTAAATAAATTAGATGCCACATAAATTTCCTATTCATCCCTGCCCTGACTGACACATTGTGTGGGTACTCAGCAGGACTGATGTTCCCAAAACTGATTCACCAGGAAATTCTCACCTCTGGATTCACTGCTGGAGTTTCTAACAAAGCAGCAAGTGTGGCTGATAAACACTTCTGCTATCAATCAACCACCACCAGAGTGGTGACATCACCAAAGCCACCTCTGGCTGGTTTTGCTGATGGGGCTGGCTCAGTTCTCTGCCCACAGACCTCTGGCTGTCACCAGGAGGTGACACAGGCTGTGTGTCACCTTTTCACCCCCAGGCCTTCTCCTTGCCTGGGGTCACAGCCATGCTTGATAGCAGAGGTGCCACCACCGGGGCATTGAGCAGCTGATATTCAATGGTTTGATGTGCTCAGGATGAGAAAATTCCTTTCTAATTTAATTCCTTCCAAATAGAATTCCTTATTTTTTATAGTTTAAATCTCCACGAGGACTGGTTCCATGCTCAGCTCACATCTCCAGCTGTCCCACAACTGTTCATCCTCCTGCTGGTACTTACTGGAGCTCCCTTTTCACCTGCAGGTCCTGGAGGTCCCTGAGGGCCAGGTCTCCCTGGCAGTCCTATAGGGCCAGCTGATCCTGCAGGGCCACGCTCCCCAGGAGAGCCCTGTTGGGAGGAAGAGGAGGAAAAAAGCACTATGAAGCTTCACCATGCCCAGACAGAGAGAAATCCAAGCTCTTCATCCCTGTGTGTGCACATTTGATAGGATAACTGCCACGTGAAGAGTTGGGACCATCAGCCTAAGGGGCCCTGCAGATTATTTTTTTAAAATTAAAATCCCTGGAAGGGCTGGATTTTCCTCTGGATGGTGCAGAGAGCTCAGTTCCTGGGGACACATAAACATCCTGGAACAAGAGCAAGAGCCACTTCCCAGCCAGCAGGGAGGCTTGGATGATGGATGTTTCCTTCCAGAAGGGCGGCCCTGAGCAGGGAACTCAAGTGGAGACAACTTCCAGAGGGAAAGCAAGTGGATTAGAAACAAAATCCTGCATGTCCTGACTCCTGCAGCTCCCTCAGCCTGTCACATACATCCACAAAATAACTGAGATGTTCCATGAGTGGCTTGTAAAATAAAGGAACATGTGAGAGTCTTTGTGTCAGGGGTGGACGGTTGTCAGGGACAAACTCAGGTGCTCTCTATAAGCTGGTCTTGAAGTTGCAGTTTATTGTGAGGGTGTGGGTATAGAGATTCCTGCTGAGAGCTGCCAGCCACAGCTCAGAGCAGGATGGAAAGAGAGTGGGGGGATGAGAAAGAAGTAACAGAGGGATGGGAGAGAGAGAAAGAAGAGAGTAGGAGAGTAAGAGAGTAAGAGGGAGATTTTCCCATTTACAACACAATAAATCTTCTTCTGTGTTGAATATTCTAATTTCCACTAACCAATCTAACACAAGATACAAATCCTATAGCATTTACATCCAGCCTGTAAGAATCACTGCATTACCATAATGTGTTATACTTTAAACCCTAAAAATGACTCTTTGGACCTTAGCAGGGTCTTCTCTGAACTTTGGAGCTGCTCTCCAGCAGAAGCCATTGTTCAATCAAGAGGGGATTACTTTTCAGCCAGCCATCCTATTGTCTTTTGGTTATTTAGTAACTGAGGTCTGGTATCTCAAAGATGGCTTTTATTTCAATCTCACCCATGGTCTCCACATTCTCAGAATCTTTTGCTAAGCATTCATATTTTTCTGATTCATCCTTCCCAACAGGAACATCCAGGGAAATGGAATTAAAGGAACAGCAGGAAAATGGGGATGAAACCTGGAGATGTGACTAACCCAGGCCTGGCCTGGAAATGGTGGTGCCTGCAAGGACAGGGATACTCACAGCTGGGCCTGGAGGGCCTGGGGGACCTTCATTGCCTTTCAGCCCTGGAGAGCCCTGCAGGGAGGAAAACAAAGTCATTGGGGAAAGGGGAAAATGGGGAATTCTCCAGCAGGGGGGAGCCAGCAGCCTCTACTCACAATGGGGCCGGGGAGGCCTCGCTCTCCCGGGAATCCTCGCAGCCCGGGGGGCCCGTCCTTCCCCGGGAGCCCGGCGGGGCCAGGGTCCCCCTGCAGGGACAGGGACAGGGACAGAGAGCTGAGATCTGCACGGGCTGTGGAGGCCCAGCCTGTCCCCTCAGCCTCCAGAAACTCCATTTCTCTTCTAAACCACCCCATGGAGTCCCAGCCCATTTCCCCTCAGCCTCAAGAAACTCCATTTCTCTTCTGGACCATCCCATGGAGTCCCAGCCCATTTCCTCAGCCTCCAGAAACTTCATTTCTTTCTGGACCATCCCATGGAGTCCCAGCCCATCCCCTCAGCCTCCAGAACCTCCATTTATCTTCTGGACCATTTCACAGACTCCCAGCTCATCCCCTCAGCCTCCAGAACCTCCATTTCCCTTCTGAACCATTCCACAGAGTCCCAGTCCATCCCTCTCAGCCTCTAGAACCTCCATGTTTCTTCTGAACCATTCCACAGAGTCCCAGCCCACTCCCTCAGCCTCCAGAACCTCAGTTTCTTCTCTGGACCATTCCATGGAGTCCCAGCCCATTTCCTCAGCCTCCAGAACCTCAATTTCTTTTCTGGACCATCCTCTCCATCCCCAGGGAGGGAAGGCAGCAAGGGGGGTGAATTCCAGTCCCTACCTTGGTCCCCTCTTTTCCAGTGAGGCCAGGAAGGCCTTGTTCACCTGGGGGACCTGGAGGGCCTGGGTGGCCCCGCTCGCCCATGGGTCCAGTCTCACCAGTTGGACCCTGGAAAAAAAAAAAACAGTCTGAGAAAATGGGGTGGGTATTGGCAGGAAAAAGTGCAGGGTGTCAGTTGAGTTTTTGGGGTGTAGGAGGTGCCTTTCAGTGCCACCAGCAATCCCTGCAGAGATTCCCCCTCTGGCATCTCCAACACCTTGTTCTGGAAGTGGCCAACATCACCCTGGGCAACACTGGAGGCACTGGGAACCTCTGAAGGAGAGCAAATTTCACCCAGATGAGATGTTAACACTCCAACTATTATGCTTAGCTTTCCCTTTTTAATTGAAAACTTCCTAAGCACTCTCCAACCCTGCTGATGGACATAAATAATGCATGAGGCTCGACTCCCTGGCAATTAGCTGCTGCCTCTGTGCCCTCCGGGGCACTCAGGGTGACACAAGTGCCACCGAGGGCTCCCCAGAGGCTCGTTTTTGGGAGGACAAAAGCCACGTGTACAAAAAACACCATGTCCTTGCCCCTTGGTGGCTTTGGGGACAGGGTTGTAACTCATGTCCTGCTGCAGGGGAGCCACTTAGAGCACTCAGCAGCCACACATCACAGCAACCCAGCCCAGCAGAGCCCCACCGATCCTAATTTGCACTTGAGAAGACAGACACAGCCATCAGGGAATTGCCCCTAATCAGGGAATTTACAAATCAGGGACTTTAAGCTGTCATTAAAGAGAACAAATTAATTATTTTCTAATTAAAGAGCTGCTCCCCAGCAGTTCAGACCCTAAGCCTGTCCTGCTCAGTGTAGGCTCACTCAAAGCTGAGCTTGTTCCCACATTGCACAGAGCTGGTGGGGACTGAAAGGGAGCCAGCCCAGCTCTGACAGAACCTGGCAGCACTTCAGGTGACACAGGGATGATTTTCCTCACACTGACATGGAAGAGCACTCTGGCATCACGTTTGCTCTGCCCTGACCACCAGCAGCTGCACAGCCCTTGGAGATCTCATTTAACTCCCTTCTGCTTAAGGCCTTTGAGCTGGGTTGTGCTTTTCAGCTGGGTTGTGCTTTTTACCTGGTTTGTGCTCTTTAGCTGGGTTGTGTTTTTTTATCTGGTTTGTGCTTTTTAGCTGGGTTTTTTAGTGTTTTCTATCTATTTTTAATCTGTTTTTATCTATTTGTTCCTATCTATTTTTTAGTGGTTTTTTTATCTGGTTTGTGCTCTTCAGTTGGTTTGTGCTTTTTAGCTAACCTGTGCTTTTTAGCTGGGTTTTTTATCTATTTTTATCTATTTTTTTCTATCTATTTTTAGTGGATTTTAGTGTTTTTTTATCTGGTTTGTGCTCTTTAGTTGGTTTGTGCTTTTCAGCTGCCTTGTGTTTTTTATTGCTTTTTAATTTTTTTATTTTTAATTTTTTAAATTGCTTTTTATTTTTTATTGTGGGGTTTCTCACCCTACACCGATTTTACACCATGGTGGTTGTGCTGAGCTCATAGAGTCACCTCATTTATGTTTGTCTAAACCCCATCCCAACCCTTCAGCAAGGTGAGCTGGGGCCATGGAGGGGATTTCACACCTGCCTCAGGAATTTCAAAGCCACCTGACAAGGCTTTGCCTTCCCTGGAAAAGGAGTCCCTGCTGCACAAGCAGCTCCAGTTGAACCAGTGAAGACCAGTTGCAGATGTGGGTGAGCATTTGCTCCTTACCTGAGGGCCCACAACACCAGGGGGGCCTGGAGGGCCAGTCTTGCCTTGGAAACCCTGTTAGAGAAAGGGAAAAGACAAAAAAGTGACATTTCTGCAAAGGACTCCTCTGTGAGGGTCACACCAGCTGTTCCTCCCCCAGTGACACCCCTGACCAGAGTGGGCACCTGAAGGAAAAGGAAATAAGAAATCAAACAGAAAGTGGGAAAAATGTTTTTGTACATTTATAAAGGGTGAAACAGGAGGAAGAAGAAGGGATTGTCAAACCTCAGCCCTGCTGTTTGGATGGAGCTGTTTCTATGTATCTATAAAAATCTGTTACACTCATAAAACCACAGAGCAAATGGCAATTAAAAATGCCATTAATGGCAATTAAAAATGCCATTAATGTCGATTAAATATCAGTGTGAACTTCTTTATGCTGAGCAATTCTCAAAAGCTATTCCCCTTATCCTGCTCCCCGTTCTGCTGCTGGCTTAGGCTCAGCTCTGTCTCAGCTCAGCTCCCAGAAGCTCAAGGGCAGCACCACAGCCCGTGGGGGCTGAGTGAAGCTTTATCTCCTCCATCAACATTTGCTGAAAGGAGCCACAGCCCTGCTTGTCTCCAAAGGCTGATGAGCAGGGAAGTCTCCATGACAGCTCCTTCCAATGGCATTTTGAAGAGTGACAACGAGGAACTCTCACCACTGCAATTGTTTGGCTCTCCCAGGCTACTCTTTAAAAAGCACATTAATTATGGTTGTTACTCCAGCCTGCTGACAAGCTTGAGGAATGGCATTTAGGGCACAGGGGCTATTTTCTCGTTGCCACAAAAGAGGATCAGATAAATCCCATGCCAACGCTAGCCTGTCATGTTTAAATAACTCCTCCATGCTATTCTGGCTGCCTGCAGATCAGAAAATATCCTGTCACTGATGGGGAAATGCTAAAAGATCCTTGGGAAATTAAGGCACAATTTAAACTCTTATCACAGGCAAATATTTAGAGCATTTCTGTGCAGGGCTTTCCTTATTAACCTGAAGAAAGGGGTTTCCTTTTGTACTCTTGGAGCCTTGGGCACAGAGGCTTTAGAATCTATCATGGCTTTTTCAGAGCCAATCTTTGCAAATCTAATATGGCCAAATATCTCAGTGTGCCTGTTTGCTGCTGAATGGGCACTTCAATAAAGGGAAGTGTTTGACACAGAGATTTCAATCTTGCACGAAGATACACTGCACTGACCAGGCTACTGATGTAGAAAGAGCTTTTAATTCATTTTTATGCTTCTCTCCTTTCTTTTTGGCACTGTGAGGGGGAAAAGGGGACAGAAAAGGGACTTCTGCTGCCTGGGTCTGAAGGGGAAAGTGATCTCTGCAAGGTTAACAAAGATTCTGTTTCCTGGGAGAGGCAAACTGAGGAAAGCTATTAGGGAGAGACCAAAATAATTAAAAGACCAGTCTCCATTCATTCCTGCAGACTTGATGCTTTTGATTGCACTATCAGAAGCTGATGACAGCAGATGCTGTCAAAGTTCCCACTGCTCCCTCCACCTTGGCTGGAGGTGTCCTTGGATGTCATGGAAAACTCAAGGATGACTCAATGTCAGTCAGGCTCTGACAGGTGAAAACCCATCACCTTTAAGTCAATCCTGACCTGAGGACTTGGCTCAAAAACACCTCCAACCCCTTGTTTTAAAATTAACCTTGTGGAGTGTAAATAAATATCTGGTGCTGGGCTGAGCAATGTTTGCACTGCCTTGTTTAGCAAATGCCAGGCAAGTTAATTAAATTGTGTGCTAAGTTGAGGGGAAAAAATGCCTAATATGCAAAACCTTTTTAATGCTCATTTGCTGGGGAAGGAAAAAATGGGCTGCCCACAGATTCTCCCTGAGCAGCTGGAGAGACACAGACCCTCAGGGAATCCAAACAACCCAAACGTGGGGCTGCACCTCCCCAGCAGCACAGTGGGGTTTAGAGAAACCAGAAGGAGGCTCTGGAGTAATGACCAGCCCAAGATTTTTTGGCTACTTACAGTTTCTCCTCTCTGTCCAGGGTGCCCAGGTAATCCATCCTTCCCAGGAGGACCCTGTGGCAGAAAAGCAGGGGGAGAAGCAGCATCACCAAGTGCTTGGTGGTAAAACTGTGACAAATCTTGAATCAGCCCTGCTGGCCTCAGCTCCCAGCTGCTTCACAGAACCCTAAAATCTGCACCCCACATCTCCCAAAGGATTTCTCTTAGAGGAGCTGCTCACCACACTCAGGAAATCACTCCCAAACCATTCTGAGATCACCCCAGGGTACAACTGAAGAGACAGCAGTGCTGTGCTGTCCTCCACATCCACAGAGGGAAAATAAAGCACAGAAACACCACAAAAGATCCCAGAGATTCTGAGTCAGTAGGAAATGAACATTTATAATCAGCTGTAATTTACTTGGCTATTTAAAATCTGAGATCATCGGGTTGTTATCAGCATGTCTCAGTAATGCCTTTTACTGGAATGTCACCACTTGTCAGGGAATCAGCTCAGGGTGGGTGGGAAAGACTGGATTATTCCCTTGGATGTTTTAGGATTGAGTTACTTACAGGAGGGCCTTTTGGTCCAGGAAATCCAGTTGGTCCTTGAGGCCCTGGTGGTCCCTAGGATGAAAGACAAGGCAGAGAACTCAGTTAACCTGGAACACTTGATATGAAATATTACCCCTGGGTGAGCAGCAGGCAAGCACAAAGGTCTGGAAAGCCAAATGCTGGGTGATTGTGTAGAAAAATATTACAAACAAAATCCAGTGGGGGAAAAGAAAAGCAGAAATTGAGGCTAAAATCATGAAACTCCCATTGTTTTGGGATTTCCCACCTGATTGTGATCTGGAGAAAGCAGCAGGAGGTCCTAGAGAACCACATTCTCCATAAATTCCTGAAATTCTGGCTGCCTGCAGTCACCCAGGGGTGACTTCTCCCTCTCCCATGAGTGATGCTTCCTCAGGACACCCAAAATCCCTGAGCCCTCCCTGGAGAACTCAGGCAGGACCTAAGGGCTGGAGGTGCCTTAGGGGGGACCTTTCCCCACACCAGCACCTTTCACCTTGGATTTCCAACCAGAATTTTCCTTTTTTTTTTTTCCTTTTGCTGAGCTGCATCCAGGCTCCTGCCCACTCTTCTCTGTTAACAGGGCACCCAGGAGGATCCTCCTTACCAAAAACTCCTCAAAATTTCAGCCCTGCAGCCCCAGCTCCTCTGCCAGAGCACTGGACTGAGTCCTGCTTTACCCTCAGCTCATCTTACCCTTTCTCCAGGAGGACCAGGGGGGCCATCACCACCAGAGTTGCCCTTTTAGGAAGAAGAAAAACAAGAGAGCCTTTAAAAAAATACCCAAATCAGCATCACAGCTTCAGATGGCAGCAAGCCCACGGTGACACCACAGCCCAGCAACTCCCCCAGCCCTCTCTAATAATAACAATTCTGTGGCAGGAGCAGCAGCCAGTGACAAATGAGCAGCTGCTTGTTCCCCCCACATCCCATCATAAAAATCCAGGGGAGATTGGGATATTTCCATCACACTCAGAGAGATAAATGTCATCTCTAAAGGGAGGGATTTATCAAAAATTCGTGCCAACACAAAGCCCAGACTTTTTTTTTTTAGATCTGGTGCAGGGTGGTGACAACATCTCCCAACACAAGCTTTGCTTCCATCAAGCCTGGTGATCAATGCTCAGGTAATCTGGATTGGCTGGGAGAAAAATCCCAAATTTTGCCTGGTGGCCAATCCTGGCTCAGCAGTGGGAAGGCAAAAATGGCTCAGCCAGGCTCAGGAGACCAACAGCACCACATCCCCTCAGCCACAGCACAGCCTGAGGGCTCTAAGCGGGGTTAAACTCGATTTAAACCCCAAATTGAGGGGTCAGGGGAGGTTTAGGGGCTGATGTTGGAGTTGTGAAGGTCTCCAGTCTGAAAATGCACTCAGAGCCCTGCTGGCTCCTGGGCCAACAATTTACAGAACCTGGGCATGGATTTTGCAGTTGGGTCATGAGCCAGTGAGCTGGGAATGAAGCTCAGGAGAGCTCAGCTTTCCAAATCCAATGGAAAAGGAAAGGAGGGAGATGGAAGGTGAAGAACCAGGTGCTCTCTACACCAACACTGCTTAGGACAGACCCCAAAGGCTCCCCCAAGCCTTACCTTTGGGCCAGGTTTCCCAGTGCTTCCCCTGGGGCCTCTTTCCCCACGTGGACCCTTGAAAAGACACAAAAGGTGACATTTGAGCTACGTGGGGTCAACAAATCACCCCAGCAGCAGCAAGGAAAGTCATCAGAAAGTTTTAAAAAAGATTTTAAGTGGTGAGACCCAGCCCCAAGTCTGTCAGACCCCTCCCAGTGAGCACATCCCAGCTCCCCTTTGGCCAGGACAAGGTTTGGAAAGGCACAAGGATGGAGAATTTGGCTCGTTACCGTCGGGCCACGCTGTCCCCTCGGACCTGGCTTGCCAGGAGTGCCCTGGAATGGGAAAGGAGAAGGGATTAGGAAGCAGAGCCTGGCACACACAAACTGCCTCAGAACCTCTCTGCTTCTCCTCTGCCATGGAAAAGTCAGCAGCAGGTTCACATCTGTGAGAATTGATAAATGATTCGTTTAATCATAGAAGTTTTGGAGTTTGTATGAACCAGAATACTTAAAATAAGAAAAGAACATGGACCTAGATAAAGGGAAACATAGGATTAAACCCATTCTGTTTAAATCCCCTATTATGAATTTTGTATATTGAATATTGTATACCAGTTTGTAAAAGAGAAAAAGGGGTTTTCCACAGTTTGAAAGGTTTTTTTGCAGAACCAGATCTCCTGCCTTTGTGTAATCAATCCCAAACTATCTGCTAAAGATCAGGCTTCCCACTTCTCCTGGTTTTTATCTACCAAAACCAGATGGTTCCATGACCAATTGTCCCAAGAGCTGTCCCACGGGAGTTTGGAAGTTTCTTTGACCACCACTGCTTACCTTGCAGAATTACTACAACAAAACAATAGCAATTATTGATTATTACCAGGAAAACCAGACTATAAAAAGGGAGCTGCAAACCAAGTTCAATGGAAGCGTGGAGTGGGCAGTGACCCCTCACGTTCTCCCCAGCTCTGCTTGCTCTGTCTATATAAAATAAACCAATTTAAATTGTGCTAAATATCGAGACTTTGTTTGTCATTTATAACAACATCCATCTCCTGATTCTTGTATTTATCTGCATTTATAGCACTTGAGCAGGTCTGGACAGTGATCCCAATGCCCAGACACCATCTGCCCTCTGAGGGAATGAATCTCTTCAGGAGCAGCATCCAAACTCCTTTAAAACCCCAAAATGCTTTCCAAGGTGAGGCCACCCCCTCAGACCATGCAGAATTCCAAAATCCCAGCCAAAAACTCTTCAGCTCTGCCACCCCAACATCTACAATCCCTTTTTTCCCCACTGATCCCTGCTCCTGACGTGGGGCAGGGTCCCCACCCCACTGCTCCCACGTGCTGCTGTGGGATTTGGGAGGTGTGGGAGCAGATTCCTGCTCAGAGCAGCTCCTTCCTGCACACAGGCCAATTAAGCTGCCCTAGATAATTCCAAATCTTCCCTGACTCGGAGCTAAACAAGGAATTCCAGGCGTTGTTTGGCAGCAGCTCGTGAGATCTGACAGCTGCACTCAGCTCCCTGGGATTAATCCTGCCCAGCCTGCTGGACCTAAATCTGGCAGTGCTTTAGGCTGTGCCTAAAAGAAGAGGAATGGCCTAAAAGAAAAGGAATGGTCTGAAAGAAAAGGAATGGTCTAAAAGAAAAGGAACGGCCTAAAAGAAAAAAAAAAAAAAAAAGGAATGGCCTAAAAGAAAAGGAATGGCCTAAAAGAAAAGGAATGGCCAAAAAAAAAAGGAATGAAAAAAAAAAAAAAGGAATGGCCAAAAAAAAATGGCCTAAAAAAAAAGGAATGGCCTAAAAGCCCAGTTTTGGTCAAGTGGCCAAAAAAACCACCGAGAGATTTGACTTTTCCCCTTGGTTGCAATAATGGCACCAAGCACCTGTGAAAGGAAAAAAGAAGCCTCAATTCCCATGGAAGGAACAGTGGGTGCTTAAAATATCCCTTTGCCATTTTGTGCCCCAAATCCATCACCTCTCTGCTCTGCCTGCTTGGCTCTGACACTCATTAACCAGCAGAACATAAAACAGGAGCTGCAAAACTTCACCATCAACTTTCTTCCAGCTGCTAAAATTAGTCCTGCTGAATCTTCCTTGTTCTGCAGCTCCATTTATTAAAGCCTGCTGGCATTTTTTTTTTTTTTTTTTTTAATTAATTACAAAATTCACTTTAAAGTACTCCAGCTGGTTTTCTTTGAGCTCTGGGAGGCTAAATTGGGAGGAGGTGGGGAGGAGAGAGTGCTGCCTCCCCTCAGGTAGCCCCCACACTCCTCTCCTTCTCCCTAAATTCTATTTTTAAGCCAAATTTCCCCCTTCTTATTGCTGTCATTAATCATGCATTCAGTGTAAGGTTGCAAAGAATTTATAGTCCCTGTAAATATACACAGACCTATATTTTTCAAACAAGGATTTTGATGTGAAGGCAGCAAAATTCAGATTATTTTCGAGTTGGATTTGGGGACCTCCACACCCCCCCCCAGGCTCTGTCAGATTGAAAATAGCCCTTAAAATAAGATTTATAATTCATATTTAACTATTGATTTCACGAGCAGGTCTTGAAAAGATCCTGAACCCTCCTGGAGCTGAGGTTTGGGGGGTTTAATGGGTCAGAATTCTCCAAAAGAACCAAACAGAGAATCAAAGGCTTCTGTGGGTTGGAAGGACCTTAAAAGAGCTCACCCCAAAGCTTCTTTTCTCCAGCAATCCCAATTCTCTCAGCTTTTTCCCAGATTTATCCTTTAATCATCTTCATCCCTTTTTTTTTTTTCCCCATTTTTACCTTTCCAGCAATTTTTGGTACAACTGAAGAGCCACGAGCTGAACTTTTGTGTTTGGGGATGTTCAGCACTAAAATCCTGCTGCCTGTGCAGGTCCTGCCCTTCCACCTTTGATTTTCACCTTTTTTTTTAAATTATTTAAGAACTTGGGAAGACTCTTTGTGTTCCATTTTGGGAGAGAAATGTGGGATTTGCATTATTTTAACCCCATAAACCTGGGAATTGAAGAGCAAAATGGGGATATTGTGATAAAGAAAAGACAAACAAATGATTTGGGGTTGTTCCAGCTGCAAATTGAGTTATTGCTCAATGAACTGGAGGAAAAAAAAATCCTGGAAATTTTCTTTCTTGATTCCATGTGAACACACTCATAAACTCAACAAATTGAGTGGTCTTAGGAGAAGCAGAGGGGGATTTATCAAGCCTGACTCAATGAGGCTTAAATTAAGAGGAGGACTGGAGCAGAGTGACCCCAGCTCAGCCTATAATTCTGTGTATAATTGCTTTTCTCTTCTTTCAAATGGGATACTTGGGAGCAAAGAAAAATAAAAAAAAATATATATATAGATGGATAAAAAAGCTGTTACTGAAAAATCAGTATTTCTGCTACTTTTAAATTTCCAAGCTGAGCTCCTGTTGCTAATTGAAAGATTTGTCCATGAAAATCTCTCTCTGTACTGATAAAGTGAATGCAGGTTGATGAACTGGGTATAAAATGGTAGAAATGGTCTAATCACCCACTGAAAATGAAAAAAAAAAAAAATTGGAATTACCATTAAATAATTCAATTTTTGAAAGGTGAAAAAAAAGCCTTTTTTAATTCCTGCACTGAAGAAATGTGTGGCATGCCAAGGGTGTAATTGAATATCCTCACCAGCTCCATTAAAGGCACAAAGCTCATTTGGAATACAAGTGAGCAAAGGGCTGATTTTTTGTCTTTTCTTCTTTTCTCATGGCTTGGTTCTGAAGCTGGGCCCTTTCCCATCAGATCTGCTCCCTCCCCAATCCCTTTCAGGCTGGATGATGCCAAAATTGAAGCCTAAACCCTCTCAGGGCTGTTCCAACCTCAGAAATGCCCAGCTCCTGGTACCTTCTCCACTCCCTGGAGCTTTCCCATCCCATCCCAGATGG
This sequence comes from Muscicapa striata striata, assembly GCA_030060385.1. Taxonomy (NCBI): domain Eukaryota; kingdom Metazoa; phylum Chordata; class Aves; order Passeriformes; family Muscicapidae; genus Muscicapa; species Muscicapa striata. Next base: position 1,195,843 of record JAREIS010000026.1, on the reverse strand, counting down.
ATTTGGGATTTGATTCCATCCCAGAATAAAATCATTCATGGCTGTGCAGGGATTCAAAGCAGCACATCCCTCCCCTGCTGTTCTACACCCCCAAAAAATCCAGCCCAGGGATTTTTTTTTTTTTTTTAATGCTGGATTTTTGAGAAGGAGGGGGATATTTCCAGGGAATTCCAGGCTGAATTTCCTGGCCTCCCTCCTGCTCAGCCAGAGCAGAGGGAAGGCTGAGGATGAGGATTTGTAGCTCCAAATGAAATGAAATCATAAAAAAAGGGGGGTGGATAGGACCCAAATTGCAGTGGCAGGATATTAATGCAGTGCAAAGTGATTTATATTTGCTGGGCTCCTCTCAAAGCCGTCTGTTAGAAGTCATTTCTATTTAAATGAGAGTAAAAAAGAAACTAATTCCACTTGCTGTCCTCACTCCCCCTTCTTGTCACTGTGACCGGAGCTGGTGCAGAAAATGATTTTGTTTGTACTCTGAATCCTTTAATTTGAGCTTGTTCTGCAGCAGATAAAAAATAAATCAGTATATTTAGACAATCCTTATTCTGAGAGAAGGCTGTGGAGGTGGGGTGAGAGGCACAGACAAGGCTGGGGGATGGAACCCCCTGATTTTCAGGGTGTCTCTGAATTTTGAGCAGCTTATTAAAAGCACTGAGAGTGTTCTCAGCCATGCATTTAGAATTTCAAGTTAGGTGAAAGATGGTTCTGGCTGCTTCTGAGCAGACTCAGCCATCTCTAATAATTACTGTTAATTAAAGAGCTCTTTGTGCCCTGAGCAAAGTCTGACAGTGCAGGAGGGATTCAGGTTCAGAGGAGCCTCTTAAAATATCCTGAGGGAAAATTCCCAAGGTTTCATTGGGAATCTGCTGCTCCACCAGCATCCCCCTGTCCTGCAGCAGGAACCCCATCCTGGGATGAGAATTTTTGGGCAATCCTTAAGTGGGAAAACCTCTGGAGCATCAGCCCAGCAAAGGAATGATCCCCACATCTCTTTGGAGAGAAATAAATGGCTGGAGCAGTGGGAAAAGCAGCTCTTACCCGTGTGCCCTTCTCCCCATTGGCTCCTGGAAATCCTGGGAATCCGATGGAGCCCTTGTGGGGAGAGCAAAGAGAGAGGGAGAGGCTCAGGACACAGCAGGGACAGCCCTGGAGTGACCCCAGAGCTCCCAGCCCTGTCCCTTGAACCTCCTCCAATAACAGCAAAACCATCAGGCCTGGGCTGACCTCAGAAATCCAATTTTCTCCAAAAAACAACATCAAAAAACCCCATCCAAAGCTCATCAGCAGTCACTGCAAAGACCCAAGCCCATGGTTGTGATGGGAGCCCAGGCAGGATTTGGGATTTTAGCTCCTAAGTCACTGTGGTGCACATGGAAATTGAACTCCTGCCTTGTTCCTTTCTGATGTCACTGCCTGGAGAATTGCTGCTGCTTTTAAAATATGGATTAGTACAAGAAAATGCAAAAAACCCTTCTCCCCCCAACCTTACTCCAGATATAAAATTCAAATTAAAAAATAAACCAGCCCCACCACGAGCAGGAAACAATCTCTTGCAGATAATTATGTCTCCAGAATGAAACAAGGCTGATTTTTTTTTAAAAGCAGTGAACATGAATAATAAAACACAATTCTTACAAAAAAGTTAACAAAAACAGAAGTTCCCAAAGCCTCCAGGGCATGTGAAAGCTGGGCTGGAGCCTAAATCTATGGATGGAATTCACAGTTTTAATTTAAAAAAAAAAAAGCCTTGAAAATGGCCTGAGCAGAGGTGGGCGTGGAGAGAAGCTACAAAGGATGTTTGCAAATGTGCAAATGGCAGCTTGCTTTTCATTTCAGGGAGACCCTGAGCCATGAGCTATTCTCCTTAATTAATTAGAAAATGCTTGATAAAACCCTAATGCAAGGAGAAGGGCTGGAATGCCTGGGAGGAGCAGGGCAGCTCCCAGGGAGCCTGCCTGGATCCATCCCTGCACATCCCAGCCCTTCTCCAGCTCTTCCCACCACTCTGGGACCGAAGCCATGCACAAGCAGCCTCTGAATTCCACCAGCTCGGGGCTGGCAGCTCTTTGTGTCCATCCCTATTTTTGATCTGCCTGAGTGGGAAGGAGGGAGCTCATCCCACAAGTGGGGGCTGAGCTGGGCTGTGTCCCTGGGCTGCCCATTCCATCCCAAACCTCGTCATCACATCCCAAACCTCCCATCCCATCTGATCCCATCCCAAACCTCCTCATCACATCCCAAACCTCCCATCCCATCCCAAACCTCCTCATCCCGTCCCAAACCTCCCATCCCATCCCATCCCATCCCAAACCTCCTCATCCCATCCCAAACCTCCTCATCCCGTCCCAAACCTCCTCATCCCATCCCAAACTTCCCATCCCATCCCAAACCTCCTCATCCCGTCCCAAACCTCCTCATCCCATCCCAAACCTCCCATCCCAAACCTCCCATCCCATCCCAAACCTCCTCATCCCATCCCAAAGCTCCTCATCCCGTCCCAAACTCCCATCCCAAACCTCCTCATCCTGTCCCAAACCTCGTCATCCCGTCCCATCCCATCCCAAACTCCCCATTCCATCAAAACCTCCCCATCCCATCCTATCCCATCCCATCAAAACCTCCTCATCCTATTCCAAACCTCTTCATCCCATATCATCCATCCCAAACTCCCTCATCCCATTGAAACCTCCCCATCACACTCCAAAACTTTCCCATCCCAAATTTCCATCCCATCCCATCCCATCCCATCCCATCCCATTATTCCATCCCATTATCCCATCCCATTATCCCATCCCATTATCCCATCCCATCATCCCATCCCATTATCCCATCCCATTATCCCATCCCATTATCCCATCCCATTATCCCATCCCATTATCCCATCCCATTATCCCATCCCATTATCCCATCCCATCACCTTTGGGCCCTGCCTGCCCGGGTATCCCGGCAGTCCTGGCACTCCGAGTTTTCCCTGGAATTGAAGGAGAGGTGAGTTAGGGAGGAGCAGAGCAGAAGGGACCTGGGTGCAGTGAAACTTTGGGACACCGAGGGAATCCCAAAGGGGAGGTGCAGAGCGAGCACTGTGCTCACAGTTAGGAATGCTTGGGGTTTTATTTCAATTAGATTGGGGTTTTATTGAAATTTATTTAAATTCAACTTTCAATTGATTTTTTTTTTTAAATCTGTACCCAAACAAATAACCTCCAAAAAGAGCAAAGCCTCCATGTGGCTGCCCTAAACCCACCTCCCTTCACACAAAACCCCCACATCTCCTCCTCACCCCTCTGCCCTAAAACTGTCCAAAACCAGTGGGGTTTGGTGTAAAACACAGAATTCCCATCCTGGCCTCACCTTCTCTCCTGCAGGCCCAAGAGGACCTGGATCTCCATTGGGGCCAGAGCGACCTTTGGGACCTTCGGGTCCATCCTCACCCCGAGGGCCAGGGGGGCCAATTTCCCCCTGTTAATTACAAGAAAAGGGTTAATTAGACAGGCAGCTCCCAGATCCTGTGTTTGCTGCTGGAGATATTCCATGGAGCTGCTCTGGGGAAAGCTGGGCTTCACCAGGAGAGATTCAGGGGAGATTAAACTGTGGGGTGTGAGCAAAGCACTGGGGTTTTATCCCCACAAAATCCAGGTGTTATCCCATCCACACTCAGAATATCTGTACAAAACCAGCCCTCATTAGCTGTCATTGTTAATTAACCCTTTCACCTTCCTCCCACTTCCCAAATTGTGGCTGGATGTGCAAAGGGAGCCCTGGGAAGTGTTTGATTGAAGGCTGAGCTGGGCAACTGCAGGATAATGATGGGAATTATTGGGAAATCGGAGCTGTTGACACAGATTGTGGCACTGCCAGCTCCACTCTGTCACACAGGGGAGCAGGGGATGGTTCCATGCTGGGAACATCCTTCTCCTGCTGGATTGATCCCACACATCCCAGACTCTCACCCGGTCTCCTTTGATGCCCATGTCACCCTTGAAGCCAGGGAAACCATCTTCACCCTAAATCATGAAGGAAAAAAATCACCCAAGGTGTAGAGATGGAGAAAAAAAATAGAATTAAAGTTTCTCAAGCCTCATTTGTCCAGGGAGGACAAGCTGAGCTCCACACATTGCCTTCTCCAAGTCCTTCCCAAGAATGGAAAACCACCCAAAACCCAAAAAAACCCTTAAAAGAGTCCCCAAAAGTGCCCTGCATCCCATCCTGGCTGCAAGCCAGCATCACAAACAGACCCAATGTGAACAACAAGACTTTGGCAGCACTGGGAACCAATTATTTCTGAAGCAGAACTGGTTTTATTCTCGTGAAGGAGATTTTACACCTGGCTCCCAGGCAGCCTCCAGGACACTGCAATGTTTCCTTCAGCCATGAAGGTTTAATTGCAGATTAATCAATAATGCATCTCATCCTACAGCAAATCCCTGAGAGGCAGTGAAGACATTTCCATGAAAGTTTTAAAATCTGGGAGATCCCAAGCTAAAACTGCTGCATTTGCTGCTGAATTGGAATGAAGGAAAGGTGCTCAGTCCCCATTTTTTTCCTCAAGAAAAAAACCCTTGTTTTTGTCCTAGGAAAGATCCTGTGGGATCCAGCTACAAAAACACTCAGAAATTGCAGGAACACAACCCAAACTGAACTCACCTTTTCCCCCTTGGTGCCTTTCAACCCACGAACTCCATCTGCTCCCTTGAGAGAGAAACCAAGATGTCACCAGGGTATGGGTAAAGTTTAGAGTGAAGAAATTAAAAAATCATAATCCCCATGGATCAAATGCTGGCCCAAGACTTGCTGGAGCAATAAGTGCAGGTGGTCACTGAGGTGGCCCTGAGTGGACATTTGTGTCCCCCAGCTGTGTCCAGCACAGGCTGGAGAATTCCAGAGATGTGGACACTGCTCCTGCACCTCCTTACCTTGACTCCACGAGGTCCTGGATAACCAATGGGGCCCTGAGGACCTGGGGGACCCTGAGGGGACAAAATGCAAACAAGAAAAACACATCAAAAACCAACCCAAAGGTGCAGTGATGAGCAGAGGGTGTGGAAAACAAATTTCCTGTTTCCCACATGGGATAAGAATGGCAGCAGCCACCTGAAAATAGCTCCAAATAACACAAAATAACCCAAAATAATCCAAAACAGCCCAGAGAGCTGCAGGAGCATCACCTCCAGCAGGTGTGGTGGGCTGAGCTGATGGAAAAACCCACCCAACAGGAAAAGGAAGATGAGGAGGATCAGGATGGCACAAACTTGTGATGAAAAGGGATTTTTACACCTGGGATGATTTGTGGTTTGGGTTGAAGAAAAGCAGGGAGGAGGAACATGTCCTGCTGCTTCCAAAGCCCCCTGATGGTGATCACAGGCAGGAGGGATCACCCCCAAACCATTCTGATTTCTCCAGAGGCAAGGTTGGAATTTTCAGCCTCCTGTGACACCAGTGGGACAAATCCAGCTGTGTCCAGCAGCACCAGCACTCCTGGGTGTCCACCCAGGAGCTCTGAGCAGAGGCTTTGGACAAGTGCAGTGTTTTTGGAGAGCTGGGCTGCAGCAGGAATGCAGCTGGCAAATCTCCTGGACAGATGGACCAGTGCATAATTCAAGGGTTTGGCCTCTGGCAATAATCTCAAATATATTGTTAAAGAGGGACTTGGAGGGGGAGGAGGGGGGAAAATCTATTTTCTACATCCCCTGTGCCACAAAGGATATTTATTTGTGTCTGTCAAGAGCAAGCTTCCCTTCCCAGGTTGAGTCTTGGCTGGCCAGGAGGAGCTCAGAAGAGACACCCAGGGATCAAAGCTGGGCTCAGCTTTCACATTTCAGCTGGGTTTGCTTCTGAGCACCTCCCCTGCCCCACAGCCCTGACCCCTGTGCAGATCCAGCTGCTCTGAGCTCCCTCTTGGGAGAGCTGAGGGGTTTTTGGACACCTACCTGACTGCCCTTCTCTCCAGGAGGACCTTCCTTGCCAGGATGACCCTATGGATAAAAGAGACCAAAAAAAAAAAAAAAAAAAAAAAAAAAGAGAATTTTGGGGTTTAGAGCACATTTGATGCTTTGGTAGCTGTAATTTATTTATCACAGTGTTCCTCAGGAATATCCTACTGACACAAGTGACCCCCCCAAAGCCACCTTGCTTTTCCCAAAGGGAAGATTTGCATCCTTGCTGCTTTTCTATCTGGTTATTTCTAATTTTCCCCTTCAGCACCTCCCAGCAGAGCAGCACGAAGCATTCTGGAATATTCTCTGCCAGCAGAACACCTGGGTGAGTTCAGCAGGAAAGCAGCACAGGGATTTTGCAGGCAGGAAAACAGATAAAAATCCTGATGGGCAGGAAACTTGTGAAGGTCACAGGATGCCCAGACTGGTCAGAGCCCCTCATTAAGTTCCTAATTCCTGGAGTCCAGCAGCAGATCCCATGACAGGTGCCCAGCTGGGACAGAGGCTGCCTGGAGGCTGGCCAGCATTCCTCTTGGGATTTGATGCTGAATAATTCAGCATCCCAGAGTTTCCAACGTGTTCTCATCACCAGCATTTAGAGCCTTTTGCTGGGCTCACACAAGTGAAAATCAAAGTGTGAATTGCCTCAGGTAGAGTTGGGAGGGTCAGTGAGAAATGGGGGAATCCAGCAAAGTGGTTTAGAGTGGATCCAAAATGGAGCTGGGATGGAAAAGAACTTTTGGTTTGGCAATATTTAGAGTATCAGTGAGCCCTAAAAGGGCACTCACTGCACCTCCAGAGACTTCTGATTTTTAAGGATGATGGAAGCACATCCAGCTGCTCACTGGTGCCTTCACTGAACTCTCTCCTTTAAATACACACATTTCTACCAATATAACAAAGAAAATGAAGAGCATTTTCCATCATTGCTTGAGAAGAAAATGTCAGACAAGCCAGACTCCCTAAACCAGTCTGGTTTAATAAAGGAACAAAATGACAGCTGTCATTCCTGCATCAGCAAAACGGGGGAGAAAACTCAAATCTCACTTTGTCCTGTGATTTTAATGGCACCAAGAGCAGCAGGGCACAAAGGATCCATAAATCCACTCCTGCCTCCAGCTCCAGCATGGACCTGCAGCAGGATTTCAAACCTTTGGAGCAGCCTGCACTGATCCATCCCCATTTTCACTGTGCCCATCTCCCTGGCTGCTCCTGAGATGACAAATTGATGAGCAGCTCTCACAGCCAGGCCCTCAGGGATTTTCAGGGTTTTTCCAAGACTGATTTCTATCAATAAAACAATTTTTTTTGTCCTTGGAAAGAGCAACCCAAACCCTCAAACTCTGCTCACCTGTGGGAAAGGCTGTTTGTGCACAGCCACACTCCACAGTTTCCAGGCTGCTTAAAAATAGAGTTTCTCCAGCAGAACCTCCCTGGAGGCTGCTGCAGGAATTTCACATCAAAACCTACAGATTTAGAGATGTTCTGGGCTTTGCTGGAGCTGCTCTGTTGACTCAGCTAACAATTGCATGGATGTTCCAAATGCCCTCTGTAGGAATGATAAACCCAGGCTGGGAAATGCAATTTTTCTTTTCTCTTTTTTTTTTTTTTTTTTTTCCCTTTTTGCAGAATCTTTTTTTTTTTTTCACTCTTAAATGAATGTCTCTCTGAGATGGGTAACAATGAGATGGGGTTGAAAGGCTGGTGATTTTTTTTTTTTTTTTTTTTTTTTTGAGACTGATTTCTACAGCGAGGAGCAAATGATGTTTAAAGTGGGATCAGAGAGGGGGGAGCTGCAAGAATGGAACACTGAGAGGTCATCTCCTCCTGCTCTTATCACCTCTGTGCAGGGCAGTGCTGGGATGGGGATAAACACACCCAGGATCCATCCCTGCCTCAGCAGATCCAGAGAAAGGAGAGGGGGAAGAGAAGCCTGAGGAGATGGTGAGAAGCACCCAGGGTGAGCAAAGCTGTGATGGGGCTTCCCAAACTCATCCCAGCCTGCCAGGAGGGTGAGCTGACCTTGCAGGATGTCAGTTTTTCCATATTAAACTTTTTTTTTTTTTTTTCTTCATAATAAACTCTCTTTTCTTCCATATTAAACTCTCTTTATTTCCATTCTAAACTCTCTTTATTTCCATATTAGCACCTTTATCCCAACCCATGGCTCTCCTTGCTTTTACCTTTCCCATTTTTTCATATTAAACTGTCTTTTCTTCCATATTAACTCTATTTCCATATTAGCACCTTTATCCCAACCCATGGCTTTCCTTGCTTTTACCTTTCCCATTTTTTTCATATTAAACTGTCTTTTCTTCCATATTAACTCTATTTCCATATTAGCACCTTTATCCCAACCCATGGCTTTCCTTGCTTTTACCTTTCCCATTTTTTCATATTAGACTGTCTTTTCTTCCAAATTAACTCTCTTTATTTCCCTATTAGCACCTTTATCCCAAGCTTTCCTTGCTTTTACCCTTCCCATTCCTTCCCTTTGAGCTGTGGGGGGGCTCAGATCCCAACCTGGGCTCCCATTTCCAAGCCCAGGGCTCATCCCAGGGTGGGTGGATGCAGGAAAAGCCCAGCAGGGAAGCAGGACAGCAGCACTTACCGGGGGCCCATCAGCACCAGGCATGCCAGGTAGACCAGGTTTACCCAGTGGGCCCTAAAACCAAACAGAAAAATCAATCAGAGCATCAGAGAACAGGGATTTCCAGCCACATTTCCTGCTTTTCCCAGCTGTGAGAGGCTGCAGAGATGGAAAAGCTGCTGTGGATTGAAGGGAATTTGGTTATTTCTGTGTTCCAGCACGCTGGGATACTGCAGCAAGGAGAGCCCCAGGGAACATCAGCCCCACCAAAAACCCAGGATGCTGCACAGCTGGGTGGGGACAAGGTGAGGATATGGAACTTTGGGGTCACAGCACCATGAAATGCCCATTTTTTGGGTGGAAAATGGCAAAGCAGAGGAGCTGCTCCAGCTGCCTGGAGTGGCTGCTCCAACACTGCTCAGGGAGCACCTTTTAATTAGCAACTCACTTGTCTGACAGAGCTGTCAGTGTGCTCCTTCCCAGGGGGATTACTGAGAGTTCCACTCCAAAAAAGCAGGAGGGGACACACAGGGACACACACACACAGTGTCCCTGCTCTGTGGGAGCTGAGAAAACCCTGAACCAGCCCTCCAAAGGAAAAACTTCTCCCCCTTTAAATCCTGCTGGTTCCAGAGCTCTTGGGGAAAATTTATCTTCCTTTAAATCCTGTTGGTTGCAGAGTTCTTGGGAGAAATTTCTCCTCCTCTAAATCCTGCTGGTTCCAGAGGTTTTGGGAAAAAAAATTCTCCTCTAAATCCTGCTGGTTCCAGAGGTTTTGGGAAAAAAATTCTTCTCTAAATCCTGCTGGTTCCAGAGCTCTTGGAAGAAATTTCTCCTCCTTTAAATCCTGTTGGTTCTAGAGTTCTTGGAGGAAACTTTTCCTCTAAATCCTGCTGGTTCCAGAGCTCTTGGAAGAAATTTCTCCCCCTTTAAATCCTACTGATCCCAGAGTTCTTGGGAGAAATTTCTCCTCCTCTAAATCCTGCTGGTTCCAGAGGTCTTAGAGGAAACTTTTCCTCTAAATCCTGTTGGTTCCAGAACTCTTGGGGGAAATTTCTCCTCCTCTAAATCCTGCTGGTTCCAGAGGTCTTGGAAGAAATTTCTCCTCCTCTAAATCCTGCTGGTTCCAGAGGTCTTAGAGGAAACTTTTCCTCTAAATCCTGCTGGTTCCAGAGCTCTTGGGGATAATTTGTCCCCATTTAAATCCTGTTGGTTCCAGAGTTCTTGGGGGAGACTTTTCCTTTAAATCCTGCTGATCCCAGAGGTCTTGGGGGAAATTTCTCCTCCTCTAAATTCTGCTGGTTCCAGAGGTCTTGGAAGAAATTTCTCCCCCTTTAAATCCTCCTGTTCCAAGGCCAGAAAATCAGAGGCAGAGGGAAGGGTTCCATGGGCTCTTCCCATTATCATCCCACTCAGACTCCCAAAACCCACAGAAAAAGAACATTTTTAATCCTCTCCTCATGTTTTACCATAGGCTGCCTTCAAAATGTTTCTCCTCAGAGGGGAAATGAATGCAAATATGATGAATTAGAGGCCAACCAAGCTGGCTTGATCTCCCCTCTGTCTGGAATGAGAGGCATTAGACTTTCATGGCCACGGCTGCAAACAGATGTTGCACATGGGGCAAAGGAGCAGCTGAAGGAGCAAAAATGCAAACCCATGGCTGAGAGAGGCCAGAGCTGAATTTCAACTCACTTTTTCTCCTGGGGGACCGATGGCGCCTTGTGGACCTGGAAGACCCTGTGAAAAGCCAAAAAAAAAAACCCCAAAAATTAAGGTTGTTAAGGAGCAAGTTATTCCTTCCAAATGCATCTTGGCTGGGTGTTATTTTAGTGCCTGTGAGGGATTTCCCCAGCTCCATTCATTCCCAAAATGTCTTGTGAGGGGCAATAAAATGTCCAGAGAGCTGCAGGAGCTGTGAGCAGGAGGGAAACAGGGATGCTCTGAGGAGCAGGATTCCCTGAGAGCCATGGGAAAAGCCTGGGTTTCTGTTTTGTCCCCCTGGAACTGGACACTGGGGTGTTAAACATCACCCAGGCTGTGACTTGGTTAAAGAGAATTTCTGGAGCTGCTCTGGCAGGTGGGAACTGGGGGGTCCCACACTGGGAGCCTTTGCAGGAAGATTTTGGACACATCTTTGCCCATTTTATTTTATTTTATTTTTTTTTATTTTATTTTATTTTATTTTATTTTATTTTATTTTATTTTATTTTATTTTATTTTATTTTATTTTTTTATTTTATTTTATTTTATTTTACTTTATTTTATTTTACTTTATTTTATTTTATTTTATTTTACTTTATTTTATTTTACTTTATTTTATTTTATTTTACTTTATTTTATTTTATTTTACTTTATTTTTATTAGTCTCTTGATCATGTTGCAAAGCATATCTGTCTTAACACTCCTTACAAAGGAAGCCTGCAACGTGCATTTGGAGTTTATAGATGTGGAAAACCCAAAATTTACATGTCTTGAACTGATTTGCTGAATTGGCTGGGGTGAAAGCTCAGCCCAGATGAGTTTTCATCACCCAGCCCTGCCCTTGCACACGCTGTTGTATTAATAACTTCAGGTTTAAGCTCTTCTGCAGAAAAACTGAGCTCTAGCTCTTAGTTAAGGAGATCTTACAAGCTTGGGAGTGTAAAAAATGGAAGTTTAAGAGGGCAAAGAAATGTTTCCTGCAGCCAGATCTCTCAAAATGCTGCTCCCATTTCTGGTGCTGAGTTCTCCCCCTTTTCCAGCTGTGGAGAAGGAGGTTTGTTCTTACCTGAGCCCCTGGGTTCCCCTGCTGTCCTGGGGGTCCTGGCTCACCCTGAGGGCCCTGGGAGGAGAAAAAGGAGGGGAGAAGGTGGGAAAGGGGAGAAGGAGCTGGAAGCACAATTCCTGTGTGGCCCCAGCTGTGTCCCAGTGCCTGGACACACCTGAGCTGGATCCTCACCCTCCCACAGCTCCCTGAACCCTCTCTGACCCTCTCCCAGTAACCAGGAGCTCCTGGAACAGTTTTTCCCACTGGGAAAAGGAAGGGGGGAAGTGACTCCAAGGCCCACCAAGGATTTCCAGCCCAAAGGAGCTGAGCAAGGCTCCAACAGCAGCTGGTTCTGCCTTTATTCTCCAGGGAATCCCAAACTCCCATCCCATCCCATCCCATCCCATCCCATCCCATCCCATCCCATCCCATCCCATCCCATCCCATCCCATCCCATCCCTCTGAGGCTCAGAAAGGTTTTTCCCTCTGTTTTGATATTCATTAGCCCAGCACGCATCTCGAGGAAAATGTATCATCCTTCATGGAGAAATAATGCTTAATTCCATTCCAGAAATTACAATAAATTAACATCCATTTGCTGCAGGAAGATGTTCCTGGTGTTTTTCACAGGCTTTGATAGGAATCTAGATCAGGCTAAAAAGCAATTAGCAAATGCAATCTAACAGAATTTCATTTTTTTTTTCCCTATAGAAAACCTGAACTGCCTGTAAAAACTTGGAGGGAGAACTTACCACATTCCCTTTGGGACCAGTTTGTCCATCCATACCAGCCACACCCTTTGAAAGGATTTAAAAAACACAGTAGTAAGAAAATATCACATTATTTCACACCAGAAAAGCAGAGAAATTGCCATAAAAATAATTTAAAAATCAAGAAGCCCTTTGGACTGCATGGAAAGGGAATAATTTCCTACAGGTGTCTGGTAAAGCAGCCAATTCCATGAATCCAGGTGAATTTTTAAAAGTCATTTCAGTGTTTTCTCCTTTGGTTTAGTCTGGGAGGTACAGTCAGCACCAGGCTGAGGAAATCCTGGCTGGATTGCATCCCACAGGGAGCAGGAAGGGAGTGGCAAAGGAAAACAGGGAAAATACCTGGTGAAGGTGACAGAGCTGTGCTGCTTGTGCCAAAAAAAAAAATCAGCTGGGATCAAACACTCCTGAGCACCTTCACTGAGAGGGAACATGGAGATTCCCCCTGCCACCTTTTCAGAATCATGGAATTGTTCAGGTTGGAAAATAACTCCAAAATCATCAAATCCAGCATTAACCCAGCTGTGTGCCCACCAAACCACATCCCCAGGTGCTGGGAGGGAAATCTTGTGGGCACAAACCCTGCAGTTCTAAACCTAAATAATGCAGGCACAGACTTTTATTCCTTAGATTGGAACAAATCCAGGGATGGGGACTCCACCATTCCCTGGGCACTGCTTGACTCTTTCCAGGTAGAAATTTTTCCTAATGCCCACCCCAGACCTCCCCTGGCACAACTTTTCCTCTCATCCTGTCACTTGTGGAAAGAGACTGATCCTCCTGCCCACAGCCCTCTGCCAGGGATTTGTGGAGAATAAGATTTCCCTGAGCCTCCTTTGCTCCAGGATAATCTTTTGCTGTGGGAGATGAGGCAGCTTGGGAGCAAATCCTGAATTCAATCCCTCCTCATTAAATTCCAACAGCTCACTGCAAAGTTGTCTTCTCATCCCAGGAGGGGGTGAAAGGCCACAAAATGTTCCCCATTAAACACTGACCCCTTTAGCTCTGGGGTTGTGTTTTTGAGGTCTGGGGTTCCAGAGAGCAGCAGTGATTTAGGGACAGGGATGAGATCTCCTGAATAAAATCCCACAGCTCTGGGCTGGAATATGAAGGAACTGCTCCAGAGCCCTGAGGCAGGAGTTGATAGCAAAGGCTCTGTGTTAATAACTCTCATTCCTCCCTTCCAGCCCTCCTATTTACTCAGGTGGGGCAAATCTGTGCTGTGCATGGACGTGACACCACTGAGAACTGGGGAGAAGGCAGAGGCTGAGCCAGGATTTCTTTTTGGGATCTTTGCCTTGCCCAGATGTGGCAAATCACACAGCTGGGTGATCTGGAATGGCTGAGGGGGTTTTTGTCTGGAACTCACCGGTGGCCCCGGGGGTCCTGGGGGTCCCTTGGGGCCCAGCAGTCCTCGGGGTCCCTGTGGGGGGAGAAAACAGGGTGAGAATTCCCATTTCAGGCTGGGCATGGACACAGCAGGGTCTGAAAGGACCTTGCAGGTGCTGCAGCAGCTTCCATGAGTCACAAACTGTGAGAGAAATCCTGTGGGCACAAACCCTTCAGTTACAAACCTAAATAACACAGGCACAGACAGTTATTCCTTGGGCTGGAACAAACTCCCCTTGAACCTGTTGCATTTTGGCTGTAGGAGCAGTGGAAAGGATAATGCAGCATAGTTCCTCATGCAATGGAGAAGAAGAAAGAGAGCTTTATTCAAAGAAACATTGTACTTACATAGGGCAGTTTGTGCAAAACAAAATAGAAAAGACTCATTGGTCCAAGAAGGCAACACCTCTTTGAAAACATGTTTTGTGCAAATATCACTCACATGGCTCTCACCACCCTGCAGGGGCATAATCATTGTGATAATTTCTTGTCCTTGTGCAGGTTGAGAGCCCAAGGCTTCAAGGCTGCTTTTTCCCTGGTTCCCAGCAGCATCCTAACAACATGAACCAACTTTTTTTTCCTAAATTAATTTAATCCTATTCCTGGATTACCCTGTAACCCATATTCTTTGCAGCCTCATCATTCCAGCTGGGAAGTTCTGAAGGATGACCTGATAACACCAATAGATCATCCCAAAAATCCCTCCAGACTGAGATTTTATCATGGACAATCCACCCAACTCAGCAAGGCTGGGAAAGGTTTCCATAAATGAACATTTTTAAAGGCAGTGGGTTATCCAGAACTAACATTGTGCTCTCCTGGTGTTTTCCATCCTTTCCTGCCTTTCTCACCAGATTTAACCTGGCATTGGAAATTGGAGGGATGGGAGCATCACATCAAATAAGGAAAACACAGCAGGAGAATTGTGTTCCTGCAAAGGGAATTTTTGGAAATCCCAACCCAGCCCCTCCTGGAGCCTTCAGGGGGGTTGGAGGGGAAGGAAAGGGATGAGCACTCACAGAGCTCAGCTTTGAATCACAGCCCCTTCCTGAAATGAGGGGAGCACTGGGAATTTGTATGGATGGAGCTCCTTCCCTGCCATGGAGGAAAGAAAATCGTTCTTGATTGATGAGCAGTTTTATCTGTCAGCCCAAATATTCCATAGCCTCCTTTTTATGATGCAGAGAGGGTGGAGGAATTAAAATGAAATTTTACAGGGTGGAATAGGAGACATTAATGAAATGTCTTGTCTTGGAGGTCGTGGGGATTCAGATCCTGCAAAAAATGTGCAGTTTCCAGCAAAAATGGGATGAATCCAAGGGTCTGTCTTGGGCTAAAGCCCTGCATGAATCCAGGGCAGAAACTCCACTGGTGAGAGCAACTGGAAGGAAATGGAGCAGGATAAAAAGGGAAATCAATTTTGAAGTCCCACCACTGGTTCCAGCCATGTTTGGAATGATCTTTTGGCTGAGGGCAGAGAAGACAAACCCCCAGCTTTAGGGTGTGTGTATTTATAGCAAAATTCCCTGTAATGCAACTGAATCTTTCATCCTTTATCCTGGAGATTTTCACTCGTGCTGCTGAAATAAAAATCAACTTCCCTGCTGTGTTACCCTCATTTAAGCTCCTCTTTTGTTGCTGTGCTACCTGAGCACATAAATGCTTTTAAGAAATTAATAAGCCATAAGTTATTGCTTGGACATGTGCTAAGGAGATAGCTGAGTTGATTAATCTTTCCCAGAAGTTAATCAGACATCTTGTCTATAATTTAGTTCCAGCGAGTCTGTAAATGCCAACCCTTCCCTCTCTCCCATGAACTGTGTCCTGCAATTCCCATCAATTAATCTCAGGCCACCATGCTGGGCCTTAGCACAACAAAATCAGGGATTTTGAAAGAAATGAGAGATAATGTTCTTTTCATAAAAAGGAAATGCATTCAGGATGAAATCAGCAGCCAACAACTGCACTACACACAGGCAGAATTTGCCAATAAAGAGAAATAGTATTAGGGGGGGAAAACGTTTTGTTTTTTTTGTTTTTTTCAGATTATTTAATTGACTGCTCAACTGTCTGTTTTTATTTTTTTAGTGGGGTTCTCCTTGAAAGCATTTCTTTGGTTTGATGCAAAGAATTTGTCCAACAGCACTGAGATCTGGAACTCCCAGCTCCTCCTGCAGCTGCTCTGCAGCACGTGGGGTCCAAACATTGACAAAGTGCAGATTTTGGGAGTTCTGTGCACTGGGAGCAGGAGGTTGACCCCACTGCAGTCAGATATCAAAGTGTCCTTGAGTTCAATCCTGCCAGGATTTCATCCTGAGGTTTGTGAGGAGTTGCTCACACAGGATGTGAGAGCTGTGTGGTGGAGATGGCACTGCCCTGAGATAAAATCTTTTTCACTGGAATTTGCTATGAACACTCACAAAAACTGTATTTTATATCTCTTTAAACCTAATTTATACCCCAGCCTGATTACCTCAATCCCAAACAAGGGAGAAGGATACAGGTAGGAAAAATATGACATTAATCTAAGTTTTATGTTTGCAGTTATGATTTTTTCTGAGCAAACAAAATCAACACAATTTTTTTTTCATTTAAAAAAACTCAAACAAACAAACACAAGAACCCCCACCTTTGTGGGAATGAAAATAAGTGAAAATTATGAATGAAAAGAAGAAATTAGATTAGTTCCAGCACAGCCACTCTCAAATTGTTCATGTAGAGCTTCAAGCTGAGTTCAATCCCTGCAGGATCTCAGGGCTGCCCCAGAGATCCCTAAAAACACCTTTTCCATCCCAAATCCTGAGAAGGCAGAGGAAGGGGATACTCACAGGTTCTCCAGGGAGACCTCTGGGTCCAACTTCTCCATCATCTCCCTGGGCAGCAGCAGAGGCACAGAGAGAAGCAGCAAGAGACAAAAAAAAACCAAACCAGTTTTAATTCAGTCACCTCACAGGGGCTCTGCTGTTTTTAATAATATTCACACAGAAAAGCAGCTTCCTGACAGGGTTTCTGTGCCTGAGGAAGACCTTGACTAAAACTGAGTTTACCAGGGACTAGAAATTCCTGAGGATGCCTCAGAATTCCTGCAGATGTTTGGAAGGAGGGATTTTGCCACCAGACAAGGGGTTGCAGACAACAGCCACAAGATTTGACACCAAACTGAATGGAAGGCAGGGTGGGAATGTGATTTAGCCAGGTCAGAGCTCCTCAGATAAACCAGGAGCAGCAAAAGGGTGATTCTTCATCCCTGCTCTCCCAAACCCTGCTGGATACCCCAAAACCCCCAAACTGTCAAATGCTGATTCTCCTGAGCTGCTTTTCATCCACCCCAAACTGAGGCTCCCTCTTAGGAAAGCAACCCCAGCATTTAACCCTTGGAAACCTTTCTGGGCTGATCAATCCATGCTCTTCTCAAGTCCTGCCCTCCCAGTCCCCATCCCAACACCTGGAATTGTTTCTTTTTTTCTTTTTTTCCACTTTGGCTCCTTGGGTTGAACCCCAAGCCTGTGGCCTCAGCATTTTCAAGCCCTCCCCTAAAACCAGAGCTGTGATCACTTAGTCTGGGCTTTGCTAAACACCTTCTATTATTGACTGGAGTAGAAGTGAACAGTTTAATCTTTGATTCCTGCCTCTGTCTGGAATTTCTGCTCCCCAAATCTCGCTGCAATCCTCTGCATTTCAGAAAATCAGAAGTGATAATTTGCTCACTTAGAAGAAGAACGTTTTTCTTCTGTGCTATTTTTTTAAACTTTTAACAAAACCTGAGTTTCCTAATCAGATCTTTAAAGCCAAAATCTTCTTTTTACTTCAGCTCCCATTTCCTTGCCCTGCTTCCCTCCCAGGCAAGGCTCAAGGACTGGGAGCCTCTGCCTGATGCTGCATCTGCTTCTTGTTTCCAGGGGTTCCTTTGGAATTCCCAGTCCCCAGGCAGACTTACCCTCTCCCCATCCTCTCCAGGAGCCCCTGGGGGGCCATGGGGGCCTGGCTCACCCTGAAAAAAGGCAGAAAATGTTTCAGAGAAAGTGAAAAACACTCTGGCAATGGAAACCACCAGGGAATGGTGAGGAACCAAGGCACAGATTTAATTTTTCTGTCTGTGCTGCTCCAAGGAGGGGAGGGACACCCAACCTACCAAAATTACCACCTTCCCCCATTTCCCCCCCCATTTTTAAATTATAAAGCAAAGAGTTTGAACCCAAGGTAATTTCAAGCAATTTCCAGCCCCAACTGCAGTGTCCAACAGCAAGTTTTGCCTCTTTCTTTGTTTTTTTCAGGCTGCTTTTCTGTCTCCCCAATCTGATTTGGAGCAGCCCCAGAAGGATCTTTTAGAGGGATTTTGGATTTTGCAGCTCCCTGTGGGATATGAGTGCTGGGAGGGTGCTGGGACATCCCACAGGCTCTTAGGGAGCCTCATCCTCTGCTCAGCCTCATCCCACTCCCTCCTTCCACCTGCTCCTTCCCCCTCCATCCCAGCCAAAAGTGGGACAGAACTTACCCTGTTTCCCTTCTCACCAGGCAAACCAGCCAAGCCATCAAAGCCTCGGTCACCCTGAAAGCAAAACCAGTTTAAAACACGTTTCCAGCTGTATTTGAGCACCCTTCCCATTTGTTTCCTTCCTGTGCCAAGCAGGGATTGATTTTCTCCCTCAGACATTCAGCCTTCACCTTCCATCAGACCAGAAGTGATGGATGAAAACAAGGAAAAAACCCCAAAACACACCTCCAAGTCATTTGGAGTTAAACTCTTCCCTCTTCCCCCAGTTTGAAATGTTTTTCCATGTGGATTTCAGAGTCTCTCTGGGTTTTTTCACCTCGCTTCTAGGTAGGTTCTCCTAACCCAATGATTTATTTTGTTTTAATTCCGTGGAAATACAGACTGCCATGAGCAAACTGGGGTAACCACACACCTGCCAACAGTCCCCTGAGCTTTCCCACCATCCCATACACCCTTTGTAACCCTCCAAGGAAAGAAATACAGATAAAAAAAATTCTGGACATTATCTTAATTAAACTAGGACAGGAAATTTGTTCCCTAAATGCCTCAGCTCCTTGGAGAAGAAAGAGGACACAGAGGGGTTGCAAATCCTGGGTGAGTCCCAGTGCCCAGAGTGCATTAAAATTCCTCACCACACCATTTCCAAGAGGTGTATTTTTGGTGGTTCTACTCTAGAGGCTTTCCAGCCACTCATTCATGTTTGTTTTTTGTAATTGGGATTCTAAAGTATTTGTTCTACAACTGCAGCAGATTTCATCCAGCAATTTTAAAAAGTGGCATTAAAAAAAAAAAGACAGAAAAAGAAAAGAAAAAAATTGCTCTTCTGCCTTCCAGGAGTGTGTTTAACTTCCCTCTCAACTTCCATGACCTCACAGGAGCCTCTGGACCACCTCACAAGCTCCTCCAGGCAAGCTGGGCTCCTTCTCCATGGCTCACTCAGCTCATTCCTGTTAAAAGAAGGTGCAGATTCCCAAAATCCACAAAAATTTGGAGGTACCTTTGGTCCTGTCTGGCCTGGCATTCCCCGGGCACCGTCACTGCCAGCTCGTCCCTGCAACAGAGAGAAGCAAAGTCACATCCAAAGGGTAAGACAGCTCAGCTGGGCTTGAGACAGGGTTTAGTTAAGCCAGAGTGAGGGGTTATTTAAGTCAGGCATCCATGAAATCCCTGCTCTGTGTTTGAAGCAACATCCTGGGGGTAATGAGAGGTGGGAGACAAACGGCAGCGAAGCCACTTCAGTGCATGGGCCGTGGACGTTGGTTTTTATGGGGAAAAAAATAAAAAATAAATAAAATAGATCTCCCAGCACATTTCCAGAGATGCCAATGGTGATGGCTGCAAATGGAAATGAGAGTTCCTGGTTCAAGGAAAGCACAAGTGGGTCACACACAAGACTTGCTCCTTCCTCCCTCTGGCAAGTTGGATTATGGTGAGCTAGAGGGTGGTGTGGGATAAAAATCAGAATTTGGGATGGAAACAGAGCAGGATTTACACCTGATCCATTCTTGGGATTCTCCTCACACACTGACAGGAGTGAACTCCAAGGCAGTTCAAAGCATTT
Organism: Muscicapa striata striata; assembly: GCA_030060385.1. Taxonomy (NCBI): domain Eukaryota; kingdom Metazoa; phylum Chordata; class Aves; order Passeriformes; family Muscicapidae; genus Muscicapa; species Muscicapa striata. Next base: position 1,176,353 of record JAREIS010000026.1, on the reverse strand, counting down.
GTGCAGCTACAACCCCAACACCAGGGAGCCAAAAAGCCCTGGGACAGAAGAGTGGGATGGGCAGCCTTGAATTCCCCCACACTGTTCAGATTTTAACTCCCATCCTCATTTGTGTCCCAAATTTTAATCCCCATCCTTGTGTCCTCCCAAATTTTAACTCCTATCTTTGTTTGTCTCCTCTTAGTTTTCAGCTCTCATCCTCATTTCTGTCCTCCCAAATTTTACCTCTCCTCCTCATTTGTGTCCTCCCAGATTTCAACTCCCATGCTCATTTCTGTCCCAGATTTTAACTCCCATCCTTGTTTCTGTCCTCCCAGTTCTTAACTCCCATCCTGATTTCTGTCCTCTCAAATTTTAACTCTCCTCTTCATTTGTATCCTCCCAAATTTTAACTCTCATCCTTATTTGTATATTCCCAAATTTTAACTCCCATCTTTCTCTGAGTCCTCTGAGTTTTTAACTCCCATCCTTCTGTCCTCCCAGATTTTAATTCCCATCTTTGTGTCCTCCCAGATTTTAATGCCCATCCTGATTTCTGCCCTCCCAAATTTTAATTCTCCTCTACATTTGTGTCCTCCCAAATTGTAACTCTCCTCTTCATTTGTACCCTCCCAAATTTTAACTCCCATCCTTATTTGTATCTTCCCAAATTTTAACTCCCATCCTGGTTTGTATCCTCCCAAATTTTAACTCCCACCCTTCTTTCCTCTGAGATTTTAACTCTCATCCTTGTGCCCTTTCAGATTTAACTCCCATCCTGATTTGTATCCTCCCAAATTTTAACTTCCATCCTGATTTGTATCCTCCCAGTTCTCAGCTCCCATCCTGATTTGTCTCCTCCCAAATTTTAGCTCCCATCCTGGTTTGTATCCTCCCAGTTTTTAACTCCCATCCTGGTTTTTATCCTCCCAGTTTTCAGCTCCCATCCTGGTTTGTATCCTCCCAGTTCTCAGCTCCCATCCTGATTTGTATCCTCCCAAATTTTAGCTCCCATCCTGGTTTGTATCCTCCCAGTTCTCAGCTCCCATCCTGATTTGTACCCTCCCAAATTTTAGCTCCCATCCTGGTTTGTATCCTCCCAGTTCTCAGCTCCCATCCTGATTTGTATCCTCCCAAATTTTAGCTCCCATCCTGGTTTGTATCCTCCCAGTTCTCAGCTCCCATCCTGGTTTGTATCCTCCCAAATTTTAGCTCCCATCCTGGTTTGTATCCTCCCAGTTTTTAACTCCCATCCTGGTTTTTATCCTCCCAGTTCTCAGCTCCCATCCTGCTTTGTATCCTCCCAAATTTTAGCTCCCATCCTGGTTTGTATCCTCCCAAATTTTAACTTCCATCCTGGTTTTTATCCTCCCAGTTCTCAGCTCCCATCCTGGTTTGTGGCTCCTGGCCTGCAGCCGTCTCTTGTGCAAGGCCCTGGGTGCTGAGGGATTGTTTGGCAGGGAGCAGCTTGCAGCAGAACTGCAGCTGCTGCTGCCCAGCACAGCTGCCAGGACACTCACCCTGCGGCCTGGCTTCCCTGCTGGACCGGGAGGACCTTGGATGCCTCGGGGACCCTGCGAGGAATCAGGGAGAGAGGAAGAAATGTCACCTAAAGGGACCACGAGCAGAGCCAGTGATCCCACACCAGGCCCTGCTGGGGCTCCAAATGAATCCCTGGAGCAGAGCCCGTGGTTCCAAACACACAGGAAAGGCTCAGAGCATCTCCAGACAGGAGCTGTAGGTGTTTATCCATGAGGGAGCTTTTGCAAGCACCTGGTGGAGATGCATCCCATAAATCACTTTCCTTGCCACCAAAAAAATGGGAGCTTTCCCTTAATGCAGGATTTAAGGCTTGGAAGAACAATATCCTGAGCATTTGTGATTTCTCCACACTTCAAATTATCTTTTATCATCTCTCCTCCATGGATGTTTTTCCAGTTTTACACTGCTGGTTTAAAACCCCATCCAGAGCCTGCATTCAGACACCTGGGGGACATTTCCATGCCAAACACCTTCCCACACCTTCCTGCCCCCAGCTGGCATGGGGTGATGGAATCCCTGCTTCCCAGCAGGCAGGACTGGCTGCTCCATCCCCTGGTTCTGCAGCTGCCCCCAGTTCCACACTCACCTGAGGCCCCATTTCTCCAGCCTCTCCCTTCAGTCCTCCACTGCCCGGGGGTCCCTTTGGACAGAGAACAGGATTTATTGAGTTTTTTCTCAAGAGGGAATATTCCACATTAAGGAAAAGCCATTAATGGATCCAGAGCCCACAGGGAGGTGGATCAGCTGGGTTGGCTCCATCCTCACCATCTCCATCATTCCCCATTCCCATCCTCCCCAGTTCCAGCACTCCCCAGCTTCATCCTCACCAATTCCATCTCCCCAATTCCATCCCACCAATTCAATCCCCCTAGCTCCATCTCCTCAGCTCCATCTCCTCAGCTCCATCCCCCCCAGTTCCATCCCCCACCCAATTCCATCCCCCCAATTCTACTCCCCAATTCCACCCCCAATTCCATCTCCCCAATTCCATCCCCCCCAGTTCCATCCCCCCAATTTTGCCCCCCAATTCCACTCCCCAATTCCACCCCACAATTCCATCTCCCCAATTCCATCTCTCCCAATTCCACCCCCCAATTCCATCTCCCCAATTTTGCCCCCCAATTCCACTCCCCAGTTCCATCCCCCCAATTCCGCCCCCCAATTTTGCCCCCCAATTCCACCCCCCAATTCCATCCCTCCCAATTCCATCCCCCAATTCCACTCCCCAGTTCCATCTCCCCAATTCCATCCCCCAATTTCACTCCCCAATTCCACCCCCAATTCCATCCCCCAATTTTGCCCCCAATTCCACTCCCCAGTTCCATCCCCCAATTCCTTTTTGCCCCCAATTCCACCCCCAATTCCATCCCTCCCAATTCCATCTCCCCAATTCCATCTCTCCCAATTCCACCCCCAATTCCATCTCCCCAGTTCCATCCCCCAGTTCCATCCCTCCCAATTTTGCCCCCAATTCCTCCCCAGTTCCATCCCCCCCAGTTCCATCCCCCATTTCCCCCACTCACCATCGGGCCCGGCCGCCCCGTCAGCCCCATGGGTCCTGCTGGTCCCCTCAGTGCCAGCTGCAGCACAAGGACAAACACTTGGTGTCACTTTGTGGCTGCAGTGGGACAGAGCCACCCCTGTGCCACCAGCCACAGCTGCCCCCACACCCTTGGAGCAATGTCCCCATCCCCAGGGAATTCCAGATGTTGTCCCACCCACCATGGGCAAAATTCTTCTTGCCCAGATTTTCTGGCTGTCCCTGGATCCCTGGAATTGGGCAGGGCTTGGAGCACCCTGGGACCATGGAATGAGATGGGCTTCAAGTTCCCAACCCAAACCATTCTGTTATTCCATGAAATTCCATGTGGACCACCCACGAATCTGCTGAGAGGACATAAATATTTATGACCCCACTTCAGTTCAGGAGAATTTTTTTCTTTATTGTCCTGGTGGATCAATTTGAGAGGAATTTTCCCCTTATTTTTTTTTAAATTTATTTTTTTTGTTACTCCATAACATCCTCCAAACTGAGCTCCCATTCCAACTGAACACAGGGGGCTTTTAGCTCCATAATTAAAGAGTCGTGTTAACCATGCATCAACCCAGTAATTTCCACGGTGGGAAATGGAGCTGGGCCATGCTTTAAAACATCCCTCAGACAATTTGTTCCCTCGTGACAATCCAACACTTCCAAAGAGTTGTAATTATCTGTGTACTCCAGTAATTAAAATCTACCCAGTGATTGAGCTTGGAATGGCAGAAATATTGCACAAGTGCTGGGTTCTGTGGCATCTTTTTACAACACCCCATTAAAAGGGAGATGCTCTGAACCACTGCTGGCTGCAACAACACTCGGTGCCTAATGAAAGCCAAATTTTAAGGGGATAAATCAACCTAATAATGCAATTAACAGCAGTGATAATGAGAAAAACAAACCCACAAAAGGAAAAGGTTATCCTTGCTGCAGGACCCTGTTTTACAATCCTGTCATATGCTGTAGTTCCTCACAAAAATGACATTTTTTTCCCCTTTCTGCATCATGGTTTTCAGCCAAAATGTTGAAGTTCACAAATAAATTGATTTTTGTTCTTTCTAGAAATATTCAACTTTTCATCCACAGTCCAAAAGTTACCCAGGCTTATTTGGATTAAATTTTTTTCCCACCAAACCTGAAAATTTAAATTAAAAAGGGACTTTGAGCGAGGGGAGGGAGGTTCTCTATTTTTTGATAAATCCCAATTTTCAGCAGGCAGAAGAAAAAAAAAAAAAAAAAAAGAACAAAAGCAGAGAGTTGGAGAAAGCAGAAGCTTGTCATGAAACGTTGATCAGGTCAAAGCCCCTATCTCCCAGGAAAATAAAATGCTGATGGAAAAACGCTGGGCAGGCTGGAAATTAAGACTGACAAGGTAACACCAGGAACATAATCCAGGATATTATTGGCAGCACAAGGTTAATGGACAGGAAAATGCAGTGGCTGGGGAGGATCAGGACTCTGCCTGAATCTGTAAAAAATCCAATTCCTTTGGAAAAAGCAGAAAAATTCCCAGCTCAGGAATGAAAAAAACCCAACAGGGGCAGGTGCCACCCATGGGGGGAGATCCAAATGGATTTTATCCCATCTAAGGGTGAAATAAATTGGGTTTTTAGCTTATTTTAGCCCCCCAAAAAATCGTGTTAAAATCTTCAAACAGCTCTGAGTGACAAATCAGCTCCATCCACACATCCCAGCTGCAGCCAGATGTGGGCCCCAAATAAAACAGCCCCAAAGCTGCGTCCCTTTGGGAGTTTCCACCCTAAAAAATTTTCTCCTTCATGGCAAGGGTGTGTTTGCAGCAGAATTTGATCCTTTTGGGGCAAGGTGGGGGCAAACAGAGCAGTTTTTGGGAATTGTGGGGTTCCCCCAGCTCCTTCTGCACCTCTGGTTTTTAATGTCAGCACTCAGGACAGCTCCCATGAGCACCCAGGGAAAAGCAATTTCAGAGCTCCACTGGCTAAAAATCGGTTTTATTTTAAACAGATGGATGCAAAGCCTTTTCCACTGAGGTGTCCATCCAGGCAGGGAGCAGGAGCTGTACTGGGGATGTGCCAATCTTGTTTCACCAGCGAGCCAGGGATGATTTGGACATCAATCAATAAGGTCAGCCCAGGAAAGAAATGTTCCAGGGATAGCCACCATGTATTCCCAAATAAACACATTAAATTACAAATCTGCCTGTTGAGATTCTGGGAGCTGGGAACAGCTTCCATCTGTGACAAAGGTTTCATTATTAGGATTTACTGGAGGGAAAACTATACAAAAATAAGAAAATGCTTTGAGCACAGCTCCCAGCTGCTCATAGGGACCCTCAAAATACAAATATACCAAAGGCAGCGGGTCTGCAGGAAATTAAACCCAGCTTTCCATCAGCTAGAGCCTTGCTGGCTGTTAATAAAAACCCAAATTGTGCAGGTGCAGTCCCATGGCAGGTGAGAGGTTCTACCACCAGCACTGGGGAGATGTGAGAATGCACAGAATCACAGAAACACAGAATTCACAGAATCAAAAATCACAGAATCACAGAATTCACAGAATCACAGAAACACAGAGTCACAGAATTCAGAGAATTCACAGAATCAAAAATCACAGAATCACAGAATTCATAGAATCATAGAATTCACAAAATCACAGAATCACAGAGTCACAGAATTCACAGAATTCAGAGAATCACAGAAACACAGAATCAAAAATCACAGAATTCACAGAATTCACAGAATCACAGAAAAACAGAGTCACAGAATTCAGAGAATTCACAGAATCAAAAATCACAGAATCACAGAATCACAGAATCACAGAAACACAGAAACACAGAAACACAGAGTCACAGAATTCAGAGAATTCACAGAATCAAAAATCACAGAATTCACAGAATCACAGAAACACAGAGTCACAGAATTCAGAGAATTCACAGAATCAAAAATCACAGAATTCACAGAATCACAGAAACACAGAGTCACAGAATTCAGAGAATTCACAAAATCACAGAATCACAGAGTCACAGAATTCACAGAATCACAGAGTCACAGAATTCACAGAATTCAGAGAATCACAGAAACACAGAATCAAAAATCACAGAATTCACAGAATTACAGAATTCACAGAATTCATAGAATTCACAGTCACAGAATCATAAAATTTTGGGTTGGAAGAGACCTCCAGGATCATCGAGTCCAACCCATGCCCCAACATTTCAACTAAACCATGGCACCGAGTGCCACATCCAGGCTTTTTTTAAACACCTCCAGGGATGGTGACTCCACCACCTCCCTGGGCAGACCAATCCATCATCCTTTATCCATTTATCACTCTTTATCTCACATTTATCTCAGTCCAGCTGCTGTGCCCCCAGGTCCCTTCCTGCCAGGCCACTGTCCATCCCCAGTGTGTTGCAGGGAGTTGTTGAGGCCAAAATGCAGCACTCAGCCCTTGGATTTATCAAACCCCCTCCCTCTGGGCTCTGCCCCATCCACCCAACCCCTGCAGGTCTCTCTGCAGAGCCCTCCTCCCTCCCAGCACACCCAATCTCACTCCCAGCTCAGTGTGCTCTGCAGATTCACTAATGGCACTCAGAAAGGTTTATTCTGCTTTTGCAGGCAGCTGCTGGGAGCTGTGCCCAGGGGCCAGCACTCACCCTGGCCTGCTGCAGGATGGCCTGGGCTTGTGCCTCCTGGGCTGACACCATGGGTCCCTTGGAGCCAGCGTCGCCTCCTCCGCTGAAGCGGAACTGGTGGGAACAAGGGGCACAAAGCAGGTCAGGGCTTCTGTCCCCCCAGTGCCCTCAGCAGCCTCAACAGCTCCATTCAGCAGGGCTGAATGGCCCAAATCCATCCCAGCCCACCCCATCCACCCCAGTGCCCTCGGGTCACCCAGCTCGGGGCTGCCAAGGCGGCGCTGCCAGCTCGGGGTGGCAAACAATGGGGGACTGTGGGCTGGGGACCTCACACAGCACAGCCAGCACCCACAGGGGCTCTGCCAGGGCTGGCATCCCCTGTTTTCCCAGGGCTGGCATCCCCTGTTTTCCCAAAGCTGGCATTCCCTGCTCTCCCAGGACTGGCATTCCCTTCTCTCCCAGGACTGGCATTCCCTGTTTTCCCAAATCTGCCATCCCCTGTTTTCCCAAAGCTGGCATTCCCTGCTCTCCCAGATCTGGCATTCCCTGCTCTCCCAGGACTGGCATTCCCTGTTTTCCCAAAGCTGGCATTCCCTTCTCTCACAGGGCTGGCATTCCCTGTTTTCCCAGGCTGGCATTCCCTGCTCTCCCAGGCTGGCATCCCCTGTTTTCCCAGGGCTGCCATTCCCTGCTCTCCCAGGACTGGCATTCCCTTCTCTCCCAGATCTGGCATTCCCTGCTCTCCCAGGACTGGCATTCCCTGTTTTCCCAAAGCTGGCATTCCCTTCTCTCACAGGGCTGGCATTCCTTGTTCTCCCAGAGCTGCCATTTCCAGTTTTCCCAGGGCTGCCATTCCCTGTTCCCCTAGAATGGCATTCCCTGCTCTCCCAGGCTGGCATTCCCTGTTTTCCCAAAGCTGGCATTCCCTGCTCTCCCAGAATGGCATTCCCTGTTTTCCCAGGCTGCCATTCCCTGTTTTACCAGGACTGGCATTCCCTCCTCTCCCAGGCTGCCATTCCCTGTTCTCTCTGAGCTGGCACTCCCTGTTTTCCCAAATCTGCCATTCCCTGTTTTCCCAAATCTGCCATTCCCTGTTTTCCCAAATCTGCCATTCCCTGTTTTCCCAAGCTGCCATTCCCTGCTCTCCCAGGCTGGCATTCCCTGCTCTTTTTCCCAAAGCTGTCATTCCCTGTTTTCCCAGGCTGCCATTCCCTGCTCTTTTTCCCAAAGCTGCCATTCCCTGTTTTCCCAAAGCTGCCATTCCCTGTTTTCCCAGGATGTCATTCCCTGTTTTCCCAGCCTGCCATTCCCTGCTCCCCCAGAGCTGGAACCAACCAGATCCATCTTTTATCTCAAGGAAAACGTGTCCTTGGGCTAAAGGAGATGGGAGACTCCTGCAAGAAGGGGCATTAAACAGCAGCAAACCCCAGAAATGACTCACTCAAATCCTTTTTTAGTTCTGTTTGTACTCACAGGCAACATGAGCATTGTCCCTGGTGGTCCTGGCAATCCATCTGCTCCTGGGAGACCTGGGCGCCCAGGTGGGCCCTGAAAGAAAGAAATTAAAATAAACATCTCAAATATCCTTTGATTCTGTCCATACATTAATAGCTGTGGTTGTTAGCAGGGATTGAGTTTGTGGGTATCCCAATTTTTCTTAAATTTTCTTAATTCCCTCCTCTTCCATCCTGCTCTGCTATTTCCAAAACTGCAGTTTTGGGGTGAGCAATCCAAGTCCCTGCAATGCTCCAGCTTCACAGAACCAGTGTTTAGTTAGATATGTTAAAACCTATTAAAAAAACCCTCCAAAACCAGATGAAACTTCCTAACTCAGGGTCAGTGAGAGAGAAATGGAGGAAGATAAATTCATTCCTTCATGAATTCAATCAGCTGGGTCATTTCCTTTATTCTCACTCCCTCTCTCTCTCTCTTTTCTTTTTTTTTCTTCCTTTTTTTTTTTTTTTCTTTTCTTTTTTAAAATTTTTATTTTAGTCCTTTGAGGCTCCTTCCAGCTCCAATGGAGTGATCCTGTCAGGGGCTGTAAATCAGCCCAAAATCCATGGATCTCCACGGAGCTGTGCTGATTAACACCAGTGCAGGATCTTTAATTGGCACTAAAACAACGAGTGGGCAGTAAAAGATCTATTGATGGAGCCATGAAGAATCAAATATGGCCAATTTTCCCTGGCCAAAAGTGGAGGTTAACCCAGATTTGCTCCTCATTCCAGTGATCCCATATGCAAATGAGGGTGACATCAATGTGTGTGGCTAATTACAGTTTTAATTGCTTTAAGGGTCTTGACCATATCCCAGCAAGGGCAAGAAAAGCCCCAGTGCTCATTTTGTGGTCAACAGCTTGGGGTTGAGGACTTGGCTACTCCTTTAGTTAGGAAATACCAATATTAAATCAATTTATGGCAAGCAATGAACATTTTTGTAGTTCTAGCTCTCCCCAACCTGCCTGCAGCCTGTTCAGACCCCAGAAAAAAATGTAAATACAACATTCTGCCACAAATCTCAGACATGGGGACACCAAAAAGCCAGGAAGTCACAAGGGAGGTGGATAAAGGTGGGAAAGGGAGGAGGGAAGGACAAATAGGTGACAAAGTGCCTAAAAATCAGAATATTTTAATCAAACAACACAACAGGCCACCAAAACAAAAGATTTGGTGCATTAGCCTTGCCCTACATCCTTCTACACCTCTCTGCTCCCTCTTCTTCCATGCCCAACTTCACAATTTCCTCATTCCCTCCCTTTAAAAAAACAAAACAAAAAAACCCCAAAACCCCAAAACAAATCATTCACATCAAAGTTTCCAGCACTGAATCAGAGCCCAGCCTGGAGGGGATGAGGAGCTGCCCCTGCCCAGGGCTGGGGTGTCCCCTGTGGTGTCCCCAGCCCCACAAGAACATATAAATATAAAATATATAATATAATATATATAATAGAATATAAAATATATAATATAATATAATATAATATAATATAATATAATATAATATAATATAATATAATATAATATAATATAATATAATATTATATTATATAATATAATATAATATAATATAATATAATATAATATAATATAAAATATATAATATAATATAATATAATATAAAATATATAATATAATATAATATAATATAATATAATATAATATAATATAATATAATATAATATAATATAATATAATATAATATAATATAATATAATATAATATAATATAATATAAAAAATATAATATAAAAATATAATATAAAAATATAATATAATAAATATAATATAATATAATAAATATAATATAATATAATATATAACAGAATATATAACAGAATATATAACAGAATATAGAATAGAATATAGAATAGAATATAGAATAGAATAATATGTTTTATTTGATAAACTTTCTTTTCTCTCTCCTTCTCCTTTAACTCCAGCCCTGCCCATGATGGAGCTGCTTTATCTCTCCTGACAAGTGTTGATGCAATGCTTTTATCCACAAATGCATCTTTTTCTTTCTGCCTGGGTGTGGGAGGTCTTTTCCTGGTGGAATGGACCAGCAGGGGGGTGGGAGGGGACCATGGAGGAAAATCAAACCTATCAAACACTTTGGGAATTGAAATTCATGCAGCCTGCCAGGCTCTGGGTGTGAAAAATTACATAAGAGGAGATAATTCTTGTAGTTTTGGGGGTCTCCTAGTTAAGGTACTTGGGAAAAGCAGCACCCTGGAAGAACCCCGAAGCCAAATAAGGTTTTTTATTTATATTTATTTAAGGTGCAAGATTGTCCTCAGGGGAGCAATTCCTTTGGGATTCAATGGCTGGATGGCTTTGGAAGGTGAAGATATTTTGTGATGAGCACCCCAAGGTGTGCTGACCCCTCCAGACACCCAAATTTCCAAACAAACACCGGGGTGGGTGAGGGAGCTGCAGTTTGCTCTAATGCTGCAGTTTATCCCCTTCAAAACAACATATTTTCCCACTTCCTTCCTGCCAGTCTGGAGCCCCCCTGGAACAGCTCTGTGCCATATTTCCTTCTTCCCACTGCTCCAGGAAAGTCATTCCAAAGCATCCTGAGCCCCCTGGAACCTCCCACAGCCAGGCTGCTCCTCAGCTCTGCTGCTGACACAAACTCCTCTGTGCCTCCTGAAATCACTTGAAATAAATAAAGCTCTTTCTTTTTCATACTGAATAAACCAGAGCTGAATGAGTGTTGGCCAATATCAACAGAGCTGACTATTGTTGGGCTATTAATTCATTGCACCTGCCTGATAGCAGATAAAAAAATCTCTTTATCAGATGCAGGCAGAGGGAATGTTCAAGGGTCATGTAAATTCATGAGCCACACTCTCAGGGTTAATAATAAACAAATTAAAAGAGGAGCTCCTCTAATTGCAAAGGAGGGTTGAAATCCAGTTGCAGCTCCTGGCTCTGCGAGTTCATCACTTTTCTGTGCCCCCTGTGCTGTTACACTCTGTGCTGGACACTGCAGGAGCAGCATGTGCTAAAATGCAAATTATTCCTTTCACTGGAGGGTGAGGAGCAGCAGCAGCGAGGACAGAGTGTCTGCTGCTGCTCTTGGCTGCTCCAGAGGAGCTGGGCCAGCAAATATCTGCATCTGCCTGGACAAATGACAGCAGAGAGTCCCCAGGGCCAGCATCCAGCCTGCCAGGAGTGCAGCAGGAGCAGGGAGAGCTGGGCACCACACAGGGCTCAGCATGGACACAGAGAGGGATGGAAAGCAGCACCCCAGAAATATTCAAAAGCTAAATAAGGATTTTTAGGGCTCACCCTGGACCATTCAGAGATGCAAAGCATGCCCAGCTCACCCAGACTCTGTGCATGGAGGCTGCAGTGCAGTGCCACAAGGGTTAAGCCAGGCTCAGGAGCTGTGGGCTGAGCCTGGATTGATTCTGAGCTGGCAGGCAGCGATCGATGGAGCACAGGCTCCATCCCTGCTCCTCAGTCATGTCACAGCCACCAGAAATGTCATTACTGCTCCATCAGGGAACACAGCAGCAGGGCAGGGTCCTCCCAGGAAAAAGGGAAAAGGGGGAGAGCAGCAGCCACAGGGCTCCAGCCCAGTCCCCAGGGAGCAAGGGGACAACAAAGAACCTGAGCTAAAGAAATGCTTGTGAGCTCAGCAGCTCCCAAAACACAGATCACTGCTGGTCCCTGACAGAACAGCAGTGCTGAGGGTGGGATCTGGGGCCACCATCCCCAAAAGCACTTGGGAGCAGCTGCCTTTGAGGAGACATCCCAAAGCTGGAGGCTCTACAAAGCACAGGCTGCCAGGGACAAAACTGATTTACAGCAGCAGCCAGAGCTGAGTTTTGGCACTGCTAGAGAACATAAATCAGCTGGGAGTGAGCAAGAACCCACCCAGGGAAAAGGGGAAGGGCTGCACAGGAGCTCCTTTCCCTCTGGGAGCAGCCTGGGGCATGGAAAGGCCACAGGGAAAGACCCTGGTGTGACCCCAGGACCAAACCCTCTGCCAGGACTCCCAGGAGCAGCTGGAATGAGGGTGTAGAATCCCAGCTGAACTCGGATTTCCCTGTGCTGGTGACTCTGTGTGTGTTTGCCCCTCCTGTTTTCCCAGTGCCACACTGGAGGAGCAGCCAGAGGGCATAGGCAGAGTGTTTGCACATTTTTATATTAGGTTTAATATCGGTTTTAATTTGGAAAATGGTTTCATACATTTGTGTACAGAGGCAGTTCCCCAACTCTTTCATCCCTGGATGCAAAGCTCTGCCCTGTATCCCACCATGAACAACTTTGGGAATTGTTCTCACGAGATTTTAACGGGATTTTAACGGGATTTTAACGGGATTTTAACGGGATTTTAACGGGATTTTAACGGGATTTTAACGGGATTTTCACGGGATTTTAACGGGATTTTAACGGGATTTTAACGGGATTTTCAGGCTCCACAGCCCCACTCTGCCCACCCAAACCCACCCAAAACTCCAGCAAAGAAGAGAAAACCACCACTCACCCTCTCCCCTGGGTCACCCATTAAACCCACAGGTCCTGTTGGTCCTGGAGGTCCTGGAAGGCCCTGGCAGAGAAAAAAAGAGGAAAAAACCATGAAGATGTGTTATTATTTGTAGCAGATTTCTGCAAGCAGCAGGAAAAGATTTTGAGCTCTCTGTTTATTTTTACACCAGAAAATCCACCCCAAAGCTCTCTCTGTTCACGTGTGTGGCAGATGGGAGCAAGAGAGCCCAGCATCCCCCACCTGGAGCAGGGGGAAAATTCCACTTACTGCTGGGCCTTCAGGACCAGGAGGGCCTTCCACCAGCATTCCCTGGGCAGGAGGAAGGAAAAAAAAGTGATTAGACACATCCTCAAAGTCATTTGGAGCACAGGGAAAAGCCCAGTGCTTGGTCTGTACTTAAATATTTCAGCTCTTGCTGCTGCATGGAGACATCCCAGAGCTGGAGGGTTTCCACTCCCTCTGGATGACTTCTCCCAGATCATGGAAAAGCCAAATAATATATTTAATATATTTAATATATTTAATATATTTAATGTAATGTATTTAAACCCCACAGCACAGCCCTTATTCCCAGCACAGCATCACCTTCCCCACCACCACCTTGTGCCTTTGCTCAGACCCAGGCAAAAAGCAAATCTTGGATTTTTGTCCAGCCTTGATGGTGCTGGAGCTTGAGAAAAAAAAAATGCTTAACAAGAAGTCAGCAATCAAATTGCAAGGTGGTTTTTAATTTTTTTTTTTTTTTTTTTTTCCAGCAGACTGCACGCTGTGATTTCCTCTGTGAACGTAGGAAATCGCTGTGTGGGAAAAATTCTGGGATATTGTTACTCCAGCCTCTTCAGTCTAAATATTTTGTCATCATTTAAGATCAGATCTATCATGCACTCAGGAAAATTAAGATTTGGGAGTTTGTTTTTTTTTTTTTTTCTTCATGAGAAACCTCCCAATCCACCTGGAAAATGTATTCCAGAAGGTGTCAGGATAATATTTTGGGAAGAGCTCTGTCCCTTTTATCTCTGGATCAGAAATAAAGCAGAGCCCAGGCTGAGTCAGGAATTCCCAGCTCACCTGTGGCAAACAAGGATATTTTTCCTAAGGGATGAAATCCTATAAAAATCTGTGTATGAGCAGTTGGTTCCTGGGGGAGAAGCTGTGTAGGGGCTGCTTTGGGGTCACCCTAAACTGTTCTCAGGCTCTGGTGCCAAAAACCTCAGCTGACCCCACTCCAACGGAGCTGAACGAATCTGAAATGTCTGCAGGAAAATCCAGGCATTCCTACCCCAAAAACCCACACTCCTCCTAATCCCAGAGCAGCAAAAAATAACCTACAGCAGCCTGCCATGAGCCAGCCCTGCTTCCTTTCAAAAAAATGCGTGGCCAGCTGTATTTTCTGCCTTTCCTGATGTCCACACTCATTAATCAGCAGAGAATTTCAGATCCCAGGGAGGATCTGGCTCCCTTTGCAGCTGGATGGGAGAGGGGAATTTGCTGCTGCCAGCACAGAGGAGCCTCTGCAGCTCCTCACCAGGGAGGAGCCCAGGCCATGGGCTCACCCTGGGCAGGTTCAGCCATGGAAATGCTTCACTGGCTGGAATTGGGGGGAATTCTACACACTGAACTGCAAGCTGCAGGGAAATGCCAGAGATCCCAGCACAGGGACACCCCAAAATCCATCCCAGCACATGGGCACCCCAAAATCCATCCTCCCTGAGATCCCAGCACATGAACAACCCAAAATCCATCCCAGCACATGGACACCCCAAAATCCATCCTCCCCGAGATCCCAGCACATGGACATCCCAAAAATCCATCCCAACATATGGACACCCCAAAATCCATCCTTGTTGAGATCTCTGCATATGGATACCCTAAAATCCGTCCTTGTTGAGATTCCCAGCACATGGACACCCCAAAAATCCATCCTTGTTGGGATTCCAGCACATGGACACCCCAAAATCCATCCTCCCTGAGATCCCAGCACATGGACACCTCCAAAAAATCCGTCCTTGTTGAGCTCCTAGCACAGGAACACCCCAAAATCCATTCTCCTTGAGATCTCTGCATATGAACAACCCAAAATCCATCCTTGTTGGGATCCCAGCACATGGACACCCCAAAATCCATCCATTTTGGGACCAGTGCTGGCACATTCTGGTGTGACAGGTTCTAAAACATGAATTAATCCGGGTGCAGAGAGCCCCAGCTCACAGAGGAGGTTTTTTGGGGTGCTGCTGGGAGCACACACAGCCCCAAGGCTCTGCTTGCCAGGACACTCCTGCCCAGGGGGAAGGGTCAGGGATAATGGTTCCATTTGGGATGGGAACATCCTGGGCATGTTCCCATATTTATCTGCTGGTTTGTGTCAGCTCTGGCCTTGGGGACATCTGGAGATTCTCCTTGGCAAGAAACCTCCTGTGTTTCATCAATGGGGGTGATGGAAACGTGGGAGGGTTTTAGGGACAGTGGGGTGACCCCAGTGGGGTGACCCCATTGAGGAGGGTGACCCAACTGAGGATTTGGGATTGTCCCAGGAGAAAACAGGGCAAAGCTTCTGCTTCAGACACCACCCGAAAGTGAAGCAAACATCCCCAAACCAGCCCCAAATCCTGCTCCAATTCAGAGGTGCTGAGCAAACCCTCCCTAAAGTGAGCACCAGGGTCCCCCAAAGGACAGAGGGGGTGCCAGCAGCCTGATGACCCCACGGCTGGGATATTTGGGATCTCTGCATCCCTCCTTCCATCCCTCCTGCCCCTGCCCTGCTCTGCTGCCTCCAGCAAGTGTCAGCACAGAGCAAGGATTGAAGGACAGCTGGGGTTGAAAGGGAAGGAGTAAAAACCCAGCAGAATCCAACTTTATGCTTGGGTTTTATTTCCCTTCTCCACTCCCATCAGAAACTAAAAAAAAATTTAAAAATCAGGAGCTAAAGAGCGCAGCAAATCCAAATTTCCCTGCTCAAGAGGAGCTGCACGGAAAGGGACAAGGCAGCATTTGGTCTTGTTTACTTTCTGGCAAAAGCCATCCATGCTCCAGTGTTTTGAAATAGCAAAGGCGGCCAAATTCTTTCTGGATGATTAAACTTAACTATTTTGTTCGCTTTGTAGCTTTTCAGGCTGGGTTTCTGCCATCATCTTCGTGGGGTTTGGCTGCCCCCCTTCCCTTCCCACCCCTGTGATAAGGAAATCGCTGGCTCCTCCTTTTGTTTGCAGAGTGAGAGACCCAGAAAGGAAGAGAAGGAAGGAAAGGTCAGAAATGTTTTTAGAAGGGAGTTAATTGGAGTTTTGAAGACTTGCTACTGCACCCCAGCTTCTGCCTGGCTCCCCTCCCCACCAGCCCCAGAAATTTCAGGTGGAAGAAGAAAAGGAGGAGAAATTAAAAGGGAAATGATGGCCTCAGAGTGATGGGAAGGGCTGGGTGCTGTGCTGGCCCTCTGCCAATGAAAATGAGGTTAATTGGGCTGGGGGTGTGCAGCGAGCTGGAGCTCAGCCCTGGGGACAAGGATCCCCAATTCCAGCCTGGGGAGATGCAGGAATGGGGGATTCTGGCTCACAGAGAGGGGAAAAAAATTAGGAATTAACCAAAAGCATCTTGTTGTGTCAAAGGAACCCCTGAGCCAGCCCCAGCCATCCCCACCAGGATCCTTCCCCAACTCGGGGTGCTGGGCTGGGCACCCACAGCTTTTGCAGGATGCAGAGGGCAGAGACAGCTTGGAATGATCCTTCAGAAGGAAAAACAACCTCAAAATCAGGGCAGAAATGTAAAGGGGAGGTTCCACCCTGGGGAGAACACAGAGGAAAAGCTGGTGGGGTTGTGGAGCTGGTGCACAACCGTGGATTTATTTTCTATCCCTTTTATTGCCCCCATTGGTGGCCCAATCAGAGCCAGCCCAAATCTGGGAGTTCAGGGCAGGATCTGACCTGGATGCTCCAGGGGCATCCCCAAACTCCTGGGGGATGGCAACTGCCCCTGCCTAATGCTTCAGCCTTAGGTTTTATTTTGCTAAATGAGAGATTTCATGGGAATTCTTGCACTTCCTTCATAATTTAGGTCTCTCCTTGAAGCTTTTTTTTTTTTTTTTAAATTGTATAATTACAGTGTTTTAGATTAAATGAAGCAAGGGATTCTTTCATGGGAATTTTCTTCCCAGCTGTCCCATCAAGAATAAATTCTCTGCCCCTTTTTCCATGGGGGAATAAAACCCAAATTAACCCAAACTCAGGTGCTCCTTACCGGCTCGATGATGGCAGGTTCCCCCTTCTGCCCCTTCTCACCACGGGGGCCACCAATCTGTGGGACACAGGGAGACACAAAGCCAGGCAGTCAGAGGGGACATTGTCATTGTCATCATCACCACCACCACCATCATCATCACCACCAATCCCAGCAGGAACTGCAGATCCTGCCTCAATCCTGCTGAATTCCTGCAGGGCAGCTCCTCCATGTTTAAGCCCAAATCACAATGGGTGAATCCTTGGTTTTTTTTTTTTTTTTTTTTTTTTTGCATTAATTCTGTTCTAAATTACAGAAGGACCAAGGTTTTGAAGCAGAATTGTGCTGGATGGAGCAGAAAGCCTCTCTCACCCCTCCATAGATGGTGTCCTGGTTGGCTGGCATGCCTGGGCCAATGTCAGGAGAGGCTGTCCTGTCGTAATAATTGTCATAATAATTCCCATCATATTCCTTTATGGTTTCCTCGGTGAAATCTTTATCCAGGTCATCTCCTCCTTGAGCAGCCTGGAGAGGAAAGAGCAGCAATGGGTCAGGAATTCTCTCCTAGCTGGACATGCTGGAATATTAAAGTGTTGTTATATTAAAGGGGGTGATTTTTGGCAAAATGAGGATGTTTTATAATAATAGGGACAAGGGAAAAAACCTGGGGAAAAGTTAAATTCTGGTGTTTTTAAAGTTTCCATCGACTTCTCCAACAGCAGGAAGACAGATGGGAGAAGCTTGATGTCAAATATACACCCTGGCTTTCCCTGGATTTCTTTGTTGATCCCCAATAAAACACTGAGAGTGGAAAAGTTGGAGTGAGGAGAACAAAACACAGCACAAAGCTCGTGGCAGGAGGACCCTGCAAACTCCAAATGCCTGAGGAAAGAGGTCATGGAAGTTCCAAGCTCCAAATCCTCCTCATCTCTCGTGGCCTGGGTGTTGGAGGCTCTGGATTATCAAGGCCAAGGAGCCCCACATCCCTTCCCAGATTTCAGATGCACCAAACTCCACAATGTGTCACTGGCAGTGTCCAATTACAGCAGGAAATGTGGAAAAACCCGAGTTCAGTTCTGTGGAAAGCTCCTGTTTGTTTAGTCTGGGATCCAGTCTGTGCCTGGGCTCATCCCAGCAGCAGGAGCTGTTACAAACCTGCTGCCTCAATCCCTGAATACTCCCTGAGTCCTTCCAGAGCACAGCAAGGACATCCAGACAGGGCTCAGAATTTCCTTGCTGCTGTCCCAGGCACAGCCCCTTGGCACCCCTCACTCTGAGCAAAGAACAACATGTGCTGCTGAGATTGATTCGGGTTCTTTCTAATCCAGGTAATGACCAAAATAGTCCAGAAATTGAATTATTTCCAGTGCTATTTCTAGGAGAAATAGCTCCTCACTACTACAAATTCAAAGTCACTTCAGTGCCATCACTATATCCAGACTTTTTTTCTGTGCCAGAACTGCTCAGAAATTATAAACATGAGCATCTGGGTCTAAATTCAGGAGGTTTTAAACTAAGGCTAGAACTAAGACAATCACTTTCTCTTACCTCTGCAAATCAACTGGCCTTGGCACAAATTATAGTTTGGCAACTATTCCATTAGAAAATTTGCAAAAGTCAGGATTGTTTTTCCTTTGGGCTGGTTCAAACAGATCTGTTGCTATCACACCTCCCCCTTTTATCCTGGCTGAAATATTTCACCTGGTTTTGCACTTTAAAACCTCAAAACCCAAATCTAAAAAATCTCATCCGGCTCTAAGTGTTTGGGGATGACAGCAAATTGCATGAAATGAATATCAAAAATTGTCTGGTTTGACATTTTAATTGAGGTCCTCAGGTCTATTTGCCTGGAAAGATGATATTTGGAATAAGTGGGCAGTTCCCAGCCTGAACTTTCCTCCTCTATTTCCTTTCCTTAACAACTAAAGTGGTTTTTGAAGCCTCCTCCGTCTTCTTCCACTTTTTTATTTAAAGCCTCTCTATCCAATCTTTAATTCCTCTTTTTTAGCAAGTCCAAGCTTGGCCAAAGATTTCTGGCTCTTGGTCAGAAAATGAAAAACTTCCCCATCCATGGGTTCCCTCAGGTTGGAGCCCTCCTTTCCTGGAGCCTTTTCCTTTTCTCCCTGTGCATCATTTTGGGCTCTCCAACCTCCCCCACCACATTTTGGCTGCACTGGATCCCCCCCTGCACCTGCCTGGCTCAGATCTTTGCTTGGACATTTCCCTGACACCTTTTCCCCTCAAATTTCCAGCTCCAGGGATCCTGGCCAACTTTTGCTGTCTTGAATTGTGACAGCCCCAAAACAGTTCTCCACTGGAGAAACCACCCCTAAGCTCTTCCTGGGAATTGGGATGGGATTTGGAAGCATTAGAGCAGCATGGAATGGTTTGGGTTGGAAGGAGCTCAGCCAGTTCCAAACCCTTGCCATGGGCAGGGACATCTTCCACTAGAGCTCAAATAACAATTCCATGTTATCCCACCAGTGATTCCCTTGCTGCTGCTCCTGGATAATGAAGGATTTGCCCATTTAATTTATTTCCTTGCTCTGTGAGCTCCACAGCACCCAGCTCCCCAAAATTCATCTCAGTCTCACCAAATTCACCTATTTGAGCATCAACACAAAAAGCAAGAACTGGGCAAGTCTTAAGCACAGGAGAGTCTCGAGTGCAGCGTTTCAGCTGGAGGATATTGAAGTGTGGGGAGGTAAAAGTTAAAATATTCCAACAGAAAAAGCTGTGGGGTCTGGGCTGATCCCAGCTCTGAGCAGATCCATGCACAGAATAAAGGGGTTCACACCAGGTGGATGCAGCAGTTTTGGAATCAAGGCTTTGTCCCAGTGTTGAAATGTTTAAAAAAAAAAAAAAAAATCCAACTGAAAAAGTTGAAGATGCTTTTCAGTGGAAATGGCAAAATGAAAAATATTGATGTTCCCCAGCAAATCAACATTTTAAGGATTTATATTAATAACTTTGGGATAAAAGGCTTTTACTGAGATTTTAACAGCAACCCTCATTTCTCTTTTTTGTCAGACAACCACTTCACCCGAGGAAATGCAGATGTCAATATGAGCAGCTTTTTCCAGGGGAATAATCCTTAACCAAATTCTAAATATCTGCATTCCCCACCCTGAAAAATCTGGAGTGAAAACATTTTACAAGAAACTTCCTCTGCCTGCAGCTGCCTGAACCACTTATGGATTTACCATCTGGCTGCTCCCGTCTCCTTTGCTTCCAGGGCTATGAAACAGCAGAATTAATTAAAAAAAAAAAAAAAAAAAAAAAAAAAAAAACAAAAAAACCCCCCCAAAAAAAAAAAAACAAAAAAACAAAAACTAAAAATTAAAATTAATGAATTGAAATTACATCAGTCTCATTGTAGGTGACGACAGTGCTCGTGGGGAGTTCAGCTTCCACTGCATTTTCAGTGAGGCCACCCTGGGGATCGATTTCCTCGTTGTAGTTGAGATCCTCGTAGGGCATTGGGGTGAAATACTCCTCGTTGATGGTCTCATAGTTGTACTCATCAACCAGGGGATCATCCACTGCTCCATCCTCCTTGGGCTGCTTCCCGGGGTTCCCTCTCTCAGGGGGTGCAGTGGGAGCTGGATAATCCTGTGGGAAATAAAACACCATGGTCAGAGAAACAAAAACATTCTGCATCACCCTCCCCTTTGATAAAGGTTCATTAATGTCTTGGGTTGCAAAACAAGATGTGCCCAAAAGTTTGTATTCTGTCACCATCTGTTAAACCAGGTGGGGCAGTGACCCTGATCTCCTGGCACACATTACCTGCTCATGGGCCAGCTTTAAACCAGCTGGGGCAATCATCTTTATCTTTCCCACAGCCCATCCTCTCTCCAGGAGATATCTCCTGTTAATGGGCCATTGTTTAAAACTGGGTGTGGCAGTGATCTTTATCTCCCTGGGGATATCTCCTGTTCATGGGCAGCTGTTACAAACCAGCTGGGGCAATCATCTTTATCTTCCCACAGCCCATCCTCCCTCCAGGAGAGATCTCCTGTTCATGGCCATTGAGTCCCAGGGCATGGCTGATAAAATTCCATCATCCCATGGGAGATGCTCCAGCCAGGGGAGCAGCCAAGCCTTTCCTACCCAGAGAAAAACTGACATTTGGGACACCAAGGTACCTTCTTTCCACTGGATTCCAGAGGAAAGCCAGACCTTCCCACATCATCCCTGCACCTTCAGAGGAAACTGCCCCTTCTCCAGGAGCACTGCTCCAGCTGAGCCACATCTGCCACTGCAGGAGGATGCAGCCACCATGGAATGGGACTGTGCCAACACCCTGACTGACTGACGGGTGTCAGCTTGGATTCTGACTCTGGCAGGGTTTGGGATTGTTCTTTGTAATCCTGCATTTCTATTTTAATTTTCCTAGTAAAGAACTGTTATTCTTAATTCCCATCTCTTTGCCTGAGAGCCCCTTCATTTCAAAATTACAATAATTTGGAGAGAGGGGATTTACATTCTCAAAGTGAAGCTCCTGCCTTTATTGGCAGGCACCTGTCCTTCAAACCAGGACAATCACCTTCACCCCTGCCAGCACCTGCCTCAGTACCTGCTTGGTTTCAGGTCTCTCTCCAGCAGCCACCTCAGGAGGGCTGGGTTTGGTGGTGGGGGTTTCTGGTTTCACAGCTTCATCCACATCCTCGTAGTAGGGGTACTCGTAGTAGTAAGTGTCACCTTCTCCCTCTGCATCCGTGTACTGCAAGGAGAGGAGAAGTGTTGTAAACAGGGAATTTGGAACTTTCTGTTCTGTCAGACACTGACCCCAAAAGGAACACTGCTTTTGACCTTAGGCCTTGGAGAAGGCTTCCAAAATGGAGTGATGGAACTAAAATCACCGGTGTGGGGTTTAAATAGAAGTGTGTGATATCACATGGTGAAGGGTTTGGGGTTTTGGAATATTCCTGCACTAACAGCATCCCTGTGACTTCCCATCCAGCCCCAGCCTGCAGGGAGGAGGGCTTGGAGAAGCAGATCCTCACAGCCTTTTCCACAAGGCATCAGTCATTGTTCAGCAAGAAACCCAAAGAGAGGCACTGGATCCTGGCGGGCACGGCCTCGCTCCTCCCTGGCAGGAGTTGTTCCTACATGGAGCAACACAGCCTCGGGACAAGCCAGCTCTTGTTGGACTGCTGGCTCCAAAATAGAGGAGTTTTATTTTCCTGCTGCCACAGATTTCCACCAAAGTGCTGGTTTATCTGACTTATTTATTGTTTCTCCAGAAGCGCTGGCGGTGCTTCCCTGGGGCTGCGCCTAACCGTGAGCATTGCAAAGCCCTGCTTAGGTGCTGGATTAATTTAATCCCAAAGATAAACTGGGAGGGCTGATGGCATTATTGGTTCATGGGGATTCCCTGACCCTGCAGGTTTGGGCTCAGCTGAAAGCAAATCAGCCCAAAAGAGTGGCTCAGGATGCCAGACAGCAACTGCAGCGAGCTGGGACCTCTTTAAAAAGGGCAAAATTTGGGTGATGCTCATTAAAAATCAGCCACACCCAGATATTTCTGATTGGGCAGCAAATATACAAATGCATCCCTCACCAGCTTTTTTATTGTGTTTCTTTGTTTTAAAGAAAAGGCCTGGGGTGAACCCTTCATATAAAAATTATTGGGCACAGCAGCTCTGAGCGATGACTCGGGAGCATTTCTGCCAAAATGAAATTCAAAGCAAAGCCAGGGGAAAAACAGTTCTCCCTCTTTAACACCTGTTGTTTCAGAGAATATTGAGAAAGAACTGTTTAATCCTTTTACAAGTCCAACAGTATAACTTGAAATTTAGGAACAGGTGCTGGTCTGGACAGGACTGGAGCTGCCAGGGAAGGTCAATAATCCACACTTGGCTCATGCTGTCTCTCCTGTGTTTCTGAGCTCCACAAGGATGTTCCTTTCAGTCTTTGGAAATAGGAGGAGATCAGAAAGAAGGGGAAACTCCCAAGAGCCAAACCCAGAACCTGCAAATCCTAAAAACAAGCTCAGTCTTGGATGATGGAAACGAGTCGCGGGGAAGCTGAGCGGAGGAAGGAGCCACATGTTTGCAAGGGTGACACAACCCCAAAATTTGGGTGATAATGGCCCAAAGCAGCCCGAGAGACTCACGTATTCATCCTGGTTGGGGTCCTGGGACTGGGGGGAGTCGGGGATGGCGGTGTCACAGTCGGGGCTGTAGTGCTCACAGTACTCCAGGGCTGCCCGCGGGTCCGCCACGATCAGGAGCTGCTGGATGTCACCCTGCAGGGAGGGGAGCACACAGGGTCAGGGGTGGCTGGTGCTCGTGGAGACACCAGCCCAAGGCTGTGAGCAAAGGAGGAAACACAAAGAAATGAAAAGCAAAACACGCCCCAGGGCCACCTCCCTGATGTGGGCGCATCCCCTGAGATGAGCCAGGGGAAAAACTCCATGTCCAGGGAGCAGCTGCTTCTCTTGGGCTGCTCCACGAGGTGTGAACCCACAGTGCTTCATCCCCAGCCCCAAATCCACCTCCCCAAAAGACAAATCAACAGTGCAACAGCACTGACAGCCCCAAGCAAGGCAGGTGCAGGAAAAAGGAGAGGAAAGAGTTTTGTACCCCCCAAATCAGCAATAAAACAACTCCTTTCCTCTTGGTCCTGTGCAGGGCTGCAGAGTCACCCTGTCCAGTCCCAAAAGCTGCTTATTGCCCTCAAAACTTCCCTGCTTCTCCCACCCCAGCAGCTGGTCTCACATCACCCCCTCTTTTTTACATCTTGCCTCACCTCGATGTTCCACCCACAACAGACACAGTGAGAGATTGGAAATTCATCTGATAAACCCAGAAAAGAGCCACAGGAAGGGTTTTTTGGACTAAAAACCTGGTGCAGAGGAAGCTCATTAGGCACCAGGGCTGGTTAATGGAGCAGCTGCTCCCTGAAACCCAAAGGTCAGAGCAGAAATTGCTCTTGAGTTTCCTAAAGAGCCACCACACCACGGTGCCAAAATCCAGTTCATTCAGCAGACAGTTACATAAGGCTTTACTACTTGGATGCTTAGAGATGATACTTTAATTAGAGGAGGGAAAAAAATTCTTATTTAGTACCAGACAAACATGGCTAAAGCATCAGGGGGAAAAGCAGGAGCATTGCAGCAAGGCTGGAGGATGATTTGGGCAGTAATAGGAACCAGAAGCTCCAAAGGGAGCCTGGCCAGACTGGCAAAGAGCCCTGTGGAAAAGGATATTTTTGAAATTATGGGCCAAATCTGCCTCGGTGTCGCTGGATCACGGATGTGTCCCACTGACTTCCCCCCAAAAAAGGAAATGCTGCTCACATTTTGGGCAGAGATCCACTGGGGAGGATTGCCAGGAGCCCTGGACACATCAGCACAGGGGGGAAGGAGCAGCTCAGAGCAGCCTGGAGCTCCCCCCTCCATTCCCAGGTTGTCACTTCCCTCCCTGCAGCAGCTCAGGAACATCTGGGCACCTCTCAGACCTACCCCAGTCACCCTTCAAGGAGTGCTCATTGAGCTCATTACTCATTGTTTCCAGTGAATAACCTTTACAAAATTAACAGAAATGTCTGCAAAGCGTGTTTTAATTTTCCATTTTTAAAACGAGAAACATCTTTCCTTTCCTTTTTTTTTTTTTTTTTTTTAATATAAATCCAATCCTGCCATTACTATTCCAGCTTTTTCTTTTGCACTGTAACCACCAAAACTGGGCTTAGAGTAGTGGGGAAAAAAAAAGAAAAAAGTGTTTTTTGCCTTATAGAAGATTTCCCTTTTCCAAGCATCTCTGGCCATCACCTGCCCATGGGACCTGGGGGAACTGGACCATGATGGGACACCCAGGGGGTGTTATGGGGTTACTCAGGCCATAAATCATAATCATCCCTGTCTCCAAAAGCACTCCAGAGCTCCAAACCCATTCCTTTGGAATTCCCTCCAGCAGGGAATACCCAACCTGGCCAAGGCTGATGTGAAAACCCTTCCAGCTGCTATTTCTGCCCTGGGGAGCTCAGCCACCCCTCCCAGACACCTCAGCTAAGCCATTTGTGCCCTTCTCTCCCTCAGGTGCTTAAAGCTCCCTGTTTTCCATGGGAAGTGCCTGGAATTGTTGGGATAAGCTGAAAGAAGCCAGCCCCAAAGCAGACCTGGGACTTGTCTCCAAGGGGCAGGGGAGGCTGAAAAAGCTTTTTCCCCCTGATAAGGTTGGATTTACACCTCGTGGAGAGCTGATAGGCTGCATCCCATAAGTGACCAGGGCTGGAACTGCGTTTCCTCAAGGAGCAGATAAAGCAAGGAAAGGAATCTTGGCTAAACACAGAGCCAAAGGTTAAGCAGAAGAGAATTTGCTAAAGCTGGGTTTGTTTTTAGTCTCAGCTGATGGCAGCTCCTGAGCTATGCATGGGGAGAAAACCTTGATCCCCACCCTGCTTCCCTGCAGGAGCTTGGGCACCCTCAGCCTTGGAGAATATGGGGGAAAAAAACCAAAAAAACAACTGCAAATCCCTGGAGCCAGAGCAGAAAACTGAACCTCAACACACCAAAGGACAGCGTGGGCCCCACGGTTTCTGCTGAGTGAGAGGGGGAGGCTGAGCAGGGCAAGCTTCCTGCTCATTCTGGGTCAAGAACTTGGGAAAATCAGTGAGTAACTGAATAAATTTGGGCTGTGGGGAGCGCCAGGAAAAAGCATCAGGCAGCAGCAGAGAGCTCAGCACGCTTCACCAGCACTGCTCCACAGGCTGCTGGTCACCCTTTCCTTTTCAAACCCAATCAATCACCCTGCCCAAAGTTCATCCTTGTCTCCTTCCAGCCTGCAAAAATCTAGTTTGCAAAATAATAATAATAAAAAAAAAATAAAAAAAAAAAAATTGCATTTGGGAGGAATGAGAGCCCCAGGGAGCACCCAAGCCCCAGCACAGAACCAGGGCTGAGCAGCTCAGCAGAGGGGGAAGGAAAAGCTCAGCCCATTCATCTTTGTTTCATTCCCAGCAAGCTGGGGGATACCCCGTGCTAACACTTGTAAAAAGCAGCCAGGAGTAAAAACCTTGTTAGCAAGATTCCCAGTCAATTGACCTCATCCCTCAGCACCAAACAATAAAATGGGCTAATTTAGGCTGCAATAAAAAGCCCCACTATCTGCACCTCACAAAAGCTGCACAAAGCTCTGCTGTCAAGAGCCCCATTTCTGTGATTTAAAAAGCCAACTTTAAATAGAGCAAACCACGCTGGGAGGTTCGGGAGCCTTTTGTGTCCTCTCGAGTGTGCTGCTGCTAATAAACCATGCCCAGGGATCCTGGCTGCCACACAGGAGCCAGCCCTGCTCCTCTTCCTCACTCAAGTGTCCATTTGTTTCCCTGTTTTGGTCACAAACCACCCCAAAATCCCTTCCCCACCTGGATTTTTGCAGATCCCGTTCATCTAAAATAAAGTTTTTCAAGAGAGGCAACTTAAAAATGCACCAGTGATGTGGTTTAAAGAGCTGAGCAACTAAATCAAAGGTTTAGTTTCAAGTATTGAGTTATTTCAGTCAAAGAGCAAGACAGAGACCCTCTGGTGTTGCTTTGTAGAAGTCACCAGCAGCGTCCTCCTGCCACCCACACAGTGAGTAAAGCTCTTTTTTGGCCTGGCCATGAGCTGGGCACAAGGTTCAAGTTAATTCTCCAGTGACTGGAGCCCTTGGTAGCACCCAGAGCCTGAGCTCAGTTGTATTTTACCTGTTTAACCAAAAAAAAAAATTGAAGCAGAGAATAAAAAAGTCAATTTTTTTTTTTTTGCCTGCAAATAACCACAATTTCATACATTAAGGGAGGCAGTGTTTAAAAAAGGGGATAAATCACATTTTGGCCTTTTTCCCTAAAACTCCTGGTGAAGAGGAGGAGGCAGGACAGCACATTTCTGAGCAGGGCTGTGAGTTGAGAAGGTTTCATTTGCTCCAGCAGACAGATGGAAGTGAGAACTGTCAGGACCAGTCAGGCTCTGCCTGACATTTATGGTAAAGCCATTTATGCCTGATGACTCATTTGCTTTATGGATTAAGTTCCATCAAAGCCAGTTTAGCTCAACTCCCCAGCCTGCTCCCAGACAAGGCTGGAAAAGCTCTTTCTGGAGCATTTTTTAGCACTTATTCTATACTCATGTAAAAAATGTCACATCACTTCCAATGACATCAGCTTCAGGAACTCGGAGGAATCGTTGTGGTTCAGTGAAAAAAAACCAAAA
Source organism: Muscicapa striata striata (assembly GCA_030060385.1). Taxonomy (NCBI): domain Eukaryota; kingdom Metazoa; phylum Chordata; class Aves; order Passeriformes; family Muscicapidae; genus Muscicapa; species Muscicapa striata. The sequence goes on along the minus strand of JAREIS010000026.1, from coordinate 1,149,279 downwards.
AAAAACAGCTGGAGAGGAGGATCAGAGTGACTTCATCTGGCACTGGCAGCAGCTCCCTAAATCCTGGGATTTTTCAGGGCTCTCGCTGATCATTAATTGGATTCAGGTTAGGGCATCACCCCAAAAGTTTGAGATTCAGCATCCCTAAGAGTAAATCCTGCTGGATGTGCTTTTGGAAACTCCTGCATTGAAACTGGGCAGACACAGAGCCAGGGCGAGCAATGGGAACACAAAACCTTCCCAATTCTTGGGAATCACTGGGATTTATCCTGACAAACCTGGCTCCACAACCCCAAACCCAGGCAGAGGCTGGAGAGGGGCAGGGATTTGGTGCAGCTCTGGGATGAAGTGGAAGCTCAGCTTCCAAAATTCCCCAATCCCTGTGCTGGAGCCAGCCTGGCACCCTCAGATGTCCCACTTGATAAATCCTGTCACCAGCACTCCCATGGATTCTCCCATGGAATCACCACAGCCCCAGTCCTGCTGCATGGAAACCCCAAAAATCAGAGGTGCTGGAGGCACTCAGAGCATCCTTTAAACACAGCAGCTCCAGGAGAGCAGCAAAAACTGCAGCAATGGGGTCAAACAAAGACTCATCACCCTCCCAGTCCCTGTCCCCATGTCCTGAGCCCTCAGGGGACAGGAGTGACCCCACCAGACAGAGCAAAAAGAGCCTCCAAAAAAGGCTCCCAGAGCTGCTGCATCACAATTTGGGATGGCAGTTGTTGAAATTTTGGCTAAATAGCAATAAATAATAATAATAAATAATAATAAATAATAATAAATAATAATAATAAATAATAATACATAATAATAAAAATAATAATAAATAATTAATAATAATTAATAATTTTAAAATAATAATAATAAAATAAAAATAATAATAAATAAAATAATAATAAATAAAAATAATAATAAAAGGCCTTGCTCACACACAGCCATGGCTCAGGACAAGTTCCTGGTGGTTTGGTTAAACCCAGCTGGGTGCTGATGTGTCCCCATCCTGCTCAGAGGGTTCATGGGGCTGCTCTGGAGTTACCCAAGAGCAGCTCCTGCTGCTTTGGGCACTCAGAGGAGCCTCTGCCCAGCCCTCTTTGGGAAAAAAAAAAACAGGTTTAATTAAGCAGAGCAAGGAGAGAAGTGTCACCAGAATGAAATGTGGCTCCAAACCATCTCGAGGCTGGGGAAAATTTCTCTTTTTTCCCTGCACGGGGAAAATTCCTCTTTTTTCCCTGCACCTCTGTGTGGGGAGCCCAAGGAACCCCAAGATCTGCAGGAGAATCTCAGATGGCTGAGGCTGAGCTGGCAGAGCACAGACCCAGCAATTGTCACAGCCCAGAGCCTCCTCCCCTGACCCTCTGGCTCCGTGCTAATTAACCTCCCTGCTCATTTCTCAACCTTTCTATTTTACAGTCCCAGGGAAGGAGCCAATTTCCCATCACGTCAGGATCCATGGACTCGCTGTTCCTCCTGGCTGCTGGATCTGAAGCAGGTTAGATTTTGGATTTTTTGCTGGATTTTACATGACATTGCACAGGGAAGTGTGGTCCCCTCCTTGTCCCCTCCCCTGAACCCTGGCACTTCTCTGTGCTGTCCCCAGCACCCAGCCCTGCCCCAACACAAGAGCAAATCCTATTTCTTCCACCCAAAACTTCTGGATCCTTGGATCAGCAGCCTCGTGGCTGTTGTTTAAAATTAAATTAAGACTCATGCCTTAAAATTCAGAGTTTTTTTGGAGCAAAGGGCTGCTTGCAGAGCTCACAGAACACTTCAGGTTTGTCTGTGTGTGAGCTATCCCAAATCCAACTGTGGAGCAGTTTAGCAAGGACTCCTCAGTGGAAGGGAAGGACAAGCCATTCCCTGGGAGGAGGACAAAAGCCAGATGGCTTTGCTAATTCTGGAAAGCTCTCCTGAAGAAGCTGTGGCTCTGCCAACACCCAAATACCACTCAAGGACTCCGTGGCAGGATGGGGACACCAGACAAGGCTCATTTCCAGGTGGCCACTTCCCACCCCAATCCCAGATAACCCCCAGAGTCAATAAGCCCTGCCCTAAAACAAACACTCCCCAGCTGGCACAACCCCTGAGCAGCTGTGGAGCCAAAGTTCCTTTTTTTTTTTTTTTTTTTTTTTTGGGAACTCAGAGCTCATTCCCAAAGTTAACACCCCCAGGATTCACCACAGTGGGGATTATTCACATGGCAGTGCTTCCCACCCTCAATGGGGGTAAAATTTCCTTGCCTTCCCAAGTTTATCAGAGCCATTAATCATGGCTGGTTCTTTCCTCACCAAATCCTCACCAAATCCTGCCAAACCCTTTCCTCTCTGCAGTGCCCAGTGCTCTGAATTCCCCTTTTCCTCAGCCCTGTGTCACCTCCTGCCCCACAGCTTTTGGGACTAGAGATGCCCTGGAGAGAACAGAAAAGATAAAAAAAAAAAAAATAAAAAAAAATCAAAAGCCTGACCAAGTTCCAGACTGCCCTTCAATCTCTACCCAGCACTGTTTCAACAAAGAAATTCACCAAAAGAGTGGGGAAAAGCTTAGTCAAATTAGCAATGTGTCATTTAAATAAAATCCAGGAATTTGGGGACATGGGGCAGAGAGCAAAACAATCCTTGAGGCAGCTCAAAACCAGGGGGTGTTTTTAGGAGCACAGAAAGATGCACACCAAAAAAAAAAAACCAGAAAACTACAAATTATTTACTGCAAGGTCATCCTAGCACTGCATTTCTCCATTTTTTTTTTGTTTTGTTTTGTTTTTTTTGGTTTTTTTTTGTTTTTTTGGTTTTTTTTGTTTTTTTTTTTTTTTTTGTTTTTTTTTTTTTTTGTTTTTTTTTGTTTTTTTTTTGTTTTTTTTTTTGTTTTCCAAGGTGGAAAAGGCACAGTGGGAAGGGCAGAGCATCTCTCAGCAGGGCTGTGCTACCCAGCCTGGCAGGGTGGGACAGAGCCAGGCTGCACAAACTGGGATTTCCTGGGGAAAATGGGAAGGTTTAAGGTAGAAAAGCACAAGGTTTGAGTGCCCTGTCCCTTCATCCCAGGCCAGGCAGGTCCAGCTGTCCCCTGACTCATGTCTGGGGCTCCAAACCACCAGCCATGGGCTGTGTGCTCCCCTTCAGAGCACAAAAATGGGGTTTTTTTTTTTTAGTGTTTTTTAAGTGTTTGCTGCAGGGAATTCCAACAGAGAGCAGGACCCACCCTGAGGAAAAATGATTTTGTGGCTTCTGGTTTTGCTCCTGCCTGACATCACCACTGGTGGCATCACCACTGCAGCCCTTTGGGACCAAATCTTGGCAACATTTGGGTTTTCACTTCACTTTCCCTGCTCAGCCAAGCCCTTCTTAAAACTGGATTTGTCTGCATTTCTCCTCCCAGACCCCACAAGCTCCTCTGTGGGATGGGGAGGCACAGCCAGAGAAAAGCAGCCAAGCAGTGGGGACTGCAGGAAAGGGAAAAGGCAGCCAAGGTGCCTTAAAAAAAAATAATAAAGCTGCTAAAAACACCCAGAGAGAGATATCCTTAAATCAACAACCTGCTCAGCCACTCTGCTTGGCTATTTTTATATATTTATGTCTGTTGAACAAACCACAATTTATCTCCCGGGGTTTTTGGGTGCAAAACTATCAGTTCTGGCCACAAAAAGCAGGATGGGGCTGAATGGTTTGTGCAGTCCCAGTCTGGAAGGGTGGGTGGACTGGGACAGGGGCTGCTGGGACAAAAGCTGCTTTATTTTCCCTCCTTCTCCATCCTGGCCAAGCCCTGAGCTAGCAGAGGCAAAAATCATATGAGAGGCAAAAATAATACGAGAGGTTTCTGCAGTTCTTTTGCAAAAAGGGAAAAAAAAATAATGGCACAGCTCAGGTTTTTAAAGGGCAAAGAATAGAAAGAAAGGAAAGAAGAAGCCCCTGACAGTCCCACTTCTCTCCACCCCAATAAAGAGAGAACATCACAATAGGAAAATGAAACTCGAGAGCAAAGTCACTCTTTATCATTGCAAAATGAGCATTTTTAGAGTTTTCTTTTGAAATGGTGTGCTCTGAGCAGATGGTCTGAGCCCCCCTGCAGATCAGCAGCACATGTGAAGAGGCAGGAACCTGAAGCACAGGTTTTTATTAAGCTGTAGTTCAAATTTCACCCTGCTGAAGTGAATATTTGCCCTCTCAGGCAGCAGCTGCAGGGTTGGGTGAGCCCTCAGAGGGTTCAGAAATGTCCCCACTGCCCCTGCCTGGGTGGAGAAACCCTGAGGCTGATTTTGGGGCTCTAAACCTGGCAAAACCAGCCAGGTTTGGGTCACTCTGGAAGATTTCTGTCACTCCTGCAGGACAGGAGCTGGGGCTGAGTCTCCAGAGGTTCTCACTGCCCTGGGATGGAAACCTTGCACTGGATCGAATTGGGATCTAATTCAGCCATGCCACAAACCTGAAGGAATAAATCTGAAGGAATTTAATAAATATATATAATCTTATATATCTGTATCTATATCTATATCTATAATATAATATATATAAAATATATAAAATGTATAATAGATATAATAGATACTATATATAATATATAATATATAACATATAATATAAAATATATTATATATTATATATTATATATAATATATAATATATTATATATAATATTTAATATATTATATATAATATATTCTATATTCTATATTATATATATAATTAATTATAATTATATATAAATATATATATAATATTATATATTATATAATATATATAGGAATAAGACTGAAGGAATCAATCCTCTGCTGGCTTAGTTTGGAGCTGCTGGGCAAGGTGTTCCTTTGATTTCAGAGGAAGAACAAAAAAAAAAAAAAAAAAAAAAAGGTAAAAAATCAAAAACCTGCCTGCAGAAAACCCTCCCAGAGTGCCTGAGGTTTTTTTGGCTGCTCCCATGAACTCACCAAAAAATCTGACCTGGTGTCCAGTTTTGGCTGAAAAGGAGGAAAGATTTGGAGTAGAGCTGTTGTAGCCATTTCCTAGAGGGAACCACCTTCACCAAAGGAACAACTCTCTGTGTTCACAACTGTCCATCCCAAAATATTCACCTTGTGGGCACCAGAAATCTCCTGGAATGATTTAATCTGAAGGTTTAAAACCAGCCATGAGGAAACCTCTCTCCTCTCATGGATTCATTTGGAGAACTCTGCATTTTTTTTTTTGGCTGCTTTCCCCCAAAATCAAGCCCTGGGTGATCCCTTCATGCAGCTGCAGGTGTTTCTGTCTATCCCAATAATTCTCCCATCTGATGGTTGATTTCAATCACTTCTGACAGGGAAAAGAGGCTCAGGATAATTAAACTGCTATAAATGTCATGGAAACAGACAGCTCAGGAAAAGAAATCATCCCAGAGCATTGTCTGTGGTGAGCTCTCATCTGATCACACCCAAACCTCTCTTTAATGGCCCCACCACCCCTTTCATGTCCCTACCAGAGGCTGAGACACAAATTAGAAGGGATCTAGGTCTGACTAATCCCAGAGCATTCTCTGAGCTTCCCAGTTCCCACAGCAGCTGGAAAAAGATCAGCTGAGGCACCACAAAATGAGCAGTTCTCCTTGCCTTTGTGCCTATCCATGGAAAAAAAACACAAAACAAAAAAACCCCCAAAAACAACAACAAAAAACCCCACAAAAAAACCCAAAAAAACACAAAAAAACAAAAAAACAAACCCCAAAAAAACCCCAAAAAAACCAAAAAAACCCAAAAACAAAAAAAAAAACCAAAAAAACCCCAAAAAAAACAACACAACACTCTCCTCAGTTTTCCAGCCCCAAGACAGATGGAGGAGGAAAAGGTTTGAGCTAAGCCAGATTCCAGAGGGATTTCATGGAGCAGACCCCAAGGGTTTGTGGATACCTGTCACCACATCCAGGCTGGCACTGCCACCTCAGCTGAGCCTTTCCCCCTGCACAGCAACCATCCCTGCCCCTCCAAACACTCCTTGGAGTTATTTTTTCCCCTTCCATGACCACACAGCAGCCTGGCACTCTGTGATTTCTGCCTTCAAGCTCCTCATTTGGTCAGCAAAATCAGCATTTTTGTCGTTCTGCACACAAATTACAGCCCTGGGAATAGAGGTCCCTCATCAGTGCTGGCACTGCTTGCACATCCAGACCTTCCTGGTGTGGTCCCTGAGCTGCTTTTTCCTTCTCCCCCTTCCAGAGGATAAATTCCTACTGGAAATCCAAAAGGTAGCTTTGAAAGCAATCCTTGAAAAGCTGCTCAAATGTGAGTTTTTTTAATCAAGGCACTCTCCATCTGTTTATAATATTAATCCTACTTCCTAAGAGGGAATTCATAGCAAGAGATCCCACAAAACCCCCAAATCTATCCTCAGATACCTCTCCAGAATTCAAACATGGGGTTTCTTTTTACCCTTTCTTTAAGTTATTCTCTATTCCAGAGCTTTCACAAAGCCACCAGTGTGAAAAACCCCCTCAGCAGCAGTTTTTCCAGCAGTTCCTTCCCATTATTTTCCATCAGGAGCTGATTTGGCTCAGGTACATTCACACGGAGTGGTTTTGTTCCCTAATTGAAGCATCAAGTCAGATTATGCTTCTGAAGCAGCAAATGAGACTATTCACCAAAAAAAAATCTCTTTATCCTTGCTCAAAACCTTCGCTTGCCTGGATATGCTTATGCAGGATAACTCAGGGAGCATCTAAAAATGGGATTTTTGCAATTTTAGCCTCATCTTGACAGTCAGGAAAAGAAATTTGCATGCAGGGACAAAGCAATGGGACAGGGTGACACAGTGGTGCTGTCCCCAAGAGCCACCCCGAGTGTCCCATTGTCCCAAGGCTCAATCCCATGGACAGCATCCCAAAAACCTCATTTAGACCCTGCATTAAATCATGGCCTGCACATTGTGGGAAGCATTTACATAAAGGGGGAGAGGGTCAGCCTGACCTTGGTGGAAGGTCCAGCGTGGAAATTTCATAAAAAAAAAAAAAAAAGAAAAAAAAAAAGAAAAGGGAAAGAAAAATCCCACAAAAGCCCATCCCAGGCCTGTGGGAATTGAATGGGGGCAAATGAATGGGTGGCATTGTGTGCCCTGCCGTGCCAGCCCTGGAACTGGCACTGACAAATGCTGGGATGGGGACAGGATGGGGCCAGGAGCAGCTGGGAAAGAATCCCCTGGTTTTGTGTGCGGGGTACCCCGAATAACACTCAATGCTCCACGGGCTCCAAAAGAGATTTTCTCCCTTTTCCTCATTAGGGATCCCTGGAAAAAACCCAAGGGCCTGTTTCCCCTTGTCCTGCACTGCTCTCTGAGCACCAGGTAGCCCAGTGGCTCTGCCTGTGGGGTCTCCTGAGCCTGGGATCACCCACAGCAGGATTGGGGTGGGTTTAGGGTTCTTGTTTCCAGCTCCAGCACTGAAGAAGAGTCAGGAGCTGCTTTCTGAAGTTTTCAAAGTTGTTTATTTTTCTTATCTAAGGATTTCTTTCTCTGACTTACAGAGGTCTCTCTAGCATGTCAATCCAAGGCACACTGCCTGCCCAGAAGGCAGGTCTTATCTTTTATACTAAAAATTACCTACCTAATGTTTACAACTACTTTCCAATACATGACACCTTTATTACACTGTCCAACTTTCTCCCAAACCAATCCAGAAGTGCCATTCTAACTCAGAAGATGGATGGCATGAAGAAGAAAGAAGAAAGAAGAATGAAGAAAGAAGAAAGAAGAAAGAAGAAAGAAGAAAGAAGAAAGAAGAAAGAAGAAAGAAGAAAGAAGAAAGAAGAAAGAAGAAAGAAGAAAGAAGAAAGAAGAAAGAAGAAAGAAGAAAGAAGAAAGAAGAAAGAAGAAAGAAGAAAGAAGAAAGAAGAAAGAAGAAAGAAGAAGAAAAGACATTTCACACCCAAAATCATCTAAACTCTAAACCCCTTAATATAAACATTTCTAAAAATTCACTTTTCTACTTTCTAACAATCTAATTTATGCTCTACTTATTTTTTTTTTGTGACTTGTAATTCTTCCTGCAATGATGGTAATTTTTCCCAGGGACTGAAATCCATTCTACAGGGGTCTTGGGCACTGTGCCAAGGACTCTGAGCCCCCTGCCTGGAGGGTCTCGAGGCATCCAGGGCAGCCAGGGTAGCTGTGCCACCACCCTGCAGGTCCTGCTGTCCCCTTGTCCCCATGCTCAGTGCCCTGCAATCCAGGCTTCCCACAGGAAACTGCTCAGTTTTCCCCTGCAGAGGAGCCACAGACTCCAAAAACTCCTCTCACTCCTAAATTTGAGGCTGCTCAGCCTTTACTTTGCTGCACCAAATTCCCCATTTCTTTCACCATTCCATTCTCTCCCACTCCAAACTCCATCCCCCTGATGTCACCACCTCACCCAGACCCTGCTCACCCCACTCCCTCCAAATCAAATAATCAGCCAATAACCCAGAGCTCCAGGGCTGCCTTTTTCCTGGAGGAGTTCTTTTTTTTTTTTTTATTCCATGAACCATCAGGGATGGTTTCAAACCAGATTCCCCCTCATTACAAGCACAGCACAAAGCTGCTCCTTTGTGTTTTCCCCTCTCTGCACCATTCCCTGGCTCTGGTTTCACCTTGATTTATTTCCTTTCATCTCTGGAAAATGAAGAATTCTGCTGCCCACAGGAGGATGGATTGTGAGGGGGTCTCTCACAGTGGAAAATACAGAGTAAAGAGAAGATGTTGGATTGAGTTACTCATTTGAGAGCTCACTGAGCCAAAGTGGAGGCACTCGCTCAGGTTTTAGGGTAAAAAAAAGGGTTGCAGAGTCTGCCTGGGAGGTGTTGATCCCAAAGATCCAGAAGGTTTCATTTCCACCTCTGGGATGCAAAGGGGAAGAGAGGATTTGGGGAAGGTGGTGAACAGGAGAGGCTGGAGGGCAGAAAGGGAGGGGGCAGAAAGAAATGCTGAGAGCCCAGAGTGGATTGGGATGGGAGGAGCTGTAGGATAAACCAGCCCCATCCCCAGTGCCAAAGGGGGGCTCTTGCATTCCAGAGCACATCTGGGCATCCCACAGCAGCTGGAGCTTCCTGAGGCACCCAAAACTTGCTTTTCCTCCATTTCTCTTCCCTCAGAGCCACATGAATCTGCAGGTGGGGCTGCTGTTTCCTCAGCCCCACAGACAGGATTTTCCACCCCTAAAATCCACCCTGAGCTTTGCTCCACACCAAGATCAAGGATCAAGGGGGTTCTGTGTGCACAGAGGTTTTTAATCAGCACTTGGAACCTTTCCTGTCCCAGGAGTTGAGCACAGAATCCAGGTTTTATGGATTAAAGGCAATGGGGGGAAAACAGACCTGGCTGCCAAATTTATCTGGGGCTAGAAGTGGGATTACACCCCTCAGCTTGGGGAGATCTGCTGACACACTCAGAAAATTGAACTGAACACCACATTTGGGTTGGAAAAAAGATTTTCCTGCATCTGGCTGGCAACAATCACCCAAGCATGGAACATGGACCTGCTGGGACCACCCCAGGAGGAGGCTTTGTGCAGGTTCCTGTTGCTAATTCCCACCACTGCTGGAAATTTGGCTGCTCAGGAAAGAGCTGGGAAAGGAAAGCTGAGCTGGTGTGCAAACAGAGGTGTGACACTTCTTGTCCACACACCTTTCTGCCTCTTTTTCCAGGAAACTAAAATGTGCCCTTTGCTAATGTTCACACCCCAAAGCATTCCTTCAGTTGGGTTTTTGTTATTTGTGCATGAAAAATGATTTGGGTTTCATTTATTTCCATGCAGCATCTGCCACCTCAAATTCAGCACTAAAAAAAAAATTAAATTTTGCCTTGGACTTGGATGATCTTTAGAGAAAGCTGATCTTTCCAGCTCAGGGTATTTCATGATTTTTAAAATATAAAACCTGTGTAGTTCCATGAAATAGTGTCCCAAATTTTCATCCCAAGGAAGGGAGATGGGTTTGTGCACCCTGGGGCCTGAAAATCAGGTGTGAAATTCATCCCTCAAGAAGGGGTTCTCCAAAACAAACCCAACTGAAGGAACAGGGCTGGATGCACTGGAGGCTGAGCATCCCCAGAGTTTGGATTCCACCATTCTGAGCACCCCAGAGTTTGGATTTCACTGTTCTGAGCATCCCTGGATCTTGGATTCCATTGTTCTGAACATCCCCAGCCCAGACTTCACCTTGGATTTCACCATTCTGAGCATCCCCAAAGCTCAGATTCCACCATTCTGAGAATCTCCAGAACTTGAATTTCACTGTTCTGAGCATCCTCAGAACTTGGATTTCACCTTTCTGAGCATCCCCAGCCCAAATTTCATTGTCCTGAGCATCTCCAGCCTGGATTCCACCATTCTGAGCATCCCCAGAACTTGAATTTCACTGTTCTGAGCATCCCCAAATCTCAGATTCCATCATTCTGAGCATCCCCAGCCCAGATTTCACCCTTGGATCTCCCTGTTCTGAGCATCCCCAGCTTGGATTTCACCATTCTGAGCATCCCCAAATCTCAGATTTCACCATTCTGAGCATCCCCAGCCTAGATTTCACCTTTCTGAGAGTGCCCAGCCTGGATTCCACCATTCTGAGCATCTCCAGAACTTGAATTTCACTGTTCTGAGCATTCTCAGAACTTGGATTTCACCATTCTGAGCATCCCCAGAACTCAGATTTCACCATTCTGAGCATCCCCAGAACTCAGATTTCACCTTTCTGAGCATCCCCAGCCCAGATTTGACCCCTCAGAGCAGCAAGCTGGGAGAAGGGCAAACAAAACCTGCAGATAAATTTGCTCCTGTGAAGCATCAATGCCTCAGGAGAGCCCTGCAGTGTTTGCAGCCATTCCAGAGCAGACAACAGCACCCCAAAAATCTGATTTCCCCCCCCACTTTTCCCTGCAGAGGCCAAAGCTCTGTTTGTTCCAGCAGCTTTGACCTGCAGAGCACTGAGCCCACAGTCAGGGATTTTTATTTTCCATGTTCTTGCAGGGGATGGAAAACTCCCAGACACCCCAATCCCCATCCAATCTTCTGCACAAACCATTAGGAATCCCCTCTTCCAGCTCCCACCCCAGGGAAATGTGTTTATTGGGAACATTTCCATTTCAGCTCTGTCAGAGTGAGGGCTACACCTGCACACTGGGGATGTCTGGAGTGGGCTTGGATTTTCCTCTGGGTTTTGGCAGGCAGCCCAGACTGCCTCTAAAAAAAAATAAAATAAAAAAAAAAAGGAATGGAAAGAGTGTGAGGAACATGTGTTTCATTTGTTCAGGCCTGAGTGATGAGGGAAGGGGGTGAACACGGAGTCAGCCCAGAGGTTTTGAGGTTGGGAAGGGATTTTACTCTGTCCTGGTGCAGGAAAACCTCCCTCAGAGAAGTGGCAAAAGGCAGGAAAATAGCAAAAAAAAAAAGGAAATTGCAGAGAAGCAGCAGCTTGAGCACCACCAAGGACACAAACCCTGACCAGCCTCATCCCCCTCTTCCTCCAGCCCCTGGGGTTTGGCTCAGATGAGCCTTTACTTCCTAAGAATTCACTGCAGCAATCCAAACCCACCCACACTTTTGTAAATAGAAAAGAAGTTGGTTTTTTTTCTTATTTACAGGCTTCTGCTGCAAAAAAAAATTACTTTTATGTAAATAGGATTAATTGGTGAACAACCTCCCACATAGAACAAGGTTCTAAGTGAGCAGGGAAGGGGAACATGGTTTGGGCCAGGGCGCCCTGTTCCCAAAAATCCCTTTTCCATCTTGCTCAGGGATGCTGCCAAAAACGTTCAGCTGGAAACTTCTCCCCCAAATAATTTGGCTTTTGGCTGCTCAAGCTGAGGAAAATCATCCTTCCCAAACACATGCATTTGCTGTTCCTTCCCAAAGCCCTTTGTGGTGCTTTCCCTGCCCCTGAAACTCCATCCCTGTCCCTGCAGATCCCCCCTGTGCACAGCAATGATGTCACTGGGGAGAGGAGCAGCTCTCCAGCATTACCTCAGCCTGTCTGGCCTCAGCAATCAGCCTCCTGCTCCTCACACTTTCCATGGAAGAAATTCATCCCCCTCCTCCCTCCTCCCATCCAAAAAAAAAGGGGGGAGAACAAACCCCAAATGGAGCCAGGGCTGGAGGAGCAGTGACCCCACAGCTCTGAGCATCCCTCACCCCAAAACCAGCCTGTCCCTGCTGCCTGCCAGCCCTGGGACAGAGAATTCTGTTCCCCAAATCCCACAGAGTCCCTGGGGGGATGGAGATCCCCACACAGGATGAGTTTGGCTTCCCAGAGATTTTATTCAGATTTTTTTTTTTTTGTCCTGTTCTGCAGGAGGCAGGGAAAGGGGACACAAGTTGTGTGTCCCCTCCAGGCCAGCAGGGATGGAGAGCCCTGCAGCATCCCTGAAAACTGGTAAATCCAAATTTTCCTTCAGCACCCCTAAAATGGGCAAATCCAAATTTCCCTTCAGCATCCGTGAAAATTGGGCAAATCCAAATTTCCCTTCAGCATCACTGAAAATTGGGCAAATCCAAATTTCCCTTCAGCATCCCTGAAAACTGGCAAATCCAAATTTTCCTTCAGCACCCCTAAAAATGGGGCAAATCCAAATTTTCCTTCAGCATCCCTGAAAATTGGGCAAATCCAAATTTTTCTTCAGCATCCCTGAAAATTGGGCAAAACCATTTCCTCAGCAATTCCCACCCTTAGCCAACAAAACCCTCAACAGTGCCATCCTGGGCCAAAAAAACTGCCCAAATCCCAAAATTCCAGCCTGGTTTAGGTTGGGAGGAACATTAAAAATTCATCTTTTCCACCCCCAGTGGTGGTGGCAGCACCTCCTAAATAAAACTGGGCCTTAAATCTGGATTAACTGAGACCCTGCAGCTTCCTAAGGCTGCTCTGAAAAGATAAATGATAGACTGCAGGAGTGTTTGGAACATCAATAAAAGCATTTTATGATCTGTTTGAACAATGAAGTGCTTTGGAAGCAATCAGAGCCTGCAGGCATTTGATACCAGCAAACTGCACTAATTATCCACACAGAACAGTTGCTCTGACAGTTGATGAAATGGAATTTACCACTGACCAAACAAAAAAAAAAAAAAAAAAAAAACAAAAACAAAACCAAACAAATTCAAGAAAAAAAAAAGCAACAAAAAAAAAAAAAAAAAAGAAAGGGGAAAAAAAAAGAAAGAAAAAAAAAGAAATGAAAAGAAAAAAAAAAGGAAAAAGAGAAAAAGAAAAAAAGGAAAAAAAAAGAAAAAAAAAAGAAAAAAGAAAAAAGGGAAAAAAAAGAAAAAAAGAAAAAAAGAGGAAAAAAGGGGGAAAAAGAAAAATGAAAAAAGGGAAAAAGAAAAAGAAAGGAAAAAAGAAAACAAAAAAGAAAAAAAAGAGGGGAAAAAAAGAAAAAAAAAGAAAAAAAAGAGGAAAAAAGGGGGAAAAAAGAAAAAAAAGAAAAAAAAAGGGAAAAAAAGAAAAAGAAAGTGAAAAAAAGAAAACAAAAAGAAAAAAAAAAGAAAAAAAAAAAAGAGAAAAAAAAAGAAAAAGAAAGGAAAAAAAAGAAGAAAAAAAAAAGTGTATTTAGTAATCATGACTAAGGAGGCTCCATCATTGCAGGCAAGGCTGACCCAGCCACCAAGCTGCAGTTCAGCTGAAGCTGCAGTGACCCAAAGCAGAGTTTGGGCAGAGTCTGTGCAACCAGCCTGGCTGAGCTCTGCAGCCTCTCCCTTTCCTCGTGGCACCGAGGGCTCAGAGGAGCCAGCGCCACTCTGGGCTGCAAATGAAGGCACAGAGTCACTTCTACAATTTTTGCAATTCTTCTCCTGGCCCAGGTGCTGCCTCTCCCTCCCTGATAAAACCAGATGACGTCCCTGGGCACCTGTGTAAGGTGATGCTGTGGCTGAGGTGTTGCCAAATGGGGCCAAATTTCACATTTTTGATCAGATCTCTTCAGGCTCTGGCACTAAAAAACCTCCCTGTTAATTGCAAACCCATCCAGAATAATCCTCAATAATTGCAGACATTTTCTAGGCAGCTCTGCTCTCCTGGAAGAGCCCAGAGCTGTGATTTAATCCATATGTCTCAAGTGCACTGTTTTAAAGAGGATCCTTTGGAAAAAAAAAAAAAAATTAAAAAATAAAATTTAAGAAAAGGCAAAGCAGAAGAAATGATGAGAAAACCAGCAAATGGAGAATTATTAGGAGACTGGGGAAAGCTACAGACATCTTCAATAAAGATCCCTAAATGCTGGCTCAGGAGGTTTTATTTTCCATCCTCTCACACTGTGGTATATGGTGGTGGTGTAAAACATCCCCTCTTTGCACTCCCTGAAAGCCTCTGCAGCAAAGGAGGTGAAATCAGATTTGGCAGGGCCAGCAGAGCAGGCAGCCAGCTCTGTCCTTCCCTGCTCCCAGCAGCTGCCAAGGCAGCCAGGGAGAAATGGGAACAGGGAGCCTGACACACAGATCCACCTTAGGAAAAAATACTCATTTTTTAAAAAGGTGCTTTTTTTTTTTTTTTTTTTTTTGTTTTTTGTTTTGTTTTTTTTTTTTTTTTTTGTTTTTTTTTTTTTTAACAAAAACTTCATCAATCTGGGTTTTCCCTGCTCCTTCCTGAGCCTCTGGGTTGAGCTCAGATCTTGCTGGGTCCAACTCATGCTGCTGGTTTGAAGATCCCAGAATTTCAGGATTATTGAGGTGGGAAAAGGCTCCAAGACTGAGTCCAACCTTGTCACAAACAGGGCCCTGAGTGCCACATTTGGGTGATTCTTGGACACCTCCAGGGATGGGGACTCCAAACCTCCCATTCCCAACCTGAGCCTCCTTTCCATGAAGAAATTCCTCCAGAATTGGGGAATTTCTCAGTTCCCCTCTATCAGAAGTGTCCCCCACACCCTGGCACTGCCACCAGAACAGCCAAGACAGAGGCACTGAGGCAAAATTGAGATTAAATGTGAATTAGATGTGGATTTAGACTCCCATGATTTGTCCCTGGGAGCTGAGAAAGTCTAATTTAAATCAGCACCAATTTCTCCAAGTTCACTGCACCATCATCAATCAATCCTGGAGAGGATTGATAAAATTGATTGATTGATTGATTGATTGATTGAACATCAATCCTGGGAGGAGAGGCAGAGTAAATCTGCTGGAGTAGACAGAGCAGTTTGATGTTTAACAGCAGATCTGCCTGCAGAAAGACACTCTGACATTTCTTCACCCCCAAAACAGAAAAAAAAACCCATAAAATGCACTCACATGTACAAAAATGCACTTTTAGTTCCACCCCATCCACTAAAGCAAAAAGCTTTTGATCCAACATTACAAGCTCAGAGTGAAACAACCTACAAAACTTTGAATTTCCCAGTGATGAAACAGCAGAGCCAAGAGCATGAGGAGGGGAGGAGAGAGTGAAATGAAATCTGGGATTATCAGCCACTGGGATAATTGGTTTTTTAAGTGTAAACAAGACCCAAGATGAAAAGAGAGGAGGCTTTTGCAGCCCAGGAGCACCTGCAGGGCCCCAAAAGTCTGGGCTGGGAGCGCTGCTGTGTCTGTCCTGCTTTGTCCTGAGCACCTCTGGCTCCCTGCCCAGCCTCTCTGGCTCATCCCAAATTGCTTTCCCTCCTTTTCTGATGGTTTGATTTCACTCGTGGTCTTAAAAAAAAAAAACACACACAAAAAAAAAAAAAAAATCACAAAGGGAGAGAGGAAATGAAAAGCAGCATCTTTCAGCACCCTGCAGGGTGCTGTGTCCCCTCCCAGGACAGGCTTTGGCACCATTTTTGTCAGCCCCTCTCAGCCACAGGTGCTGAGATCAGAGGAATCCACTTTTTTTTTGGGGGTTTTACAGCAGCAGCTACACCACTGAGACACAGTTATGGCACTCAGCTGCCCAAAATTAACTCCTCTTGTCTTCTAAAGGAGCCAAAAGTGACCTTAAAAAGCAATATATTCATGCCCTGAGCTTTTCCACACATGGGAAAAGTCAGTTCAGCCACTCCAGGCACTGCTGCAAACCAAGAGGGTCAAAACCCCACTTAATTTGTGGGACAAGGCTGCAAAATTTTATAGAAAGAATAAAATAATAAATAATTAAATAAATCATAAAATAAATAATAAGAAATAAATAATAAAAAAAAATAATAATAAAAAATAAAATAAAATATAAAATAAAATAAAATAAAACAAAATAAAATGCAATAAAACAAAATAAAATAAAATAAAAATAAAATAAAATAAAATAAAAATAAAAAAAATAAAATAAAATAAAATAAAATAAAATAAAATAAAATAAAATAAAATAAAGTAAAATAAAGTAAAATAAAATAAAGGAATTGGCAGTGAAAACAGTGACTCCTTCCTCAGTGATTTTGCCAAAACCTGCTCAATTTTTCACCCTTGTCCACACCACAATTTAATGATGCCAACTCCAGCTCTGGAGCCAGGGGCTGTACAAGGCTTTTATCAGCACACA
The DNA here is from genome assembly GCA_030060385.1 of Muscicapa striata striata. Classification (NCBI taxonomy): domain Eukaryota; kingdom Metazoa; phylum Chordata; class Aves; order Passeriformes; family Muscicapidae; genus Muscicapa; species Muscicapa striata. Next base: position 1,132,868 of record JAREIS010000026.1, on the reverse strand, counting down.
ATAGTCCCTGAGTGGAAAATCAGGAGACAAAATGGGAAATCCAGCAGGAAAATGAAATAGCAAGGTGGAAACATTTCCCTGGCACAGACTTTGGGCAGCACCTTTCCCACAGAAAGATCCCCCATGGGCAGAAAATGGGCAAAAAATGGGCAAAAAATGAACCAAAAATGGGCATCACCAGGATGGTTTGGGAAGTTTTCCTGGGTTGGGATGGTTTCCTGGAGGTTTTCAGGCTGAAGATGTTTTGGTTTTTTTTTTTTGTTTGCTTTGTTTTGGTTTTTTTTTTTTTTTTTTTGGTTTGGTTTTTTGGGGATTTTTAAATTTTTTTTTCTGCAAAAGAGCATTTCCCAAGCTTCCCCCACTCTCTATTCCCACACTCAACCACCAGGACTTGGTTTCTAATTTATATTTCAAGAAAAGCACATTAAAAGGAGCAGTTCTCCCTAAAACTGAGACACATTCACAAGTCTTGCCTTCCCCCACAGGAACAGCTCTGGCTGCAGCAGGGAAAGTTTATCCCTCACCACAGGCTGGATTTTTGTCCTTCCCTCTCTCCCTGCAGAAAAATAAAAAATCCCTTTGCAGTCTCATCCCCCCAGGCACAGCTTGAAACCTCCCAACCCTACAAAACTCAGCCCCAGCACAAAACTCAGCTTGTCCAAGCTGGGCTCAGGGCTTGGCCCCTTTTCAACCAGTGCTGCACAGAGACCCTCAGAGCCTCCCAGCTAATTGAATTTTAATGAGAGGAAGTCATTTTTCCACTGGAAGAATGTTTTGCTAGAGAAATATTTTGAAATTCCTCTAACCTTTCCTGCCAGGCTTTTTAAAAGGTTTTTTTTTTTGTTTTTTGTTTTTGTTTTTTTTAGCAGAACATGAGTGAGAAGTTCCCATCACAACCCCAGGCAGGCCCAGCCTTTCAATAATTCCAACTTCCAACCCAAAAAAAGTGTTTGGGCTTGGTTTGATTTCAGTCCTGACAAGGAACATGTGAATTCATAAATTTGTGTTTTAATTCTTGAATTCTCAGCTCAATCCCAGCCCTGTCTCCAATCCCACTCCCACCTCTCTGGGTTATTTTAATTCCCAGCAAATGTGACAAACACATCAGAGCTGTGGATGCAGAAAACCTCCTTAAGCTGGGCTTTGCATTTTCATCTCCTGCTCCAGAAATCCTCATCTTTCCAGGAATCCAGGAATGGAACAGTTTACACCCTCTGCCCATTGTTCTGAGCCTGCACTTTCTGCTTGGCCTTGCAGAAAGGAGAAAGGAGGGGCCAAAGGAAATGGAGTTGCTGAGATATGAAGGAAATTAAGTTCTAGTCCACTGCCTTCAGAAAAAACTTCTTCCACCCCTGTTAAGGCTGGCTTCAGTGCTGTGTGAGGAGGGTGACCAAAAAAAAAGGATAAATATCAGAACTAGAGGGGGTTTATATCCATCTTGTGTAACATCAGTACATGTAAAACAAAGAAGATTTTCTAATTATCCAGTTTTCCTAAATGCCAGCAACTCACAGCCAGAATAGGCCAAAACTCCTTTCTACCCCAAAACTGAGCAGGTCTTGTGGACACCATTGAAGCACCAGGCTGAAAATTATAAGGCCTGAGCAAGGCCTGAGCAAGGCCTGAAGTTTTTCTTTCTCTCATGCTAAAAAAATTGTCTCAAGCCTGAGAAAGATTTCTCTAGCATGAGAGAAAGAAAAACTTCAGGCCTTGCTCAGGCCTTGCTCAGGCCTTATCATTTTCAGCCTGGTGCTTCAATGGTGTCCACAAGGTCCCACAGCCCCTCAAGATTTAAAATCTTTTCAGCAAGGGAGCCATGGCCACAGAAAGGGTTAAAAAAAGATCAGGGGGAGCCCATGAAAAGCTGGATTCAATTCACTCCCTGGCAGAGGGATCAGCTGTCCCTAAAATCCACCTGGGAATCCCCCAAATTCCAGGGGCAGTTATGGAAATGCTGTTATTGTGCAGAATGAAAATTCAGGTTTCTCATCCAGCCTGGCTGTGACACCAAGTCCTTGCAGTGGAACTGAGCTGGAGAAGAACTCACCACTTTCATTTAAAAAGTCCAAACACAGCACCCAGAGCTGAAATATTTGGCAGAACATCCCACACTTGCAAAAGTCACTCCAGTGCCCCTTAAACCCAGCTTTTAATTCCTATTTTAATTGTTCAGCTTCCCAGGGAACATCTCTTAATTTAATACCATTTCAATACCCAGGCCTCACTCTGTAACTGGGATTTTGGCATTCCAAAATATGGATATTCAGCCTGGATATCCAGCCCAGGAATTCCTGCTCTGCTATGGCTTTAATTAGCCTGGATAGGAAATATTCCCCATCCCTTTGCTGGGCTGGGGGGGCCCAGGAGATCCAGCTCTTCCTCTAAATAAATCCCATAAAAATAAAGAGCTGGAGATCAACAGGGCTTGGTTTACACCCCACTGCACTCAGTGCTGATTTTAGGAAGCAATTCCAGCTCACAAGAAGATCAGGAATGGGATTCTCATCCCCAGGCACAGCAGAGAGCAGGAGTTGATTTTCCAGGGAAATGCAGACATGAAACAAGCTGCTGAGCTGTGGGGAAAAGCTTCTCCCATCTGTAGCTTGTCTGTAAATAATGCTGTGCCTCTCTGCTCCCATCCCAACCCATCCCAGCCCTCTGGAATTTGCTTTGCCTTGGGAAGCAGAGTGTGGGAGGTGACAACCAAGCTGTCAAGGAGAGTCCCCTCGTGTCATGGAGCAAAAGAGCCAAGAATCCATGGCCAAAGAGTAGGAAAAGAGCAAATTCCTGCAGCCCCAGGGTGAGCAGGGATTTGGGAGGGAGCTGCTTCCTTCACCTCTAAATCCCAGCACAGGAATGAATGAAAACCTTAGGAGTCCTTCCCAGTTTAAATGTACCAAAAGCTACAAAATCCCAGTGTGGAGATGGTCTAGAACCCCAGTAGGGCTTGAAACCAGAGAACCAGAGGAGCTCACTCCCCTAAGGCCACCCAGTTTTCACCATTATTACAAAAAAGTCAAAACAAAAACTTAAAAATCCTGAACTGCAGTGCTCTACTATGTTAAAAAAAAAAAAAAAAAAAAATTCAACAAGGAGCTGGAAGTGTCTCATCATCCCTGTGGAACATCTCCAGAGCTGCTCACCTCAAAAACCTCCTCATCCAAAATCCTGGTGCCGAACACGATGATGCCGTTGACGTCGATGATGGGATGCTCGCTCCGGTCCAGGAACTTGGTGATTTTCTTTTTACAGTCCAGAACCAAGGTGACATTTTTCTTCTGCACACTCAGAGCCACTCGGTGCCACCTGGGAGAACACAGCCCACAGATGTGTCAGGCACAGCCCTGATGGCAATGATTATATATTAAAAAAAAAAAAAATGAACTTTCAGCAATCCACATTCTGTGACCCTTCATGGGAATCCTCCTGGGCAGAGCCTGAAGGATTTGCTTGGCAAGAGAAATTCTTGCCAGCTTTCCTCCCCCCAAATCAGGCAGGAAGAAGCAGGGATAAAACCACCCTGTTGACTCCCTTCTCCACCCTCTTTTTCAGCCTCAGCATGGACTTTGCAAGACAAACTGTTGTTTTTTTGTTTTTTTTTTAATGCCCTTCACAGCAAAATCAACATTCCTGTCCCCACAGGTACCAGGCAGCAGCACTGACAGCTCAGTTACAATTCTTACAGATGTCAAAATGGTAATAGTAAACAGGCTGGAACCTTCCCTCTGAGTGACAGCAAAATGCAGGCAAGAGCTGGCTTTGCTATGGCTTTAATTAGCCTGGATAGGAAATATTCCCCATCCCTTTGCTGGGCTGGGGGGACCCAGGACATCCAGCTCTTCCTCTAAATAAATCCCATAAAAATAAGGAGCTGGAGATCAGTAGGGCTTGGTTTACACCCCACTGCAGTCAGTGCTGATTTTAGGAAGCAATTCCAGCTCACAAGAAGATCAGCAATGGGATTCTCATCCCCAGGCACAGCAGAGAGCAGGAGTTGATTTTCCAGGGCCAAAATATTTTTGTTTTGGCCAAAATGACAGGCTGGGGCACCTGTCAGCTGCCAAATACATTTCTATAGGCACAATTCCTATTTTATACAACGTTCAACATGCTGGCACGGATACAAAAAATTAACTGGTTTTTTTGGTTTTTTTTTTCCTTGGTGCACAAAATATCACTTACTTGCCATCTGCTAGGTTAATGCCTCTAAAGAGAGGATAGTCTTCTGGGCCTGGCTTTCCTGTATGGTCTTCATACAGGAATACAGGAGATCTACCCAACTCCACACCAATTTGCTGGATCCCTTGCTCATTGTAAATTGAGATCAAGAAGGACTGACCTCCTTTCTTCGCTTTTACAGTGGTTAGAATGGAGAAGTCCTCTGGGAAGGGGGAAGCTGGAGTGGAAAAGCAAAGAGGTTAGTGAGGTTTCCTCAGAAATGAGGAATCAGCAGCCCTAAAAGTTCATATAGGGCCAGGTGACAACGTGGCTTTTCCCCAAATGCTCTGGGGTGAAACCCCTGTGCTGGGGAAACAAAAGTTCTACAAAAGTTGTTGGCTTAAATTTCTTTTTTTTTTTTTTTTTTTTTTTTTTTTGCACCCAACCCTTCTAAAAGAAGCTCCCTTAAAACTTTTTTAGGACACAAGGCAGAAACTTTCACAGGGTGCTCCCCATGAAATGAAATGAAGTTTATTAAGGGTTTAAAATTGTTTAAGGGTTTTATTTAAGGGAGCAGAGAATTGCATCAGGATTTGTTCATTCCAGATGAGAACAGAGGATTTTGTGGGTTTGGCTTTCAGGGTTGCTGCAGACATACACACACAAAATCTGAAAAAGGAAATAAATCTGGCAATCAATAGAAAATGCTAATTTGTCTGCTAATTAAACAGCATCTCATTTCCTGTCTTTTTCTCCTCTCAGTAAAGAGCTGTGTGTGATCACAGGTGATTTCTGTCTTTATTTCTGCAAGGTTTGGAGCATCAAAGCCATTCAAGTCTGTCAGTACAGAGTCAATCTGAAGGCCAGGCAAACATTTTAAGTTTTACTCTCTTGCAGAAACCCAAATTCCTCCCCCCTCTTTGGCTTTCTCTGAAAAAAATTGAGCCCAAACTGAAAATCCTGGGTACACATCCCAAACAGGGCAGCTTGAAAACCACCAGGAGCATCCATAAAGAAGATTTCTTGATCAAATTCTACTCAGATGCTGCATTTCAGAGCATGGGGCTTGCAGGGAATCTCCCTTTGGAGCTCCAGGCTCTCCAAACCAAGGATTGCTTTGTGGCTCTGGAGAAATCTTCAAGCACAGCAGGGCAGAGCAAAGTGGGGTTTGTGACATGTGTGGCACTGGTGGCACCCAGGGGACACAGGGATCCTGGTTAAAGTGCAGATGTGCAGCCAAATAAACCACAAAAACCATCCAGCTCGGTGCCCAGAAGCTTCAAATAGATTTTCTTCACTGCTTGAGGTTTTTCCTAGATGGTGTCCCAGGGGCTTTCACCCAGGGAGGGGATGAGGAACGTGGCACTGGGGAGTTCTTGGCACCAAACACAGAAGCCCTGAGCTCATCCTCTTCCTCTTCTCACTGGGAGATGCTTTAATTTTTTAGGAACAAAGTGGTTTTCATGTATTTAGCTGCCTGCAGCAGAGGAGGGGATGAGGCAAGAGCTGCATCAAAACCAGAGTTCCTACAGAGCAAAGGGAGAATTCCAGGGGGGATAACTGAGGGTACCTATTGAAAACCACTTTGTGCCCACTCAATCCTCATCACTTTGGGTAAATAATTTGGGAAGCAGCAAAGAGGCCTCCCAGTCAGGAATTAAATCCCATTCTGATTCATCCCCAGGACTCAGGCCTGGATTTTTGGCAAAAGCAGCACCCGAATTTGGTGCCTCCCACAGGATGCCCTGAGCTTTGTCTCCCTCCCCTGAGCACAAACCCTCCTGGAGGACTGAGCCAGGACCACGAGCCTTCCTGGCTCCAATTACAGCCTACAGATTTGGGCCTTTTATGTAAAATAGTTCATGTCCAAAATTTCATTATGAACCCACAATACAGTACCTTTCAACTCGGACAAGCTGCCAACTCATTAAAAAGCTGCTTTTAATTTTTTTTTTCACGATTATCAAAATGTCTCCATGGTGATGCGAGTTTCTCAACCCAAATAATCATAATGGATGAATTATAGCTGACATTACTCTGTTACTGCTCTGCTGTCCTGGCAAAATAACAATGCCTGCACTGTCAGAGGCAGAAATGACCCGGACTGCTGAACGAGGGATGAAAACACATCCCCACACACACACCAATGCTGATAAATGCATTGCCAGAAATGCACCAAGCACGGGGAAACTGACCCAAATCCCTCCAAAACAATGGAGACACCCCTCCAACAAAGGCTTTGGGAGGAGGCTGAGGCTCTGACTCGCTCCCCAGACGAGCTCACGCTGCGGGATGCTGCGCATCCATCGCCGCCTCTGGCTCACCATCCTTCCTCCAAAACGTCTGCAGCTCGCCCTGAGGGACCTCCCACAGCACCAGGGGGAGCCCCCAGTCCTGCAGGGTGCTGTGTTGGGTTGATGTGGCCAGAAATGTGAATTCTGTCACCATCTGTTGAAGCCAGCTGGGGCAGTGACCCTGATCTCCATGGGAGATATTCTCTGCCAATGGGCCAGCTTTAAACCAGCTGGGGCAATCATCTTTATCTTCCCACAGCCCATCCTCCCTCCAGGAGAGATCTCCTGTTAATGGGCCATTGTTTAAAACTGGGTGTGGCAGTGATCTTTATCTCCCTGGGGATATCTCCTGTTAATGGGCCATTGTTACAAACTGGGTGTGGCAGTGATCTTTATCTCCCTGGGGATATCTCCTGTTCATGGGCAGCTGTTACAAACCAGCTGGGGCAATCATCTTTATCTTCCCACAGCCCATCCTCCCTCCAGGAGAGATCTCCTGTTCATGGCCAGTGAGTCCCAGGGCATGGCTGATAAAATTCCATCATCCCATGGGAGATGCTCCAGCCAGGGGAGCAGCCAAGCCTTTCCTACCCAGATAAAAACTGACATTTTGGACACCAAGGAACCTTCTTTCCACTGGATTCCAGAGGAAAGCCAGACCTTTCCACATCATCCCTGCACCTTCAGAGGAAACTGCCCCTTCTCCAGGAGCACTGCTCCAGCTGAGCCACATCTGCCACTGCAGGAGGATGCAGCCACCATGGAATGGGACTGTGCCAACACCCTGACTGACTGACGGGTGTCAGCTTGGATTCTGACTCTGGCAGGGTTTGGGATTGTTTTTTTGTATTACTGCATTGCTATTTTAATCTTCCCAGTAAATAATTGTTATTCCTAATTCCCATATCCTTGCCTGAGAGCCCCTTAATTTCAAAATTATAATAATTTGGAGGGAAGGGGTTTACATTCTCCATTTCAAAAAGAAGCTTCTGCCTTTATTGGCAGATACCTGTCCTCCAAACCAGGACAGGTGGGCATGGCTGAGCCCATGGGATGCTCCAGTGGATGGGACAGGGTCAGGCTGAACATCCTCTCGCTGGATGAAAAGCTGCTCTGCAACCTCGTGCTCTTCAAAAAGGGCGAGTTTGGACCTTCCCCCTAATCCAGGTGCTCCCAAACACAGCCTGAAGCAGACCTGACCTGGGAAGGGAAGGGCAGGAAAACTCGAGCAAAAATCAGAAAAGCAGCGAGCTGGTCCTGCTCCTGACACAAACACAGAGGTGGCATTTCCTGAGCCTTGACACTCCTGCTCCCCAAAGCAAAGCTGTTTTCCAGTGGTGTCACCAATTTCTGGCCTTTTCCTTCCTCTGAGGGGACCCTCAGCTGTGCAATGACTTGTTTTTCTCAGGGATGACTGTTCAAGCTCTAACAGATTTCTGAGAAGGCAAATGACAATTGCAAATTTGATAGAAGCACACAAATGACATTTTGCTGGCTGCCACTGAAACCCTTGCCTTTCTTGCTTTTCTCTTGCTTTTCTTTCTGGAAAAGCACAGATTTCGTTGGGAAGCAAGACTTCTTCAAGGAGCCAGGACAAAAAGCATCTCAGCAGGTTTTTTTTTCACTCTCTTGAGCATGAAAAGACAAGTTTTTTATATATAGATATACACACATACATCTTGCTTTGCTGGCTGTGGCAGCAGAATGCAAAGCCCATGAAATTACATCTTAGGAAAGCACCAACTTCTAATTAGCACAAAATATTCTGTACAGAGCACGTTTGCCAAGGGTGCTGTGGAGCAGAGAGGGAGAGCTCAGCTCCAACCCACCCTCCTGGTGACACAAAAGCCCTAAAACCACATTGCCCTGGGACACTGCCCTGCAATTACTTTGTTATCTTTATCCTCTCTCTCATTTGGGGATGGGAGCTGAAGTCACATCTTGTTAAAGAGATGAGGAAACATTTATGGATCTGCTGGAAAACACTGGGAGTTCTTAATTTGGCTCTTCCCTGTTTCCTGAGCAGGCAGCAGAGAAGCCTCAAGGGCTTTGGGAAGTTTTCAAAGTGGGACTGAGCTGCTTCAACCCCCCATGGTTGTCCAGGTGGTGAAATGATGGAAAAGTTGCTCCAGAGCTCCATCCTGATCTTCTCACTCAAGGAAGATGCAAACCAAGAACTCAGTGAGGGTGAGGATATAAAAGTAATAAAGTACATAAGAGACAGCCAAGAAAATCTTCCTACAACACTGAGTTCTTTCCTGAGACCAGGACTCAGTTTTCTCCAGGGACTAGAATTCAATTTCCTCCAGGATCCTGGACTCAGTTCTATCCAAGGACCAGGATTAAATTTTCTCCAGAATCCAGGACTCAGTTCTCCCCTGGGACCAGGACTCTGCTCTCCATGCTTGTGTTCCCTAAGTCAGAATTGCTGTGATCCAATCCCCTTGTTAAATAATTCAATATATTTGTTAAATAATCAGCCAGAATTTTCCAGCCATATTTTTACACCTTCAGTTCTTCATCATTTGCTGGTTTCTGTTACATAGAAGTGACCAGGCTGGCAAGCTCTCAAATCCACTCCAGTTGGATATTCCAAACTGGAATAATTTCCTTCAAACACTTTTGAGCTTGTTACACCAGGCCTAAAATTTTAAGTCATTTCAGGAACTTCACATGAAAGGCCAGGAAGGCACAACCTGTGCAGTTGGGAACACAATAACTTCATCTGTGATCAGAAAGAACTTTCCTGTTCTGGGCAGCAATGAAGACAAATTTAGGGTGTGGTTTGCCTTTCTGCAGACATTTAAGCCCAGCTTTAGGCCAGACTGAGCAGCACCTTTGCTCCATGCAATGTCACATGTTGCTCTCACCTGTCCTCACATCAGGCTCAGTTTGTGCTCCTGCTCACCACAATGAAATAGAATTATTGTCACAGCAGGATGATAATGGAGGCTGGAAATAACCTCAGCAAGGAGGGGAGGGTTGGAAGCACATCCCCAGCCCAGCCTCCAAACCTCCATTTGTGCCTCTGCCAGGCTGGGCTGAGGGAAGCCCTGGTTAATTAAGCAGCATTGGTGGTGGCACAGCCCATTAGCTCTGATTTAGCCAATCCATTCATCCCCTCCCAAACACTGGGGGAGGATGTGTGTGCCTGCTCTGCTCCAATCCCTCCTGCCTCCCACAGCAGGCACAGGCAGCTCCTTCTGCCTCCTGCCAAACCCTCATTCCATGCCCAGCTCCAGCACCCCAGCATTTCCCAGGTGGAACAGGGACACCTTGGGAAGGAGCAGTTCTGGTGGTGGCTGCATCTCTCAGGCAGGGAGGAGGTTGGGTCCATAATTTCTTCTCACAAACATGTTTCACTCTGTGCTGATTATGCCTTGGCCTGAAAAAATCACCTCAGGCAGCAATAAAATGATCAGTGCTCTTTGAGGGCATCCATCCCTTCATCCATCCCTTCATCCACCCCTTCATCCACCTTTTCCAAAATCCCTTCATCCATCTTTTCAAACATCCCTTCACCCATCTTTTCAAACATCTCTTCATCCATCCCTTCATCCATCTTTTCCAAAATCCCTTCATCCATCCTTTCACCCATCCCTTCAAACAACTTTTCTCAGGACATCTGGGCCAGCCTGTTCTTTTTATCTGGTGATTATTTGTGTTAGGAGAGACAGCCCAGCCCCAGAACCAGACCCCAGGCACAGAACAAAACCCAGCCTGGGCTCCTCTGCCTCCTCCTGCCTCTGGTGTCACCCTGGGGGAGTGAGAGAGGAGGAATTTCCCAATTCCAAAGGAGCAGATGTGGCACTGGCCACCTCTTCTGCAGTGGCAGCCACCACCTTGCACAAATAAATGGATATTAATGGATGGCTGGAAATCTGAAACAGCAAAAGCACTGCAAACACACTGGGGAATGAAGGAATCAGACATTTCCATGGGACAAATAAAAATAAAAAGCTGGACTCACCAGGATACAGCTGCTTTGTCGGGGCACTGAGCTGAGCATCTTTTGTTACTCTGTAAGCAACATCTGCTTCTTTTGAAGATCTTCTGCTTGTGCAAAACCCCGTGGTTTTTGTGATACCATCAGGTAAATTATGAAAATCTAACACCTTCAAGAGGTCTGCAGGTTCAGCTGTGAAGAGAAAAGGAGAGAGAGGAATTAGGAGACAACAGGAGGGGCAGTCCTGGGCTCCTTGAAATGTGCAAATCAATCACCACTGTCTTAAACCCAGCTGAAATTTGCTTTCAGGCCAAGGTTAGTGCCAGGTTTGGAGCTGGGACATGCTCAAAGGGCAGAGAGGAGCAGAATGCACTGCCCTGCTTGTCCCAGGAGCTGCATTTCCCTGGGTGTCTTCAGGTGCATCCTGGAGATAAAGCACCAGGAAATTCCTGATCTGAGGGAAAGGTTTTAAATTTTCCCACCACACCAATACAAACCTTCCCATTCTTTGGTTGAGGCAAAAAAAAAAATAATTTGGAAGCAAACACCTAAGCAAGCTTCCCTGAGGAACAGAGACTCCAGGTGTTCAGGGCTCTGGGACATCCATTAAGTCATGCAAGGGATGCATTTCATTAATTTCCTAATCTGCATCTCATTAATTAATTTCATAATCTGCATCTCATTAATTTCCTAATCTGCTCTTGCTAACATCAGCAGAGGTGGAGGCTCCAGAAGGGGAAGAGGCAGACCTGACTTTAAACTTTTAAATGAAATTATTCTGAATTTTGATTCAGTAGTTGGAGTCAAATGGTGTCAGAGATATGAACCAGCCAACCCAAACCCCAGCAGGGCCCAAAGCAAACTGGGCTGTGCTGGTTTTGGCTGGGAGAGGGTTAAATCTCATCCTAGCAGCTGATGTGGGGCTGCATTTGGGATTTGGGCTGGACACAGGGCTGATAACACCAGGGTGTTCTCATCACTGCTGGGCAGGGCTTGCACAGGCTCAAAGGATTTTCTGCTCCTCTTTCATCAGCTGGGAGGGGCCACTGATCCATGGGATATTTCATTTTCTAGGGAATCATGCTCAACATAGTGGGGAAAAAAAGGGGTGCACTTGAAGGGATGGTGTTTGTCTTCCCAAAAAAAAAAAAAAAAAAAAAAAAATCATGATCTGTGATGAAGCCCTGCTTGGCATGCCCATGGGGGAAAGAATTCCTTGCTTTATTTTCCTTGCTTTACCTATTAAACCCCCTTTATCTCAACCCACAATTATTTTCCCCCCAGTTTTTATGATTCTCTTGCTTCACCTATTAGATTTTCTTTATCTCAACCCAAAATTATTTTTTTAACACTTTTTCTGATTCTCTATCCCATCCCACCTGGCTGCATCATGTCCACCAGCACAAACAGCAGTGGGAAGAAACCTTGGACAGAACTTCTATAATATCAGAAATTTTGGTTACCAAGAAGCTGAGCCCAATGTTTGCACAGAAAAATCCATGTCCATTGTTACGCAGGGCTTAAAAGTTTCCACAATCCTAAAAAATTGGGCCCTCAATGAGAGATTACAAACATCTGGCAGAGCCAAGGGAACAGTGCAGATAATAAAGGAGCAGAGGGAGCCTGGCCTGAGCAGCAAACAGCTGGAATATTTCCTCATCCCTCACTGACACGTTTGTCTGAGCTCTCCTTGCCATCTGGATCTTCCCCCTGCCTTCAACCACACGAAATATCTGCACATCTACAGCCCAGGTTGTGTTAAAGCACCCAAAATGCAACAAAAACTCCATCCCTGCTCCAGCCACATCCCTGTGCTCCAGGAGCTGCAGAGCAGCCAGCTGCTGAGCTGCCTCCAGATGGATCCAGGGAGGGCAAAGGCACAGGGATGTGGATTCCAGACTCCTGACATCAGCTCGTGCCCGGGCCAGGTTTGGGGGTTGGAGCTCTGTGTGCACATCAGAGGTGCTTGCAGGAGCAGGAGCATCTGCAGAGGAGCCCATCCCCTGCATGGCTCCGTGTGTGGGGCCAGAAATGGTCACAGGGGGCTGGTGGAGCTTCAGAGGAGCCACCAGGCACAGGTTTGGAGCTCCAGCTCCTGCCTGGAGCCCTCTGAGCATCCCCAGCCCATCCCCAGTGCCCTGGTGGGGCATTTCTCATCCCTAAAGGATGATCCAAGCACCTCCAACACTGCACCTCATCTTCTGTCCCCAGGAACCTCCTCTGTGCCCCCAGAGCAATGGTCAGTTAGCTCAGAGCCAGATATTCAAACAAAAACCAGTCTGGTGCTGCAGGAACCAGCTGGAACCTGGGCAGGAGGGAACCACCTCTGTCCCCAGTGCCCCAATCTCCTGGGGATCAGAGAGCAGCAGTGTGAGGTTCTTGAGTTATCTTCTAAATAAGCAAAGCAGCTAATAGTTAAAAAGGTTCTTTATTACAAAGCACATCAGTCTCAAAAGGCAATGGCAAAGCAAAGGCCAATGCAGTGGCAATAGTGAATGGCCAGAGGCCAGAATGGCTGAAAGCACCAACTCTCCCCAATACAAACTCTTATACAGGAGTTTTCCAACAAACTGAGACACAAACTCAGACCAGCACTCCTTAACCTATTAGAATTCCAGTTTCTTAGCACAACAGGTTGTGTATAGAGCTACTCATACAATCTGTCTTGTTCTAAGAAATGTCAGCAATATTCTTACTAGAGCTCTACTATGTCTAAGTCCTGTCTACAGCTGTGGGCCTGGAGCCTGCACTGAAGGTACCAGTGTGTTTCAACCTTCATTAGAACTCACACTACTCCTGTGGAATCCAGACCTTTTACTTACTAAAAGCATTAGAACTCACCCTAAAATTACTGACTGACTTTTACTTAAATGTCTCCTTTATGTGTGAGTGGCTTAATGTACTTCAGTCCATGCAAAGGCTTTGATTCAATCCCTGACTCAGTGACTCCAGCAGAGCAGGCAAAGCCCCCAGCCCCTCCTCAGTGAGATCCCAGAGCAGGAGATCCCAGCTCTGCCCAGAGGTGAGTGCCCACAGCAGCAGCAGCAGCTCCATCCCTGCCCAGCTCAGGCTTTTCCAGCCCAATCCCAGCTCAGCAATGCCCTGGAGGAGCTGCACAGCAGGACAGAGACCTGCCTGACAGAATCCCAGAGTGTTTGCTCTGCCTTGGCTCTGGCTCTCCATGAAAGCTCCCTTTGCAGGGTGTGTGATGAATGCCATCCCTGTGCAGCATCACACACAGCAGCACTCTCTGCTCGCTCCCCAAAGGGACCAGCCCATCCCTGCTGCCTCAGCACACACAGAGACAAACCCCAAATATCCCAAACCAAACCAAAATCACACCAGGGGCTGCACCAAAAATCTGCACAGCCCTGGAATAAAACCAAAAAGGAGCTTGGCTTCTCATTTTAATTCAGCAGAGGTGGCAGGGTCTAAACTCGCTCTGCAATGCCCAGAGAATATATAATAAATAAAATAAATTTTAAAAATATAATACATAATAATATATAACCAGAGGAAGGGACAGAGGGATAAAATTAGTGCCAGAATTTAGGTTTTTTTAATTTTTTTTTTTTTTTTTCATTTCTAGGGAAATGTGGAACAAAGTGTCCCATCCCTGGGAGTGTCCAAGGCCAGGCTGGACAGGGATTGGAGCACCCTGGGGTAGGGAAGGAATCCCTGCCATGGGACCTTCACCACTCCATCATTCAACCATTCTGGGAATGACCTGATGAAGAACCAACAGTGGCAAAAAAAAGAATTAAATCCCCAATTCCTCCATCACCACAATTAATCACAACCTTTCTGTGATCACCTGACTCCTAATTGCTTAAATTTGTTAAAACCTGGATCAGAGGCTCTGACCCAACAGTGGCCAACAGAGATTTTTTTTTTTCTTCCATTTCCATATGAGAGCAAACCAAGAAGAATTCTTTGGAAAAAAAAAAAAAACAAACAACCTGATTTTGGGCTGGAAATCCACCTGCCACCACCAGTACAGCCAAAAAACCCTCTTGGACTCACCCAGGGTCCAAAATCCCCCCAGAACTCCCAAGGAAATGGAAATTTAAACCATCATTAACACCCAGCAGTGAATATCTGAGCCACCAAACCCCCCCTGCCTGGGGGCAAACCCCATTCCCAGCTCTCCTTCTCCTGATTGTCCTTTAATACAAATTTTTAGAGGAAAAGATGCCTTAAACCCTGCTGATCCTCCAGGAGATGTGCAATAACAAACAAGGATTTTATTTCAATCCATTACACCTGTCAGTCACAGGGTAGCCACTGCAGGTCAGGGAAACACTTTCTCCACTCAATTATTATCCAAAGTTTCATTTCCCCATCCTAATTTTTGGTTTCCCCTCCTAAATCCATCTTCCCAGGCCAAGGGAAAACAAGGAAAAGAATTAAATATTATTATGCCCTCAAAAAAAAACCAAAACAAAACAGCAAAACAGCATCAAACCAAACAAATCAACCTCCAACAAACCAAAACACAAAAAAAAAAAAAAAAATCAAACAAAAAAAGAAAAAAACCCTACAGAAAACCCCAAGAACCCAAAGGAATTGTTGCTCTGGAAATTCAGTGCAAGGTGGGAGCTGCAGCTCCTGCAGAGCCCAAAGCAAATCCCAGCCTCAGCCAGAAGTCATTAATCTAAGCCATATTTATGCCTGCAATAATAATTTTTAACACCTTGAACAACCCCAAAGCACTCCCATAAGTCACTCATGAGTTCCTTGTGCATATCCTTGCTCCCAGTGCCTGAAAAATTACAAATTGCAAGCAACAGACCTCAAAATAAATCTCATTTTTCAAGGTTTTTAATTAAATCCTGACCCCTGAGGAAAGTCACTGTGTTTAAAGCTGTCACAGAGCTGAGGGCTGGAGGATCACCAGGGCTGGGGACAGACATTCCCTGTGTTTTCCCAGTTCTCCCAGTGCAGGGAACTGGGCAGCACTGGACAAAAGGAAAAATCAGCATTTTAGGAAGAGCACAATGTGGATTCTAGGGAATTCTAAAGCTGAGCTTTGCTGGGATTCTGTGATAAAATTCAGGGGATTTCCTGGAATATTTCTTCAAATTTTGCCTCCCACCACCCTTCAAAGTGGAAAAATTCCTCTGGAGACACAAATTTCCAGTGCAGAGCCCCTGGTGTTGTTTTAACCCCACGACTGAGACATCTGGGCCTTTGCAGGAGGGGTGGGTGGCCTGGAAAAGGAGGATTTTCTCCCAAATTGGGATTTGGAGCAGGCAAAGGACATCCCAGAGAGCTGCAGGGGGTGGTGATGCAGCTCTCAGTCACGCTGTGCTCTGTGTGAATGGTTTGAGGAATGAAAAAAGAATTCCCAGCTCATTCTGGGTGCCCTCTGCAGCCCCCTCAGCCTTTAGCAGGCCCAGCAGCAGGGAGGCAGATTTGCTGCAAATGAAGCTTTCCTTTATGAACTATAATAAAAAAAAATATTGTCATTTATCTCCCAGCAACCTGTGACAGCAAATAAAGCCAATCAGGATCATTTCAGGAGCAGCATCTCCTTGAAAAGAATTTCAGGGACACCTTCCACTGTCCCAGGCTGCTCCAAGCTCTGTCCAGCCTGGCCTTGGGCACTTCCAGGGATCCAGGGGAATCCACAATTTCTCTGGACAACATCAGCCAGACCCTCTGCACCCTCACACAGAATCTATTCCATATTTTTAAGGGATTTTTTTTTTTTTTCTCCAACAGAAGCCCAAACCCTGAGGGGTCAGAGTCAAACCCCAAAGCTCCAACCCCAATCTGCAAAACCCATCCAAAATCAGGGAGAATCCCCATGCAGAGGGACTGGTGCTCCACTTTGCTCCAAATAAACCCTTCCCCTTCCAGCTTCAGCAGCCTTTAAATCCTCTCCCAAGATATTCTTAGCCCTAAATAAACACTCAATTATTGCCTTGGGAGGGCCCAGCCTGGGCAGGGCAGGGCCCTTTCCCTGGGCTCTGGGTTTCTCACTCCCCAGAGGTTGCCTTGAACATCTGGGCTCAGATTTGGAATTAAAACCAAGAGGTATTTATATATTAGATCCTAACTTAGGGCTATTAGATTATTCCTAGAGTTCCTGTGTCAGATCCAGAAGAAATAAAAGCAAGTGAGGACTAGAAGTTGCCTCCCTTTAGTGATGATTTTTTTTTCTTTTCTTTTCTTTCCTTTTTTTTTTTTTTTTTTGGTGAAGCTGGGAGTCTCCTTTTCAGGCTTCTGGGATTTCAACAATTTTGCCTCCTTATCTAAACACTTTTCACCACAGCTGGCCCAGCTGCAGCCCTGGGATAAGTGACTAAAACAGGGTGGCAGAGGCTAAAATAAAACAGGGCCTAAAATAAGGATATCAAACCTCAGCTGCTGTTGCTCCAGGATCCTTTGGATGGGTTTAACAGATCCTCTTAAATTCTCCAGCATGCCAGCAGCCCAATAAAACACAATTATTTATTTGGGCAAAGAGAAAAGGCATTTTAAGGAGGAGAATTGAGGAATGTGAGCTGCAGGGCTGAAGATATTAAAGGTTTTTTTCCTTAGGAAGGGGTAGAATAGAGGGAATAAAAAAAAAAACAAAAAATAATAATAAAAAAACACAAAAAAAACCCCAAAAAAAACAAAAACCCCCAAAAAAACAAAAAACCAAAAAAACAGCTATGGAAAGGGTCAGAACTCATCTGCTCCTCCCAAGAGCTGCCACAGAGCTGTGTCAATTCACACAGCTCCAGATTGCAGAATATTTCACCAATGACTCATGACATCCCCTTATTTATTTTTTTTTTTCTTTTAAAAAAGCCCAAATAGTCCCAACTGGGAACAAAGGAAACCATTATGCAAAGTCAGATCCTACATCTAATCCCAAAAGGAAGAGAAAGAAACCCAGAACTGACACTGGAGCAGCTCAGAGACTCCATGAAATTCAACAAATCAAATAATCCCTGTTCCTTTGAGCAGAAATCCTTTTTGGTTTTTTTAATTAAATAATTGATCATTTGGGTTTGTGACAAAGCCATGGTGTTAACAGCTAACAGGGAGCAAAGAGCAAGAGTTTCCTTCATGGAATAGAATTAAACAATCTGCTGCAAATTCCCTGAAAACTTCCAGATCCAGCACCCAGAAATCAGGCAAAAGTCGAGGATTTGAGGTGAAACCTCAGCCCTGTTCAAGGACATAAAAATCCTGCTCGTTTTAAGAGCTGAGGGTTTGGGATTTTTGGGTAAAAAGAATCCAGCAGTAAAGGGATGGCTCAGAGGAGGAGGAGGAGGGGGATTTTCCAGGATTTTCCCTGCACAGCCAAGGGACAAATCCAGCCTGGACACTTGGGGACAGCAGCACCCACAGCAGGGATTTCAGCACTTCCAAGGAGCTGTTTCCCCATCATTGCCACAAATGGTGGGAAAAAGGGATTAAACCCCCCCAGGGAACAGGGAAAGGGGGTCCTGATCATGTTTTAGGGTTCTGGAGTCCCTAAAAGAGCAGCTCCTTAAAATCAGCCCTAAATGGATGCAAATTTTGTCCCATTCATCCCCAAGCTCTGGTTTTTGTTGGTTTTTTTTACACAAAATCCCATTTTTAAATGACTGCAAGGTCCCTGGATTGCCTCAGCCCTCGGGGAGCAGCAGGGGATGGAAATCACACCCAAGGAGGCTGAGGGTGCAAGGCACAGCATTTCCCTTTCCCTGCCCATCCCATCCCAAACCTCCCAATCCCATCCCAAGCTCCCCATTCCATCAAAACTTCCTCATCCCATTGAAACCTCCCCATCCCATCCCAAAACTTCCCCATTCCATCCCAAACCACCTCATCCCATCCTAAACTTTCCCATCCCAATCCCATCCATCCCAAGCTCCCCAGTCCATCCAAACTTCCTCATCCCATCCCAAACCTCCTCATCCCATTGAAACCTCCCCATCACATCCCAAAACTTCCCCATTCCATCCCAAACTCCCTCATCCCATCCCAAAACTCCCCATACCATCCTAAACTTCCCCATCCCATCCCAAAACTTCCCCATCCCAAACTCCCCATCCCATTGAAACCTCTTCATTCCATCCTAAATCTCCCATCCCATCCCATCCCAGCTTTCCAAGCTCCTCCCTCCCCACAGAGCAGGAATTTCTGGGTCACTCTGACATTTTGGGAAGTGCTCCAGCCCAAGTTTCATTCCTGGCAGGAGCTTTGCCCTTTGAACCACTGAGGCTGAGTGGAGGCCAGAATTTTGGGAGCTGTGCAAGCTCCAAACTCAGCAGATTCACAAAAAAAAGCTGATGGGGCAGGACCCCAAATTCAGAATGATTCACTCAGAGCTCCTACAGCACCAGCTCCTTAAAACCAGCCCTAAATGGATGCAAGTTTTGTCCCACTCACCCCAGACTCTGTTTTTTTGGGTTTTTTTTGCACAAAATCCCATTTTTAAATCACTGCAAGGCCCCTGGAGATGGAAATCACACCCAAGGAATGGTTTGGGTTCCATTTTCCCCAAAGAAACCTCAGCACCTCCTCTGCAGGTGGAGCATTGGGATTTTCCAACATTTCTGACAAGGCTTAGAACCCACAGAGGGGCAGCTTTAGATGGGAAATTAGGAATTAATTCTTCCTTGGGAAGTTTCTTTGCACTTCCATGGGACTCATTCCTAAGCACAGAGCCTCTCACACAGGTGAACTTAAAGGTGGAAAAGGAAATTTCAACTTTTTCTCTTTGCTCTAAAGAGTCCCAGTGTTCCCAGACAATCTGGCACTGGGACAGCAGCTACATTTTCAGAGCAATTTGTAATAATCAACCACTTCAAGCCCTGCAAAGCTTAATTAGGGCTCGAGCTTGCAGCACATGAAAATCAACAAGAAGCTTTGCAAGCACTTTTAATGGGGTGCAGAACAGTTATTCCTGCAAGGAAAAATCCAAAGCTGGCAGGATCATCTGGAAAAAAGGGGAAGAAATAAAGACCTGGCCTAAGAGCAGCTTCCTCCTCATGGCCTCTCTCAAAACCTCCCAAAAAAGAGCAAAATCCAACAGCTAAATTGGGATTTTTGCTGTAAAATCGATTCCTCTGGGTTGTTTTGTGGGGGTGATGGTGTCCCTGTATCCAAGGGTGTCACTGGAATGGGAATTATTGCACCAGGCTGGAGCCATCCCATACACTCCCAGAGTGGTGTCCACCCAGGAAATCCCAGCCCATGCCTGTGGGACTTCCATGGGACTTCCATGGGACTTCCATGGGACTTCCATGGGACTTCCATGGGACTTCCATGGGATTTCCATGAAATTTCCATGAAATTTCCATGAGATTTCCATGAAATTTCCATGAGATTTCCATGAGATTTCCATTTCTATGAAATTTATTTCTATGAAATTTATTTCTATGAAATTTATTTCTATGAAATTTATTTCTATGAAATTTCCACGGGATTTCTATGAAATTTCCATGGGATTTCTATGAAATTTATTTCCATGGGATTTCTATGAAATTTCCATGGGATTTCTATGAAATTTCCACGGGATTTCTATGAAATTTCCATGGGATTTCTATGGGATTTCCATGGGATTTCCAGGTAGCCAGCAGCCTCTGTGGGTGTCAGGGCACTTTAGGTACAGATTGATCAAAATTTGGTTTTTTTTTCCCCCATCCTGAGGCAGTAGAAGCCCAGCAGGACACACACAGCCTTACAGGACAACCTAAACCACATCTCTCAACACTTCAGGGCTACCAAAAAGGGTCAGAAATCCACCTTTAAATGGGATTTTATGCCCAGGAAAGGATTCTGTTCCCCTCAGCAGCACTCAGAGAAATTGGGAGATGCTGCAGAAATTGGATCAGGGTGTGTGCTGGGAGCTGTGAGAACACAGGGGATGAGAAGGACAAATCTTTTTTTCCTAAATCAAGAAACCTGGAAAAAAAAACAGCCAAAATGGGCAAATTTTGGGGGAACAGGAGCTATTCCAGAATAATTCCCTTCTCTCCAGTCTTTGCTGAGTGAATGGCCCAGCCTTGAGTTTAATTAAGCACATTAACACACAATTAGCATCACTTCCAGGCTGAGGCTCAGCCTCCAACATCAGCCAGGTAAAAACTGGGATGCTCCCAAAAATCCAGGAGCTAAAAATTCATTTTCATGCACTGCAGGTTTTTTTTTTTCAGTTGTCTGCAAAGTTAATGGGAGCAGGCAGAAGTAATTTCATTTTTAAATATTTCATTGGCTGATTCAAAAAAAAAAAAAAAAAAAAAAAATCCCAACATTGAATTATTTCCAGCCCTACTCTCCATTCCACTATTTCAACACATGGAGAGAAATGTAAAACCAATTATTTTTCTCAGATGTTTAAACCAACCAACTCTGAGCATTGAGTTCATATCTGATTCTCCTCAGAAAATACAGCCAGCAGGCAAATTTCCAATTAATACCTGCTTGACTTGATGAGAAGTGGTTCTGAAGCTTCCTTCCCAAAGTTTTCTCTGGAGTATTAATTCCTGATTTTATATAACCCACACTGCACCACACAGGTGCTGCTTTCACAAAAAGAGCAGGAGGAAAAAAAAAAAACAAACAAAAAAAAATCCAGAATTAACTGAATTTCATCCCTTCTCAGCCCCCAAGGAGCTGAGATTTCCTCAAGGGACATCTTAGAGCAGTGAAAAATTGAAATTCACCCCTTAAATTCCCAATTCCCAGTGATTTTCTCATTTCTAATCCACATTTATCCAGCAGGTCTTGCTCCCAATTCAATGTTTAGATGGATTTCCTTGTGAAATGTTATTTTTCTGTAGGCCAGGGGAGGTTTTTTTATGATAATATAGAATTTGGTGATTGCAAATATAAATAAACCACGGGTACAGAGTGTATCTCCAAGCTCAGAAATGGCATTTTGGCACATTTTTTTGTGGTTTTTTGTGGTTTTTTTTTTTTTTTTTTTTTTTTGGGGGAGGATTTTTGGGACGATTTTTTTTTTTTTTTTTTTTTTGTGTGTGTGGTTTTGTTTGTTTTTTGTTTTGGTTTATTTTGGGGGGGTTTTTTGGTTGTTTTTTTCTTTTTTTGTGAGGTTTTTTTGAAGGGTTTTTTTGTTTGTTTTTTGGCTTTTTGGGGGTTTTTTTGTAGGTTTTTTTGTGGTGGGTTTTTTTGTTTTGTTGGGGTTTTTTTGTGTGTGTGTAGAGACCCCAAAAACAAGGATAAAGACCTCTCCACAGGATCCAAACTCCCAAAAAAAGGGATTCAAAACTCTCCATGAGCACAGAAACACCCAAAACAAGGATCCAAACCCCAAAAACAGGGATAGAAACCTCTCCATGGGATCCAAACCCAAAAAAACGGGTTCCAAAATCTCTGCATGGGATCCAATCCCCAAAAAAGGGATGGAAGCCCCAAAACAGGGATCCAAACTCCCAAAACCAGGAATCCAAATCTCTGCATGGGGATAGAAACCCCCAAAACAGGGATAGAAACCCCCCCCCAAAACAGGGATAGAAAGCTCTTTATGGGATCCAAACCAAAAAAAAATCAGGGATGCAAACCTTCCATGGGATCCAAACCCCAAAAACATCCAGGGATCCAAACCCTTCATGGGGATAAAACCCCAAAACCAGGGATCCAAACCCCCAAAACCAGGGATCCAAACCCCCCAAAACCAGGGATCCAAACCCCCCAAAACCAGGGATCCAAACCCCCCAAAACCAGGGATAGAAACCTCTCCATGGGCTCCAAACCCCAAAACCAGGGATCCAAACATCTGCATGGGATCCAAAAACAGGGAGAGGAGCCCTCAAAACAGGGATTCAGACCTCTCCATGGGATCTAAACCCCAAAAACTGGGATAGAAACCTCTACATGGGATCTAAACCCTTAAAATAGGGATCCAAAACCAAGGATCCAAACCTGTCCACGGGATCCAAACCCAAAAACATCCAGGGATCCAAACCCTTCATGGGGATAAAAACCCCAAAACCAGGGATCCAAACCCCAAAACCAGGGATCCAAAACCTCCATGGGGATAAAACCCCCAAAACCAGAGATCCAAACCCCCAAAACCAGGGATCCAAACTCCCAAAACCAGGGATCCAAAACCAGGGATCCAAACCCTTCATGGGGATAAAAACCCCAAAACCAGGGATCCAAACTCCCAAAACCAGGGATCCAAAACCAGGGATCCAAACCCTTCATGGGGATAAAAGCCCAAAACCAGGAATCCAAACTCCCAAAACCAGGGATCCAAAACCTCCATGGGGATAAAACCCCCAAGAACAGAGATCCAAACCCCCAAAAACAAGATTAGGAAACTCTCCATGGGCTCCAAACTCCAAAATCAGGGACAGAAGCCCCAAAACAAGGATCCAAACACGAACCACAGGGATCCAAACCATCCATGGGATCCAAATCCCACCCCAAAACCACCATTCCACCCCTCAGCACCATCCCAAGAGCTGATGGATTTTTCCTCCCCAATATTCCTATAAAATCATCTGTCTGCAGCCCCCAGCTGCCACTCTGGGGTGATTTTTGGGAAATCTGGGTCACAGCTGCACGTTCCTTTCAGATATTCCCTATTAAACTGCTGCCCTTGGAAATATCTGCTGCTTTTAAGAGCTGAGATGTCATTTCAGGTCTTCCATTCTCCACACAGGAGGACTCCAACCCAAAGATAGCATTGAAAAAAAAAAAAAAAAATTGAAATATGCTCCTAGAAAAGCCAACGAGAAATATCCAAGATCCTCATCCAAAAAGCTTTCCCAGGACTCAACCCAAGGCTGGCCCAGACAAATATTTACATAATTATTCACATGGGTTTGTTTGAAATAAAGAGTCTTTTATGATCATTGCTTTGGCATCAAACATCTAATTAGGGGCCAATGATAATTTTAAAAATCTCTGAGCTCTCCTTGTCAGTGCAGTGATGTCCCAGCCCTGCTGCTCCCCTGGAAAATCCTGAGGGATTGGGGTGGAGCCTCCCTGGGAAATGGGGAATGGGAAAAAAATGGGGAATGGGAAAAAAAACACAGGGAAATGGGAAAAAAAACCACAGGGAAATGGGAAAAAAAACCACAGGGAAATGGGAAAAAAAAACAGGGAAATGGGAAAAAAAAACCACAGGGAAATGGGAAAAAAAACCACAGGGAAATGGGAAAAAAAAACACAGGGAAATGGGAAAAAAAAACCACAGGGAAATGGGAAAAAAAAAATGGAAAAAAAAGGGGGAAAAAAAACACAGGAAATGGGAAAAAAAACACGGGGAAATGGGAAAAAAAAACACGGGGAAATGGGAAAAAAAAACATGGGGAAATGGGAAAGGGTCAGAAATGCCCACTCTTGGCTGCTTCAGGCTGTAAAAATTGGCATTTTTAGGCCTCTCTGCTCCTCACAGCAGCTTTTGGGATTTCCAAGCTTTTCCAGCTTTCTTGGAATTCCTGCAGGGCACCCAAAGCCAACCTCGACTCTTGAGTCCCACACAAATTGTGACAAATTTCACCAACCTGAGCAAATCTTCAATAATAAATCCCTTTGTGCTGAGTCTCCAGAGAAAACTTTCCCTTCCTGCCTTGTTCCAGTGAGTCCCTGAAAATTCAGGCCCAACACCAAACCCCAACACTGCTGGTGCTGGTTCCCAAACCCACTCCAACTTTGTCAAATCTATTGAAAAAAAAAATAAAACCCAACATTCCCATCACTGCCTCAGGTGCTGATTCCTAAACCCCCTCAAATTTTCTCAAATCTATTTAAAAAGAGATAAAACTCAACATTCCCATCATTGCTTTAAATGCTGGTTCCTAAACCCCCCTCCAATTTTCTGAAATCTATTTTAAAAAACATAAAACTCAACATTCCCATTATTACTTCAGGTGCTGGCTCCTAAATTCCCTCCAATTTTCTGAAATCTATTAAAAAAGAGATAAAACTCAGCATTCCCATCATTGCTTTAAATGCTGGTTCCTAAATCCCCTCCAATTTTCTCAAATCTATTTAAAAAAAAAAAAAAACTCAACATTCCCATCACTGCCTCAGGTGCTGGTTCCTAAATCCCCTCAATTTTCTCAAATCTATTAAAACCCCCCCAAAAAACTCAACATTCCCATCACTGCTTCAGGGTCACAGGAGTGAGGGGGAGAGAAGAGAAAGTTCCTGAGCAGCCCTGAGCACCCAGTAAAGCTCTCCTTAATCACCCATGTTTGGTTTTAATTGAGTTTTAATTCAACATGTGCTTTATAAACCTGAAACTGGAAGTTTTCCCCACCCCAAAAGCCTCATCACTTTCCCCAAGCACCAGAACCTGCCTCAGTTTCAGTGGAGAGCTCCAGAGCACCCAGTAAAGCTCTCCTTAATCACCCATGTTCATCTTTAATTGAGTTTTAATTCAACATGTGCTTTATAAATTCAACATGTGCTTTATAAATTCAACATGTGCTTTATAAACCTGAAACTGGAAGTTTTCCCCACCCCAAAAGCCTCATCACTTCTCCCCAAGCACCAGAAGCTGCCTCAGTTCCCAGCAGAGCCCTGGGATGGGTTTTACCCTGACCCCAGCTTTGTGGAGCAGACAAAATCCACAAAAATGCCCAAAAATCCCCCCAAAGCTGCTGTCACATCTGTCCCTGGCTGTGCCAAACTCACCTCCAGGTTTGCTCCTTCAGCACCTCAGAGTGGCTTTGGAAAACACTGAGGTTAAAAGGATGCAGCCAGCACCCAAAGAAACAAAACTTCACCCAGGGAAAGGAAGCAGGAGCAGAAATCCCTTCCCAGAAAGCTCTGGAAGGACAGAACACTTTGGGACCAGGTTTAGTGCTGGGATTAGGAGGAGTTTTCCAGCCTGAAGAGGAAAAAAATTTCTGACTGACAGGACAAGCACAGCATGGCAGAGGTGCCAGGGCTCTGAGCAGGGGGATTTTTGAGGGATGAGATATTGGGGAGGTGGGAAAACAGCTCAGCTGTAGCAGAGAGCAGATCCTGCTGGGGAAAATGGTCAGGAATCACCTGGAGTTATCAGGAATCACCTGGAATTATCAGGAATCACCTGGAATTATCAGGATTCCATCCCCTTGCAATGGCAGAGGAGCAGAAATCACCACAGGGAGAATCCCTCAGATGGGAGGAGATGCCAGTCCTGTGTTTGGAAAAGCAGCCAGCCAGGAGGGGGGAATGCCACCACAATTCATATTTATAATATTTGACTTGCAGTGAAATTTTTCACTTTCAGTAGGGACAGCAGCATCAGCACAAATCCAGGGAGGAAAAAATGTGGGGGAGCCACACAAAGAGCTGGAAGGACAAAATTTTATCCCTGGAGTTCTGAGCAGAGCAGCTTCCCCACAGCCCTGCCCAACTTCTGCCATTGCAGAATTATCATCCTAAATTTCCATGGAACATCATGCAGAAATCCTAAATTTCCATGGAATACCAGCACAAAGTTTATAATCCCAGTGTTTCAGCCCCCCAAAATCAGCTCCAGCCCTTGGTCAGCTCTGCTGTGCCAAACCTCTCCCTTCCCATCAGAAGGAAAACTCCTTCCACCCCCTCATCCCTCTGCAGAAATCCTAAATTTCCATTGAAATTTTTCACTTTCAGTAGGGACAGCAGCATCAGCACAAATCCAGGGAGGAAAAAATGTGGGGAGCCACACAAAGAGCTGGAAGGACAAAATTTTATCCCTGGAGTTCTGAGCAGAGCAGCTTCCCCACAGCCCTGCCCAACTTCTGCCATTGCAGAATTATCATCCTAAATTTCCATGGAACATCATGCAGAAATCCTAAATTTCCATGGAATACCAGCACAAAGTTTATAATCCCAGTGTTTCAGCCTCCCAAAATCAGCTCCAGCCCTTGGTCAGCTCTGCTGTGCCAAACCTCTCCCTTCCCATCAGAAGGAAAACTCCTTCCACCCCCTCATCCCTCTGCAGAAATCCTAAATTTCCACTGAAATTTTTCACTTTCAGTAGGGACAGCAGCATCAACACAAATCCAGGGAGGAAAAAATTTGGGGGAGCCACACAAAGAGCTGGAAGGACAAAATTTTATCCCTGGAGTTCTGACCAGAGCAGCTTCCCCACAACCCTGCCCAACTTCTGCCATTGCAGAATTATCATCCTAAATTTCCATGGAATATCATGCAAAAATCCTAAATTTCAGAATTATAATCACAGAATTATGGAATATCAAGGATCATAATTTCCAAGCTTTTTTGGGGGTGGTTCCTATCTCCAAAGAGCTTGAGGATTTATCAGGACATTGGTATAAATAAAAAGCCCTGAATAATTTCTTTAGAGATAAGGAAAGGCAGAGGATTTGGGGTGGATACAGAATTCCCTGGAGGGCAGAGAGAACAAGCAGGAAAACTGCAAAGCCCATTCCAGGGAAGCTGCTGCATCCCTGCCATGGAATGATAACAGAAGAAATCCAAGCTAAAATCCATTTTTTACTTCCCTGACAACATTCCCTCCCTCCCAAGCCCAATCCCATTTTCCCCCATTAACAGCTGCTCCATCCTGCTGCAAATCCCAAATTTTGGGGTCACACTTTGGGGGTGACACTTTCAGCTCCTGCTCTGGCTGTGGTGGAGCTGAGACAAGAATTCCTCTGTCACTTCAGCTCTCAGTTTGATATTTGGGATAAATGATGGGAGAAACACAATTCCAGCATCTGGGAAATGACATTTCCAGCCATTTGTGAATGGGGAAAAGTGTTTTGGTGTTTTTACACCAATCCCTGCAGGAGTTAAAGGCACTGTGAGAGAAATGAAATATTTAGGAGCCTGGAGACAAGGCAGATGCTGAGTTCTCAGAATATTTTATCCTGTATTTTAGGAAGATTGATTCCTACATGGAGCATTTTGATGTTCTCCTCATCCCAAAATAAGCAGTATATGAACAAGTTGGTACTGGGCTTAAAAGTGACCTCAGGACATTTTTCTGTGCCCTCATTTCTAACCCAGAGGGAAGGGAGATTTCCCATGGCTACAGGAAAATAAATATTGTCTTAATCAATGCAAAGTGCTCACTCAGAGTGATGTTTTCCTGAGATTATTCCAGAGCAAGGAGAAGGCAGAAATCATCCTAGAAAATGCAACAATGCCTGCAGGACCCCAAACTGTGAGATTTTGGAAAGGGCTCTGCCTTATTCCTGCTTCCTCCTGCCCAAACCCACCAGGACATGGATGCAGAAAAGACCCAGCTGTAAGCCCAAGCACAAATAATTGAATCATTTAATATAAATTTAATATATTAGAGGTCAAATTCAGCTCAAAAGCAGCTCCTGCCTCACACCCTTCCCTTTACTCCACTCTGGGAACCTTTACAGGTTATTTCACCTCCAGGGCTCCCCAGTGATTATTCCCAACCAGGCCTGACTTCCCAGAAGGATTTCCCCCATTTTCCTGTCTCAATTGACACTGCACAGGCCTGGCCTACCTGTCTGCAGCAGCACTCCCTCCACTGACATCCCTGGCTCAAAAAACAAACAGGAAGGAAAGTGTGGAAATTCCCCCAAAAATGAATTTATTGAGGCACTTTTGATACTCAGCATCACAGAACCCAGTTCAGTTTCACTGGAGCTCCCTCTCATCTCCCACATCTGTTTTTAAACTTTTCATTGACTAAAAATTGGGTTTTGTCACCATCAGAAAAATCAACCTGACCCCAACAAAACCCCAAATCCCACCCTGGGCAGCAGCAGGAAGAGAAGAGGGGAAGTTTTGTAATTTGGGAGTGATGCTGCCATGCAGAGCACCTTTAACTCAGGCTCTGTCTCTGAACATCCCAGGGTTTATTGGGGTGGATTTTTAAATCCCTTCAATTGAGGAACCCAAAGTTCTTGATGGGATTTCCACACCCAAACCAAGCTCTGGTTCTTATTTCACAGGAAAAATCTGGATCAGTTTGGATCAGTTTTCCATAAGAAATCCCACTGTGTTTTCCTGCCCTGAATCCCACCCAGGACTGTAAATTCCTGGAAAAACACCCCAAAACTCCTGTGGGCAGCAAAGAGCAGCAGCAGGAAGAAAAGAAGAAAAGTTTTATGATTTGGGAATGATGATGCCATTCAGAACACCTTTAATTCAGGCTCTGCCTCTGAGCATCCCAGGGTTTATTGGGGTGGATTTTTAAATCCCTTCAGCTGAGGAACCCAAAGTTCTTGATGGGATTTCCACACCCAAACCAAGCTCTGGTTCCTATTTCACAGGAAAAATCTGGATCAGTTTGGATCAGTTTTCTATAAGAAATCCCACTGTGTTTTCCTGCCCTGAATCCCACCCAGGACTGTAAAATGCTGGAAAAACACCCCAAAACTCCTGTGGGCAGCAAAGAGCAGCAGCAGGAAGAAAAGAAGAAAAGTTTTGTGATTTGGGAATGATGATGCCATTCAGAACACCTTTAATTCAGGCTCTGCCTCTGAGCATCCCAGGGTTTATTGGGGTGGATTTTTAAATCCCTTCAGCTGAGGAACCCAAAGTTCTTGATGGGATTTCCACACCCAAACCAAGCTCTGGTTCCTATTTCACGGGAAAAATCTGGATCACTTTGGATCAGTTTTCCATAAGAAATCCCACTGTGTTTTCCTGCCCTGAATCCCACCCAGGACTGTAAATTCCTGGAAAAACACCCCAAAACTCCTGTGGGCAGCAAAGAGCAGCAGCAGGAAGAAAAGAAGAAAAGTTTTGTGATTTGGGAATGATGATGCCATTCAGAACACCTTTAATTCAGGCTCTGCCTCTGAGCATCCCAGGGTTTATTGGGGTGGATTTTTAAATCCCTTCAGCTGAGGAACCCAAAGTTCTTGATGGGATTTCCACACCCAAACCAAGCTCTGGTTCCTATTTCACAGGAAAAATCTGGATCAGTTTGGATCAGTTTTCCATAAGAAATCCCACTGTGTTTTCCTGCCCTGAATCCCACCCAGGACTGTAAAATGCTGGAAAAACACCCAAAAACCCCTGTGGGCAGCAGCAGGAAGAGAAGAAGGGAAGTTTTGTGATTTGGGAGCGATGCTGCCGCGCTCCTCCCGTGCCCAAATTCCCAAAATCACCAGAGGCTGCTCCCAGCCCTGGATCCACCCCCAGCTCCACGTAGACCAGAGCAGTGCTGCAAGATCTTGGGGCACAGCCAGGGAGCCAAAAAAATCCCATTTCTGCCCAGCCACGGGGCTCTGGGCCAGGACAAAACTCAGCCTCAGCATCAGAGGGTCAGAGCAGAGCCCTGGGATGATTTTCAGAGTCACTGAAATTGGGAAAGACTTGAGGGATCAGGATTCCCAGCACAGAGAGGGCTGTGTTTGGAATTTAGGGATGAATGGGGCACATCCAGCATCCTTGGGATGGCTCTCAGAGGTTTGGGGACATCTTGGCTTTGCTGTCCCTCACTGATCCTGCCCAGCTCTGGGAATGTCTGTGGCTGGAAAATCCTGTGCCTGCTCCCTCCAGCCTCACAGCTTCCTGATACAGCTCCTGAATTGCAGAGCAATAGGAAAAAAATGGATTTTCCAGAGCTGATATGGCCCTTGTTGTTTTGTTCTCGTCCTGCAGGGATTCAGGATTTGAAGGGGAAAAAAATACAAAAAATTAAAAACCCAGAGCCAGTTTGGGTCTGTTGGCTCCTCCTCCCATCCCAGCTCCTGAGGTCAGCAGGGAAAGCATCCAAGAGTTGCAGAAAAGGCAGATTGTTTTAATTTAAACATTTGAGAGAGGCAGGGAGAGGGATTCTCTCCCCCCAAGTGCACAGGACGTGATAATGTGCCTGTCCTGATGTCTCTGAGCCCTGCTGAGAGAACATTCCTCCCACTTTTCCATCGGATCCCCAGTGCCAGAGGGATAAATCTGCTTTTCTCTCCCACCTCAGGGACCTGTCACACCAGGCAGGAGTGAGGAAAACAGCAGGGTGGGTGTTAGGGAGCAATGCTGATCCTTCAAGGCATCCCCAGCAGCAGATCCTGGGGTTGAGCCATGGGCAGCCTCGGATTTTCCAAGGAAAACCCTCCAAGGGGCATTTCCAGGGAGGTTCGTGCCTTGCTTCCATGGAATCCCAGCCCAGCCCTGCTCTCACCATCTTCCCTCTGCACAAATACTGAATTTCCATGGATTATCATGCAAAAATCCTGAATTTTCAGAGAATATCATGAAGAAATCCTGAATTTCCATGGAATGTCGTGCAGAAATCCTAAATTTCCATAGAATAAATTTTCCTTTCCAGCACAAAGGTTCTAATCCCAGTGTTTCAGCCCCAAAAAATCAGCTCCAGCCCTTGGTCAGCTCTGCTCCCACCATCTCCCACCCTCCTCATCCTCCTGCAGAAATCCTAAATTTCCATAGAATCTCATGCAGAAATCCTAAATTTCTATGGAATATCATGCACTAATCCTGAATTTCTATGGAATCTCATGCAGAAATCCTGAATTTTCAGAGAATGTAATGCAGAAATCCTAAATTTCCATAGAAAATCATGCAGAAATCCTGAATTTCTATGGAATATCATGCACTAATCCTGAATTTCTATGGAATCTCATGCAGAAATCCTGGATTTCCATAGAATCTCATGCAGAAATCCTGAATTTTCAGAGAATCTCATGCAGAAATCCTGAATTTCCATAGAATAAATTTTCCTTTCCAGCACAAAGGTTACAATCCCAATGTTTCATCCCAAAATCAGCTCCAGCCCTTGGTCAGCTCTGCTCCCACCATCTCCCACCCTCCTCATCCTCCTGCAGAAATCCTAAATTTCTATGGAATATCATGCACTAATCCTGAATTTCTATGGAATCTCATGCAGAAATCCTGGATTTCCATAGAATCTCATGCAGAAATCCTGAATTTTCAGAGAATGTCATGCAGAAATCCTGAATTTCCATAGAATAAATTTTCCTTTCCAGCACAAAGGTTCTAATCCAAATGTTTCATCCCAAAATCAGCTCCAGCCCTTGGTCAGCTCTGCTCCCACCATCTCCCACCCTCTCACCCCTCTGCAGAAATCCTGAATTTCCATAGACTCTCATGCAGAAATCCTAAATTTCCATGGAATACCAGCACAAAGGTTACAGTCCCAAAATTTCACCCCAAACCAGCCCTCAGCCAGCACCACCCCCTCACCCTCCCAGCCCAAACCATTCCCTGACTCGATTGCATCACCAGCAAACCAGCCCCAGCTCCCAGACATTCCATCTCCACTGGAATTCTGGTGGGATTTTTGGGCCACCTCGGATCAAAGCCGAGCTGGCAAATTCATTTCCAAAGTTGTTTATGGAAATTAGCCCCGATCAGAGGGACAGGGAGAAGGGCTGGCTTTGGTTCCCTGCTGAAGGTGTGTTTAGAATGTGCAGAATAAATCAGGATTCTGAAGCTGTTGCTCATTTTTAGAGGAATATCTGTTTTACTCCAGCAGAGTGACCTCAGAACTGAAAAATCCAATGGCTAGAAATCAAAAATTTCAATATTCCTCTGTACTTTCAGTGCTCAAATGCTGCCCAAACCCCAAAGGAGCTCTGGACAATGTGCAGGGTGCACAATCCCAAATGCACCAGGGCTGATTCCTTGCAGCACAGGGAAAAGCAATGAGCCAAATTTATAAACCCAGAGGAGGGTGTGAAAAAGAAACCCACAGGTACAGGAGGTGAGGATAGAAACTCCTATTAAAAAAGCATTAATGAGCCCTGAACTCCTTCTGTGCCCTGTTGCAGTGCAATTCCAGCAGCAGTGGAATTTCCATGGAATATTGTGCAGAAATCCTGAATTTCTATAGAATATCATGCAGAAATCCTAAATTTCCATGGAATATCATGCAAAAATCCTAAATTTACATAGAATGCTATGCAGAAAACATAAATTCCCATGGAATATCATGCAAAAATCCTAAATTTACATAGAATGCTATGCAGAAATCCTAAATTTCCATAGAATGCTATGCAGAAATCCTAGATTTCCATAGAATGCTATGCAGAAATCTTAAATTTCTATAGAGTATCATGCAGAAATCCTAAATTTCCATAGAATATAATTTTCCTTTCCAGCACAAGGGTTCTAATCCCATTGTTCCACCCCAAAATCAGCTCCAGCCCATGGAAATCACGCTCCATGGAAAGCTCTGGTCAGGTCCCCAGCCCATCCCAGCCCTGCCAGCTCTCAGCCCTTCCACATTCCCCTTCCCAGGGCTCTGCCACTGCTCCCCCTGGGGCTTGCTGGATCAGCATTTGGGCAGGAAATTCCAAAAAGTTTCATCTACAAATGGGAATCTGCAAAGGGCTGGGCAGAGCACGGGGCTGTGCCCATCTCCAGGGATCCTGGGAATCCTCAGGGATCCAGGGAATGCTCAGGGATCCAGGGAATCCTCAGGGATCCAGGGAATGCTCAGGGATCCAGGGAATCCTCAGGGATCCAGGGAATCACTGCTCCAGTCCTTCCCTGGGATGCTGCAGGGAGAGATGGAGACCCCACCACTCCAAATTCCACCAGAATTTCAGGGATAATCACAGAATCACACAATGGTTGGGGTTGGGAGGGATCTTAAAGCTCAGCCAGGGACACTTTCCACTACCTTGGACACTCCCAGGGATCCAGGGGCAGCCACAGCTGCTCTGGGCACCCTCAGCATCCTCAGAGGGAAGAATTCCTTCCCATTATCCATCCAACCCTGCCCTCTGGCAGTTCAGAGCCTTCCCCTGTGTCCTTATCCCTCTCCAAGAGCTTCACCCCACCCTGGCTCTAAAAGCTGATTCTGCCTGAGCATCAACAATTTCCACCTGCACCTGGAGGAATTGTTTCCTTCTGGGTCCCAGAGAACAGCAGCTGCCATCCCTCCCCTGTTCCTGCTCCTGCTCTTCCCAGGACACAGCACCCAGCCCAGCTTCAGAGCATCACCTGCATCCTGGGAGCAGAGCCCAGCTCCAGCCCCTCTCTGCTGTTTTTAGGGATGCTAAAACACCTTGAACCCTCCATCCCCTCCCTGGTGTCGTGTTTTTAGGTGCTGGAACCCTCCAGCCTCTCTCTGCTGTTTTTAGGTGATGCTAAAACACCTTGAACACTCCATCCCCTCACTGATGTTGAGTTTTTAGGTGCTGGAACCCTCCAGCCCCTCTCTGCTGTTTTTAGGTGAATCTAAAACATGTTGAACACTCCATCCCCTCTCTGGTGCTGTGTTTTTAGGTCCTGGAACCTTCCAGCCCCTCTTTGCTGTTTCCAGGTGATGCTGAAACATCTTGAACCCTCCATCCCCTCACTGATGTTGTGTTTTTAATGCTGGAACACTCCAGCTCCTCTCTGCTGTTTTCAGGTGATCCCAAAACATCTTGAACCCTCCAGCCCCTTGCTGGTGCTGTGTTTTTAGGTGCTTGAACCTTCCATCCCCTCTCTGCTGTTGTGTTTTTATGAGTTTGAACCCTCCAGCCCCTCTCTGGTGTTTTTAGGTGCTGGAACCCTCCAGCCTCTCTTTGTTGTTTTCAGGTCACCCTAAAACATTTTGAACCAGAGCCTCTCCCTGCTGTTTTTAGGTGATGATAAAACACCTTGAACTCTCCAGCCCCTCTCTGGTGTTTTTAGGTGATCCTAAAACATTTTGAACCCTCCAGCTTCTCTTTGGTGTTTTTAGGTGATGAAAAAACACCTTGAACCCTCAAGCCCCTCTCTGGTGTTTTTAGGTGATCCCAAAACATCTTGGACACTCCATCCCCTCTCTGCTGTTGTATTTTAGGTTCTGGAGCCCTCCATCCCCTCTCTGCTGTTGTATTTTAGGTTCTGGAACCCTCCATCCCCTCTCTGCTGTTGTATTTTAGGTTCTGGAACCCTCCATCCCCTCTCTGCTGTTGTGTTTCAGGTTCTGGAACCCCCCAGCAGCCCCAGCCAAGCTCTGCTCTGTCCCTCCCCTCCAGCCCAGAGCTGGCACCAGCTGAAACACCTCTCCTAGAAGCTCCTTTTTCCCGATTCTCCTGAGCAGAATGACACTTGTGTTCACTGTGACTCATCTCCTTGACCTTTCCATTCACTTTTAATGGTGCAAGCTGGAAATAAGGGCACCCAAACAATGCTGGCATTATTCAGCTGGTGAACCACAGCCCTCGGAGCAGAGCTCTCCCCTGCAGCACACAGAGAAGGTATCTCATTCCAGCACGAAAAAAATAAAATTAAATCCCACGAACTCACTGCTTAATTCATATTTGGGAGCTGAATGAGCTGCACAAAAAAAAAAAAAAAAAAAAAAAAAAATTAAAAATCCCTGTGTAAAATGCTGCAGGAGGATGAGAGATCCTGGGAAACTGGCAGTGTCATCTCCAGGAATTCAGCTGCAGTGAATTCTTACTCCAGTATTGTCTTGGAAACAAAAAAAAAGGGGGTGGAGGGAGGAGAAGCAGAGGAGGAGAGGCCAGCCAGGCTCATGAGCTCAGGCAGAATTTCCTCACTCAGAACCAGCAGCTCCAGCTGATGGAAACAAAATCTGCCCCCAAAATCCCTCAGTGACCTCTCCTTTCTGAGAGCTGCAAACTCCCCTCCTTTGCAAGCTGGGGCAGAAAGAGAATTTTAAAAAAAAAAAAAAAGGCCTTGAAGCAGTTTGTTGAAAAGCTGAGCCCTGGAAACACTTTTGGTTTTATTTATTTATTCTGAAAGAATTCCCGTGGCCCTGGCTGCAGCTGCACAGCTGGGTGCAGGCAGGGGTGGCACTCGGGGTCATTAGGAAAATATTTATTAATGATTAATAAATAAATTTCATCATCAATGTATAAAATATAAAGTTAAAGTAAGATAATTCCAGTGTTCATCAAGCTGGAGGAGAACAAGAGGCTCCCAAACATTCATCCCATCCCTCTTTAGGAAAACTTCAAATTCCCTTTACAGGTCTAATTCAAAATATTCTTAGAGCAGCCAATAGAACAGCATGGTTAAAAAATCTGCAAAAAAACTGTCCCAAATCTAAAGAAAAAAATCCAAATAAGCTCCTGGATTTGCAGTGTGAGTGGCACTGGTGTGGCCCAACAGGAGGAAAACCTTTTTTAAAGTAAAAAAAAATATAAATTGTTAAAGGTGAACTGCAGTTCATCGTTATCCAGCACATCCCATTCCCATCCACACCCCAAAAAGGGATTTTTCCCTGTAAAATGAAGGAATTTTGTGGCTGCCCAAGGGATCCTCTGCTCCAAATTTCCTCTCTAGATCTAATTCAGAGGATTCTGAGAGCAGCCCATAGAACAGCACAGTGCTCTTGGTATCATCTGTAAAAAACCTGTCCCAAATCTAAACACAAAATCCAAATAACCTCTGGATTTGCTGTGTGAGGGACAACAGGGAAAAAGAAAAGCCAAGGAGGAAAAGCATTTTTGAAGTAGAAAGAATCAATCAGCAGCACAAGCTGAGGCCCAGGGATGGAAGGAGGCTCCTGGAGCTGCTGCAAACACAGATTTTCTTGGCACATCAGCAATAAAATCATGTTCAAGCAACCCCAGGCTCCACTCAGGGATGCAGGATCAGCCCCCAGGACATGGAAAACTCAGGGATTTGCCTGAGGCCTGGGAGAAAATCCACAGCAGAGTTCAGGAATGAGCCCTGATGCAGCTTTTCCACTCACTCAACCCCCAAACTCTCCTTTTTCTCTCAGCCTTATTACACAAACTTGAAGAAAAACCCTGTTGTAAATACATTAATCCAACTTTCCTCCTGTTAAAAAAATGACATCTCATCATTGTGAAAGCTTCCAGATGATGTTAAGAATCCTCTTGGCTTCTAGAAAGCAAAAAAAACCCAAAAAAAAAAAAAAAAACCAACAAAAAACAACAAACCAACAGAGCCCAGACTTGGAGCAACCGACCTCAAAAATGCCTTTTGTGTAGTTCCTTCATTTATTTATTTTAGTTCCACAGATTTTCCAGACACGTCCACAGAGAAACCACGACATCATTTGGATGCTTCAGTCAGTGCTAGGCTGAATTTCAAGAGCCTTGGGACTTGCCAGAAGCAACCAGTGGTTAATTATACCACATTGCCAAGCCAATTTTTTCCATATAACATTAGATTTCAACAAAATGTTTCCATTCTTTCATGTCTCGACCTTTTTTAATTTTTTTTTTTTTTTTTTTCTCCCCTGGTTTTGCTCACTCTTCCCATCCTCAGCGTTGCTTTGTTTCACACAAAGGTTTTATTGTGTTTTTAAGGGGTGAAGATTCAGTCTCAATCATATCAGATTTTGTAGGAAGAGTGAAATATTTGGTATAAAGCAAGGCCAGGGTGGAAGTGAAGAAAATTCTCCCAAAAAAGAGAAGAGAGAAAATGAAAGGGAAGGGAAAAGGGAAAAAGGGGGAAAAATGGAAGGGAAAAGGGGAAAAAAATGGAAGGGAAAAGGGGGAAAAAATGGAAGGAAAAGGGGAAAAAATGGAAGGGAAAGGGAGGAAAAGGGGGGGAAAGGGGGAAGGAAATGGAAATGTCTTTGATGGCATCATCACCCCTCAGGCTGCTGATCCAAGGGGAATCCTCTTTTTTTTTTGGAACAGCATCTCCCACACCACTCCAGTGCTGCTTGTATCAACCAGCCCTGCCATATATCCATGAGAATGGATACAGAGGCTGAAATCCCAGAATTTCCATGACCAGACCACCCTGAAATCCCAGAATTTCCACAGCCAGGTCACCCTGAACTCCAGCAGCTCAGGTGTTCACATCCCCCTGGCACTGATTTTTCTGTGGGACCAATCCTGACCCAATTCCACCACCTCAGCATTCCCAAAAATATCCTGGGCAGCAACAACTCACAGCAGAGTCCTAAATATGTGATGGGAAGTTTGTGCTGGATAAAAGCATGGGACAGAGGGGAAGAATTCTTCCCCCACAGAAAAAAAATCCTTCAAGTATGTTTTGGGATTTATTCCTGGTTTATTTCCCAGAGAATTCTTTTTTAACCAGCACTCGTGGGTATTGCAAACTGATAATCATGTTTTCCACAGGACAGATTTCAACAAATTTCAAACAATAAAAAAATATTTCAAACAATATTTTACACCTTTCTCTGCCAAATGATGAATTTTATAGAGCAGTGGCTGCATCCTGAGGATCAAACTGCAGAGTGTGGACAGAGGGGATGAAATTCCAGATTTATCCTGAGCTCCCCTGTCCTAGGGCTGCTCACTTCCAAGTGAATTCCCATGACAGAGAGCACCAGCTCTGCATGGAACTGCTCATCCCAAAGGGTCTGCAAAGAGCTCAGAGCCCTTCAAGTGTGGACAACAAAATTTTGGGGGGCTTTGGATGAGGGGGAATGGCTTTCAACTGACAGAAAGTAGCTTTAGAGTGGATTTTATTTGGAATAAATTCCTGGCTGGGAGGGTGCCCAGAGCAGCTGGACCCCTGGAAGGGTCCAAGGCCAGGCTGGACAGGACCAGAAAACCCCAAAATTTTTGTGAAAGCATTCCCAGCTCTTTGCTGCCTGCAGTTTTCCCAAATGCAGAATTCCAGGTTCCCACAGGTACTTTGGGAAGGGCAGCACCCAGATCCAGCAGGTCCAAGAATCAGGACACGAGACAAAAAGTGATTACTGAGAGAATTCAAAGCCAATTTTAACTCCCCAGCAGAAAAACCCTTTGGAGTGAAGAGTTTCTTGGAAAGCACTCCCAGATTTTTCCTGAAGTCCAGACAGAACTCAAAACATCTCTAAATGGCACTTCAGACTGGGCACAGCAATTCCTCCTGCTCCTAGAAATCAAATCCAACTCAAAGCAGTGAGAATGCAGCTCCTGAGCCCCTGGGGACAGACAGACAGACAGACAGATGTCAGATGGACAGACAGCACCAGGAGCTGACCACAGGGCAGAGGAAAAGCAGCCAGGCTGGTGGGGACACCCCTGTGCCACTCAGGGCTTCTGGGACAGTGACAAAAGGAGAAAAATAAAAAATCTCCTCCTGAATTAAAGCTGGGTTTGATTGGCAGGGTGGTGGCCAAAGGTTGAGCCCAATGATCTTGGGAGTCTTTCCCAACCCTAGGAATTCTGTGCTGAGCGCTGGGTGCAGGGAAAAGGAGCCCAAATGACCTGCCCAGGTGAATCAGGGGTGTCCCACCCCCACACCTGCATCACCCAGATATTTGTGTCCCCCAAAAATCCTGAGAGACATCAGCACAACCCCTGCAGTGCTGCCACCAGAGTCAGGCACCCACCAGTTTGATTAAATCTCTACTTTAAAAAGCAATCAGCCTGAAAAATCCATCTCTGATTCCAAACCCTAAAGGGCAGGGACAGCACCCATTGAAAATAAGGATTCACAACCCTCCTGATTTCTCCTAGGGCACACAATAAGCTCTGGAGACAACACCAAGGCAGGTTTTTCATTGAAACTTGTCATTAAAAACATGTTCTAAAAATCAGCAACTCCCCAGCAGCTTTGCCTTAGAGTTACCCCAAAGAGATGAAATGGGATTTGAAGTGAGATTCCTCCCATCCCAAAATTTGGAGGGAGCTGAGAAGTTCAGCTCCTCACCATTCCCTGAAATCACTGAAATTCCCTGAATCAGGGAATGCTCAGCACAGAGTTTTCCTCCTGCAGGAGAAAACGAGAGCTCTGCTGTCCCCTGGCCAGGGCATGTCCCACAGCTGGGTGCTTTTAATTCCAAATTCCCACTGCAGCCTGGCAGTGCACTGACAGCATAATCCAGCTTTTACAGGGGAAATTGGAGCTGCCATCATTCCAGACTTATAAAGTCAGATTTCTTCTTGTAAAACAATATCAACACTTTTGATTGGCAAAGTGTTTAAAAAAAAAAAAAAATCTTGCTTTTAACTGGCTGGATAAAGATTTTTTTTTTTTTTTTAGCTCATTTAGGTGACTGGGGAAGAGCCAAGGGGAGAAGCAACAGCTGGTAACAGGATCCTGCATAATTTCCAGCCTTTTTATTTTAGTTTGGATCCTCATTACTCTTTGCCACTAAAGGAAACTGCTGCATCCAAAAAGTTTCACCCAGAAACCCGATTCGGTTTTTACAGGGATTTGTAAAAGCAGAGACGGGTTCCAGCTTTGTCTGTGGGTTCGATTTTGGTGTGACATCATCTGTGCAAATATGGGAAAATCTGAGCTGGATGGGCAGCAGTGGGAGGCAGCTTTGACATTGTTATTTCCCCGTTATTTGCTGGATTTCCTCTGTGCCATCCCACAGATTACAGGGGTGTTTCACCTCTCCACACAGAGAAACCAACTATTCTGGAACTAAAACACGCTCTGAGCTGCAATAAAACCAAAGACAACGTGGAAAAGTTAAAAAAAAAAAATAAAAAAATTTTAAAAAAAGCCACCAAGACTTAGTCAATGCCATCAGCAGCCCCGATCTGGCTCCTCCCTCACCCAAATGATTTGATGTCCCATTAGGCGGCTCATTAGGAAAACTCAAAGCCTTTCACCACAAGAGTCATTCCTCAGAGCTGGCCCCACAGAGCTCCCAGCCATGCCCTGCTCCAAAATCTGTCCCCAAAGTCACCTGGGAACTTTCAGAAGCGCTTTTTGGGATATTTGGGAGGGTGAACACAGCCAGGGAAGTGCCTGAGGATGCTCTGGGAGCGTCAAACGTCAGCGCAGACAAAAGTGAAAGGGAAAAAATGTTGTTTTTTTCTTTGAAACAGAAATTATCTGATGCTAATTGAATTTTCAGCTGATACAAAGTACCCGAGCGGCCTGACAAGAGGAGCTGGTGTCATTCCATCCCAATTCCATCCCAATTCCATCCCAATTCCATCCCAATTCCTGGGCAGGACAAACTCTGGGATCTCCCACTGCCCCCAGCTTCCCCTGCAGAAATGTTCAGGACATTTTATTCATTGAG
Source organism: Muscicapa striata striata (assembly GCA_030060385.1). Classification (NCBI taxonomy): domain Eukaryota; kingdom Metazoa; phylum Chordata; class Aves; order Passeriformes; family Muscicapidae; genus Muscicapa; species Muscicapa striata. The sequence continues at coordinate 1,092,730 of JAREIS010000026.1, read as the reverse complement.
TTTCCCACCCTGCTCAGCCTCCACAAGCAGAGCCTTAATGGAAGCATTCCTCCAACGCCCACCTCTTCTTCCTTAAGGTCATTTGGAGAGCCCAGAAATTAAAATAATTCTCAATTATTCCCGCTGCTTTGCTCAGAGCAACGCGCTGGTGTTTGTGCTGGGAACACTGGAACAAACCCACCAAAAACCACCCCGAGAACACAAAATTCGTGCGGGGAAGCCGAACCCCAGACAGCCCAAAGGCTTCTCAACTTCTCAAAAACTCGAGTTTAACTTTTCAGATTTCAAAAACTCAACCCTGCTGTGGTTCCCCCGAAATCCAACGCAAGCAGAGCTCGGCAGTGTTCACTGCAAACAGGGAAAAGGTTCTGCAAACACCCAAAAAACTCCAGCAGCCCCCCAAAACCTCCCTGTGCTCCAGCATTTCCCAGCCCACCCGGGAAAGGCAGAAATTTGGGAAGCAGAGCTCTGGAAACAAACTGCACGTTTGCAGAAATGTGTTTAGTCCCTCTTCTGCACGATTAGGGGAGGGAAAAAAAAAAAAAAAAAAAAAAAAAAGACATTCCAGTGGTTTTCTGTGCTGCTGCACATCTGGAAGTTCTGAGCTTCCTCCTGCTGCAGTTTTAGGGAGAAACCCTGCAGGATTGGGACAGCGAGTTTTGGGGTCCCCGAGCAGCTCCAAAGCTTTTGTGTCCCGAGCTTTGATGTGCGGAGGAACAGCAGATTCCTGCGGGACAAAAAAAAAAAAAAAAAAAAAAAAAACTTTCTGCTTCTCAAGGAGGAGGAACTACGCAAGCCCGGAGGTTTCCAGGGGACTAAATATACATTCACATATATATCCAGGGCGAGATAGAAAGGAGCAGAGCCTCCAGAAACTCATCCCCGACTTTTCCTCCGGAAAAAAGCAGCCCGGCAAGAGGCAGCTCTTGCTCCAAGAAAGGCGAATAAAGAATTGTTTTAAGTTTTTTCCCCTTTTACGGGCCCCCTGACAAATGGCATTCAGAGACTCGGGCAGCTAAAGGAGGTTGGGTGGGTTTTGTTGGGTGGTTTTTCCTTCTTCTTTTTTTTTTTTTTCTCTCTTTTTGCTGGAATGCTGGAGGAAGGAAAGTTTTTTTACTCCCGCACCAAAACCCGTTTCTCTCCCGCTCCCCCCCCGCACGACCCCGCAGCATCTCCCACGAGTTTTGGGGGGGCTCGGGGACCCCCCTTACCTGCCCGGCCGAGGGACAGGGCACCCAACAGCAGCAGCGCAGCGGGCACCGAGCAGCTCCGTATCCAACTGCGCCTTTTCCACCGCGTGTGCGTATCCATGCTCCCCAAAAAAACGGGGCACCAGCTCGGGACAGCTCGAATAAGTGGGGGGAAGAAATTAAAAACAACAAAACAACAACAACAAAAATATTAAAAAAAAAAAAAATCAAAATAAAATTTTTAAAATTTAAAAAAAATTTAAATAAAGGCAATCCAGGCTGTGTGGAAGCGCGGAGCAGCGCTCAGCCCCCCCGGCAGCCCCCCCCGGGGAGCAGCCCTTTATAAAGCCATGGGGCGGGCGGAGGGTGCGGGGGCTCCGCCGCGCTCAGCTCCGGCCCTGCCTCGCTCCCGGGGCCGCCGCAAAGTTTTTTCCCTTCTCTCCTTCTCTTCTCTCTCTCTCTCTCTCCCACACCGCCCTTTTTTCCCCCTTCTTTTAAACGCCAGGCAGGAGTTTGTCAATCTCGGAGCGGAGCAGCAAATCAGGGCCGGGCGGAGCAGCCCCCCCAGCCCAGCGCCCGCCCCCGCCGCCGCTTCCAGCGGGATGTCCCGGCCCCCAAAAGCGTTTGTTCCTCTTTTTTCCCCCCGCTGGAATAGCAGCAGAAGGAGTTTTTCCGTCTCTTCCCCCTCTCTCCTGTCTCCTCGCTTTTCCCTGTGTTTTTTGGGAGGGCAGCGCTGATGTCCCCTCTGCTTGCTGGGGTGACAGCTGGAGCTGTGACAGGAGTTTGGGGTGGGGATCGGGGTGAGGATTCACAGCCAGCACTGGGCAGGCTCCCCAGGGAATCATCCCAGCCCCAAACCTCAATAACTGCTGCTCAGGGTGGGATTTTTGGGTCAGGATTGGGCTCGAGCCTTGTGGGTCCCTTCCAGCTCAGGATATTCTGAGATTCCATCAGATGGGGCTGGTGGAGGTGTGGAAAATGCAAGGATTTGGCAGAAATAAACACATGCAAAGGGCGAATGTGCAAACAAGGAATGGGAAGGGAAGGTGCTTCCCTTCCCAGGATAAGTGTGAGCTGGGGTGACAAAATCCAGCTCTGGCAGGGAAGGGATGGAGGGGATGGAGGGATGGAGGGGATGGAAGGATGGAGGGGATGGAAGGGATGGAAGGGATGGAAGGGATGGAAGGGATGGAGGGGATGGAGGGGATGGAGGGGATGGAGGGGATGGAGGGGGTGGAGGGGATGGAGGGGATGGAGGGGATGGAGGGATGGAGGGATGGAGGGATGGAGGGGATGGAGGGGGATGGAGGATGGAGGGATGGAGGGGATGGAGGATGGGATGGAGGGGAGGGGAGGGATGGAGGGGATGGAGGGATGGAGGGATGGAGGGGATGGAGATGGAGGGGGGATGGAGGGGATGGAGGGGATGGGAGGATGGGGGATGGAGGGGGATGGAGGGATGGAGGGATGGAGGGGGGATGGAGGGGATGGAGGGATGGAGGGGATGGAGGGATGGAGGGAGGAGGATGGAGGATGGAGGGATGGAGGGATGGAGGGGATGGAGGGGGATGGAGGGATGGAGGGATGGAGGGGATGGAGGGGATGGAGGGATGGAGGGGATGGAGGGGATGGAGGGGATGGAGGGATGGAGGGATGGAGGGGATGGAGGGGATGGAGGGGATGGAGGGGATGGAGGGATGGAGGGATGGAGGGATGGAGGGATGGAGGGATGGAGGGATGGAGGGGATGGAGGATGGAGGAGGAGGATGGAGGATGGAGGATGGAGGGGATGGAGGGATGGAGGGATGGAGGGATGGAGGGGATGGATGGATGGAGGGATGGAGGGATGGAGGGGATGGAGGGATGGAGGGATGGAGGGGATGGAGGGGATGGAGGGATGGAGGGATGGAGGGATGGAGGGGATGGAGGGATGGAGGGGATGGAGGGATGGAGGGATGGAGGGATGGAGGGGATGGAAGGATGGAAGGATGGAAGGATGGAAGGATGGAAGGATGGAGGGATGGAGAGCTGCTGGTCCTGCTCTGCACACCTGGGTGCTCCTGAGAGCAGCTCCAGCTCCTGGGGCTCTCCTTTCCCTCAGTCCCTCCCTCCCACCCAGTGCCAGCTGACAACTCCCACTGCTAAAACACCAAATTTAACTGTTCTGGCACGGAGGGGCAGCAGGACCAGAGCAGAGCTCAGGGCTGGAGCTGGATCATCACTGAGGTCCCTTCCCACCCAAGCCTTTCTCTGATTCTCTAGAAAAAACTAAAAACTCAGCTCCTTCCTACACTGTCCCCATCCCTCAGGTCCCAGGAGAGGACAAATCACACCCCAGGCCAACAATGCTGCAGCCCCCCCTACAAAACCAAAATCAGATTAAATGGAGACCAGAGAAGGAAAACCAACAAAATCCAGCCCTTTCCCTTAAATAAAAGCTTTGAGGATGCTTGCTGGTATCAACACTTTGCCAGTGCCATCAAGGACCTGAGCATCACTGCTGGCAGCACTGATGTCACACCCAGGTGACAATCCCAGCTCATTTTGCCCAGGGCAGTGATGTCACCTCCAGCCCCACACCCTGAGCCACACCAGGGCATCCCAGCCCTCTCCTCTCTCTCTGCACAGCCTCAAGGCCCTCATCATCCACAAGGAAAAAAAAAAAAAAAAAAAAAAAAAAAAAAACCTCAAAAAAAAAAAAAACACAAAACAAAACAAAACAAAAGAAAACAAAAAAAAAACCAAAAAAAAAACCAAAAAAAACAAAAACAAAAAAAACAACCCAAAAAAAAAAAAAAACAAAAAAAAAAAAACAAAAAAAAAAAAAAACAAAACCCCAAAACCACTTCCAAGACCTGAATTCCCACCCTCTGCCTGCCCTGGACTCCAGTTTCTTGCTGGTTTTGCTCAGGCAGGTGTCACGCCAGGACAGGGAAGAGTTTGGGATGGCTCATCCTGTGCCTGAATTTGGCTGTTGGATGGAAGAACCCAGCACCACGATGAGTTTTAGCCATAACCCCTTGACCTGGTGGAATGGGAGTGACTCGGATGGATGCTCAGCATCAAACACATCCCAATCCCAAAGGAGAGGAGGCCAAACCCCCCGGATCCAGCAGTGGGAAAGGGATGCTCCCATTCCCTGTGAGGATTCAGCGGGGAAGGGCTGCGGGAAATCCCTCCCTTTCCCTCTGAAGCTGCTGGGGTTCCTCCCCGCAGCTCCCAGCCTGGCTGTGGGACTGGAAAAGCTGCAGGCAGGAGGAGCTGCCCCGCTGAAAGAGGCTTTCAGCAGGCGCAGGTGAGAGCTGCGAGCCCCGGGCAGGGGCTGGGGCCGGTGCCGGCGGCCCCCGGGCAAATCCCGCCCGGGAAAACCATTCCAGGGCTGCCTTTGGCCGGGAACATGGGCACTGGGGGCTGGCAGGGAAATCGCACCGTGCTGCTTCTCCAGCAGGAGCCCGGAGTAGAAATCTGCCAGGGCAGAGCATCCGCGGGGTGGAGCCCGGGGCTGGCACTGTCTGTCCTTCCCCTGCTCCTAAATATTCCAATATCCCGGGATTGACACCATCCATCCTCTCTCCTGCTCCAAAATATCCCGGGATTGACACCAACCATCCTCTCTCCTGCTCCAAAATATTCCAATATCCCGGGATAGACACCATCCATCCTGCCTCCTGCTCCAAAATATCCCGGGATAGACACCGTCCATCCTGCCTCCTGCTCCAAAATATCCCGGGATTGATACTGTCCATCCTTTGACTTGCTCCAAAATATCCTGGGATTGGCACCAACCATCCTCTCTCCTGCTCCAAAATATCCCGGGATAGACACCATCCATCCTGCCTCCTGCTCCAAAATATCCCGAGATTTACACTGTCCATCCTTTCTCCTGCTCCAAAATATCCTGGGATTCTGGGATAGACACCATCCATCCTCCCTCCTGCTCCAAAAAACTCTGGGATTGGCACTGTCCATCTTCTCTCCTGCTCCAAAATATCCTGGGATTGACACATTCCATCCTCCCTCCATCTCCGAAATACCCCAGGATTCTGGGATAGACACCATCCATCCTTTGTCTTGCTCCAAAATATCCCGGGATTGACACTGTCCATCCTCCCTCCAGCTCCAAAATATCCTGGGATTGGCACCATCCATCCTCTCTCTCCGCTCCAAAATATCCCAGGATTGGATTGATACCATCCATCCTCTCTCCTGCTTCAAAATATCCTGGGATTAATACTGTCCATCCTCTCTCCTTCTCCAAAATATTTCAGGATTGGCACTGTCCATCTTCTCTCCTGCTCCAAAATATCCCGGGATTGACACTGTCCATCCTCCCTCCTGCTCCAAAATATCCCAATATCCCAGGATTGACACCAACCATCCTCCCTCCTGCCCCAAAAAACCCTGGGATTGGCACAGTCCATCCTCTCTCCTGCCCCAAAATACCCCAGGATTCTGGGATAGACACCATCCATCCTTTCTCTTGCTCCAAAATATCCCAGGATTGACACCATCCATCCTTTGTCTTGCTCCAAACTATCCTGGTATTGGCACCATCCATCCTCTCTCCAGCTCCAAAATATCCTGGGATTCTGGGATAGACACCATCCATCCTTTCTCTTGCTCCAAAATATCCCAGGATTGGCCCTGTCCATCCTCCCTCCTGCTCCAGAACACCCCAGTATTCCCAGCTGGGCCTCCCCCCAGCTCCCAGTGCCTCTGTGGAGCAGCAGCTGCTCCCCACCACCATGTGCTGTGCTCCTTTCCCTCTCCCCTCCATGTGTTCAGACTGTGAAGTATCCCAAGAATTTGGGCTTTGAACGAGGGTGGTGAAAGCACCAGCAGGGCCTGTGGGTTGTAAATCCCCTCCCTTGTCCCTTGGGGTTGGAATTTGATGATCTTTAAGGTCCCTTTCTATCCAAATCATTCTATAATCCTGTGATTCCAAATAATCCCTGATCATGGCACCCTCAGTCCAGGATTTCCCTGGATGTCTGCTCACCCTGCCAGGTGTGATCCCATTTTGGGATCCTGGGTCTACCCAGATTTTTGGCCATACAAATAGTTCAGTGTTTGGGAATGAGCCTGAAAATCCCAAACGCCTGGAGACCATCCCCAGCCATTCCAGAGGCAGCAGCCATGGGAAGGGGGGCACCTAAAGCACCTAAAACACAGCAGGCAAGGAAATGGGAGCAGCTCAGAGCACTGAACTGCCACAGCTCCCTTTTCCCCTGCTCCAGACTGACACCAGATCATCCAAACCTGCACCTGGATCAGATGCAGAGCAGAAAACCTGGCCCAGGGAGATTTTGCAGAGCAGGAAGTCTGAGCTCCCAGTTACTTCCCAGGTGATTTGGGAGCTTGCACAGACCTGTTTGCCCCTCCTCAGCAGCACCAGAAACACAGAAATCAGCTCCTGGCAGCAAGCTCACCAATTCCAGCAGCCACGTGCCAAGTTTTGGGAGCCAACCCCAAAGTGGGAGAGGAACCAGGAATGGTGTGGTGGGAGCTCCAGCAGCTGGGGGGGCTGATGGCAACCCCAAACCCCAGCCAGGGTCAGGCCTGACCAGCCAAAGGAACACACCAATTTAAGGAGCAGCAGTTGATGGAAGTGTTCTCCTGCCCAAATGCATCTTGAGCCCAGCTGGATGTTGTTTATAGCATGGAGGAACTTTCCAAAGAAAGAGAAAGGCTTAAGGGATGTAGGTAATGTAAAAAAAAACCCAATCATTTATTTGCTATGAAATCAGCAGCAGCCTTCAGCCCCAAAGCCATTGTTGTGTGGTTTGAAAGAATTGGGATGAGTCTGAAAGAATTATTGATAACCAGTTACACCCCATGGGCAGCTGAGGGGAAGAGGCTAAAATGAGGAATTAAAATGACCTGAGCTGTTGTATAAATAATTAGGACAGGCAGCTGCTCTCAGGAATGATTTCCAATACCATTTCTGAGGAGAGCACATCTATAAAATACACATTTTCTCTCCACAATCTTAATGCCAGCCTTTACTCCTTGTAAATTTATAAACACAATTGCATTTCTGCCATTAACTCCATTTTAATCAGTTGTTCTGTGTCCAAATGAGATCCTGAATCACAATCCTGATTTATAATCCCACACCTGCTGGCCTGGAAAGGATTGTTCCCAAATTCAGCTTTAAAAAATGGAGGATTTAGCCCTAAAGAGAAATTTTGGATGGAGAGGCTTGGCAAATGAAACTCTCCATTTATCCACAGAGGAAATTTCACATCTGGAATCCCAGAGCTCAACACTGCCCCAAACTCAGAGCTCTGGGTGGTCTTTAATTTGAACAAGGAGTTCAGTGCTTTATCCAGGACTGTTCCCACCCATTCCCACCCTGCAGAGTGGCAGCATTTTCCCCAAAACCTTCCTGAAAACGCTGGTTTGAATCCCAAATCCACATTTTTAGGGGATGCTGATGGGCAGCCCATCATCATGGAGTACCACAGTACCACTTTCAGGTAGAACAGATAATTAATGCTCTAATTAGAACCCAGGCATGATGAAAATATTCAACAGGCACCTCCCAAACACCAAAAAAAAAAAAAAAAAAAAAAAGAGCAAAACTCTTTCAAGAGTTCAATTTTCCCCCAGGAAGACAAATCCCAACACTCAGAAATACAAACTCCCACCCCCCTGAGGCTCAGCACCTGTTTGGGCTTTGCAGACCAAATAAAAAAGCAGGAGCTGGGCAGGCAATTCTCCCAAATCCCAGCGACCCAGTGGGAATTCAAATGGGAATTTTTGCCATGAGGTGGCACCAGGACCAGCCCCATCCGTGGAAAGAGCAGGCAGCACAAGGTGGGGTTTGTTTTTGTGCATGTTGGGATGTTTCACAGCTCTGTTGAAGAGAGGAAATAACTTTATAAAGGGAGCAGACTTTCCACTCCTCCTCTTTTTCCAGCTCCAGGGTAACGAGGCCAAGCCTTGGATGTGTTTGAGCCATCCCAAGCCGTGAAAATTGAGGATAAATTTCTTTATCCTGCTGAGGAGGCTGAGCCCTGCCCCTCTCTGTGTGCCCAGGGCCAGCCTGGGGGGCAGGAGGAGCTGAATTCCCCCTCTCCCTCTGCCCTGCAGTGCCTCAGCCTAAACCCAGATAATCTGTCTGGACTCCAGCAGATAATCCCTGGGGACACACAGAGTGTGCTGTGAAACCCGGAGCTGCTGCTTCCTTCTGACCTGCACAACCCTGAAAAAGTTCCTAAATTCCCCCAAGAAGCTCTTAAAATTCCCCCAAACTCTGAAGAAGTTCCTGAACTCCCCCCAAACCCTGAAAAATCTTAAATTGCTCCCAAACCCTAAAAAAGTTACTAAATCGCCCCCCAAATCCTGAAGAAGTTCCTAAACTCCCCCAAACCCTGAAAAAGTTCTTAAATTGCTCCCAAACCCTAAAAAAGTTACTAAATCGCCCCCAAATCCTGAAGGAGTTCCTAAATTCCCCCAAACCCTGAAAAAGTTCTTAAACTGCTCCCAAACCCTAAAAAAGTTACTAAATTCCCCCCCAAATCCTGAAGGAGTTCCTAAATTCCCCCATACCCTGAAAAAGTTCCAAAACTCTTCCCAAACCCTGAGAAAGTTCTTAAATTCCCCCAAGCACTGAAGAAGTTCCTAAACTCCCCCTGACCCCACAAAGGCTTCACTGAACTCCACAAACTTCATTTTCCAGCTCCAGTTTGTCCATCATCATCGGGACTGAAGAGTAAAAGTCACAAATTTACAGAGCCAGAGGTTCAGCTGAGGTTCCTGATCCCAAAATTTCCCTCCACACCCCTGTGGTGTTCATTTTGATTGATAAGAGGTGTTGTCAGAATAAGTAAAAAATGAGATAAGGAAGGGCAAGGCCCATCTGGAATTAAATCTGGTCAGGAACAACAGAAATGCAGGTTCTTCAAATGCATCAATAATTAAAGAAAAGCCAAGGAAAATATTCATCCAAGTACACCCAAAATCATCAATTCAGGATTATTCCCAGCTCTAGGTATGGATTAAAGCATCCCAAGACATTTTGGCTTCATCCTTTAAAAAAAAAAAATAAAAAAAAACCAACCTAATGCCTACAGATTTTCCTTTAGCAAACAATTGTCACCCCTGTTTTCCCATCTCTAATATTGTTGCCAATTAACCACAGCACACAACTTCCAAGCAGCTCTTTCCATTCCTAAATGTTGTGGCAAACCCCCAAAAAATGCCCATTCTGTGGGTTCCCCAGGATTACAGGTTCATTCCACCCTCGGAATGGAAGGGAGTGACAATCCCTTCCATTTGTTGGTTTTGCTGCTCTGCCTGGAGCAGAAATGAGGAGAATTCAGGGAGCTGTGGGCACCACCCAGCCCAAGACAAGAGCCCACAGTCTGAGCTGCTCCCTAAAAACAGAGAGGAACAAAAATTCCATCCTTTTTGGGGATGAATCACTCCAGGAACCCAATCCAGCTAATTTTCATTTCTCAGCCCAGTGTTTCCAGTGAGGCTGTCCTGGTTTTAAGGACAGGTATCTGCCAATAAATGCAGGAGCTTCTCTTTGAAATGGAGAATGTAAACCCTCTCCCTCCAAATTATTATAAATTTGAAATTAAGGGGCTCTCAGGCAAAGATATGGGAATTAGGAATAACAGTTCTTTACTAGGAAAATTAACATTCAGATTACCAGGTGAGCCCACAGATGGGTTACTCATCTCTTGCTGAATTATTTTTTAAACTTAGCCCTTGTTTTGTTCTCAGTTCAGTTCCAGACCAGATCAGCACCTTGAAACCTCTCCCTGACTTCTTCTAAAACTGATTTATGCATTTCTCTGAGAAATCCAAGGAGGTTTGGCCACCCATCCTCAAGAGCAGCAGTGAAATTATCCAGCAGCATTTCCCATCCCTTTGAGTCTCTGATCTTGTGAAAAACCAGCCCTAACCCTTCTCTCCTCAGGTAACAGGAAAACATTGATTTGCTTTTTATTTTGAACTGCAGCTCCCTCCTCAGAGTGTTGGAGAGCTCTAAAAACACTGAAGCTCCCCCTGGATGTTATAATTTCATTTTCTGGGGGGTTTGATTCAGCACTAAGGGGTCATTAAGGGGTTCTACAGATTTATAGAGAGAACCCTCAGATATCCAAAACCTACAGACAGCTCCTAAATATTAAGGAACAGAGATCAGCACAATAAAATGGGCACAGGGATGGGTCCTCATGCCCCTGATCAGGACCAGGCCTGTGGGTTTTCACTGCTGCTGATCCCAGCACCAGGAATTTGGCCCTGGAGCTCCCCAGGAGGGATGGGACACAGGCTGGGAGACTCAGGACCCAAACTGGGGGAAGTTCCTTCCTAAATCAGAGGAAAGGAGTTTCTGCTGAGTCCATTCCACCTCTGGAAAACCCAAAACAACCTCAGGATGCTGCTGCAGATTTCTTCTTCCTGTCCACAAATCCGCAGCCTGGGATTACCTTAGACCTGTCCTAAATCCTCTGCTGAGCTCCAGACTCTCCCTGTGAGCCAGCAGAACCTTTGCTGCCATCCCATCCCTGTCCTTCCCCATTTCTGGGTGCTTTTCCCCCTTTTTCTGCCTGTCCTTTACCTGTCCCCCAGCTCCTTTCCCCCTGGCTCAGTGTCCTCAAATCAGGGGTTTGTGTTTCACACAGGCCACGAGGCTTCCACCAATTAAGTTTTGTTTGAACTGGAGGATGGTTTGAGTAAACCAAACAAACTCCTTGACCTGCCTTGTGCTGCAGCAGAAGGAGCCCTGGCTGCAGCAGGAAGGTGTTTTGTTCAATAAAAGTCCAGTGAAACAGCTTCTCGTGGCACTGCTGAGGGAATGGAAGGGCTGAGGAGACACCCTGAGCTCAGCCATTCTCCTGGGTCCAATTCTCATCTCTGTGAGGGCTCTTTGTGCAATCCTGGCAGCCCCTAAATTGCCATTTTGCACTTTAAGATGCTTTTCTTGGTGACATGTTTGGTCCCACTGAGCAGTTTTTCCTCTCCTTTGGGTGCCTGGCCTCAGCAGCAGGATTTTATGGGGATTTTTGATTGTATTTTAGCCAGATGAGATGCTCAATTTGGTTCCACCAAAGGCCAGGAGGCTTCAGCCATTCCTGCTCACAGCACCTCTGCCCCATCCCTTCCCTTAAAATGTCAGCTCTGAATCACCCAACATGACAGATTTCACTGCCAGGACACCATAAATCCTCTTCCTAACTGGCCTTTCACTCTGCAGCCTCCAAGACCCACAGAAAATCCAATCCCTTTCCAGAAATGCTTTTCCATTCCATTCATTCCCAACCCTGCAGAACCCTCAGGATTTGTCACAGGCACTTCCATAAATGGGACTCAACTCCATGCCCAACCCAAGACCAGAAATTCTGGGACTCTTTGCCCCAGTTCTGTGCTCAGCTTTTCACTCCAGGGATTTTTTTTTTAGCTCATATCCCACTTTTTTTTTTTTTTTTTTTTTTTTTTTTTTTTTTTTTTAAAGGAGCTGTGTATTTTTAAAAGCCAGCTGAAGGATTCAATTGACAAAGGTCAGCAGCAAACATGACTAATCCATTATGCTGTTAAACAACTCAACATGCAGGGGTTAATCAATGCTAGCCCAAGGTCTAATCCCTCTTTCTGCTAAATAACTCACTGAAAACAAACTCTGCCTGCTAATGTCCTGCAAAGGAAGATAAATGCACACCAGGCTCCAGGAGGTTCAGTTTTCAACTCCTCCAAAACCTGACTACTGTCAGCCTGGCCAGATGTTATTCCCATCCTTGCAAGGAGAGGGATTAGGGGAAGGTTTGGTGGCATCCAGCCAGCTTAAAAAAAAAAATAAAAATAATAATTCAGAGTGTTGGATTGCTCCCCAAGCTGGGTTAGCTGGGCTGGCCTGCACAGACAAAGCCAGGCCTTATTCCCAGGGGATATTTCTTATTCCTGTGCTTAGTCCAGCCCCTTCCCTATTTATAGCCCTGATTTGGGCTTTTCCAGGATGGCAATTTCATGCTGCTCATAAATATCCCAATATTGGTGGGTCAGCAAGGAGAGCAGGCAGGGCCAGATCTGCTGAGCTCGTGCACAGACCCCAAATGCAATCCAAGAGCTCCCTTGTGCTGCCTCTCCCTCTTGGGAGGATCAGCTGCAGGAGGATTTGGGGGATCTGGGATTTCCTCCCCCAGGGACAGAGCTCCTGGCACCACCAAATCCCACCCCAGGAATTATTATATTTATATTTATATTTATATTTATATTTATTTATATTTATATTTATATTTATATTTATATTTATATTTATATTTATATTTATATTTAATCATATTTATATTATATTATATTATATTATATTATATTATATTATATTATATTATATTATATTATATTATATTATATTATATTTATTATTATTATTATTATTATTATTATTATTATTATTATTATTATTATTATATTACTATTACTATTATTAATATTATTATTACTATTATTATTAATATTATTATTAATATTATTATTATATTTTCCCTGCCTTTCTCCCACCTCTGGGATGGCATTTTCCCCTCCAAAGGGAGCAGAACTTTTCCTTTGATATTTAAAGATGCTGAGAGGAGACTAATCCCAGTTCAGGCTCCACAGCATTGGAAACACAAAAATTAATTTGTCTTTAAATCCTTCTGTGTCCCACTGATTTTAGAGCAGCCTCACAAAAACTCCTTGGAATTCTTGCAGGTGATTCCAGCTTTGACCAAATTCCACAAGTAGGGGTTGATTCTCTGGCTGCAGACACTCAAATGCCACATTTTCCTTTTTTTTCCTGGCCGTGCTTCCACCACCAATAACTCAGGAAAGTCTTTGGGCTGTGCCCATCCTTGTGTTTGTCACACCCAGTGCTGCAGCACTGCAGTAAAAGAGCTTTTTCTCCAAATTCCTCACTGTCAAATATCAACAGCTTCTTTATGCTCAGAAATTGTGCTCAATTCCTGAGGAAAAAATGATTAAAACAAACCATTTTCTCAGCTGCTTCCATTGCAAGGGCCCCTCAACTTCCAAATAACTTCACTTTTCATCAGGATCCTTTCTCAGTGCTGAGAAACCTGCAGGAGGGTGAGGCACCCAAAAAACTCACTCTTTTTCTAATTTTTTTTTTTGTATATATTTATATCTATTTTTACTTTCTATATATTTATATATTTCATATATACATGTATATATTTATATCTATTTATGTTTTCTATATATTCATATATTTCATATATACATGTATATATTTATATCTATTTTTACTTTCTATATATTTATATATTTCATATATACATGTATATATTTATATCTATTTATACTTTCTATATATTTATATTTTTCATATATACATGTATATATTTATATCTATTTATATTTTCTATATGTTTATATATTTCATATATACATGTATATATTTATATCTATTTATACTTTCCATATAGTCATATATTTCATATATACATGTATATATTTATATCTATTTTTACTTTCTATATATTTATATATTTCATATATACATGTATATATTTATATCTATTTATACTTTCCATATAGTCATATATTTCATATATCCATGTATATATTTATATCTATTTATGCTTTCTATATATTTATATATTTCATACATACATGTATATATTTATATCTATTTATATTTTCTATATGTTTATATATTTCATATATACATGTATATATTTATATCTATTTATACTTTCTATATATTTATATATTTCATATATACATGTATATATTTATATCTATTTTTACTTTCTATATATTCATATATTTCATATATACATGTATATATTTATATCTATTTATACTTTCTATATATTCATATATTTCATATATAAATGTATATATTTATATCTATTTATACTTTCTATATATTTATATAAAATTTTTATATTATTATATTATTATATTATTTTGTCATTTTGTTTTTCCCAGCTGTCCCAGTGGCTGCAGCAGCTTTTGGGGCCAAGCAGAAATTCAGAAACACATCTGTGCCAGGGGAGCAGCAGCAACCCAAGCCTTGCTGTCACAGATCCTAAAATAAATCAGATTTGTCACCTTTGCCTGGTGGCACTGCCACTGTCTCTTCCCAGTGTTTTGGAAGTGTCTCCTCCCTGGGTTTAGTCTGGAAAAATCCCCATATTCAGAGGTGAGAGACAAAAATCCTGCCACACTTCAGGGAAAGGTGGAAAGACGAAGCCAGTGCCATAAAAAATGTTTTTCTCTGGAGCTTGTTAAAATCCTGCATGAAAATTTGGAACTTCTGGAGAACAGGCAGCATGAATAATGATTTAAAAAAAAAATACAAATATTTCTATTTTACATCTGTGGAAGAGCCAATCATGAGCATTTACAGGATATTTAGGAAGGTTTAATTACATTTTTTCCAAGGAAAAAACAGCACAGCACACCAACCTCCTCCAAAAGCTGAATTACCCCTGGCTTTGCCATTTCCATCACTGATTCTTCCAGAGGTTTGACAACACTGCAGCTCAATCCCATCTTGGGGAATTCACCCCATCCCCTGCCTTGCCTTCCAAAACTACCCAAGAAATTTGCATTTCTCACAGCTTTTGAGGCAAGGAGAGAAAAAGGGAATTTTTGCTTTGCCAAACCCATCCTGCAGCTCCAAGACACCAGAATGAATCCAGCAGCCCTCTGAGATATCCTATGGAAAAAGCTGCAGCCCTGCAGGCTCTTGGACAAAGTTTCTTTTTTCCCCTTGTTAGAGCTGGGATGGACACAGGGAACAGCTGGGCTGTTGTTTGGGTTTTTAACAAGAGCAATCCATTTCGTGAAATGGGAAATTTATGAGCTGCTCAACCTTAGGAATTGTGAAGTTCAGGGATCCACAGGGATGTCAGTAATGGAAAATGTGTCTGCTCCAGGATCTGTGAGCAGCAAGGAAGGAATTCTGAAACACTCAGGGGTTGATGTCCCACGAGTGGCACCATGAGACAGGAGGGATATCCCTGGAATATCCCACTGCCAGCTGGGATTTGCATTTCTTCTGGGCTTTTAATTCCCTTTACTGCCTCCAGCAACACGAGCCTGAAGTTGTGGAGTTCAAAGCTGCAGCCCCAAGCCCAATTTCAGCCCAGAGATTGTAAATCCATGAGCAGAATTACTCCTACAATGGGAAAAGCTGCTGTGTGAGGCAGCACAGCTTCCCTTGGGAGCTGGGGATGGGACATGAGCAGGTCCCACAAACCTTGGGGACATAAATCCCGTGGAAATGTCACCAAAATGGAATAGCTGGTGTCAGGAAGGAGCTGCCAAGACACTGAGTGTGAGACAGAAACCAGCCTTGCTCAGAAATCCCAGGGCAGGAAATCCATCCCAGGAGGTTACAGACACAGCTTCTGCTGCTGTAAATAAACCTTTTCATTCTTCTGGGCAGTTTGGAGGCCAAAGCCCTGTCCCAGCGTGCTGGAAAGTGTAAGTCAGTGTCTGCAGAGCAGGAACATTCAGCAGGGCAGCACACATGGATCCATTCTTGCAGGGAGCTGGCAGGGAGGGAGGACACACAGCCCAAAATCCCCTCTCAGGGGGTGGAAAGAGCTGACACCGAGAACAGAGGTCCAGGATGTGCCTCTCATGGCTAAACTCTGCAAGGTGACACATTTGCAGGCTGGGATGGGGGTTGGAAATGGGTTTTCAAAGCTTGCTGATGCCTTTTTTATTTCTGAGGCTGGGAGGTCTCTGTGCCTCCTGCCTTGCAGGGTTTGTCCTGGGCAGGAAATTATTTATTATTTATTATTTATTATTTTTTTTTTTATTATTATTTTTTATTTTTATTTTTATTATTTATTATTTTTTTCCTCTCTAAGGAAGAAAATTCTCCTTTTGCCTCCATTCCCAGGCTGGGAGCTCTGAATGAGGAGCTGACCCCAGAATTTCCCAAACATCCCCAGACAGATTCACCTTCCAGAGGAGTTTCCTGAGGAAATCTCAGTTTTAGGAGAGGAGGGGAGCGCCCATGGTCCTACCACAGAGCAGAGCCTGGCTGGAGCAGCTGTGGGCAGGAAAAAGGAGAATTCTGTCCTGTAAAAACATCCCTCAGCCCTTCCAGTTGCTCTGGCAAGTGCCTGAGGGCAGGATTTGCATTTTGGTACCCAGAGCCTGCAGCCAGATGTGCTCCTAAGCTGATGTTTGTGCAGAGCCAAACCCACCATAGCACAATGCATTATTAGTAATTTATTAATTAAAAAATAAAATAAAATAAAAAGAAAGAGAAATAACTCTCCAGGGAGAAACTTTAATTTAGTGGTGCAAAGGCTTGGCTGAAAATTCCTGGAGTTATGAACATGAGGTAATTCTGATGTGGGTGAGAGTGAAGGTGGAGTTTGTCCTTGCAGGAGGGAGAAGAGAGAGAAGAGAGAAGAGAGAAGAGAGAAGAGAGAAGAGAGAAGAGAGAAGAGAGAAGAGAGAAGAGAGAAGAGAGAAGAGAGAAGAGAGAAGAGAGAAGGGAGAAGGGAGAAGGGAGAAGGGAGAGAGAAGGGAGAGGAAGAGAAGAGAAGAGAAGAGAAGAGAAGAGAAGAGAAGAGAAGAGAAGAGAAGAGAAGAGAAGAGAAGAGAGAGAAGAGAAGAGAAGAGAAGAGAAGAGAAGAGAAGAGAAGAGAAGAGAAGAGAAGAGAAGAGAAGAGAAGAGAAGAGAAGAGAAGAGAAGAGAAGAGAAGAGAAGAGAAGAGAAGAGAAGAGAAGAGAAGAGAAGAGAAGGCTCAGCCCTGCTGGCACAGGACACACAGATATTTGTGCTGTTCCCTGGATGGTGACTCGTGGGACAGCAGCCTTGGGGTCAAGGCTTTAGGTCTGGATTTCATCTCAGCTCTGCTCTGTGTTCTTCACATGACCTTTGGCAGACTCATTGCTCCGTGCTTGGGCTGTTCTGAAAACGAGCAAATGGCTCTTTTCTCTTTTCTACCATCCCTTAATTGTCTGGGTAACTCCCCTGGAGTTCTGCTCTGGCAGCTCCCTCTGACTGTGCTGGGAGTCCACAAGGAATCCCCAAAAACCCCTTTAAAAAGGATGTGAACAGATGGATCAGCTGCAGGTGAAGATTTGCCCTCCTGGAGCAGCTCAGCAGGATTTTTGTCTCTGGTGTGACAAAAAGTGACAACATTCCCTAAAATCATCCCCCTCTCTGCAGCCCAGCTCAGGTCACTGCAGCCAGAGCTGGGGCTTGTCTGGGGCTTCCTCAGCAAAGACAGGATTTCCATTCCCTGCGTTGGGAAATGCCATTCCTGCTCATTCCAATTTGGGAGCAGCTAAATAAGAAGGAACTCGAGTGAGGATAATTGCTGGCTGGTAAACAGGGGAGGCAGAACTGCTCCAGCAGACTTTTACAAATTGAGCCCTTCATGGTCATTATATGATGATTTGATGGGAACTTTCCCATTTTTTTTTTACACAAAACCTCTCCAGGAGAAGATCCCAGCACACCCTGGCCTCAAAGCAGGGCTGGGAGGGTGTGAAATTCCTGCCAGGGAGACAGAGCCTGAGCAGCATCCCCAGGGCTCCCCTGCCTTTGCTGACCCTAAATCAGCCCCTGCTTTGGGAGAGGCCCCATCCAGGCACGGGGAGAGCAGCATCCCATCCTCCAGGAAGAAAACTCAAAGCCCAGCTTTGGGCTCAGGCTGGGGTTTGTCTCCTGCTGGATTTTTGGAGGGGGCTGGCAGCTCTGCACAGCCCAGCCTGGGAGGTGAGAATGGGGATTCCTCACAGGTACCCAGTGCCAGCCTCAGGCAGCTCTCAGGATGAGCAGGACAAATGCAAATCCCATCCCAGGCAGGGCTGCATCAGGACTCAGCATGGGAGAATCATTTTGGAAATTATTTTTGTGCTGTTTTATCCTCACTTGTTGATGACCAGCTGGAGGAGAAGAGATGGGATTAAATCTGAGAAAGCAGCAGAAATTCCCCCAGTTTGGGGTGCTGGGGAAGGGTTTTCTTTTTAGCCTGGAGAGATGGAAATGGACAGGCAGCTTGGGAGTCCCATCAGAAAATTGTGGGAATGGGAAATAAACTCCTGCACAGGGTCTGCAGTGGTAGGAGAAGGTTGGGCACAACTGGGTCACCCAGGACAGGAATTCCTGCCTGAGGATTTGGGATTGGTGGAGTCCAAACTGGGGTCAGGGAGCATTTCCATGTGTCAGTCACCCCAGTGAGATGCTGGCATGGGAGGAAAGATTCTCGTTTTTTTTTAACAATTGGGATTGCATTTTAATGTTCCTCTGGGATTCAACAATCCTCCTGGAATTTTGTGCACCCAAAAATAAATTGTTTAGGGGAAGTCCCCAAAGCCAGGTCCAACCTGTGGCCATGCATGTTAAATCAGAATGGATTTAATGTTAATCCAGAATGGATTGATGACCAAGCAGAGGAAGGGGAACCTGAGAAATCCCTGCCCCAGGACAAACCCTGGGTGTGGAATTTGGTCAGTGGAGGAGCCAGACTTTCCTTTAAGTGGATTTCCTGTTCCTGTGGGATTCCTCTTCTGTGCCAGCCAAGCCTGAAACACGACTGAAGCAGAGGGGGCTGTTCCAGACAGCGACCCTAAAGAATCAGAGGCATCTAATTCACTTCTCCAGGAAGGCTTTTGGAACCCTGGCATATGGAAGGGGCTGTAAAAATCCATCTCCTGCTCCATAACCCCTGTCAGTGCACCAGTTAATTGCCCATCAATATGCCAGGGTTTTATAGGGCAATTCCTCCTCCTGCACTCCAAGGAGCAGGCTGTGGAAGGAGAAAATGTAAGAAAGTTTCTTTGTTGTTTTCTGGCTTATTTTAAGCTTTCCCTGAATTGGTGTTTGCTTGTTTTAAAGCCCCCCCTTGGTCCAGGTGGCATCTTGGTACAACATTCTGCTTTGAAGGAGAAATGTGGCTGCTCTGGGGCTGAGGAGCTGCTGAAGGAATCAGGGACAGATGAAAAAACTACAACAGTGCTCCTGCAGAGGAAAAAAATTCTTTTTTTTTAATGTGCTCAAGTGCACCAGCACAAGCAGGCAGTGCTAGATTCTGATTTTGATTAATAGTTGGCTGGAGATAATCTGCAACTATTGGGGATTAGGGAAACAGTCCTCTGACATGGAAATCTTGGAAGGGAAAATCTGCCTGCCAGCCAAAAAGCTCCAGCACCAGCCTAGGAGCTAAACAAGAAATCAAAATTGCTGTGGGCAGAGCCTCAGCTGGTGACAGCAATGCTGGGACCTGTGGGGCTCTGAGGGCTTGGGAATTGTGAGAGCTGCTGGAACTGGGAGTAAGGAAGATCAGGTGGTGTCTCCTCATGCTGTTCTAAGGGGATTTGAAATTATTTTTTTCACATCAAAGGTTAAAAAGAAAAATCCCCAGCAGTGCCCCCCACACCCTCTGTGATGCTGGAGCTGCCTCCAGGTGATTCCCAATCCCACACAGATGGGGTTAAACCAGCCAGGAAAAGCTGCAGGTGGGTTTGGTTACCTGCATTCATGGTCAGATCTCACTGATTTGGGCCTATAACAAAAGTTGTCATATTGGAAGCTGGACTGGGATCACTGGAAGCTGGACTGGGACAAACTGAGTCTGTTCTTGTCCAAAATCCCACTGAGAGACCCCAAACCTGCAGGGGACTCAGAGCTGCTCTGAGCAAAGCATCTCCTCCCATCTGGGTTTCTGTTCTCCGAGAGTTCTGGGTGTTTTATATCCCTGGGGAATCACTCCCAAAGTTTAATTACACTCCCTGCAAGGAGAGCATGGCTTATTTCCCTTTTTTATTTGCTGTGGATGTGTTTTGCAGGAGGAAGAGGAGCTGGATCAGGTGCTGGGAAGATCATTAGGAATGTGCACACAGCCAGGGTTGATTCCTTCCCTTTGACACGAAAATAACTCCCTGAGGAATATTTAGGAGCTTTGCTCAGGTCTCTGAGAGCAGGGCTGACCTCAGATGATTGCATTCTCAGACCAAAAAAATCATCTGAAAACCACGTGGTTCTTCTCCAGCAAGAATTTGGACAATCATTTTCTGGCTGGGAGAAAGGTGATGTTGGTGTCTCTGTGAATAAATCAGCCAGGGGATGCATTTCTGCACAAACCCAGGCTGTGACAGCAGCAAGGGGCTTTCCCAATTTTAGGAATATATTCAGCAGGGATCAGGAGTGGGGCTGGCTCCCACAGCTGCACAGTCTCTTGAAAAATCCACCAGTTTGTCCCTAAATCTCCTCAGAGATGCACAGACATCTAAACAGATTTGATTTGGTGAAATCTCAAACTGCTCTCAGGAAAATTCCCTTATTTGTCTTTATTTCTGAATGATGTTTGTTATAAAGTTACAAATGGTGGTTCCTCTGTTTCATTAGTGTGTGTTTGATGACAGATAATAATTGTCATTATGATTTTATCATTATGATTTTATACATTTTTGGGTTCAGGTTTAAAGAGATCCCTCATAGATTATTTTTCTTCAGGTGTTAAAGACATCTGCTTTATAAATGTCTTCTAATAAACCAAGGACTGGATTTAATAACAGAGGTTTTATAGATTTCTTTAAAATATTAGTCAATTATGGAAAGCATGCCTTCTGAAATGCAGCAAATCTGTAAAGGGGCTGTACCTACAGCCCAGCAAATCCTCAATAAATATTGATTTATTAATTTCATTGAATATAAAAATAAATATCTATTTAATAACCTGGATTTGTGGTCCAACACCCACCTTGCCCAGGACAGGAGGTTTTCCAGTGCTTGGCAAAGATCAGAGGGGAGAAAGGATCTGCCTCCACATCAGAAATAAAATTCTTTGTTTCGTGTCTCACCAGGAATTCAGGGACACCCTTCTGGACCACCAGCATCCCTCTCAGACCTTCCCTTTGGATTCCAGCTCAGTTCAGTGCCAAAATGGGCTCTGGCTGCTCCTCATCCTCCCCAGCATCAGCACCAGAGACCTCCCCACGCATCCTCCACTCCCAAGTGCAATCCTGAGGGAATTCCTGGCTCTGGGTATCCCAAACTCTGTCCTGACCTGCACAGAGGGGAAGAGACAATGAAATAAATGAAGCAGCAGCAGCAGTGCCAGGCAGGGGGGGACAGGGGCTGGATCATCCCTGGATCATCCCTGACAGCTCCTCAGCCTTGGCTGCTTCCCAGCAAAATACCCACAAATCCAAACTCAAATCCCAATTTTCCCACCCTGAGGGGTTTCCTAGAGGTGAGTCCCTGGCAGTGAATATTCCCAGCCTTTGGATGGAGCAGGATTGGCTGGTGGGCTCCTGGCTCCTCAGACCCACGGAGCAGAACCAGGATTTTGGGAGCCATTCCCCACCCTGAGCCCCCAGGCCAGAATTCCTGTGCTGCACACACACAGGTTTGTGTTGGCCTGCTGCACGTGAGCTGCAGGGCCAAGGCAAACAGAGGGGGAGAAGGATTCCAATTATTGGCTGCATTAAAGGCATTGCCACTTCCAGGGAAAACACGGGAGGTGAGATGAGGCTTTTCCCTTTTGTGTGGCAGAGCACGGGGCTTTCATATTTTTCCAGCTCTGGCACAAAGCATCACTTGTGAGCCCTGCTCAGGGATGCAGAGGATAAAAGGCAGCAGCAGAGCTGAGGCACACGTGGCTGCAGCCTCCAGGAGAGGAGTGAGAGGTGAATCCATGGAAAACCTGCTGGGCTGGCAGGGGAAATGCTGCTCCTGCTGCTGGGAGTGGGCTCTGCCCTGGCTCACCTTCATTTCTCAGCCCAGTGTTTCCAGCGAGGCACTGTCCTGGTTTGGAGGAAGGTGTCTGCCAGTAAAGGCAGGAGATTCTCTTTGAAATGGAGAATGTAAACCCCCTCCCTCCAAATTATTATAATTTTGAAATTAAGGGGCTCTCAGGCAAAGATATGGGAATTAGGAATAACAGTTATTTACTAGGAACATTAAAATAGCAATGCAGGATTACAAAGAACAATCCCAAACCCTGCCAGAGTGAGAATCCAAGCTGACACCCATCAGTCAGTCAGGGTGTTGGCACAGTCCCATTCCATGGTGGCTGCATCCTCCTGCAGTGGCAGATGTGGCTCAGCTGGAGCAGTGCTCCTGGAGAAGGGGCAGTTTCCTCTGAAGGTGCAGGGATGATGTGGAAAGGTCTGGCTTTCCTCTGGAATCCAGTGGAAAGAAGGTGCCTTGGTGTCCAAAATGTCAGTTTTTATTTGGGTAGGAAAGGCTTGGCTCCTCCCCTGGCTGGAGCATCTCCCATGGGATGATGGAATTTTATCAGCCATGCCCTGGGACTCAATGGCCATGAACAGGAGATCTCTCCTGGAGGGAGGATGGGCTGTGGGAAGATAAAGATGATTGTCCCAGCTGGTTTAAAGCTGCCCATGAGCAGATAATGTGTGCCAGGAGATCAGGGGCACTGCCCCACCTCCTCATCGAGTTCTCTTGGAGCAAAGGCTTTTGTGCTTTGGGGTTGTTGTCAGGGTCCCCTGCAAACCACATCCTCAGCCCTGGAATGTTTATAAACCTCCTGCTCCCTGGCCTGGCTGCCTTTGCCATTCCCCAGCTTCTTTCCTCTTGCTCTGCCTGTCTGAGCCCCTGCCAGCCAGATTTTGGGGTGCAGGCACCTCCCCTCTGGGGCCCTGGTGCTGGGGGTGGGAAGATTCTTTTTGCTTTTTAGTGTTGTAAGAGAGAAAACTCCAAACCTTCCCTTGTTTGCATTCTGGCCCTGACACCTTGTCCCTAATCTGGGTGTCAGGCCCCAGCCAGGTGTTCCCTTGAAGCACCTTGAGGTTCTTCAGGTGTCCCCACCCTGTAACCTGATCACCTTCCATTGTTCTCACTCAGTCACATGATCACCCCCCATTGTCACCTTGATCACCCTCAGGTGTCCCCACCCTGTAACCTGATCACCTTCCATTGTTCTCACTCAGTCACATGATCACCTTTCATTGTCACCTTGATCACCCTCAGGTGTTCCCACCCAGCCCCCTGAGCTCCCATCCCTCCCCAGCTGTTTCCAGCTGTGGGCAGTGCCCACAGTCCCCAGGTGGCTCTGGTGGTGCTGGGAGCAGGACCAGAACATTCTGGTTCCCAGCCACCATCCTGCAACTCTGACAGCTCCCAAATTCAGCAGTGACTTGACATTAATCCCATACTGAACCAAACCTTCATCCAAACCCTCCTGAGCCTGCAGGGTCTGAGCAGGGTGTTGGTACAAGCAGGGCAGATTTGGGGCTGGGAAGGGAAATGAAGGATCCCAGGATTTGCTCCATGTGATAGGAAAGGGGAATCTGCTCTGTCCCAGTGAGTGCCAGTGCAGTGGAGGAGCAGCTGTGCAGTTTGTGACCCTGTTGTGGGCAGGATTTGGGGTGCAGGGCCTGCAGGGTGGGTTCTGTGGGGCTGCTGCTGGAAGGAGTGACTGAAACCTGTTCTGGTTTGAAGGAAGGTGCCTGCCAATAAAGGCAGGAGCTTCTCTTTGAAATGGAGAATGTAAATGCCCCTCTCTTCAAATTATTATAATTTTGAAATTAGGGGGCTCTCAGGCAAAGACATGGGAATTAGGAATAACAGTTCTTTACTAGGAAAATTAAAATAGAAATGCAGTGTTACAAAGAACAATCCCAACCCTGCCAGAGTCAGAATCCAAGCTGACACCCGTCAGTCAGTCAGGGTGTTGGCACAGCCCCATTCCATGGTGGCTGCATCCTCCTGCAGTGGCAGATGTGGTTCAGCTGGAGCAGTGCTCCTGGAGAAGGGGCAGTTTCCTCTGAAGGTGCAGGGATGATGTGGAAAGGTCTGGCTTTCCTCTGGAATCCAGTGGAAAGAAGGTTCCTTGGTGTCCAAAATGTCAGTTTTTATCTGGGTAGGAAAGGCTTGGCTCCTGCCCTGGCTGGAGCATCTCCCATGGGATGATGGAATTTTATCAGCCATGCCCTGGGACTCACTGGCCATGAACAGGAGATCTCTCCTGGAGGGAGGATGGGCTGTGGGAAAGATAAAGATGATTGCCCCAGCTGGTTTAAAGCTGGCCATTGGCAGAGAATATCTCCCACAGAGATCAGGGTCACTGCCCCACTCGGGTTCAACAGCTGGTGACAGAATTCACATTTCTGGTCACATCCTGTATGGCAGCCCAAGACACAGCATCACCAGCCCCACAGTGGGGATCCAGACTCTTCTTCCTCCTTTTCCTTGGGAATTTCAGCACCCTTTGACAGCACCAGGATGCTCAACCCAGTGATTCCAATTCAGAGACCTCCCCTTGTCCCAGGCCCTCAATTCTCTGCAGAATCAATTTTGCAACTCAAACCCTTTCTGCACTCAAACTGTGACATGTTTGCAGCACCAGTGGCCACTGGCAGAGGGGTGGGAGCTGCCCAGACCCTGCTGGCACTGGGGCAGGTGTGGGGAAGGAAAATCTCCAAATCCAGCAGGTTCCTGCCTGTCCTGCTCCTCCCAAGGCTGTCAGAAGGAATTAACAGCAGCACTCAGCTCCTCCACTGCCTTGCAGCATCCTCCTCCTTCCAGCTCATTTGCATCTCCCAAGTGGATCTCAGGCTGCAACAATTACTTAGCAAAAAAAAAAAAAAAAAAAAAAAAAAGAAGAGGACACTAATTAAAAGGCTCGTTAATGGGGTTACTGCAAGAGCTACTGTAGGCAGAGATCTCCCTTTGAGCAGCAAGCACAGAACAAACAGGGAAGTGGCCTGGGAGTACTGAGGTTGTCCCTGACCTTCCAGGAGGGAATTCCATGGTGGGGTTTGCCTGGTGAGGTTTGGGGTCCCCTGTGAGTGCTGGTGACCCCAGGAACAAAGCTGAGGTTGCTGTGAAATTCAGTTACAGCTTCGTGCAGATCCTCAGTGCTGGAATTTGAAATATCAGCATGAAGTGCCTTAGGCTGGGGTAGATCACACTGGTTTGAGCTGGGATTTGCTGGGTCCATCTCCAGCCCAAGCTAGACCCCAGCCAGCAATCCAACCCCAGCTGCTGCCAGAAGAAGAATCACCCCAAAACCTGGGGAGATGGGTGACAATGCCATTAAAACATGGAGAGAGAAGACAAGGAAAGAAGAAAAGGAAAAAGGAGAAGTCCTCCAGGAAGTTGTGCTGTGTTTAGGAGAACCCTGCAGTGGGGAAGCTGGGCATGAGCCAGCTGACCCCAAATCCCAAAGGATGATCCCAAAGGATTGCACAGGGCCACTGGTGGAGCGAGGCAGCAGCAGGAGGAGGCTGCAAGAGCTGTAGGGGACACAGCTGGCACAGTCCCCTGCAGGCTGACACATTTTCCATCCTCCAGGGCCAGACAGCGCTGCCTGCACAGAGCTGGGCACAGAGGAGAAAATAACCCCCAGGTTCAGGAGAAGGTCAAGTTTCTGGAGCTCTCTCTGGCATGGGCTGTCCAGAGGTGCCTCCAAGGGAGCCAGGAACATGTGCTGGAGCTTAAGTGGAGGAGACAAGCCCTAATCCTACCACGACCTGCAAAATGACACGGATATAAAAGCACATCCTCACAAGTGAGCTCTTTGCAGGGGTTGTTCCCTTCTCTTTAGGCCACCACAGGCTGACCCTTTCTTGAAATTCCTCAAAGTTTGGTAGCTGGAAAATGGAAAGATATGAAAAAAACAAAGCTCGCATGGGAAAAAGAGAAAACAAGGGTTTTCTGACCCTTCCCAGGCATGATTTGTCCTGTTAGATTTGGTTGGTGCTGCTATTTTTATTTGCATGGCTTGCAGTTGCTTTCTCATTCATGAAAAACATGTGCTCCCTCCTCGCTTCAGGGAGCAGGGGAAGTGGTGGGAGAAAATCCATCAGCTCTGTGTGCTCCCATCCCTGCTGCCAGCACAGCAGGGAGGTGGGGCTGCACCCCAGGGGAATTGGACAAAGAGATGCCAGGAGAAAAAGGAAATTTGGGATGGTGGGGTTGGAGGAGGAGAAGGAGAAGCACCAGGAAAATTCCCCTGGGACAGGAGGATCTTCAGGAACAGCCTGGTGTGGAACAGAGGCTCTTAATTACAGAGAAATCTGGGCCTCCTTTGGTGTTAATTCAGCCCTGGGAGCAGGAAAAGCACGTCAGGAAAATGAAGGTGGCTTTTTGACAGGAGCCCTGCAGGGAGGGCACTGCACTGGGGCTGTGCTGGGTGGGGACTGGGGACAGGCAGGGCTTGTTCTGGGATGGTTCTGGATGTCCCTGGAGCATTGGCTGGGGATTTGGGGAGGATTTGCTTTTTGCATGGTCAGGAAAGCCCTCCTTGAGACATTCCAATCCCCTCTGTGAAAATCGTGGTCTTTTCCCAGCCTGGCTTCCTCTGCACTTTGCACCTGCAGCTCTGGACATGCCAAACCTGAGTTTGTGTGGGGAAAAAATCCAGAGGATTAACAAAGGAAGAGCTCACAGGGTCACAGCATCTCAGCAGGAGGAGGAGCTGCCTGAATCCAGAGTTTCTGATTCCAGTCAGAAAACCAATGGGAGTGAGGGTGGAGTGGTTTCATGGGATCCCAGACTGGTTTGGGATGGAAGAGACCTTAAAATTTATCCCATTTCACCCCCTGCCATGGGCAGGGACACCTTCCACCATCCCTGGTTGCTCCCAGCCCTGTCCAACCCTGCCTTGGACACTTCCAGGGAAGAATTTCTTCCCAGTATCCAATTTAAACCAGACCAGATGTGAGACTCCCCATCTGGCCCAACTGGTTTAGGATAAACCTGAAGAAGAAGTGCAGGAAGGGCTGGCTCAGAGGTTCCCACCTCTGTCCTGGACAGGAATTGTTGAAGAGCAGCTGCCAAGCCCTCAGCTGGTGACACTCCATGGGTGACATCAAATTTTGGAGCCATCCTTTGCCTCAGGGCACAGAGCTGCAGCTCCTGCAGCACCAAGTGCTGGGGGAAAGCCCCACTGCAGCCCAGCCCCAGGACTCTGAGGGACTCTGGGTCGTGCCCAAAGCAAACACTGGAGGTTGCACCAAAGAAAATCAGCCATGGAGGGTGGGACATGGATTTTAAAATCTTGGATCTGTCGGGACACTCGAAGAAAACAGCACAAAGTTGGTGTTTCATTGCCTCTGCTTGACTCTTTCACCTCCACACTTTATTGATTCACCAGGACTTTCTAAGTGCAGTTAATAGAGTTTTTAAATGTTTATGTTTGCAGTGCTTATGTTGATTAAGGAAAGGCTTCTTTTTAATATTGGCTTTTTCTTTTTCCTTCAGCTGGCAAGCAGCTCCCAGAAGCTTGTGCTGATTCTGATCAGATGCCTCAGACTTTCCACGTAGGATGCCAAATTAACATTTCTGCCTGCAGAAATGGCTGGGGATAAACACATGTATATCTAGGAAAAACAAATGCTAAGGAAAGGATACACAGAGCTGCGTGTGCAATAAAAATGCCTCTCTCCTTCTCCCTTAGAGCCCTGCCAAAATGTGAGATGGGGAGCAGGAGGGGGAAAATGGGAGGAGAAGGATGCAGATCTTCCCTCAGTGCCCAGATCTGAGTGCCCATGGTGATGCCAAGGGTTTGGGAAATTCTTGTGTAGTGCAAGGGGAGGAGAAAAAAGTGGGATCAATAAAATGCATCTCCATGAAGGCTGATACCACACTCCTGCTTTTCCAAGGTAATAAATAAGGGGAAAGCTCCCAGAGCAGTGGTTAAAGCAGAGAGAATTGGCAGACAGCGTTCTCAACATCTGCTCCCTTTAAAAACATCTGTGTGTGAAACCCCAGCACTGCACGGGGCTCTCTGAAGGTCCCTGCTCAGGGAAGGAGCTGGGAATTGCAGGGCAGGGTGGGATGGAGCCCACCCAGCTCTGCTGCACTCACTTTCCCTGGAAAAGGGATCTCAGCAGCGCACCTGGCACTCAGGCATGAAAAGGGTCTTGTGCAGCTGTCTCACCTTTGCACCTGCTGAAAGAAAACTGCCTGGTTAGGGAAGGAGCATCCATTAGAGCTTTCTCCCCCTTCAAACTCCACCCTCAGAGCACACTGGGTCTGCTGACCCCCTCGTGTCATTGCCCATCCCACAGTGGCATCACAAATCCCAAAGAGGTGCCTGTGTCCTTCAGGGTGGGCTGATCCACTAGGCACACTACATTATCAGAAGCAGTAAACTCTATTTATCACAAGGCTTTGCATCACCCTCACAAGGTTTACACTTTGTCATGAGTACTGTGATCACACATGAGGGCACACCATCTCCACAGTCACAAAACTCTTTCTAAAAACTACCTTTCCCAGCTACAGGTTTACTTCTTGTTTCATTGTTCATTCCAATGTTCCTTGTCCTCTTCACCACTTCTTTCGTAAACTTCTTCTTCTTCTCCCTCGGTTTCTCTCTTGCTAGAAACTTCTCTTCTCTTCTCTTCTCTTCTCTTCTCTTCTCTTCTCTTCTCTTCTCTTCTCTTCTCTTCTCTTCTCTTCTCTTCTCTTCTCTTCTCTTCTCTTCTCTTCTCTTCTCTTCTCCATACCAATGGCCTTGGTAAAATTCTTTTCAGAAGTACACCTTATCAATTTACTCTCTCTGGCTCACAGACAGACCCTTCCACATCCCCTGGGACACTCCCTGTCCTTGCCCAATGCTCTCAGTGTCCTGTCCCTGCCATGGCACCAGGGCTGGGCTGGTGGCTCGGCCACATGCAGATGAGGAGCTCACAGTGTCCATGTGGCACCGTCCTCCCACGGCTTCAAAGCCAGCCCTGCACCCCCTGCCCTTCCCTCTGGAGCAGCAGGGACAGATTCCAGAGCTGATGTTGCCATCTGGGTCCTGTCCATCTGTGCTGAGGCGCTCGAGCCGCAGCTGATGAAACGCGAGGGCTGGACTTGAATTTTCCAATATCTCATAAAAGTCTCACTGAACTCTGCACTCGGTGCTGTGCATTTAATAAAGGGATTTTTGGCTATGTTCTGTATTCACAGCAATGCTTGCAGAGGAGCAGGCTCTGCTTCCAGTTACTCTGGATTTCTAGAGGCCATTCCCCAATTTCTGCTCGTGGAAGGAGGAGAAGATGGTCTGTCACTTTAATTGCTGTTTGTAATACCCATGAAGGAAAGTGGGTTTCTGTCTGCCTGGGAAGCCAAGCTGCTGGCAGATGTTTCCAAAAGCCTCATTATAAATGCAAACAAAACCGAGTTTTTGCACTCAGAAATTTGCCAGGGGATGCAGGAGAAAGCAATAAAACCCTGATAGGTGATTCACAGGGCAGCCTCCCAGGAGACTGAGAAAATATATATATTTACCATCTGGTGCAATCAGACGCCTTCCAAACCCATCCAAACCTTCCCATTTTCCTCAGAAATATCTTCATGAGCAAGGGACAGAGGCATCCTTGGAGGCTGCCAGAGCAGGGCCAAATCAAGGACAAATTTGGAGGAACAAGTCTCTCCTTTCCCCTCCATATTCTGTTTCTAATTTCCACTAATCATGTACATGTTATTTTTAATTTCTCCCATGTCAGGATTCAGCCTGTCATGAGGACAAGGGCTGCTCCCTTTCTCAGGGAATGAGGGTCAGTCTGGGCTGTGTTTTAGGGCACACTGGTGGCTTTTTGCCTTTTTGGGGAGAAATCAGGTCAATCCCCTTTGGGCACAGCAAAGTTCATGGAACTCCAGAACGGTTTGGGTTGAGAGGGACCTTAAAGATCATCCAGTTCCAACCAGTTCCATGGGCAGGGACACCTTCCCCTATCCCAGGCTGCTCCAAACCCCATCCAGCCTGGCCTTGGACACTCCAGGGATCCAGGGGCGGCCACAGCTTCTCTGGGCACCCTTCACAGAGAAGGATTTCTCCCTGGCATCCCATCCAACCCAAATCTCTGTCAGTTTAAATCCTTTAAGGGTTCCTTCAGACCACCTGATCCCCAGGCACTGCCATTTCCCTTCCTGCAGAACAGTGATACCTTAAAAACAAAGGGGAAAATCTCCTTTTTTAAGAGGCAAAACCATTTTTTGGGGTGGCTCCTGGCCACTCGGAGCTGTGGGGAGCAGGAAGGTGAGGGTGAGGAGACAGCAGCTGGGTGTGCAGGAGCAGATGTTCTGCCCTGGAACATGTCAGGGCCATCCCAGGGGGAACACCTGCTTTGAGCAGGGCTGGGATGATGCTGATTGGTGTGGACAGCACCTCCTTCTCCGCAGGGAAAGCTCCTCTGCTCCCTGCTGGAGGGGAGCCAGGCTGGAGCAGGTGTGGGCAGAGCTGCCTCCCAGGACACCCAGCAAGGAATGTTCTGCCAAGAAGCTTTCAAGGAGCAGTTGTCTTAGCAGGGATTAGTTTGGAGAAGGCTGCTCACCTCAGAGTGTCCCAGGAGTGACAGGGAGCTGTGGTTCCCAGCACCAGGGCCACTGGGTCTCCCTTTCCCCAGTGGTCACTTAAATCCCACTGCTTAATTATCTGTTTAATTATCTATCCCATACCCTAATTGTCTATTTTATCCCATACCCCAATTGTCTATTTTATCCCATACCCCAATTATCTATTTTACCCATTCCCCAAACGTTTATTTTGTCCCATTCCCCAAATGTTTGTTTTATCCCATTCCCCAATTGTCCATTTTTCCCATTCCCCAATTGTCCATTTTATCCCATTCCCCAATTACCTATTTTATCCCACTCCAGAACTGTCCTTTTTATCTCACTGCCCAATTATCCATTTTATCCCATTCCCCAAATATCCATTTTATCCCATTCCCCTCTTGTCTATTGTATCCTACTGCCCAATTGTCCATTTTATCCCATTCCCTAATTTTTTGCTATATCCCACTTCCCAGCTGTCACTTTTATCTCACTCCCCAGCTGTTCATTTTATCCCATTCCCAATTGTCCATTTTATCCCACTCCCTAATTTTCCACTATACCCCACTCCCCAAATATCCATTTTACCCCATTCCAGGCCCTTCAGCATCCCAAGTACCACAGCACCAGCTCTGTCCCCTGATGAAAATCCCAGAGCACAGGACAGGTGAGGGGACCTGGTGACAAAAGCCACACTGAGGTGCCTCAGCTCCCTTCCCTCAGAGCCTCCTCCAAGCAGCCCCTGTGCTTTCCAAGCACCCAGACAGCATTCCTCAGGCTCATGGATGGAGGAAAAGCCTTTTCCAGAGGCTGTCTGCAGCCCAGATGCACTCAAGGGACAACTGGGCTCTTCTTTCCAGGAGCTCCTTTGATCTCGGACAGAGCTTTATTATTATTTCTCTTTTTTTTTTTTTTTTTTTTTTCAGCCTGCCTTGCCATCTCGAGGAGATGCACAAGATATGGGACATTTGGTTATCATAAAGCCACGGTTTCAATTAGCTGAGCCCTCCTGCCCCCTTTTCAGTCCCCTGGCCTGCCTGTCACAGATGTTGTGATGGCATCTGGGGCACACGTTGGGAGCTGAGGAGCTTCTCGGGAGCCTCCTCCTCCTCCCTTTCTGTGCTGTCCATGGAAAACATGCTGGTTTAATACAACCCAAATTAAAGTGTCACTCACTCCAAGACCTGATCCTTATGGATGGATTTTTTGCAGGCAGAAGCCACAGGAGGGTCACAGAAAATGGTGGTGTTTTGATTTTTTTTTCCCCTCCTTCCTCCATTTTCCTTTCTTTCCCCCTCACTATTGGTTGCACATCATGAAGGAGCTGGGAGATGCTGCAAGATGGCTCCAAGAATGGATAAAATGGGAGAAATGGTAGCTGGCCATGCCATGGCCACATTCCCCAGGGATGGAATGCAGGATGCAGGAGTGTGGATGATACAAAATCCCCAGGAAAATATCCTTGGGATTCTCTCCCCTGAGAGACAAAGAAAATTCCTCTCAGATGAGATAATTCCCGCCTCGAAGACCCCTTATCATTTAAGATTTTTATTGGTGTTTAAGTTAGCATGGTGATTGATTTCTTTTTAGAGTGTTAAGTGAAATATAATTGGATATAGTGTTTAACTAGTAGCTTCTTATTGGTTATTTTCTCAATCCTCCTGAAAGGTATAAATATCCCTCTCTACCTGAAATTAACGGACTCTGTAGCTGGAATCCCCTTCGAAGAATAAACTGTCTTTGGAACAATTCAGCTGCAGGTCTCAGCCTTTGCTCCTTGCTGGCAGGTAGCCAAAAGGGCTGCCTGAACCCCTCTTGGCTATCTGGGTTCAAGTAGCACTTTAGGGCTAGAATAAACCCTAGCCCTGATCAAGGCTACACAGGAGCACCAGGACATGCTCCAGGACATCTCCATGGAGGGTGCCCATCCCTGGAAAGCAGCTGGATGCCTTTCTGTCCCATGGAAAGGCTGACCTGGAACAGAGACTGGACAGTGCAAAAGGAATAAAACAAGGATTTATTGAAAGGATTCACCTTGGGCAGTGCAAGAGGGGCTACACCCAAATCAAATCCAAGATGGATCCTGGTCACAAATCTTTACACTTTTATAAATTTTGGTTAATTTACATATTGGGGTCAATTATCCAGTGAAGCCTCAGCCCCCTGACTTGCCCCCTTTCCCTCACTGTTGTTTCTGCTTTTTGGGTACCAGTTGTCCTTGATCCTCCAGCTAGAAAGGAATTGTTTTGTCACTCCCCTGTGAAGAGACCTTACTAACACTTAATATAAAGTTTCAGAGTTACCCACTAAGCAGCAGAGATTCTGAAAAATATAAAAGCTAAACCCCAAGGCATCGTTCCATTGGGTATTATTTCTTGCAGAACCCACTTTTTTCCCCCCTGTATTTTCCTTGGCATCCAGGAATTCCCCTTCACCCTCCTATCAGTTATCCAGCAGGCAGTTTCCTCTCCCTGCTCCCTGGAAGTGAGGGCTGAGCTGCCACCAACCAACCTCCAGATGGTTCTTCCCTTCTCCCACATTCTCCTTCACTGCAGGAATAACTCAAGAACTGGAATTGAGCTCTTAGATCCCAGATCCTTTTGCTGCAGAGCCTGCAGATTCCTGGAGATGCACTTCCAGTGTTTCCCAGTCCCTTGGAGGAGGAGGAGATATGTAGCAGGAAGGAGTGTGGGTGAGGAGATTCCTGAATTTCTGGTGGCTTTGCAGCACCTACATGATGCAAGCACCATTCCACAGGCACATTTTTAGACTGTAAGTCAGGTTCCATGGAAGTTTTGCAATCATCCCAGAAGCACAGTGGATTTACAGCTGCTTCCCACCAGAGCACAGGGAAGGATGCTCCAGCTCTGTTAAGAGGAGTTGGAAATTATGCAGAGAGGGATTCTCTCAACAAACTGAACTGGGAGGATGATTCTCCTTGTCTGTGGAAACTGCATATTGTGGTTTTTTTTCCTTGTTCCCTCAATCAATAAACCTCAGACTTGAATTAGCATCCAGAATAAAACTGGTGATATCTGGATCCAGCCCTAGATTTAACTCCAGCCTGCTCTGAATGCAATTAGGAATTCAATGCCCGTTTTTAAGGCACTCAGCTATTTTGGTTGGAAGGAGGAAATGTCACCTCTTTCGAGTGACAATTCCAACAAATAAAAGCAGAATTGCTCCAGTGCAATGGGTGTGTGTGTGTGCTGTGTTTAATCACATCCACACACAGGATGTCCTGGGAATGTTTGCATAGCTGGAGAAATCCAAGGCTTTTTCTAGGAAATCATCTCCTCAAGGCACCAGCGATATAAAAAAGCTCCAGAGGTTTTCTGACCTGGACTATGCTGAACCTGAAGGTTGGATAAAAATGAAAAATTGGCCTTTAATGGCCTGGTGAAATCTGAAGTGACATCCAAGCTTTCCACAGCGGGAGAGGGAAACACCACATCCTTCAGAGGTGGGAGAGCAGAGGGATGACGTGTTTAGAGAAACATCCCCAGCCTGGCTCCTTGCCAGCACATTACTCACAGCACAGGAATGCCTTCAACAGCTTTGGAAAATGTATGTTGGAACCTAGAGCTCCATATGTGCCGTGTCACCGCCTTTGGGATGTGTGGCCAGCATCCCAAAAGGCAGAGCAGGACAGGGAATGCTCCCCCAGCCCCCTCCTGCCCCTCTGGGCTGTTTTGTCCCCAAATTCCCAGTGCAATGCTGGTGCTGTCCAGGAGTGCAGCGAGGCACGGATGGGAATTTGTGCCTGAGGAAAACCTGCAGTTCATCAACTCTAATCCTGCTGCAACAGGGAATAATCCAGGCTATTCCAACAAAAGGGAAGCAGTGCCAGTGGAACACCTGAAATGAAGGAACACAAACCCTGACAGGAGCTGTGGGTGCAGAACAGGGACAGGGTTGGGCTCCTGCAGTCCTGACACCTCGGGAATCTCGGGGTGAGGGTCCAGATTCCCTTTTCCCTGCTGGTCAAACCTGTTAAATAACAATTCCTCTGCCTCTGTGGCTTCTCTGTTTCATTGCTTCCAGGTACTGGCGGGGTCAGCTCAGGCCAGGCAAGTGGTGCTGGTTAAGAATTGGCACCGTCCGAGCGGCCGGAGCGAGGGACAGCCAGACCCAATTCCTGGTGGGAATGTCTGTCTGGGTCAGCATGGGACCTGCTCACCCTGCCCTGCTCCAGCAAACCTCAGCACAGAGTTATTCCTCTTTTTTCTCTTCTTTTATTGCTCTTTCTCTGTGCTGAGTTTCCCTGGAGTGCTGGGAATGTCCAGAGCCAGCGAAACAACCGGGTTTGTGTCTCTCCCAAATCTGTCCCATGGGATGGATCTGTTCTGGGGAGAGGGGTCCCTCACCAGCCAGCCAGGTTGTCATCCCAAATCCTGGGGACAATTTGGACCTGGGGATTTGGATTCCGTGATCTCAGATGTCTTTTCCAACATTAATAATTCTATGATGTTGCTTCCTGTTATTAAACAAGAGCCTCATGTTGAGAAATCCTGGATAAAGTCAAGGAGATGCTTATCCAGGCAGTGAGATAAAAGTCCCTTCCACACTTACAACTCCTGGAATTATCTGGGGCTGCTGCAGAGCTCGAAACAACTTCAAATAGATGGAATTACAGTCGCCTTTACGAGTTATTTTTCTGTTTCTTCACTGCAGAAATAAATCCCTTTGTTCTGTCAGATAAAAATGCGCCAGAAGAGACAGTCCTTAATACAAACTCGACGGCTGATTATTCCTTAAAACAAACAAAAAGAGATGTTAGGGAAATAAATGGAGTGTTCTAAGGATAAATCTGAACCTCATGTGCATTTCAGGTGGCAGCTGGGGGTCGTGGCCCTTTAGGGCACAGGCTGTGCTTGGGGTGGCCAGTTCAGTGGGAATGGGGTGAGACTGCTGATCCCCAGGACTGGATTTGGGCTCTGATTGCCCAGCCAAGGGTGGATTAATCCTGACCCAGAGCACAGAGCTGGGAATAGTCAGGCAGTCTGCAGGAGCCTTTTGGCTGACGTGGCCAAGGTCAGAGGTTGTGACATTAAAGCTGCCAGGAATTCTCCATCAGGGACTTCTTTATTTCTCAGCCCAAAGTAAAAATTCTGGCAGAAAATTTCATCCTGTGCCTTTGCTCCCTTTCTGCTTTATCATCCTTCATTTTTTTTCCTCCTCATCACTGCAATAAAGAGCTCTTTCCACCAGGAAAAGAACAACGGAAAAATTATGGAGAGAGAAAAGTGAAGGAAATTTGGTTTCTCCCCAATGCCATGTTGGATCTGGGGCAGCAATTCAAGTGGCAATTCCCAAGGAACATGTGGCATTAGTTTCCAAGGAATTTAAATGCCAAATTCCCACAAATTCCTGAGAAAAGCATGGCCCAGGTGCCTGTGGAACAAGAAGTAAGCCTGAGTTTTCCCAGCTCTCCTGCCTTTCATGTCAGCTCAAGGGTTAAAGGGAGCCTTTAACTTCTTTTAGCCGGATTGAGCCTCAATTTTCCATTTCATCTCCATCCCCAGAACTCCTATTGATGGCAATATCCTGTTGGGGGCTTTTCCTTCCTTTTGATGTCTGATTTTCTCCTGCTGGCTGCATGCTTGTACACAGAGGCTGATCAGAGGAGCTGACATTTATTTGAACAAGGGACGAGGGGGACTGGGGATGTTCTGTCTCGCCCTGCTCGGGGAGAGGAGGGAGCTGTCAGCAGATTGCAGCTGTGAATTGCAGGGCAGGGATCCTGCATGTGGCAGCCCAAGGTGTCTCCTTAGATGTGAGATCACCTCAGGACCACATGCAGCTGGTCTGGGATTCAGGTTTTTCCCAAAGCTGCCGAAGAGAGACTGCAGGAGATGATTTTTGGGGGTTTCAAGGTTGTTTATTGTCTCTTATCTCAGGAATGGCTTGCCAGCTTACAGTGATCTGTACAGCAAGGCAACCAGGGCAGAAAAGCTGCCTGGCTGGACAGGACTTATCTTTTATACTCTGAATTATGCACTAGATATTTACAATCACTTTCCAATACAATACAATCTTATTACACTGTCCAGCTTTGTCCCCATCCAATCTGTGGCTGCCAGCATGTCACCCAACATGGATGGCACAGACAAGAAGGAGCAAGAGGTGTACCACACCCCAAATCCTTCATGCTGGCCACGAGTCTCTTATCACAGACATCTCAGAAATCTATTTATCTACATTCTAACAGTCTAATTTACACTCTACTAATTTTTTGTGTGGCTTGTGATTCTTCCTGCAGTGCTGGCAGATTTCTCCAGGGATTGAGATTCAGTCCCCAGGAGTCCTGGGTACTTTGCCAGGGGGGTTTTAAGGCACCCAGGGAAGCCAGGGGAACACACAGTGCAGAGGGAGGGGAGGCTGAGGTGTGGGGAGGGATGCCAGCCACGTTCCCATCCATGGTCAGTGCCGGGCACTGAGCACACTGTGGCCAGCTGGGGCTGCTCCCGTGGCAGGGCGGTGACAGCTGCAGACTGCCACGTTTCTTGGCTGCCTCCTGAAATCCTCCTTCCCTAAAAACACCACCATGGCCACTCCACGTCCAGCTCACAGCTGCTTCTGCTCCAAGCGTTGTTTTGATGCCCCTTGGATGAGGATGAGAAGTTGGATTTGCTACGTGCTCTTCCTGGGTAATTAATGTCCCTTTCCTCACAGCAAAATGCCATAAAAATACCTCACAAAATCACTATTGGTGTTGGAGCACCTGAATGCCATGAGCTGCATCCAGGCAGAAAAAACTGGCTGTGAAAGTCTCCCTAAATTTTTTCATAGTTCTTGATACAAGTGTGGCCAACTCCAGGGTTTGGAATTCAAAATCTGTGTCCAGATTTCCTTTGGCAGCGACTTCTCCAACTTAGGATGGGCTGACACAACTGGGGAGTGAAGGCATGGATTGAAGTCTGAGACAATTTGGCCTCTGCTCAGAATCCACAAGTTCAAGCCTTGTCTTTGCAAATCATTCCTGCTGCCGAGGCTGCTCGGACTCCTCTGCTCTGAGGAAGGGTCAGTGGCTGGGCAAGGGCAGCTCCAGCAGCTCCTGCACCCTCTGAGTGTTGGGTTTATTGCTGGAAGAGCTGAGCCCACCTTCCCCAAGCTCAGATTGAACAACCACAAACTGCTCTGCTTTTTGGGAATAACTCTGACCACAGAGAGCACCGTGGTTTTTCTGTGCCCTTCACCTCACCAGGAAAAAATGCAAACCCCACCAAGAACCACTGAGGTCTGCACTTTTCCCAAGCCCAGAGCATTTTGCCCAGTGGCTGGAATGTTTCTGATGTGGCATTTCCTACCATGCTGCTGGGCTGGGAGCTGCAGGAGCATGGCTCAGGAGCAGGGATGGTGGCACTGGGCACATTTTATCCATGAGGGAATTCCCCCTCCAGCACTTCACAGATGGGAAATTATCCATGGGACAGGAGTAGGGGAACACAATCACAGCCCTGGAGGGCAAATGTGTCACCTTTGGGCAGCCACTGCTTGTTTTTATAAATTTTTTATAATTTTGTTATAAATTACCAGGCTCATCACTCAATCCCAAACCTTTTCCTTTCTCAGCTCACACCCTATAATCAATAATCAGTCAAGGATTTGGGATTTCCTGGTGGGAAACAGGGCAGATAAATAATAATTAGATCACTTTGAAACCATTTACTTTTCTCTCTTGATCAGAGCACTCTGTCACAGCAGACATGAAGGAAAAGATGATGATGATGATAACAATAATAATATTAATAACAATTGGTAAGATAATAAATTGCTACTCAAATCTGCCAGCCAGCAGGAAAGCATTTCCCTGGCCTCTCTCCCTATTATAGGGTTTAATTAATACAATCTATGGACAAACATGTATTTTATTTCCAGAATGGGAGTTGTAATTTCCTGAGGCTTGGAAACCCAGATGGTTTTGAGCTTAGAATATATCAGAATATATTGTTTTTAAAGAGTATTTCAGTAAAGGTTGGATGGGGAGAGGGGAGTGGGGTGTCTTTTATTTAGTTCAAAGTTTAATTTGTGTGCCTTCAGCTGAAGTTCAGAGCTTCCAGTGGGAGCAGGAATAGGGAAGGGCTCAAATATGCAGACAGCCACAGGACAATAGCTGTGGGAAGCCTTGTCTGCCTTTGAAATGAGCTGTCATCCGAGGGGCTGGGATGGTCCCGGGCTAGGAGAAGCCTGGGATGCTGACAGGCAAAGGGAATCATG
The DNA here is from genome assembly GCA_030060385.1 of Muscicapa striata striata. Taxonomy (NCBI): domain Eukaryota; kingdom Metazoa; phylum Chordata; class Aves; order Passeriformes; family Muscicapidae; genus Muscicapa; species Muscicapa striata. The sequence goes on along the minus strand of JAREIS010000026.1, from coordinate 1,054,087 downwards.
GCCTTGGAAAGCCAGACACAGCTCCCAAAATAACCCTGGCCTTGTGGCAGCAGCGTGCTGTGGCACTGGGAGGGTCCCCAGGCTGCCTTTGAATGATACCCTTGGGATGAAAGTTAGAGGGTGCCTGGGGTTACTCATCCCCAGGCAGAATAAAGATCCATTTCTTCTTTCTCCTTCTTTTTTCCCCTGGGTTTCTCTGCCTTGGAAGGGCTGGAATTGTGACTCACATCTAAAGCACATTAAACCCTTCTCCGTGGATGGAGGAATCATTAAGGGCTTGAAGACATCTCAGCACAAAATCAGCACACACTGAGTCATTCCAGCTCCTCAGCTCGGGATGAAAACCACTTTGCTGTCTCCCTGCCCCTCTTTCCCAGCCACTTTTGGAAAGATTGGGATTCTCATTAAGGTTTTGCAGTCCCACCACCTCCACAGAGCTCAGGAAGTTTTATTCCAGATGTGCAGTACCAGCCTCTTCCTGCTGCTGCTTCCACGCTCGTGGGATGGAGCATTTCTCAAAAAGAAAGAGCCACAAAGGCCAACTGAAGAGAGGAATTGAAAAAGCACAGAATTCCTCATTTTTCCTCTTATCCTGGCATTTTTAGGGCCACTGGTCAGGAAAGCAATTGCAAATCAGCTCTTCTACCAGGACCAAAAATCTCTGATTTTCTTCTTCTAACCCCTCTAGGAATTAATATAAATTTAATTACATCTCAATTAGTGTCTTACTTTATTTCCCTTTCTTTAGTTCACCAGATCAGAGAGCCACCATTCAAAAATCTGCTTTTTGCAGTGCTGAGCAACCCCCAGCAGCCCCTGCCTGGCTGAATCAGACTCCTCTGCAGGAGAATCGATTGTGGCAGAAGCAATTTTGTACCCAAACACTCCAGCCCCTGCTTTTCTCTACAAACCACTCACATGCCACTGTTTGTTCTTCGTGCAGCCCAAAGATTTTTCAGCCACATTAACCCTGGAGATCGACAGTGTGGTTGAGAGCCCAATAATTGTGGAGTTTGTAACCAAACAAGAGCTGAGAGCTGCAGAACCACTCACCAGGATTGTCAGGGGATGGAAAATGCAGCCTCAACTCGGGCTCTGCTCAACAACTTTAAATAATGGGGCAATTAAGTGACTTGATTTCTCAATCACAGTGAGTACCAGGGAGAATTGCCCTGGAGATGTGGCCTCCAAGTGTCCCCAAATCAGGGTTTTTGTGCTGTCACAGCCACCTGGAGTACAGCTGGTTGGGATCCTGATGATTTTCCACAGGCAGGGTAAATTGCTCTTAGGCTGAGCCTAAAAAATGTGTCCTGCCAGCAGCAGTTTAAGGCCAGGCTGCAGGCTGGGTTTATCCTTAGGATGGGTCTGGGATAAGCTCAGCTCCAAGTGGAAAGGCTCAGCTGCCACATGGAGTCCCCTGGGACATCAGTCCTGTGTCACAGCCTTTCCCTTCAGAGGGTTTGGTGGATGCTGGGCAAGAAATTCCACAGGCAGCTGGAAGTTCTGGGCTTGGAGAGTTTTAAGCTACATAAAAAGTTAGCAGGGTCTTCTCTGTGGGAACAGCAACTTTCAAAAGTCATGAGATGGCTCAAAACATCCCATTTAATATCAGTGCTGCCCCACCTTCAAAGGCTTCCAGCTCCCAGCTCCAACTCTTCTGTAATTCCACAATTAAATCCCACCTCAGTGCTCCCATCTCCCCCAAGAATTGAGCCTCTTGCCCAGAAGGGTTTCATTAACAAACAGCAGAATTCTCAGTTCTGCAAAATTCAAGAGTTGTCAGTTCCCAGCACTGGGAAAGCATCAGGCTTCCCATGGCTCTTTGTTGTAGGATCTTTGGAGAGCTAATGGCCATTCATGAACTCCCAGTGTTGCAACACAATCCCCCTTTTTTTTCTTTTTTTTTTCTTTTTTTTTTTTTTTTTTTTCCAGGATGATTTAGGAAAAAGAGGAAAAGAAGAAGAAAGGCTTTTAGCAGAGGCATTTCAACAATTCCTATAGTGGCTACAGAAACAGGACCAAAATCAAACAGCAACTAGCTGTAATTAGACTTTAGCCTAAAAAATCCCCCACAAGTGGAATGATTTCCATGGGGACTTCTGAGCACACTTGGCTGGCACAATTCTGAGTGTGTCCTTCAGGAGGGAGAAAATTCCTTCCCCTCCTGGATGCTGGGTTTTCCTCCTCCCTGAGGAACTTCAATCCTCAGTGATGGCTTTTGCAGTGACTGGAGCTGAGCAACTTGAGTGGGGATGGCTGGAATGAGTGAAAATAATCAGAAAAAAAAAAAAATCAGGAAGAAAAAAATCAGAAAAAAAAAAAAAAAAAACCAACAACCAAACCAAACAAACAAACAAAACAAAACAAAAAAAAAAAAAAAAAAAAAAAAAAAAAAAAGAAAAGGAAAAAAAAATCAGAAAAAACCCCAGGTTTTTAAATTTTGATTGAAATTAAACCCTTTGTGTTTGTGCTGGTGGGAGTGGTGGTGATTGGAAACTCAAGGTAGCAGAGCTGGGAGGTTTTTTGCCACTTTCATGTTCACACACCTGGCTGGGGCTGAGGCATCAGGACATCTCATTTTTCCTGGGAATGGCACCTCAGGCATGAATACAACATGAATCCTCCCAGCTGTGCCAAAATTCAGGATTTCTCACCATGCAGGTGAGGCCAGGACTGACAGCAGCAGCAGGAGAGGTGACAATTCCACTTGTCCTCATGGAAATGGGTTCTGGAGCCAGGTCAGGACCTGTGCTGGGATTTTTCTGCCTCCAGAGTCCCAGAGCAGCTCTGGCTGATTCCTATTCCAACCAGCACTGCTGCTTAATCTTAACTTATGGAGAAAACATATGGAATGGATTGTAAAAAATATTGCTGTACTGCGTGCAGCTCCTGTGTCCCTTTCCTTGGAGCAGGGATATGAAACATCTGGGATGGTTTAGCACAGCCTGACTGGCTGGGCCCAGCTCTCACCCCTGGCCACTGCTCTGTCCACCCTGCAGGTCCTTGGGGAGCATTTGGGAATTCTCCCCAGGGAATGGCATCTGCCTTCCCCAGCTGGAGGAAGTCATGTCCAATCCTTCCCAAGGCTCTCAGCTCACAGGATCCTGGATTGGTCTGGCTTGGAAGGGACCTTAAAGCTCCTCTTGTTCCAATCCCCACCAGGAGCAGAGACACTTCCATTGGAAGCTCCTGCCATCCCAGGCTGGATGGTGTCAAGACCCACTTTTCTGAAATCCTGCCTTTAATCAGTGCAATTTGCTTTAACAAGATAAAAAAATAACCAAAGCAAAGCGATTTTTTTGCTGTTGTGCAGTGATAAATCCCCTGTTAGTGCAGCCTGTCCCGACAGCCCCACTGCCTGATGGAATTAGGTGGGATTTTGGTGCTTGGCTCTGCTCAGCATGGAGCTGGAGGTTCCCTGGGGCTATCAGCACCTCCACTGTGCCCTGGGAGGGGACAGGAAATTTTTGGGTGCCCCATGCTCAGCCCAGCCAAGGGGAATTCACACCTCCTGCAGCTGCCACCCAGAGCCAGCGGGCTGGGACTTGTCCCTCACATCATCCAGGCTGCTGGAGGAGATCAAGAGCTGGACCCACCCTTCCTCCATCCTGGCCTGTCAGAGGGAAAGGAGAGCAGGGGCAGGGTCAGATGAGGACACTGTGGTTTCCAAACACATCAAGAGCTGTGGAAGCTTCTCTGGGTCCCGTCCCTGCCTTGGCCCTCAGCAGCAGCTGGGGCTCTCCCAGCTGGGACAAATATTGCTGGCCCAAAGACCTTGGGTTTTGTTCTTCAGGATATTTTGAGAATCAGGGCTCAGCAGCACCAACTCAGCTCCTCAGGAACATCCAGGGTCTCACAGGAATCTCTGCCAGAGGCTTCCCTGAGCTGCAGAAGATGGAGAAAATCCATCTCAACCCCCTGAGCTGGGGTGGGGAAAAAGACTCCCTGTCCATGGGGACACCAAAGCTCCTCCAGTCCCTCCCAGCAAGGTGCAGAGCCCAGCTCTGTCCTCTTTCCAGCCCAGATTTATGACTCCAGCACCAATTCTCCCATTCCTTGAACTCACCCACCAGATCTTATGTCAACTGCACATTCCTCCAGTGCCTGCTGTGTTTATTCAGTCCAGCCCCTGGTTTATTCTCCTGAAATATCTGTTTCAATCTCAGGCAAGTTCATTGCAGGTTCCTATTTCCCCAGTGCTGAGCTTAAGGATAAAAGCCCCACTGGACAGCTGAGTAAATGACACCAATAAAGGGCTGTGCTTGGCCTGTGGAACAGCTGAAGGAGATGGAGCAGAACTGAGCTAAAGATGCTCTGATTGATGTATTTGTTGTATTTGATGCTCTGGGCTGGACCCTCTGTCTCTGCTTTCCTGTGGCTTGAGCCAAGTGTCAGTCTGGGTATGGTGAAAAAAACCAACATTTCTCAATTGTAGCAGGGATTGCTGCTGGGAAAAGTGACTCGTTTACATCTGAGGGCTCAGCATGAGCTGCAAGACCCCTGGGATATTCCAAATGGAAAACATGTCTGTGCTGCCTCCCAAAAGGAGGAAGAACAAACTGCCAAGGCTGAGAGCACAGGCTGTTTCATGGGACCCAGAAGGTTCCTCTGTGTGTGATTGATTCTCCTGCTCAGGCATTTCTCCATGTTTTCCTGGCTTTTAAGTTAAGGGAGAAAAAAGAGCCCAAGCTCAGTGTTGTGGAAGGATTTTCAGTGTGTTTCATGGTGCTGCCTGAGATCCCTCCCGAGAGGTAAAACCCTGTAGTCCATGTGCAGCAGCAAAAGGATGGCAAAACAAGCACAGAGCCTCCTGAAGACTTTGGGAGAGGTTTGGATTCCTCCTCTGAGCTTCCATGAGGCCCTTTATTAGGGCTTTGTGGGTGTGGATGTGTGTTCTTTTGGGGTCTGAGCCAGCTGAGCTCAGTGGGAGCCCTTTGAAAGCGCTCTCCTCTGCCCTGAGCAGGCCCCGGGCTGAGCTCAGACTGGGAATATTGCTGGGGCAGGATTGACTTGGAGGAATGTTCTGTGCAAGGAGCAGCTTTTCAGGGCCTGCTGATAGAAAGCCATTACTGAAGTCATAAATAAGAGCATTGGCACTGGCAGGGGTGAATGGAGTGAGGAGTGCATTAGGAACAGGGGTCATCCAAAGCCAAAACTCAGACAAGAAATGCTTTTAACTCCCAGAGAGCACTCACACACTCTCAGTCCTCCCTGAAACTTTGATTTACATCACCTGGGCAGGCTGCAAGCAGCTTGTTATAAATGTCTGATATATTGGTGGCTCTTTGCAAGTATCGGGATAAATGCTGTATGTATAATGTTAAAATAGCATTTCTATATGGATATAGTCTTTGTTAATAGTAAAAGTTCAACATGAGTTTTTTAGAGATAATATGCTTAAACTACCTGCCCAGTCAAGATAACAGTGATGGGGACCCTGCAGGTGACACAACAATTATCAACACTCAACCGACTGCAAAAGGTCTGGACCACCACCCAAATTAAAAACAATTAAAAAAATAAAACCACAAGCCAAAAACACACATGCTCTAAAAAGGCAGACCCAAGGAGTGGCCATGCTGAACAGTTCCCAGAAACAGCTGACTGTGCATGAAGGTCTATGAATATGTAACAAATAAATAAATTGTAAAAGGTATTTAAAGGGGTGTTCCCAAAGCAGGGTGTGCTCCTGGCAGCATGCCAAGCACCCGGCCCTTTTAACCCTTTGCTTTATGTTTTGTCTCCTATTGGCTTTTTATTTAACCTTTTAACTCTCCCAGGACAGTGAACCGTGTTTTTCACACAGCTGATGTGGCAGGGGGAGCTGAGGCAGTGTGAGCACTGCACTGAGGGAGTTTTGAGGGTTTGTTTTTTTTTTTTGCACAGAGGGGTAAATATTGAAGTGCTGGAGCAGTGAGGGAAGTCCCCACTTGGGTGTGGTGGCAGCACCTTGGGGACAGGGCCCTTGTCCTGTGCTGGGCTCCACAGCTGCTCTCGCTGTTCCTGGCCTTCCCTTCATGTCAGCCGTGCCAAACCTTGAGTGGAACCATCTGATAAAAGCTGGAATTGTATCAAAGATGGGATTTGAGCACAGCAATTCAGCCTCAGCTGCAGGCCAGAGCCACCATCTGCTCAGCGTGTCCCGGCCTGCTCCTGGTGAAGGCCGTGCCCAGCATCCCTGAGCGCCCCAAAACAGCCCAAATCCTCCTTTTCCCTGCTCTGGGGAAAGATTCTGGGGTTTTGTGGGTGTGAAAAACACAGTTCACTGTCCTGGGAGAATTAAAAGGTTAAATAAAAAGACAATAGGAGACAAAACATAAAGCAAAGGGTTAAAAGGGCCGGGTGCTTGGCATGCTGCCAGGTCTGCTTTGGGAACACCCCTTTAAATACCTTTTACAATTTATTTATTTGTTACATATTCATAGACCTTCATGCACAGTCAGCTGTTTCTGGGAACTGTTCAGCATGGCCACTCCTTGGGTCTGCCTTTTTAGAGCATGTGTGTTTCTTGACTTGTGGTTTTATTTTTTTTTTATTGTTTTTAATTTGGGTGGTGGTCCAGGCCTTTTGCAGTCAGTTGAGTGTTGATAATTGTTGTGTCACCTGCAGGGTCCCCATCACTGTTATCTTGACTGGGCAGGTAGTTTAAGCATATTATCTCTAAAAAACTCATGTTGAACTTTTACTATTAACCAAGACTATATCCATATAGAAATGCTATTTTAACATTATACATACAGCATTTATCCTTGCATTTAGCATTTATATTATATATAATATACATATATAATATAATATAATATAATATAATATAATATAATATAATATAATATAATATAATATAATATAATATATATTATATTATATTATATATAATATAATATAATATAATATATTATATAATATATTATATTAATATAATATAATATAATATAATATAATATAATATAATATAATATAATATAATATAATATAATATATATATTATAGCATTAGCATTTATACTTGCAAAGAGCCAACAATATGTCATGCATTTATAACAAGGGTGTCAGGAAGAGGAGAAGGAGCTCCCATGTTGCAGAGCTCAGGGAAATGTCAGAACATGGTCAGGGCACCAGAGGGATTGGTTTATAGGGCAGAATTAGGGCTTGGATCTGCAGCTTGGCTCAGGCAGAAAATCAACCTGGAAGGATTCCAAGGGTGTGAGCACAGAGAACTGAAGGGAAAGATGTGGAATTGGACTTCAGGTGTGACTGGAGCACAGAAAATGTAGGGAAGAGGGAAGGTGCAGAACAAAGCGAGCCTGATCAGCCTCTGGCCCAGTCTCATCTTATTGCCATGAAAAGCCCAGAAAATAGAGATTTTAATTGAGCTAACTGCTTCGTTTATTTTGTTGAAGTGACATTAAACATCACCACTTTTTTCCAGCTGGCTTTGGAACTTGCAGAACAATCATTCAGGGTTTTTTGTGCAGCCCTCTGCACAGCACCGTGAATCATGCAGTTTTAGGAGTAGACATAAATATAGATATTAAACCAGAGGATATGGAAAAATTACTGGATTTTCCACAATAAATTGGCAAGAAGGCAGGATCCGTACTCTAAGAGATTTTAGTCTCCAACATGTGTGATTGTGGAATCTCATCTATTTTTCATCTTTGACTGCCCAAATCTCTGCTGGCATAAAAAAGAACTCTGTGAGAACAGCTACACTTTATCTTAGCCCAGAGTTATTCCTTAAAAACCTCTGCATATTCTTACATCATGCCCTGGGAAGCTGTCACTAATTAGGGACAGATGAATCAATCCAGATAAAATTAAATCCTGGTTCAACTTTTGCCCCAGTTTCTCCTTTCCTGCCGCCCACAGGAGCCTGGAGTGCCTGACTTGTTCTCACGTCTTTGGTTGTGTTTTGGTGCCTGGAATTTTTTGGGAATACAGGGATGGGATGCTTTTGTCCTATCTAAAAAAAAAAAAAAAAAAAATAAAAAAAAAAAAAAAAAAAAAAAAAAAAGAAGCTATGCTTGTTTCAGCAGAGAAACCTCAGACTCAACAAGCCTCAAGGGGAGGTGAATAGAAACCAAAGTTTTACATTGCAGAAAAAAAAAAAAAAAGAAAAAAAAAAAATCAATTTGCATTAATCAAAAACCTCTTAAGAGATTTCCAACGTGGCTTTTCCATACTCAAGGAGTCTCAGAGTCTCTGCTGGTGTCTAATCCAACAGATCTCCCACTGATACCCACCAAAGCTCCCCTCTTGGAGGTTCCTTCATCAAACCCATCACCTGTGGTCCAAGGAGCGTGGCCTGTGCAATGACATCCAAGGCAAAGCTTGGCATGTCAGCAGAAGTGCATTTAGAGCTGATTTATGGTCGGGTGTGAGAGTGGAAAGTGGGCTGTGCAGTGTTAGGATGGACACCAGCAGCTTTTCCCTCAGCCAGGCTGAACCCCCAGGCTTCCTGAAACTCATTTATCACTGTGTTCCCAGTCTGAGAGGAATTCTGCATTCCACAAACTTTCTGGATTCAGGGAAGGCTCCAGTTGCTTCCCTGACCAGGATTTGCTCCTGCACAAATCCCTCAATCAAATATCCACAGCAATTTTCCCTTTGGGACAGAAGGTTGAGGGGTTCTCCTGAACAGCCAGAACAGGTGACAGTCCCATGGCAAATCCCTTTTACAGCCTGGTTTCCAACACCTTCATTTTTTAACAGGGAAAACTTGATCTTTTTCCCAGAAAACATATGTAGATCTCATTTCTGTGGTGGTTTTTTTTTTTTTTTTTTGGTAAAACATTTTTTTTTGCTCAGAGTGTTTGCAGTTGGGACAGAGAGATGGAGAGAAGGGTTCAGGAGGAGAACTTTTCTCTATGTCCTGATGTTCATGTGAGCCAATGCTTGTGTGATGTTCACAACCAGGATGACTAAAACATCAAAAACTGAGATATTTCCTCCCCAGGTATCCCTGCCCCTGCTTAGTGGGAAAACATCTTGGAATGGGACTCTGGTCTTTTTTTTGGGGGTCATTTTCTATTAAAATTTCCAGCTGGGAAAGACATTACATCCCAAATTTCCACCACTCTTGCCTCTGGGAAGAGGATCTGTTGGAGATGTGCAGGAGCCAGAGATGGTTGAGGGAATTTTGTGCTTCTCATCTTGTTTGGGTTCTGATTTTAGTGCTGGACCTCTCCCTCCTCTCCAAACGAGCTCTGCTTTTTGTAGGGAAGTAAAATGCTTCAGCTCCAGCCAAATCTCCAAACAAATCTGTTTGAAGGTTCCTGGTCTGGGAGTGATTAATCCAAAGTGGAGGAGGGGAGAGAGAAAAAAAAAAAAAAAAAAAAAGAGAGAAAATCAAGATAAGAAAACCCTTCTAGCAGGGATATTGCAATTATTCCAGGTTTAATTTATGAACTCTCTGGCCTCTTTTTGGTGTGCTCATCTTGGGTTTGTCTGTGGTGAACAACGAGCCTTTCAACAAAGCCAGGAGAAACTGAAGCTTGGGTCAGGCTGTCACAAATATTTTCATTCTTGTGATGGCCTCAAAGACCAGCAGAAAACACCCAGTCCCCAGGCCAGGGCTGCAGCCAAGAGGGAACAGGACACAATCCCATGGGCCCAAGGCAACCAGGGATTAAAAACCACCCTGGGGACAAGTCCAGCAAGGGCTCTGGCTATGAATTAAATCAATTAAAGTGTTTTCAAAACACCCTCCACAAAATATCTTGGCTTCCTCCTTGGTGAGTCAAGTGAAGAGCAGCAGGAGCACGTGGCCACCATGACAGAGTTTCATTCATTCTGGGGATGCTTTGTTTGCATGGAAAGCCTTCCATAAAAAGCAGAGCAGTGCTGGGATGTGCAGGCTCCATCCCTGCTGGGGCAGGGAACAGCTTTTCCACGGCTGGAGGGAAGAAATCCAAGCTCCAGTTCCAGCCCTGTCGTCTGCAGGAGAGGCCACAGCTCCTTAGCTGCCCCTCCCCTCCCTCTGCCAGCACCAGGGATGCAGGAATTGGCACAGGGATGCAGGAATTGGCACCAGGGATGCAGGAATTGGCACCAGGATGCATGCAGGAATTGGCACAGGGATGCAGGAATTGGCACCAGGGATGCTGGAATCAGCACCAGGGATGCAGGAATTGGCACCAGGGATGTGGGAACTGGCACAGGGATGCAGGAATCAGCACCAGAGATGCAGGAATTGGCACCAGGGATGCAGGAATTGCAGCACCAGGGATGCAGGAATCAGCACCAGAGATGCAGGAATTTGCACCAGGGATGCAGGAATCAGCACCAGAGATGCAGGAATTTGCACCAGGGATGCAGGAATTAGCACCAGGGATGCTGGAATTGGCACAGGGATGCTGGAATCAGCACCAGAGATGCAGGAATTGTGTCCCAGCCCCTGGTAAAGCCATCAGAGGGGATGGTTCAGTGTTGGGGCAGCTGTTCCAGCCTGCTGTCTCAGAGGCTGCTCATGCAGAGCTCAAATTTTCCATCCATCCCTCCAAGCTCTGCTCCCTGTTTCGGGGTCTGTCCCTGCTCTGAGCCTGATGTCAAACCTCTGTTTTACAAAATTCTGAGGAAATCTCCAGCCAGGTTTTTTCCCTGGGTAATTTTCTTGGTTGGGAAGGATTTTGCTGCTGTGTGTTTTGTTACCAAATCCTGCCAATGTGGGAGCAGATTGTTCCCAGCCAAGGACAGAGGATGCAGGGATGATCATCCTGCCCTCACACCCAGCCTGGCACATTCCTGGGCTCACAAGCAGAGCCTGGAAGGTGAATTTTGTCAGGATCCTTGCAGAGAAAGCCAGGCTCCTGAAGAGGGAGGCTGTGGGGCCATCCCTACCACCCAGGGAGAATCTGTATGCAAAATGAATAATTTATTTTTCTTCCATCACTCTTAAAATGCCGGCAGCCCACAGGGTGGTCCAGAGAGATGGGAACACACAGGGTTAAAAACAGTCCTGGCTCCACTAAAACTGATTGCAAAACCCCCTTTGGCTGGAGTGAAGCAATTTTGCCACCACCCTCCCCAGTTCTGCCTTCCCAGAAAGGTGAAGGACACGCTGGGGAGTTGCAGTCAGAGCCGTGCAAGGAATGCAGATGGTTTCTTGGGAATCTGCTCCTGCAGCAGCCTCAGCCCTCCTGCAGCCCTGCCTTGCAGCTTTGCTCTTGACAATCCTCAGGGGAGCTCATTTATAAAGCAGGAATGCTCACCCAAAATTCTCTCTCCTGTGAGCTGGGAAGTGGAAGGAAAAAGCAGGAGAGACCTTTGAGGAAGGCAGGGACCCATGGAGTCAGGGCACAGGGGTTGTTTGCTGCAGCAAAGCCAGGATCTTACCTCTGGATTTGCTGCTGGCTCTGCCCCAACTCTCTCCAGAGAACTCCAGTTGTCCTATTTTTGGTTTAGGCTGCAGGCTCTGCCTGCAAACCTGGGCTCAATTATTTGGGTAGAGCAAGCTGGAAGTTGACCTGCAGGTGCAAAGAAAAAAATGTTAATAAACCAATTGTGTCTCTCCAGCAGAGAAACAGAAACAAAACCTGAATCAGTCACGGAAATTTTGCAGAGCAGAGGTGTTTGCAGAAGCACTGGGACTAATGTGAATGATTGAGAAATTAGAGTTGTCTGTTCTGAGACAACTTAGAAATAAATGCATAAATTAATGGGAGTTTGATGAGAAGGTTTTAATCATTTTTACAGAGAGCTGCGCACAGACAGCAGCTCCTTTTTCTGGCTGGGTAAAAACTGTGTTATTCTGATGTTAAGATGCCACTGAAGGGGAATCAGGGTGTGAGGGGAAGGCTCTGGAAAGTGAACACATTTATTCAGGATGGATAAATCCCTTGTGGTAAGCAGATTTCTCTAATCCCCCTCTCTCATGGTGTAACTCCTCCGATGGTATCAGATCTTTGCTAGAACCAGCGATTTTTCCTACCAATTACCCACCAGTTCCAGCCCATCTCCCTCTGAAATAACAGCAAAGACATTCATGTCAGATTCCAATCAGATGATTGGGAATTTATTGCTGAGATGATCCCTGCAGCCACGGTGATGACTGGGCTCAGAAGGATTTTAGGACATTATTTCCCTGCACTCCTTTTTGTGCCTGTGGCTGCAGACCTGCTCCTCCACGGCCTTTTGGGGAGTTATTTCTGCACCAGGATGGACATTTTTCACCAGGTTTTATTCCTCCTTGCTCAGAAAACAAGAGAAGGACAATTAAATCCATCACAGGGATGGATTTGGATGGGGTTTGTTGTACTTGGCACCCTGTCAGCAGCAGGGCCTGCCATGAAAAAGGTGCACGTTTCAGGGGCTTTAATCCTTGCTGAAGAGCCATGCAGGGTGTTCAAAATGAGCTGCTCTGCTTCTGAAGCCGCTGAGGAAATGCAGTTTGAAGATGGGCTCCCTGCTGCTGCTCAGCTCCAAGATTTGGGTTCTTCCCTTCCCTTCCCTTCCCTTCCCTTCCCTTCCCTTCCCTTCCCTTCCCTTCCCTTCCCTTCCCTTCCCTTCCCTTCCCTTCCCTTCCTTCCCTTCCCTTCCCTTCCCTTCCCTTCCTTCCCTTCCTTTTCCCTTTCCCTTCCCTTCCCTTCCCTTCCCTTCCCTTCCCTTCCCTTCCCTTCCCTTCCTTCCCTTCCCCTTCCTTTCCCTGAAACTTCCCTGAAACTTCCTGAAACTTCCTGAAACTTCCCTGAAACTTCCCTTCCTGAAACTGAAACTTCCCTGAAACTTCCCTGAAACTTCCCTTCCCTGAAACTTCCCTGAAACTTCCCTGAAACTTCCCTTCCCTGAACCTTCCCTTTTCTAGAAATGAGTGCTGTGGTTTCATCTGGAGCTGTTCAGTGGCAAAGGTGGATCAAAGGGGAAGATTCCCAGCCCAATAAATTTGGCTGGTGGTAAAGCAGGTTGGAATCTCATGGTTCAGGTCAGGCTTTTGAATAATCCCAAGCATCAGGAGCCACTTTGCTTCACCCAGCCCAATTCAGACCAGTGACAGCAGCAAGAAGCAAAGCAGAGCCAGGGAAATCCCCAAATTGCTGCTTCTGCTGGAGAGGAAAAACAATCTGATGGCTTTTAGCAGCCCTACAAAGCCTGAACACCTCAAGACAGCCCCAGCAGATCTTCCCAGACAGTTTTTCTCTCCAAGCCAAACTCTTCAGTGCCCTTTTCTCATTAAGGATCATCTGTTGGATCACTCTGAGGGAGCAGTGGGATGTCCAGAGCTGTCACTCTCACCTCACACCAGCCACTGCCAGAGATGCTGTCATGCTCCAAGGGAAGAAAATAGAGCTGAGAATGCAGATTTATGGTTTATTTATGCAAAAACCTGATCTTTAAAAATCTGAGACAGTACCTTGATGGTGTCCTAACAAGAAAGGGCAGAGGGCACTTCCCAGGATTTATAACCAGCTGGAAGTTTGAAGCCTGGCTGTTTTTCCCATTCCCAGAGATGCAGTCAGGGTTACCATGCCTTTATGTCATTAAAACCTGGGTGGATTTTTGGGTTTGGGCACAGGAAGACAATTTCCCAATGGAAGTGCTGCCCCTTTTCTGAGTTCTGTGTTTAGTTCAGCTGCCTGAAACTCAGAATACTGAAATTTAAGGATCATCATTCTCCTCCAGCTGGGCCTCATCTCCAATATCTCACTGAGAGAAAAGTTCAAGGTGTTTAAAAGCAAGATCCTTTGTTAAATTTATAGAGATGCAGATTTTACTGTATCTAAAAGTGACCAGGGAGCAAATGTTTGATCTGGGTTCAGCCTTTCCCCCACTTTATTGGAAGACAGTCACATTTGGGGCTCTGCAGTCTGGATCTAATACACAGCACAGCATTAATAGATGTTGGAAAGGGTTGCTACAAGCTATTACTGAGGCAAAGTAAAAGAAATCAGATGTTTATGTACAATTATGCTTTTGTACAGAGCCGTGGCCAGGGGAGAGCAGAGACAGTAAAAAGGAAAAGTGCCTTTTTCCATTTGGGGACGGCATAGAGATGGAGGGATAAGGACAAGGAGGGAAAGCACCAGGGGCTCAGGTTTCCCTCACATCCCTCTGGAACAAACAAATCCCAAATCTGCTGACTCTGCCTCAGGGAGGGCAAAAGGGGTTTTGCTGTGGTGCCCCTGCTGAGTTTTGTGTCAGGAGTGGAAGTGCAGGCCCAGCCCTCACCCTGCCCTCGGTGACACCGTGTCCCACCCATGGCACGGGCAGCAGCCCCTGCTCTGCTCCCTGCTGGCTGCAGCAGCAATAATTCAATTTTCAGACACTCTGCTCTACTCCTGCACCAACCCTCTGGCTCTCTAACCCACCCTGCAGCCACTGAGATCTCCAAGGTTCATCTCCACTTTCACCCTGGGGCTGACAACGTTTTCCTGTGGCCAAATTTCCCTGTGCACACCTGGAGCAGCTCCATCCAAACCCCCTCACAGAGATTCCCCAGGCAGGTTTGGTGCTGAGCCAGATCCCATCGAGGTGCTGGCCATGCCCAGTGTCCCTCATGGCACCCGAATTTAGGGACAGAGCCACTTGTGGCCCTTGGGAGCAGGACTGGTGTGTCATTGGGGAAAAAGAGACGAGTCACAGCAGAGAGGGACAAGTCACAGCAGAGAGGGACAAGTCACAGCAGAAAGGGACATGTCAGAGCAGAAAGGGACAAGTCAGAGCAGAAAGGGACATGCCACCAGCAGAAAGGGACAAGTCAGATAGAAAGGGACAAGTCACAGCGTAAAGGGACATGTCAGAGCAGAAAGGGACAAGTCAGAGCAGAAAGGGACATGCCACCAGCAGAAAGGGACAAGTCAGAGCAGAAAGGGACTAGACACAGCAGAAAGGGACAAGACACAGCAGAAAGGCACATGCCACCAACAGAAAGGGACAAGTCAGAGCAGAAAGGGACTAGACACAGCAGAAAGGGACATGTCAGAGCAGAAAAGGATATACCACCAGCAGAAAGGGACAAGTCAGAGCAGAAAGGGACTAGACACAGCAGAAAGGGACATGCCACCAGCAGAAAGGGACATTTCATGGCCTGCAGTTGCCCTCCCCACAGTCCCAGCTGTAAAAAACCCCTCCAGCATCCCCAGGAAAGTTCCCATCGCCAGCGCCCGGCCATCCACGCAATCTGTGGGAGGATCAAGGCAGAGAGAGGAGAAGGGGGGAGAGATAAACAATTTCCTACACAGTTGTGGCTCAAGCCTGTCTTACAAGAAACACATGGTCCCTGACACAATATTTAGCTCTGCTGTAACATGGTCCATTTGGAGGCTGGTGGCTGTGTGGAGAGCTGTAGTAAAACATTCCTTGCTGGTAACACAGACAGAAAAACCCAACCCCAGGAGGAGTGATTTGGGTTAACTCCATAAAGGCTGGAGAAGGGGATGGAGGGAGGTTCCTCAGCATCTCCTCAGCATGAGGAAAACCCAAATCCATTGGTTTGAAAGCTTGTCCTGATGGGTGGTGACCCCTTGGCTTTGCCCCATTAGACCCAGAGGAGAGGAGTCCTTGAGGCTGGAATTTTTCCTTCACTGCACTGTTCTCTGCTCAGAAAATAGTCCTGGGGAGGATCACTGTGTTACGCCAAAAAAAAAAAAAAAAAAAAAAAAAAGCCCTTTTTATTATTATTTTTATTCAACTTTTGTGCTCATTAGCTCAGGAACTTACAGTTGGAGTTGTCACTGGGCTCCTCCTGCCAACATCTTGCAGGGCTTCACGGGAGTTACATCATTTGGCCTCGGAGGAGCAGCTAAGTGAAAACACATTTGGGTTCTCTCGTGTTGCTTGGGCTCCTTTTCCCCCTCTCCCTGGATTCCCAGGGCAGAGCAGGAGGTCAGGCAGCTCTCAGTGTCCCTGCAGCACAGGGATCCTTTGGGATATCACATCCCATGGGCACTGCACTCCCACAAACCATCCCAAATCCTCCTGCAGATCTGCTGCAGTCCTGGGTGAAAGCATAAAAACCCGAGTTTTTAAATCATTCTTCCTGCTTAGGTTTTCCCTGAGATTTCTCCTGGAGCTGTGTCCTTCCCCTCCCAGCTCACCCCGAGCCAGCGTGTCCCAGCACTCTCTGCCCTTCCCACTCCTTCTCCTTCTGCTCTGCACACAGGCTTTGCTTTGCCCAGACATTTTAATTGAGGGATTGAAAACACTCCCAACACCAGCCCAGTCCTGGCATAACCAAGGGCAAATCAGATCCCACAGCAGGAAATTTGTTGGTGATGTAGCCTGAATTTTTCCCTGACCATGACAGGACTGTGCAGTGACAGCTTTACCTACAATGGCTTCATTTGTTCCTCAATTATCCATTTAAAAAAATTCCAGTGGTGCCTGACACCCAGCCTTGCACACCAGAACTCTTGTGGGGCACTGGAGCTTTTCTAACCTCAAAGCCAAGGAGGAAAGGGATGATAAAGCAAAATGAGCATCCCATTGCAGGCTGGAGAGGATTTTTAATTGTGGGCTGGCAGCCACTCATGCTCTGCTGTGCCCAGCACAGGGGACTTGGGGACTTGCTGGGAGCTGGGTCTGGAGCTTCCCCACCAGTTTTGCGTGTCAGTGCAACCCCAGCTGCTCCTCTCGCTCGTGCCTCGACGAGCTGCTGAGGAATAGCTCAGCATTTATAAAAATAAAGCCAAGAAGCTGTCCCAGCAGAGGCCACCCCAGCGAGCTCCCTGCCACCCAGGTCAGCAGCTGGACACGGGGAGCTCTTGGAAAGGAGCAGCCCCCACCAGCACACCCAGCCCCTCTGCCTGCATCTGCTCCACTCCATGACACCCACACCAGCCTTTCCTCTGGGCTGGGGACTCGCTGATGGCTTTGAATTAAATTTATGGTCATGGTCCATTTATTATTTTTTCTTTTCTGTCCATCAGTGTTCAGTCATGAGGAAGCAATTCCTTGTGAGAGTGCCCTGAGCGTGTCCTGCTCCGGGGTGGGTTTCTCCTGCAGGATGTGGCTGCACTGACTCACTGGCCCATTTGTTTCTGAATAAAGCAAGTAAAGTTTTGCCTTAATAACCAAGTAAAAAGAGCAGGGCTGGCCAAACCCCTCCTAAAATAGTCAAAGGCAAGTCTGAGTTAGCCACTGTGTTTGCCACCAAAAAAATTTTTAGTTCTGCTGCTGGATGCAGTAAGCTCCCAGGAGCCCCAGGGAGCTGCAGGAGTCTGGGGAGAGGGGCTGATCCTTGGAAGAGCTCCGTGAACATCCTGCAGCACCTCAGCCCTGTCCCTCCTCCCTGGGGACGAGAGAGAAATGGGAAACATCTTCCCCATCCTTGGCATCGATGGCACCGACTCCAAGGAGCCTCCTGAGCATCCCCGGGCGCGGCTGCGGGAAAAGGCAGCCGTGAGCTCCACCTAGTGATGCCAGCAGAGGGCCCGGGGCTGTCCCCTCTGCGGGGACACACCGGCCCCAAAATCCCCGCACAAAGCAGGCTGGGCTGGGTTTGGTACCGCTGAGCTGCGCCTGGGTCCTGCCATGGGTTGGTGTCCTGGTTTGAAGGACAGGTGTCTGCCTATAAAGGCAGAAGCTTCTCTTTGAAATGGAGAATGGAAACCCCCCCTCCCTCCTAATTATTATAATTTTGAAATTAAGGGGCTCTCAGGCAAGGATATAGGAATTAGGAATAACAGTTCTTTACTGGGAAAATTAAAATAGAAATGCAGGATTACAAAGAACAATCCCAACCCTGCCAGAGTCAGAATCCAAGCTGACACCCGTCAGGCAGTCAGGGTGTTGGCACAGTCCCATTCCATGGTGGCTGCATCCTCCTGCAGTGGCAGATGTGGCTCAGCTGGAGCAGTGCTCCTGGAGAAGGTGCAGTTTCCTCTGAAGGTGCAGGGATGATGTGGAAAGGTCTGGCTTTCCTCTGGAATGCAGTGGAAAGAAGGTGCCTTGGTGTCCAAAATGTCAGTTTTTCTCTGGGTAGGAAAGGCTTGGCTCCTCCCCTGGCTGGAGCATCTCCCATGGGATGATGGAATTTTATCAGCCATGCACTCCTAACACAAAATATTCCTGGGTTTTTCTTTTCTCCCTATTCCAGCTGAGGACATGCCACACACCTTTTCCCACATACCTGAAGCACACCAGGGGACAGGCAGGCAATTTGTGGATCGTGGCTCTAGCACAGATCACTGGAGTTAAAATAGCAGGAAGGGATTTTGGGAATTTGGGAAGGGATTTTCAGTCTCACTCTTCAGGGTTTCGGTAGATCTGCTGTTCCTAAAGACAGGGATGAGACTCACTAGGGGCAGGAACACACAGCAGCAGAATCTGGCTGCTGCCAGAGACCCAGATGGGTTTAAGGTCTCGTTTAACCTGGATTTCCTGGGCAAGGTTTGGCTGTGTCCCTCAGCCCTGCTGCTGAACACCAGCTCATTTTTAGGGTGTGTCTGATGCCTTCAGCTTCTCCTCTGTGAGAAACGAGGGCTTTGAAAGGACAAATGCCAGATCCAGAGACTTCCACTTCCCAGGTGGTTTGGGGACAGTGGGGGTGGGGAATGTCTCTGTTCAAACCTGTGAAGGGAATGGGGAATGTGCCAGGGAGGCTCCCCCAGAGCAGGGCTGCTGCCCACACCCCAAACCCCGAGCTGTGCTCCCTGCCAGCCCGGCTCCATCTCTCCCCTTTTAAAGGAGTACACAGCCTGCTCCCAGGCTGGGCTGAAGATCAGTTTTCCCTGTATGCAGAGGCCCTCTGGCCCTTTCCTAGGTGAGCTCAGCAAGCACAAATGTCCTCCCTAAACAACAGCAGAGAGGAGACAGCTGGATCCGAACGCGCCCGTCCTGCTGCACGCTCCCTTTCCAGTGAGTCATAAAAGTTCCTTGGCAGCTGCCTGTGTGTCTCTAACTGGGATCAGGTTAGGGGCAGAGTGGAGAGCTGAGGATGGAAAATATGTGTTGAATTTACTCCTCTGTCCCACTGCTGATCCCAGGGCTTGGGAACGCTCCTCTGCCACACGCCAGCTCCTCCCCGAGCTCTCTGGGGTTTCTCATCCCTCCATTCCCTGTCCTTCCATCCTCTCCTACGTGTCCCTCTGCATTCCCACCTGGAAGGAAGGCAGGAACATGTTGAGGGGGACAAAGAGGCAGCCAAGGTGCCAGTGGGGACAGCAGGCTGCAGGCACTCAGCACAGCTCAGGCCACAAAAAACACCTGAGGACTGTGGCTTTTCCATCTTTTTTTTGGTCTGAGCAGCACCAACAGGCAAAAATTCCCATTCCTTGTCTGCAGCACCTTCCTGTCTCTCCCCAGGAGCCCTGACTGGTGCAAGGTGTGGTGACAACTCCCAGACTGCTGTTGGGTGCTGCTGGGAACCAGGGAAAAAGCAGCCTTGAAGCATTGCTTTTCTCATCCTTCAAAAGGATAAGAAATTATCACAATGATTATGCACCTGCAGGGTGGTGAGAGCCGTGTGTCTTGTGATATTTTGCACAAAGCATGTTTTCAAAGAGGTGTTGCCTTCTTGGACCAATGAGTCTTTTCTATTTTGTTTTTCACAATCTATCCTATATATATGCCACGGCTTTTCAATAAATGGCTCTTTCTTGCTGCCTGGAAGGAGCTGTGTTGCTGTGTTCTTTCACCCTTCCCTTGTTCTGTCTCTGAGAAAGATCCCCAGCCTGGAAAAGGTCTGGGCTGAAGCTGAGAAAGACAACAGCCTGGGAAAAAAAAATATATTTGGTTTTTCCACGAGCCTTCAGCAGTGTCCACACCAGACCTGGCTCAGCCTGGCTGGGTGTTGGACCAGGGGATGCTCCCACTGCCTCCTGACCCTCCCCTGCTCCATGGGTGTGGAAATTGGAGCTGGATGTGCCCATCCCAGTGGGAAACACCCAGGGGAAAATGCTCCCAGTCCTCTCCAGGCTTTGTTTTACCTCAGGAAAAGTGGCAGGGCTTGGGGGAAACTCAGTGTTCCAGCCCAGGAGTCTCAGCACCCACCCAGCAAAGGGAAGAAGGATCAGCACAAAGCCCTTGGAAAGAGATTCCCAGGAAATGGAGTTCCTGAAATCCTGGAGGAAATGGAGCTCTTGGCACGGAGCAGGGCTGTGCTTTTTCATAGATCTGTGTTTGGTTGGGAGGAAGAAAAGCCCCTCTAAGGAGCCTCTGCTGTCAAGGCAGAAAGCAGCACCCTGGTTTGAGCAGAGCCTGGAATAAGGAGGGAAATTCTCCCAAAAACATGAGGAGAAGCTGCCAGATCCCCTGTGCAGCCCTGCCCTTGTCACAGCATCCGAGCCCTCAGTCCCAGCAGCAGCTCAGGCACTGCTGCCACGTCTGCCTCCATCCCACTCCCAAAACACAATCCAGCACAAAAGAAACCTTGGGAAGCCCCCCCACCCAGCACCCAGAGCCACCAGGCAGATCCTCTCCAGCCAAAAAAGCTGCTGGTTCTTCTTTTCTCAGCCATTTCTCTGCCTGAAGTGGACACTGAGAAAGGAAAAAGTGAGAAATGAGCGGAGAGTGCTGGGCCTGCAGATGTGTGGGGCCTCCCTGCCAAAATCCCTGCTCGCTCCTTCCCCTGCATCCCAGCTTGAGGAAAACTTCCAGGGGCTCCTCGGGGTGTGAGGTCACATTTTCTACTTTTTCTGCTGCAAATGGGGAAGTGGCCAAGGCCAGGTTGGAAAGAGTTTGGAGCAAGCTGGGATAATGGAAAGTGGAGATGGAATGGGATGAGCTTTGAGATCCTTCCCAAAACCAGTCTGGGATTCTGTGCTGTGTCCATACAAATCCCATTTCTTGTGGAAAGAAAGAAGGAGCAGGAAGGAGCAGGAAAAGGGGAAGGAAAAGGGGAAGGAAAAGGGGAGAAGGAAAAGGGGAGAGGGAAAAGGGGAGAAGGAAAAGGGGAGAAGGAAAAGGGGAGAAGGAAAAGGGGGAAGGAAAAGGGAAGGAAAAGGGGAGAAGGAAAAGGGGAGAAGGAAAAGGGGAGAAGGAAAAGGGGAGAAGGAAAAGGGGAGAAGGAAAAGGGGAGAAGGAAAAGGAGAAGGAAAGGGGAGAAGGAAAAGGGGAGAAGGAAAAGGGGAAGGAAAAGGAAAAGGGGAGGGAGAAGGAAAAGGAAAAGGGGGAAGGAAAAGGGGGAAGGAAAAGGGGAAGGAAAAAGGGGAAGGAAAAGGGGAAGGAAAAGGGGGAAGGAAAAGGGGGAAGGAAAAAGGGGAAGGAAAAGGGGGAAGGAAAAGGGGAAGGAAAAAGGGGAAGGAAAAAGGGGAAGGAAAGGCAGATCCCTGCAGGGAGGATCCCTGTGGATGCTCTCTCTGGGGGATGTTTGCTGCAGCCTCAACTCCTCTGTGGTTTTTTTTAAGCATCCTCCTCCTGGGGTGTGAA
The DNA here is from genome assembly GCA_030060385.1 of Muscicapa striata striata. NCBI lineage: Eukaryota > Metazoa > Chordata > Aves > Passeriformes > Muscicapidae > Muscicapa > Muscicapa striata. The sequence continues at coordinate 1,032,785 of JAREIS010000026.1, read as the reverse complement.
GCGATCACCAAAGGAACTCTGCCCTCTCCCAGCTCTCACTTTTCCCTAAGAAAATAAATTTGGCTCTCCATCAAAATCCTGAAATTTTTTAAAAACCCTCATTTTTTAAAGTTAAATTTTTCACTGATTTTTGGCATTCAGAGGAAAACTTCAAATCGAAAATATCTCTGCAGAAATCCTGAAGTCGTTTTTTTGACAGAAAAGTTGGTGCTGCTAAAATTTCTAGTGGGGAAAAAAAAAAAAAGTATTGAAGAGCCATCCCAGCTGATCCTGGAGCACCACAAGAGGCTCACAGAGCTTGATCAGCTCAGGAATGAGAGATTTTCCCTTTCCAAGAAGAAGGACTGAAACAAAACCTGTGGTTCTCTAATTTTAGGACACTTTCTCTAACAGATGAGAATTTCCCCCAGGCAGTGAGAAATCACTGCTGGGGCAGGATGTTGAGTAATGGGGACCATTGGGTTGATTTAAGATTTTCTCAGCAATTTTACAAGCCTTCAATTCCTAAAATAACATTTTTTTTTACCCCAAAATTACTTTTTCCACCCCAAAATTACCTTTCCTACCCCAAAACAACCAGCCCTGCCACCACTCAGCAGCCACACTCTGTCAGGAGCCACAAGAGGGCATTAGATTTGTATTTTTTCCCTATCCAAAGAAATCAAAGACATTTCCTCGATCCTAGTCCATTTCCCAGTGCCCAGGTAGGACTGTGGAAATGTTTAGTGAATCTTAAAGCCTTAATAAGGCAGCTTGGCTTCCTTTCCATTCTTGCAATTTGGTTTTTGTTGCCTCTGTGGAATAAGAGGAAAGGCAGGGAGTGGGAAAAGCAGAACATTTTGAAAATAATGAAAAACAAAAACCCAAGCCACAACATTTCCAGTTCCTGCAGGAATTGAATGACCATGAAATAAATTGAATAAATGCTAAAAAAAAAAAACTTTTGAAAATGCAAAGGAAGCAGGTTCAGGGGGTTTGTTGGCATCCAAGGATTCCTCCTGAGCGTGGATTTCATGGAGATATTTCTTAGCCTGACAACAGCCGTGCTCAGGCCTGGCTGGTGTCACTCCAAAGTGTCCCCCTGTCCTTAGCTGAGGTCAGTCCTCCAGTGAAATGACATTTATAGCACCAGGACCATGTCCTGGGAGTGTGAAGGGACATTTTTCAACCCTAAAGTGCCATTAGACCTCGACCTCTTAATTAAAAAATCATTCAAAGCAGCTGCAAGCCATCAGTGCAAAGAAATCAGCAGAGGCCCTTGCTCTTCAAAGTTGAAGTTTTTCAGCAATATCAGCCCTGAAACAGGTAAAGAAATCAATGTAGAAATCAAGGTGTGTAAACATGAACCTGCCAGGCTGCTGGTTAGAAGAGGAATGTGCTGTTCAAAATGTCACAGCTGCTCTCTGCATCCACAAAGGAGGGAGAACATTTGGTCTGCAAGGACCTAAAAAAAAAAAAAAAAATTTTAAAAATTCAAAACTGGAAGTAATTTAAGGAAGATTTATTTGCTTTTTGTTCCGTGCTCTCCTGGGCTGCCTGACACATTTGGGAGTGGGCCAGAGGGAAACTTCCCAGGGCAGGAGGGAAATGCAGAAGGAGCCAGTCCTGACTTTGCTTTCCCAGCTGAAACTGAGTCCTAGGGAAGGGTGGCACCAAACCCAAGGCAGAGCTGGCCTGGATTTGGCTCATGGTGGCCCTGACCTGGTATCCCCATGTGAGCCAAATCCCTCATGGACTGGGGAAATTTGGGAGTTCAGCATTGTTCCACTGAGCAAATCTCTTCATCCTTAGCCCCAGGATGGTGGAAAATCAGCCCCAGTGTCCTGGTTTGGAGGACAGGTATCTGACAATAAAGGCAGGAACTTCTCTTTGAAATGGAAATTAATGGGCTCTCAGGCAACGAGATGGGAATTAGGAATAACAGTTCTTTACTAGGAAAATTAAAATAGAAATGCAGTACTCCAAAGAACAATCCCAAACCCTGCCAGAGTCAGAATCCAAGCTGACACCCGTCAGTCAGTCAGGGTGTTGGCACAGTCCCATTCCATGGTGGCTGCATCCTCCTGCAGTGGCAGATGTGGCTCAGCTGGAGCAGTGCTCCTGGAGAAGGGGCAGTTTCCTCTGAAGGTGCAGGGATGATGTGGAAAGGTCTGGCTTTCCTCTGGAATCCAGTGGAAAGAAGGTGCCTTGGTGTCCAAAATGTCAGTTTTTATCTGGGTAGGAAAGGCTTGGCTCCTCCCCTGGCTGGAGCATCTCCCATGGGATGATGGAATTTTATCAGCCATGCCCTGGGACTCACTGGCCATGAACAGGAGATCTCTCCTGGAGGGAGGATGGGCTGTGGGAAGATAAAGATGATTGCCCCAGCTGGTTTAAAGCTGGCCCATGAGCAGAGAATATCTCCCACAGAGATCAGGGTCACTGCCCCACCCGGCTTCAGCAGATGGGGACAGAATTCACATTTCTGGTGACATCCTGTATTGCAACCCAAGACACCCAGTTAGGTGGAACATCAGCCCGGCACTCAGGAGGAGCTCAGCCCCAGCGCTGTGCTCATGCCCGAGTGTGTGCAGGTGTCTGGGAGAGCAGTGCTGGAGCTCTGTGTCTGTTCCTTGGGGGATTTGATGTTCTTCCAAGCCATCCTGAGGCTGCCAGGTTCTGCAGCTCCAGGGGAAGCCACAACAACGACGCTCATTAATCAAACGAGCCTCGGGCTCCTGCTGCCAGCACGTGGCTGCCACACATCCACTTCCCCAGCTGGCATCTGCCATCCTGGGGAAAAACGGGTGGATTCCAGCCCAGCAACACCTCCCACAGCAAAAACACCTCCCACAGCACACCCACCCCAGCCAGGCCTGCATGGAGCCCAGGGAACTCACCCAGGATGGAAAATCAACCCCAGCAGGGAGGGCACATCCCTGCCCAGCCTCTTCCCCTGATCCTTTCCTTTCCCAAAGCCACCCTCATCCCTTAAAACACGTTAAGCACTGGCACCTCTGGTGTCTTCTGTGCTCCTCTCCTCTCCCCTCTAATATGATTTATTTTGCAGGCCAGATAATAAGGCTGTTAATTCTTTGGCTCCTGCTGTGAGCAGTTTAATGGAACATGACAAGAAAACAGCGTTTCTTTCGTGGGAGTAATTATTGGCTGACTTTAAGTCTTTACCTACAGCAATAGCTGTGAGAATAGTCCCATTAAAGGCAAGTGGAGACATTAAATCCTTGGAAATTGTGAGTGTTTTTTAAGCTGAAAGACAGCAGAAATGACCAGAGCTGGGACAGTCACCTCAGTGCAGGTGAAATATTTTCCTGAGGGCAGAGTAGCTGCCCTGGCAGTGGCAGAGGATCCATCCTGTGCTGAAGGAGGGGATCAGGGATATCCATTTATTCCAATTGTTCAAGGAGGAGCTTGCTTGTGGGATGCACCCATTTTCCATTAGGAAAATAAAAAATATTTAATGCAAAAAATAAATGAGGGGAGAACAGGGAAAGACAATTAGGATGGAGGAGGTGCGAGAGCCATGGGCAGACACAGCCCTGACCTCGAGGCTGCCTCACACAAATGATTTCCCTCTGCTTTCCCTGCAGGACAGAGCTGGAAAATGCTCCTCAGGCAGGCTGAGTGGATGCAGGTTTGCTGTCGGGGCACTGGTCCCACTGGTTTATTGTGGTGGGGTTGCTCCCATTGCTAGGAGACGCCGTGTTGCTGTTGGCACTGGGATGGATCTTGGCTGTGTCAGAGCCCACATGTGCAGGGGAGGTGACTCATGAGATCTGACTTCCAGGCTGCCTCGAAAATGCTGGAGAAGAACATTCCCTTCTGCTGACACACGGCCATGGCAGCTCCTGACAGACACCCCAGCACCTGCAGAGCTCCCAGATCCGTGGGGAAGAGCCCTGGAGGGACTGTCCCATCCCTGGGAGTGCTCAAAACCAGGCTGGATGGGATTTTGAGCAACCTGGTCTAGTGGAAGGTTGGAAGGTGTCCCTGCCATTAGAACAAGATCTTTCATGTCCCTTCCCCCATAAATCCCCCACAGCTGCAAGATCTCATCACAGCCCCCTTTCCAGAGCTCAAAAAATCTTTGCAACACCAGTGGATTTCCCTTTTTCCCTGGGGATCTTGCAGTAATTACCTGGACATCAGCTGCTCTGTGTGCCCAGCTGAACACAGGTTTTGCCATCACTGTTGGTTATTTGGATAATGTCCCATTGCTGGTGGCCTCCCCCAGCTTTTGGCACCTGAAATTGTGAGGTCCAAGCCCTTGCACATGGTGAAAAAGCCACCCCTGAGGAGCCACGTCCCCGATGTCCCCAAGGCCAGGAGGCAGGGCCAGCGCAGGGCTGGGCTGCAGCTCTGGGAGCCTGGGGGAGTTCAGCAGTTCAGCCAGGGCTGCATGGCTGTGAAACATCTCCAAGCTGCAAAATCAGCCTGGAACAGCCACGTCCCAACCCCTGGCTGCTCTTGAAAGTCAAAATCCCAAGAGCTGATAAAAACCTCAGATCCAACCCCTCTCCAGGAGCTCATTCCACTCTGAGCTGAGACCCAGCACCTCACAGCTCCCACCTCCTGTTTCAGTGATGTTTCACCCCAAAAATCAAAGAGCTGCATGGGTATTTACTCTCACACACTGTCCTGAGGCCCAGGTCTCTGCATCCCCATTCCCTCCTTTGCTCCCCAGTTTTCCACAGCTCCTGGCAGCCTTTGGAGACACAGAGCAGCTGCAAAATGGGTTGTAAGTGCACAAAGCCCTGGTCACTCTCTGAATTACCTCTTGTCCCTGTCCTTAAAAAGCCCTGGAATGTCTCTAACCAGCCCCTCATGTGCCTGCTGGATCCCTGGAGAGTCAGAAATGGCATTCCAGCTTGCACAGATGTCATAAAAGGAGGAAGGAGAAGCTGTTCCTCAAAAGTCACCGTTTGTGGGACAGAAATCCCACAGGAATACTGATTTATGGGGCGCCTCTGACACAACTCATGGGGGTGCTGGATGATGCCTGGCTGCATTTTGGGATGCTCTGGGGATGTGGGACCTGCTCTGCTCCCTGGGGTTCTTTCCAGGTCGTGTTGAGCAGCCCAGAAGTGACAAAGGGCACAGGGCTTACAAACACCCTCTCCCTAATTCCCAAAATCTGCCCTGTTCAGGCCATCCCTGAATTTCTGGAAACCCAGTGCCGAGGCTGCCCCTTGCCAAAACTCCTCCCAAACCTCTTTGCCAACTCCTGCCAAAGCTGGCTGAGACCCAGAGGCCCCAGGGGAAGAGTTTGGAAGAGTTTCCAGTCCAAGGTGCAGCTGGAGGAAGCCTGGAGCATCCCCAGAGTGCCCTGGCAGTGCCAAGGGGGCCACCAGCCATGCCACACACACAGCCCTGCTCGGAGGTGTGGGGATGCTCACACGTGGCCTCAAGCTGCCATCTAGTGTTTTCCACATGGATCCTGCTGCCAGAGCCAGGGAAAAGCAGCCTGGAGCTGGGTTTGGCTGCAGCTCCAACAGGACCCTGAGAGCAGCAGGGCAGGAGGGGGCTGCTGGCTCCCAGCACCAGGAATTGCATCCATCGAGGTTATGGAGTTGTCCAGATTGGGTTTTAGCTCTGCTGGGTTAGTGCCATATCCTGAGGAAGCAGAGCATCCAGAGCTTAAAAGTGTTTATAAAAATCAGCAATTGAAAAACTGGCAAGATTAAATCAGTCCAAACAATAAAGGCTTGCTCTAATCACGGCAGGCAGAGCTGGGATGGTGTCACATAAACAGGCAGGGGTGGCCACGGTCACATAAACAGGGAGGGGTGGCCATGGTCACATAAACAGGGCAGGGGTGGCCACTCCAGTGCTTGTTGGGAGCTGCCAAAAACAAGAATGTCATTTTTCCCTTTGAGAATTCCGGGGTTTGGCCCCGAAGCAGTTGCAGGTGACATCTGGGGCTGCATCCCCCGAGTGCTGCTGGGGTGGGAGGAGGGAGGCTGGAGGCACTGGGGTGGTACCAGATGCTCTGCCTGGTCTCAGGGACAAGCTCTGGCCACCATCAGCCCCATCTGGGCTTCAGCAGCCACAAAACAGCTCTGGGCAAACAGCCTGGGAGCTTCCATTGGTTCGGTTCCCTCTGCAGAGGGACACGGGTGTGACATCAGGTGGCGATGGTGAATCACCCCCGCCCCCTCCGGTCCCAGACTGCCCAGGAGCTCAAGTGGAGTCACTGGAGCTCAGGAGAGGGAGAGATTACAGCCTAATGCAAACAGCACTGAGGAGACTGAACATAATTAAGGCCCTAACAACAAATGTTGGACTTGGGTTTAAGCTGCCAAAAAAAAAAAAAAAAAAATCTCCTTCCTGCCATCCCTGCAGAGGGATAAAACACTGAGCAAACCTGGGGGAAAGAGGGAGAAGATAGTGCTTTTCATTTCCCAGACTGATTTATGCTCTCCAAACAGCATCACACGCTGGCACTGACAATTTCATGCTGAGCTCCTCCTGCTGCCTCCCCTCAGAGCTGTACCTACAGATGGGAAGGAGATTTGGTGTGCCTGGAAAAGAGGAGAGGGAATATTTCTAGTTGACAGCTTGTTTTCTTTGGTCAATGCATGGAAGGGTTTGAGTTCATTATTTCATGTCTAGGCTCAGTTCCCAGCCACCAAAGGCAGAGCTGGAGACGAGGGGTTAGACAGAAACCCAAATGCTTCTCCTAAATTTGCCCAAACAAGTGAAACAAGATGTGCCTGGGGACATGGAAATGAGTTAATTGCTGTAATCTGAGTCCTGGAGAACACTTTAATTGGGTTTCAGAGGGGAATTCAGCGCTTTAAAGCACTTTTAGAGCCAAAACCCTTCAGGTACGGGGCACCCATGGGTGCTGTGGTGGGGCTGAGCCCCGAGGGAGGAGATTCAGGAGGGAGGGGATGGGGAGGAGGCACAGGAGCAGCACTTGGGATGTGGCACCTCCAGCTCCCAGCCCTGCTCAGGGAGCTCAGCCAGGGGGGCAGCAGTGCCCTCACCCTCACCTCACATCCATCCATGATTTGGGATTCGTTTTGGGAGCCTGGGGCTGTAACCTCTGTGGCAAGAACAGCACTGAAGGAATAATATTTTATTCCAGAAAGCAAAGGTGGGGGTTTGCAGGGGTTGGGTACCTCCTGTTCACCACCCAACTGATGGAAACTGCTGGCACTCAGGTCCTTAAATAACTTTTCAGTGCTCTGTGTGTGACACAAATGATGCTTGGACAGGAGAATCCCTTGCAAGGAGAATATTTGAATTCTCATTTGCACTCCTGCCTCCCCCTGAGGGTCTGCAAAGAGCCAGCAAAGCCTTTCAGGATGCTGAGAGCAGCCTGGGCAGGGTGCATTGTCCAAAGGCCTGACCTGCATCTCCACAGACATGGCAGGGGATGCTCTTTGCTGTCACCACTGCAAAATCTTGTAGTGGGTTCAGGACATCACTCCTGAGCAGTGTAAACAGCTTGGAAAGGTCAGGGCAGGGAAAACACACATTCCCAGGACAGCTGGGCTGGGAGTGATGGCGTGGATTGAATGCAGAAATGGGGATCTCACAGAGCACTGTCACCTCAGCAGGACACAGCAGGGACAAGAGCCACAGGATCTGAGAAATCTGATCCCAGTGACACTTGGAATCCCATCTCTTCTGGCAAGTATTGCACAAATTTAAACTTTTCCTCTCCTGCCTTGGCCCAGCTGGAGAATGGAGACACCTCTGAATTCCAGAAGCTTTTGTGTTTGCCTTTGCTCAATGTCCACGTTTGCAGCCCTGGTGTTTCAGTTTTCCAGGAACATTTGTGTTTTGGTGTGGAAATCAGCTTTTGGCAAACCCTTCCTGTGCTGGAGCTGGGCTGGTTCTGCCAGGCTCCCCATGGATTCACCACATCCAAAACTCCCCAAACTCTCCAGTGTCAGGCAGAGTGAGCTGGAAGTTGCCTGAACACAGGAATTCTCATGGAATTCTCATGGTTGCTAAACTGGGATCGACATCTCCTGCTCATCCCATTCACCAGTTTCCAAAAATGAATGGTCCCTGCTCAGTATGAGCAGGAAGAGCCCAGCCTGGGATGTGTCTGAGCTGGGAGAAATCCATTCCCAGCACTGGCTGGGAGGATTTTGGGACTCGTGGCAGAGGCAGACAGCAGCAGGACAGAGGAGGAGCTCACTTGGAGGGATCCAGGAGGCATTTCCCCTCTCCCAAGGGATCAGCAAGGCCCAACCAAGCCCAGGAAAACCATAAAGAAAAAGTGAAAAAGTCCATCTGGACAACAACCTTCTTCTGATTCGGAATGGGGAATAAAATGCCAGAAAAGGAGCTTTTTTTTTTTTTTTTTTTTTTTTTTGAGCAGCCAGTAGGGCCTTCATATTTTCCCACTGACATCATCCAGCATGGTTTGAATCTACAGTGACTGGTAAAGCCTCAAAGGCATAATTGCAGTTGTCTTAGGAAAGTGAAATCATATGGTACTCCCAAGATCCCCTCCCCCTTCGCCTCTTTTTCTTTTTCTTTTTCTTTTTCTTTTTCTTTTTCTTTTTCTTTTTCTTTTTCTTTTTCTTTTTCTTTTTCTTTTTCTTTTTCTTTTTCTTTTTCTTTTTCTTTTTCTTTTTCTTTTCTTCCCCCCCTCTTTTAATGTTTCTCACTCGGCATCCAGATGTTTCCTGAGGAAAAAAAGGAGAAGGAGAGGCTCAGAGCAGGATGCTGGATTGGGAAAGGCCACGTGGCAGTGGGAGCTTCCAGCCAAAGAGGGGAGGGCAGGGAGGGGCAGCCTGGCTTTGGGGCTGCTGGGACATGGGGAGTTCTCTCTCCCATCCCAACGAGAGGAGAGGAGAGGAGAGGAGAGGAGAGGAGAGGAGAGGAGAGGAGAGGAGAGGAGAGGAGAGGAGAGGAGAGGAGAGGAGAGGAGGGAGAGGGAGAGGAGAGGAGAGGAGAGGAGAGGAGAGGAGAGGAGAGGAGAGGGAGAGGAGAGGAGAGAGAGAGGAGAGGAGAGGAGAGGAGAGGAGGAGAGGAGGAGAGAGAGAGGAGAGGAGAGGAGAGGAGAGAGGAGAGGAGAGAGAGGAGAGGAGAGGAGAGGAGAGGAGAGGAGAGGAGAGGAGAGGAGAGGAGAGGAGAGGAGAGGAGAGGAGAGAGGAGAGGAGAGGAGAGGAGAGGAGAGGAGAGGAGAGGAGAGGAGAGGAGAGGAGAGGAGAGGAGGGAGAGGAGAGAGAGAGAGAGAGAGGAGAGGAGAGGAGAGGAGAGGAGGAGGAGAGGAGAGAGGGAGAGGAGAGGAGAGGAGAGGAGAGAGGAGAGGAGAGGAGAGGAGAGGAGAGGAGGGAGAGAGGAGAGGAGAGGGAGAGGAGAGGAGAGGAGAGGAGAGAGGAGAGGAGAGGAGAGGAGAGGAGAGGAGAGGAGAGCTGCTGCCCCAGCCTCTGCACGCCCCAGGAAGGAGCTGGGCACCAGCAGTGCCCTGGGCACAGCCAGAGCCACACTGGGGAAATTCCAGAGGATTCTGCAACCCCATAGGGGGATGGGAGATGCAGGATATGGGATGCAGGATAGGAAATGTGGGATGCAAGATGTGGGCTATAGGATGAGGATGGAGTTTGGGATGTGAGATAAGGGATCAAATGGAGGGTGCAGGATTCGGGATGTGGGATATGAGATCAGGGATGCAGGATGGGGGGTGTGAGATGTGAGATCGGGGATGCAGGTGTGGGATGTGGGATGAGGGATTTGAGATGGAGGATACAGGATGGGGGATTTGAGATGGAGGACACAGGATGAGGGATGCAGGATAGGAGATCGAAGAGGGGGATGCAGGAAGTGGGGTGTAGGATATGAGATTGGGGATGCGGGATTTGAGATCGGGGATGCAGGACACAGGATGCGGGATGAGGGATGCGGGATGCGAGGGTGGTACCCAGGGCCGGCCGTTGCCATGGAGACGCAGCCGATGGGCGGGCGATGCGCGGGGGCTGCGCGGGGTTCGGGCGCCATCCGGTGGGAGCGCGGGGACATCGCAGCCCCCAAAATCCCGCACCCCGGGAATGGATCTGCGGGATCCCGGGCCGGGGGATCCCCACAAGACCCAGAGGGATCCCCACAGAATCCCAAAGGAGCGAGCGGGGCTTTCACTGCAGCCGCTGCCCCGCCCAGTGCAGGAGCAGAGCGACAGAACTGGGGGAATTCTTTCGCCTTCTTGACCTTGCTGAAGCCTGAATCTGCAGAGCCAGTTTCAATCTTCCTTCCTCCCGTGATCCTGATGTCAGGATCAGCCACAGCCTTCCCCCCACCAGCCCCAAAACTGCTTTAATGGGGCAAGCTGGGACTTGTTGGCCCCAGGAAATGAGGGTGGTCATCGGGAACTTCCCGAGAAACCTGTCCATCCATCCCCTGCCTCTGATCCTGCTTCCCAACGCTGGTTTCCATCAGCTTATCCCTTTCACATCATGCAAATCCCGTGAATGCAGCAGGCCCAGGGAGGTTCCCGAGTTGATGTGCTGGATTTTCCTTTCTGGTTGGATTTTTCCCATGGGAAAAAGGGAAATTATCTTTATTCAACATAGAACCCCTACACACACTCCTGGCATCAAGGATACTGGAACCAAAAGTGTGGGAGAGGGATTCTCTGCAACACCAGGCAGCAAAATGAAATCTCTCAGCAGAATGGAGAGAATTTGGGCAGTTTCAGAGCTGTTGTAGGCAAAAATCCACAGCTGGAATTGTGAAATCTCACTGGTGGGGAAGGACTGGGTGCATATTAATAGGAGAGGAATGGCAAATTTTTGAGCTCTCAAGCAGAAGCCAACCTGCAAACAGAGCAGGGGGATTGTGTATTTTGATAAAACAAAGTAGAATATTCCAAGTGATGCAAATAAAAATAAAGAGAGCCAAGAGGCAGAGCCACAGATTAGTGCTCACACACTGTGCTCCAGCAACATGGATCGTTCAGAGCAGGGAAAATGGGGACTTACACTTCTGGAAAAAAAAAAAAAAAAAAAAAGAGAGAGAGAGATGAGAAAAAGTGATTCTAGAGCTGAAGATTTGGGTTAGGGGAGTAGGAGGGGGGTCGGTGAGGTGTGCAGTGAGGGGAGGAGCTGGGGATGCTCCGGGAGCCGCCTGGGGGGAGCAAGAGAGCGAGGGAGGGAGCCGGGACAAAGCCAGCTCCGGGACAAGGACACGGGACATGGCCCTGTCACAGCCCTGGGACTCTCCCTGAGCTCAGCCCCAGCCTCCAAAGCCCTTGTGCTGTTTTCTGCTCGCCCAGGGAGGTGAAATCTCTGCTCTGTTCCCCTGTCCCAGCTCTCTGCTCAGTCCCTCCTCACCTTCAGGTGGCTGCCCAGGTGTCCTGCCTGTCCCCAGGGTCCCAGAGAGCTGCTCCAGTGGGTCACACCTGCCCACTGCCAGCTCTCTGAGCTGGGGCTGAGCTCATTATCCCCAGCCCAACGTGCTGTGCTGATGCTCCAGCAGCAGGAGTCCCCAGCCTCTTGGTTATCTCCTTAGGACCTGGATTTTGCCTCTCCAAAAACCACTTCTCTAAAACTCTATAAATAAATCCCATTCTGCCTGCTTGAGTTAACATTAGCCTAAAAACCACCCTCCTTACAGCTCATGTCAGGCAAACAAGACAGGCTTGGTAAGTGGAGAGAGTGATTTCTAAAGGCACCATATGGGGGCTTGTCTAAGAATCATAATTGATTAGTGAGCTGCAGAAACATTGCAGACACCCAGTCCCTGCGAGGTTCAGCTCCTCCCAGGGGTCTGGCACCCATTCCAACAGGAAAATCACCCTAATCCTCACCCCAAATTCCCTGAGGGGCTTCTCAGCCCTGTCCTACCTTTCAGTGATTGTGGAGGACACGATGCACCCCAGGACAGGGGTGGGTGTGGGTGCAGCTGTCCATCTGCCAAGTGCTTTGATTTTCTCCGTGCTCCAGGAAGAAATTCTGGCCTGGGATCTGTCTAGACACTGCAGGCAGGTCCCAGGCCGTGGGGATTCTCATGGCAGGAGCTCCCAGTGCTGACAGACAAGCAGGGAGGGGAGGAAAACGCCCTGGATTTCCTCTTCACTGGGGATTTGGGGCTCAGTGAGAGCCAAGAGGGTCCCTCAGCCCACGCTGGGTTTGTTCTGCCCCACCTTGCAGCTTGCCCAGCTGAGTCCCAGCACGGAGCTTTGGGGTCTCTCTGTGCTGTCTGTGCATTAAAAGGGTCTTTGCAGGCTCGTGGCCTCACTGTGTCACTGGCCATGAAGGGAGACATAAAATACTCAATTTAGAGCACGTGCCAAAAATCCCTATTTCTAGCAGCAGGCAGCATCCAGCGCCCATTAGCCAAGAGTTGTTGAGTTAATTAGAAATGTATATTTGATACCGGGGCCCCGCACGCCGCTAAGGTTTAATAATTGATTTGTAATTTATTTGCCCATTAATTCTTCCTCTTTCAGAGGCAAGGCAGGAGCTGGTGCAGGCTCGTCCATCATCCTGCAGCAGCACAGCCCCTGCTCCCCCAGAGCTGTCGGGGGTGACAGACTGGAGCCTCGTGCAGCCTGTAATTAGTTACTGACTTCAGAAGCTTTTTATAGGAGCTGCGTGTGCCTCTGGAGGAAGATTAACAAAGGGTTCCTTTCCTGCAGGCTCGGGCCGTGTGTCAGCACCAGCCAGGCTCCAGAAATTATTGATTCCCTTTCCATAAGGTTTGCATTTCCAAGGTAAGTGATTCGGCTCTTACAGGCAGCGGGTCCCAGGGCTCCATCCATCACGGCTGACCCCAGCACCAGCAGCAGGTTCAGCTTTAAACAGATTCTGCAACACTTTCCCTCGCTGCCACCATTTATTGTGACAGGGAGAAGGGTTTCCAAGGTGCCCATTCCCAGTTAATCAGAGGCAAAACTTAATTACAGTCCCCGAGACCCCCACTCATTTCTCCTGTCATGGGATCAGGGGTTCATTCCTATCTGCTCATTCCTTTTATTTGCTGTATGTTTTCTGAAATTTCAGTGTTGTGTCTGATTTGGAGTTTTCAAAGCTCCCAGAGGAAAACAGAGTCTCCCAGATGTCCCAAGGTCCTGGAGAAGCAGGGACAGCCTGGATGGACCAGAGGACACTGAGACAGCAGGACAAGCAGGAAAAATCCCAGCAGGATGGGAAAGGGCTCTGCCAACAACAGTTGGCACACAGGAAAATATTTTGAATAGTCAAGGAGAATATTTCCCATTTTTAACCAAGAAAATACAGCCACACTCTGGCTAGGAAAGAGAGCCCTGTGCCTGCCCACAGCAATCCTCATCCTCCTCCACCTCTGGAAACCTCTGACTGTCAGAACATGCCCTGATAGAGGAATGAGGATGGGAAAAGTGGGTAGGGATGGGGCAGGAATGCCAGCTCCCCACATGGGCAGGGGCAGAGACAAAACAAAAGCCTGCAGAAAGGCTGGGAGGCCCAGGGATGATTTTGGCAGGAGGGAGGCTGCAGAACAAGGCAATCTTCATGTGTGAAATCCCACATGGAGCTGCTGCTATAAATAAGGTTGAAGGATTGATTGCCATAAATCATAATGCTGCTGACACCCCAGAGCTCTCACAAGCAGCAGGGATGCTCGTGGAGCTGGTTCTGGTCCCCTGGCAGGGGCAGGACAGAGATTACTCATTCTTTGTGTTTCCTGAATCCCCCTCCTCCCTCCCCCAGAGGAACAGGGCTGGAAGGGAAGGATGGAAGGAACCTCCCCAGGAAGGAGTGACATCTCTTCACATGGGGATCCCCAGATTTGCAGGATCAAGTCCTTGCAGTCCCAGGGATGCTTTCAGCACAGCTACAGCTTGTTTTGGGCAGAAAAGAAACAAGAATCCAAATCCTCTTGCTTTGAGGTTAAATCCCTTATTTACACAGAGCTGTGGGGCAGCCCTGAGCTCTTGAGCACATCCGAGGGGACACAGCTCCCACCACAGCCAGGTTTGCTCTCAGCCTCAGGCTGGCCTGGTCCAGAAATGCTCCAGAATAAAAACACAGAGCAGGATCAGCCCAGGAGCAGCTCCCACCTGCCTGGGAATGACCTGAGACCCAGCACCCAGGGCTCTCCCAAGGACCTGCTTTAGGGCTGCACAAAAACACCTGGTGCCTTTGTCTGATCTGCCTGTAACTTCCCTGCCTCCAGCAGCAATCCTGATTTACATCCCTGGGGAGAGATGAGATTTTTCCCTGGATAAAGCCCCTCAGCAAAACCCAACACCCCCAGTGACACCCCCAGAGTCTGGAGCTTCCTCCTCTTCTTCAAGCCCTTCAAAACCTCTCCTACAAACACACTTTCCTTAAAGTTCACAATGTTCTGGGCATAAATCCTCCCCCTCCCTTCCATGCTGCTGGAAGTTTGCTACCAGCTATATATTTTTAGATTTTAAAAATGTCACCCTCAAGTGCTCGGGGCGCACGTAAGTGCCGTAAGAAACAAACCCATATAGACTTGCTGTCAATAACCCAGCCTCAGATGGACTCCCTGCAGCCCTGGCACAGTAAATTACAGCCTTCCTCCCCCCAACGATGGCTGGCTGCTTATTATTGGCTTTCATCTTTATTGCCTCGTCAGGTGGAATGGTTGGAGTGACAACAGCAAATAGCCAGGCACAAACTGTGGCTGCTGCCAGCCTGCTCTGCAGGCTCAGGGAGCCTCCAGGATGCTGCAGGGGTGATGGGATGGGCTGGACACACTGAGCAGTCCAAAGGGAATTCCTGAATCCCAGAGTGAAGATGCCCTGGGCAGCTGGCCCTAATTCACCCTCTGACTTACCCCAATATAAATTGTTCCTCTCTGGGAGCATCCCATATCAGACCCCAGTGGATCCACAGCTGGCTGGGTGTACAAATGGCTCTGGAATTGCAGAATATTTCCTGGGTTGATCCTTTTGCTGCCACAAATTGGCCCCTAAGTGTCTCTGCTGTCACCAGAAAATCGGATTTGTGCCTGGAGATGTGGGGTTGTGTCAGACCAGAGTTAAAACTGGCTGAGCTGAGCTCTGGTGGCTTTGAAATCCATGGGCTGGAAGGAATCTCCTGTCAAGGATCCTCTTCCAAAGGGGCCAAGCAGAGAGCTTGGGGAGGCAGAAAGGAGGAATTTCCAGCAGAGAAGGTGGCACAGAAAGAAAAGCAGGCAGCACTGAAAGAAAGATGGAAATGTATCAGCACATAAAGACCAGAGCCTTCCAGGCAGGGGTTAATCCAGAGGGGCTTTGGGGACCCAGGGACAGGAATGGAACAGGGACAGGGACAGGACAGGAATGGGAACAGGGAAAAGGGAAAAGGGATAGGGAAAAGACAGGGACAGGGACAGGGAAAAGGAATAGGGCCAGGGAACAGGGCCAGGGAAAAGGGATAAGGACAGGGGACAGGGAAAAGGGACAGGGAACAGGGACAGGGATGCCTTTGGGGTGCTGGGATCAGAGCTGGGGATTCTGGGGGTTCTGGAATCACCCAGGCTGGAACAGAATTTTGAGATTATTGAGTCTAAACCTTCCCAGCCTGCTCCTGACTCAGTGGCCAGCTTTGAGCCAGGAAATTCCCCCTCCATCCCTCGGCTCTCTCCAGCTCTCCAGTGAACTCACTCAAGGATGGGGCTGCTCTTCTGAAAAGCAGGAGGCTTTTATGTTCTAAATTAAAAGATCCAGACAAAATGAATCCTGAGAGCTGAGTCCTCAGGAGTCACAATGACTCAAACACGAGGTTTTCACAGGAAAATAAATTCAATGCCCTGGCTGCTTTAATCATCAGGCTTTTCTACCTTTACCAACACTCCAGCAAATACTTGTGCCTTCATTTAATGCCCTTCAGCCTAATACCCACCACAAAAGAAATCCAGCAG
Organism: Muscicapa striata striata; assembly: GCA_030060385.1. Lineage (NCBI taxonomy): Eukaryota > Metazoa > Chordata > Aves > Passeriformes > Muscicapidae > Muscicapa > Muscicapa striata. The sequence goes on along the minus strand of JAREIS010000026.1, from coordinate 1,016,975 downwards.
AAAGCCTGGCTGATAACTTCAGCAAATTTCCATCTGACCCTCCCCTTGGGTTTTGGGGTGAGTGTTGAGTGAATGAGCTTTAAAAGCATCTTTTCATTTAGCAGAGGCTCAGCGAGCCAAGAGTCATACCTCACCCTGTCAGAAGAAAAACAAGATGTGGGCTTAGAGCAATTGAGCAGTGCTGGAGCCCAGGATGGAAAATGTTGCCTCCAAAGCCAAACAAGGTTTCACTGCCAGTGTTGTAAGGCAGGGAGATGCAAAATTTTTGTGGCTGGTATTTCTCGCCTCTGCTTTGGGATCTGGGGCTCTTTGGAAATGAAAGAGCCTCGCTTGAGGTGATGCTTTAAATGAGGATTTAAATTTAATTTTTAACCCTTGGTCAGGCTGGGAGGGAAGAGCAGGCACGGGCATCCCGTGAAGGGAAAATGAGTTAAAATGTGTTGGGATTCAGTGTTTGGGCTGCTGGTCTGTGCAACTCACCTCAGCAGGAAATTTCAGAGTCAGGACAGGAATTTTAGGGTCAGGACAGGAATTCCAGAGCCAGGGCAAAGAGGAGGGAAGGAGATGGAAATGATTGAGAGCAAGGCATCTTTTAGGGGCAGAAAACTGCTCAGTGGGACCTGATTTGGGGCACTGAGGAGTGAGAGAGGCAGAGCTTCATTTCCTCAGACTCTCAGCCTCGCAGGGCGAGGGCAAAAGGGAATAAACAAACAAGAAAACTTTAAAACTCTAAAAACAAACCGCATCTTTTTTTTTTTTTTTTTTTTTTTTTTTTTTTTCCTCTACACATTGTTTCATCCCATCCCCGGGGCTGCTCTGGGCAGGGGACAGGGATCTGGGTAGGGGGAGAGGGAATTGGGCAGGGGAGTGGGATCCCGGGGAAAGGGAGCAGGATCCTGGGAAAAGGAGTGGGAATCCCGGTTTGGGAAGCAGGATCCCGGTTTGGAGAGTGGGATCCTGGTCAGGGGAGTGGGATCACGGGAAAGAGAGTGAGATCTGGAAAAAGGAGTAGGATGTCGGGAAAGGGGAGTGGGATCCCAGGAAAATGAGTGGAATCCCGGCCAAGGGGAGTGGGATCCCAGGAAAGGGAGTGGGATCCGGGTTAGGGGAGCGGGATCCCGGGCAGGGAAGGGCACCCGGGCAGGGCTCGCAGCGGTCGGGAGATGGCAGCAGCACTTTGCTCTCTGCTCTTTGCTCCAATGTCCCCAGTCCCGGTGGGATCAGCCCCGCTCCGGGAGCCTCGCTAAGCCCGGCCCTGCTGAGCCGCGCTTAGCTACACTCGCTCCCAGGGCAAGAACAGCCCAGCCTTTCCCAACCCAAAATCCCACCTGGAAACGCCCGGAGCGCAATTCCAGCCCTGGGGAAGCGCCGGGCTATGGGAGAGGATCAGCCGAACACCCGGATTTGTATTTGAAAAGGAGCCTGAACCTGAAATTCAGGTGCTCGGAGCTCTCCCATCTGCTCCCATTTCCACCCACAGCTGGGCTGTGTCCGTGGGGACATCCATGGAAATGTCGCTGGGAACGCTCTGAGAGCGCCAAGGTGCCCTCTGTGACCGGGGCCAGTGGGGTGAAAAGGCTGCTGGAGAGAGGGCAGCAGGAGAAAACCAACCTGCTTTTCTCGGGCCATTACGAAGTGACAAATGACCAGCGAGAGAGCTCCTCTGTCTGGCTTTGTCTGGAGAGCCGCAAACCTGCCCGGGTCGGGTCGGGTCGGGTCGGGTCGGGGTGGCAGCGCTTCCCTGAAGGGTTTCAAACACTCTGCTGGCACTGGCACCGCTGGGAACGCCCGGGAATTCAGCGGGGCTGTCCCAGGAGCCAGCCCAGCTCAGCATCCCCCGCCTCCATCCCCACCCGCGGCACAGAGAGGGGTGTTTTACTGGGGAAACTGGGGTGTCCCTGCTGATCCCGCGGCTCCAAAAGCTCAGGATTTCAGGAGCTGTGCTGCTCTGATAAAGCAGAGCTCTGCCTGTGCCGGTGGCTCCCAGGGCAAGGGTGAATCCCAGCCCCGAGACACAACAAAAGCCGCGGCGTGGCTGAGAGGTTTAATTGCGTTACAATCATTGCTGCTATCAGGGAATCGGGAGGAGAGTCAAAACAGGGCGCTTTGATCCCCGCAGAAGCTGGAAAAACAGCAAAGACTTGGCCAAGGTGCAAACCTCCTCCTCCTCCTCCTCCTCCTCCTCCTCCTCCTCCTCCTCTTCCTCCTCCTCCTCCCTGGCCGGCAGCAGAGGAGGGAGAGCAGAGCCCTTCCCCAGGTCTGGGGGTCTGGGAGTGCCCCCCCAAACAGAAAACACAGCAGGAACCAAACACTAAATAAATAAATAAATACCTACATAATTTAGAAATAAATAATCAGTGGCCAGCAGAGCCCTTCCTCAGGTCTGGGGGTCTGGGAGTGCCCCACCCCCAAGCAGAAAACACAGCAGGAACCAATCACTAAATAAATAAATAAATACATACATAATTTAAAAATAAATAATCAGTGGCCAGCAGAGCCCTTCCCAATGTTTGGGGGTCTGGGAGTGCCCCCCCAAGCAGAAAACACAGCAGGAACCAAACACTAAATAAGTAAAGTAAACAAGTAAATAAGTAAATAAATAAATAATAAAAAAGTCGGTGGCCAGCAGAGCCCTTCCCTAGGTTTGGGGGTCTGGGAGTGCCCCTCCAAAGAAGAAAACACAGCAGGAACCAAACACTAAATAAATAAATAAATAAATAAATAAATAAATAAATAAATACATAATTTAGAAATAAATAATCAGTGGCCAGCAGAGCCCTTCCCCAGGTTTGGGGGTCTGGGAGTGCCCCCAAGCAGAAAACACAGCAGGAACCAAACACTAAATAAATTAATAATAATAATAATAATAATAATAATAATAATAATAATAATAAATAATAATAAATAATAATAAAAAAGTCGGTGGCCAGCAGAGCCCTTCCCCAGGTTTGAGGGTCTGAGAGTGCCCCTCCAAAGAAGAAAACACAGCAGGAACCAAACAGAAAACAAACAAACAAACAAATAAATAATAAAAAAATAAAAAGTGGCAGGAGCCAAACACTTAATGGATAAATAATAAGAAAAAAATTCAGTGGCCAGCAAAGCCCTTCCCAAGGTTTGGGGGTCTGGGAGTGCACTCCCACCAAGCAGAAAACACAGCAGGAACCAAACACTAAATAAACAAACAAACAAATAAATAATAAAAAATCAGCGGTCAGCTCGGCTTTGCTCTCCCTTCTGTTTTCAGCACCGTTAAAAATAGACGCAGACCCGATTTTGAAAGCGAGAATGTGCAGCCAGCGGGCAGCAGTGACCCGGGCAGCCCCTGGAGCATCCCGGCTCTGCCCCAGGGATCCCAGAGGGGCACAAATCCCTCGGGAAGGAGGGAGGGAGGTCAATATTTACTCTCCAAACAGCGAGCGCTGCCCGGGGGTTAAGGCGGAGCCCGAGTGGGAATGGGCAGCTTTGGAAAATAAACCCCCCCGGTGTCCCCCTGCCCTCCACAAGGCTCCTGCCGGCGCTTCCCGAGTGAAAAATTAATTTTTCCTGAATGAGAAAACACTGATTTTCCGTCTCCATCCTCGCCGCCGCCGCCGCCCGGGAGGATTGATCCCGGCTGTAAACCCGACAGCGAGTTCAAGCTCGTTTGTAGCCGGCAACAAATCCCGGTTAAACTCAGCCTAAAGGCTCCGGTTCTGCCAGGCTGTGCTGCTGTCAGGAGCGGCTGGGGCTGGGGAACATCGAACCCATCCCCGGCTGGAAGTGTAAAATCCCTCTGTGCCCCAAATCTGAGCCCTGGGATGGGGACAGTGTCCCCAAATCTGAGCCCTGGGATGGGGACAGTCCCCCCCCAAATCTGAGCCCTGGGATGGGGATAGTGTCCCCAAATCTGAGCCATGGGATGGGGATAGTGTCCCCAAATCTGAGCCCTGGGATGGGGACAGTCCCCCCCCAAATCTGAGCCCTGGGATGGGGATAGTGTACCCAAATCTGAGCCCTGGGATGGGGACAGTCCCCCAAATCTGAGCCCTGGGATGGGGACAGTGTACCCCAAATCTGAGCCATGGGATGGGGACAGTGTATCCCAAATCTGAGCCATGGGATGGGGACAGTCCCCCTAAACCTGAGCCCTGGGATAGGGACAGTGTCCCCAAAACTGAGCCATGGGATGGGAACAGTCCCCCCCCCAAATCTGAGCCATGGCAGGGGGACAGTCCCCCCCCAAATCTGAGCCATGGGATGGGGATAGTGTCCCCAAATCTGAACCCTGGGATGTGAACAATTTCCCCCCAAATCTGAGCCCTGGCACAGACAGTCCCCCCAAAGCTCAGCCATGGCACTGGGACAGCCCCCCATGAATAACTCAAAACACACCAATAAGAACAAACGAGGGCTTGCACTGGGTTATATTTTAAAATGCTCATATATTTTCTTTTTTTTTTTTTTTTTTTTCTTTTTCTCTTTTTTTTTCTTCTCTTTTCTTTTTTTTTTTTCCACAATTCTAATACAATTGTTCTCAAAATACTGGCGTTTCCAGCAGCAGTTCTTTCTTTTTTTTTTTTTTTCCTTTCCTTTTTTTTTTTTTTAACCTTTTTTGTTGTTTTTGAAGTGAATAATAATATACGGTAGTGATTTCACAGTAAAACAGACCTGCAGGAACGCCAGAGATACGTGACAAAAGACACCCCCAGACCAGCCCTCCCCCTCCCTCCCACCCCTCTCCCATCCCCAAAAAAGATTTTTTGGAAGTGGGGGAAAAAAAAAAACCAAAAAATAAAAAGTTCATTCAAAAAAATTATTTCAAAAAGAGATTTCATATAAAGCCTTTAAAACATGGTCAGAAGTTTCTCCCTCTTCTCCAGATCCCTGTGGCTGAACATTTACAGAGAGAAAGAGAGAAAAAATAGAGAGAGTTTATAACAATCTCTGTAGAAGAAACAAAACAATCCAGGAAAGAAAATATCCGAGGATACGGTAAGGGATAAAATTACATTTGTACAAAAATAGATTTTAACTTTATTGATGCTTTAGATATTTTTTTCCTTATCTTTTTATTTTTTTTTTTTTTGTCATTCTAAATTTTAATGTCATTTTTTTAAATCTATGTATCCCATAGCCAAGGCATCCATCACTAAGTATTGGGAATTGCTAAAGCTATTCTTTTACTCCAAACCACCTGCTTAAAAGAAAGAAAAAAAAAAAAAATGAAAGAAGAGAAACAAGAGAAAATAAGGAAAAAAAAAGAAGAGAAAACAAAAAGAAGAAAAACAAAACAAAAAGGCATCTTAAAATAGATGCAGTTCCTTTGTCTCGAGGAATAAAAATCCAGATTTGGCATCTGCCAATTTGGAAAGGGATTCGGATACAATGGGAGCAAAACAAAGGGGGGGAAAAACAGCAAGGAGAGGGGGAAAAAACCAAACAAACCAACAAAAAAAAACAAAACAAAAAAAAAACAGGAAAAAGAATCGACTTAAACCACAAAAAGCCAGGAAAAGTCTGTAATTGCTACAGTTCTCTATGTGTATATGTGAGTGGGTATTATACAGTGTCGATATCTACAGTACATACATGGACACACACACCCCACGGGCCAGCCCCTGCTGCTGGGCACAGCACAGCTCTCCACACTTGCATTGCCATTTTTTGGGATCAGCAGCCCAGCCCAAGGCCAGGGCTCAGCGTTCCCCACATCCCCCAAAGCCCCTCCTGGGCACTCCCAGAGCCAAGGGCAGCTCAGGGTTCCCAGGGAGGGGTTTGGGATGTGCTGGGTGGAACACGCAGAGGGGGGTGCTCAAAGGCTGATGTTTGTGCTATCTTTAGAAAATTAAAGATTGTCCCACCAACAAAAAGGAATTGAAGCATCACAAACAGATCACCTGAATCAAAGCAGGTTTTTGCACTGAGAGCTGGTTAAATCCATGTCAAGAACGTGCCTTTTGCTTCCCTGCAGCCACCTGAGCTCACCTGCCACACTCAGCCCTGTCATGATGAGGACAACAACAACAACAACAACAACAGAAAGCCCAAAGTGAAAAGAACACAAAGGAAAAACTCCAACTCATGCAAAGCTCGTTGCTTTAAGGCTGCTCTGGCTGTTCTGGACACACAAAAGCTGCTCCTGCCCAGGGAAGGGCTGGGATGAGGATGGAGGGGCTGGAGGGGCTCTGGGAATCCCAATTCCCTCCCACCAGCTGAAAAATGAAATCCCAGGACAAAAATCCTTCCAGCACGGGCATGGATTGAGGCTGTGCTGCTCCAGCAGGGAAACTGAGGCACAGGGATGATCCTGACTGGGAGCTTGGGGTCTGCAGAGCCTCCCCTTGGCTTTAGGATGGGGTGGGATGGGATGGAAATGGGGACAGATGGAAAAAAGGGGATGGAAGATGATGGAACGTGGTAGGATGGAAAGGGATGAGATGAAATGAGATTGGAATGGGACAGGATGGGATGAAAATGGGATGACAATGGAATGGGATGGGATCAATGGGATGGGATCAATGGGATGGGATGGAAATGGGAATAGATGGGGGAAAAAGGGATGGAAGATGATGGAACGTGACAGGATGGAAAGGGATGAGATGAGATGAGATGAAGTAAGATTGCAATGGGATGGGATAGGATGAAAATTGAATGGGATGGGATGGGATGGGATGAAAATGGAATGGAATGGGATGAAAATGGAATAGGATGGAATGGGATGGGATGGGATCTCCCACTGTGCCACCTTGCAGCCACCACAAGAGCCCCTTCCCAGTAAAAAAGTGGCTCCACCCCTCAGAGACCAGCAGGTTTATCCTTGTGCAACCTCCACCAACTTGCCCAAAGCTTTCCCTCTGTGCCAGCCCATCCCAGGCTCCTTCCTGCTGGGAGAGCCAGGCTGGGGCCAGGCTCTGGGATCTGGCACCTCCCTGGGGCTGTGCCAGCCTCCTGCTGCCAGGGAACAGCCTGCTCGTGTTTCCTGGCACCCTTGCCAGATTTCATTCCTCCTGCCTCGTTTTCTTGGCAAATTCTTGCAGGGTGAAGCTGTTTAATAATATTTTCGGCGGCTTGCAGGCTGCTGGGGAAACAGAGCCAAGGCTCTGCTGATTCCCCACTTCAGGCCAGCCCCAGGGGGAGCCACACCTGAAATCCTGAGGGGTTTTTGATTCTGGAGCTGCAGGGGATGGAGCTGGGCACTGCAGCTGCCAGCTGGGATGATGAGAAGAGGGTGGCAAAGGGAAAACAGAGGTGGGAAGGAGGTGGTGGGTGCTGCTCCATCCCCTCCAGGAGCAAAGCAGGAGTTTCCAACCATGGGAAGCAAGAGGATCTTTGGGATCTCATCCTTTGCTTTTTAAAGCCCAGAGGACAAGGAGTGGTGGGGAAGCCCCTGGCCACAGGCACTGAGCTCCCAGCACAGGCTGTTTGTCCTGCCAAGGGCTGAAACCCTTCCCAACATCCCTCTCCATCCCCTCTGCTTTGTTTTCTCTCCAATTCATGTTTTTGGTGGGGCACTGGAGACACCTGAAGAGGGTGAGATGGGAGGTGAAGTGGGACTGTCCCCTTGCTGATCTCTGGTCACACACACAGAGCAAGGGCACATCCCAGTGTCCCCAATCCCCAAAATCCTGCCCAGCTCCCTGCTGCCACACCAAGGCTCAAGGGAAGGGTTGTGCAAAAGCCAAGGTGCTTTTGGTGCTCTCAGAATCCCAGAGAGGACAGGGATGGTGCTGCCACACCCCCCACCCAGCCAGGCCCTCCCACCCCCACATCCAGGGCAGGGGGAGCCCTCTTCTTGCTCCACCACTAATTAACAGCTGTAATTAACCAGCCAGGCTGAGCACTCCCACTAATTGGTGCCTTGCAGTGTTTTGCAGGGCTGAAAGAACAGGAGCAGCTCCTGGGTGAGCCGAAACCTTGGAGTGGGGTCACACTGGGATATACTGGGACACACTGGGATATTCTGGGATGACACTGGGATATTCTGGGATGCTGTGTTTAGGGCAGGGGTCCCAGCAGACCCCCAGCAGCTGGGGAAGGGCCATGGGGAGTCCCTGGCAGCCTTAAAGCAAGTGCTGCAGCTGGCTCATGTCCACACGGGCACTTTGGGGTGGGCAGTGATGCCCGGGGTGGCCAAAGGGCTCTTCCTGTGCCCCGTTATTGGGGGGGTTCAGCTCAATCCCAAATGCTCTGCTCTGAAGGGGAAGGAGAAGGCTCTGTGATCCATTCACAGGGCACGGCCTCTCCCTCCACAAAGCAACTACCGAGACTACTAAGAATAGTTAGAAACCAAAAATAGAATTTTTTCTTTTTTTTTTTTTTTTTTTTGTCTTCTTCTTCTTTTTTTCAAAAAAAAAAAAAAAAAAAAAAAAAAACAACTCCATCCTCTGAAAATAGCCCAGCTGCAATCCGGCAGAGTCCAAGCACTCCCCTGGGCTGGTCCAAACCCCAGTGCCCCGAGGGCTGGCACCGTCCTTGTCCCCAGGGGAGGGCTGGGGAGGGCTGGTGGCTCACCCCAAACCTCGTGGCACGGCGGGGGGCAGGGGCTTGGCAAAGCTCTCTCCGCTCCCACTTCTCTACAAGTAGCACAGGGGCAGCAGCTCTGGAGATGCAGCAGTGACAGCGAACGGACAGGGGGGCACAGGAGGCTGGCATGGACGGGGGTCCCCCGCAACAGACGGTGCAGGGAGGGACGAGGAAAGCAGAGGAAAAACCCCCCCGGGCCAGGGACTGACCCAGCAGAGCTCTCTTAAGTCATTTGGTGCGGCGCTTCCAGCATTTCCATCAAGAAGGTGTCGATGGGCGTGTCGCCTATTAGCTTGAAGAAGAAAAGATGCTCCAGGCATTTGAGGCCGATGGACCGCAGGGCTGGGAGGCGCAGCAGCAGCTTGGCAAACCTGTGCGACAAAGCAGTGGCACGCTCAGACACCCCCGGCTGCAGCCCTGCCCCTCCCCCAGCCCCCCAAAATCTCGAGTCAGACACAGCCCCTTGCTATGGGGCTGCACTACAGGAACCTGTCTGTACAGGCCAGGTCATCATCTGTATCAAGAGCACCACCCAAATTAGATTTATATATTATATTATATATTTATATATTTATATATTTTTATATATTTATATATGTAATATATAAATATACTTATATATTACATATATTACATATATTATATATATTATATATATTATATATATTATATATGTTATATAATATATATAATATATATATAATATAATATAATATAATATAATATAATATAATATAATATAATATAAATACTATATATAATATATATAATATAATATAATATAATATATATACTATATATAATATATATATCATATATATCGTATATATAATATATATCATATATATTATATTATATTATATTATATTATATTATATTATATTATATTATATTATATTATATTATATTATATTATATTATATTATATTATATTATATTATATTATATTATATTATATTATATTATATTATATTATATTATATCATATTATATCATATCATATTATATCATATCATATTATATATATTATTATATTATCTTTATGTTTTTCTCCATGTTTACCTGGTTTTCTCCACATTTACCTGGTTTTCACCCTATTTACCTGTTTTTTTCTCCATATTTACCTGTTTTTTCTACATATTTAGCTCGTTCTCCATATTTACCTATTTTTTTCTACATATTTAGCTATTTTTCTATATATTTACCTGTTTCTTCTCCATATTTACCTGTTTTTTTACATATATAGCCCTCTTTCTATATATTTACCTGTTTTCTACATATATAACTCTTTTCTCCATATTTACCTGTTTTTCTCCATATTTAGCTCTTTTTCTACATATTTCTTAGTTTAAACCATTGTTTATAACAAGTGCACTAGATGAGCCATTTTTAAGCATTTTTCTACAGTCTATCAAACTTTCTGCAGCTCTTCAAAAACAGAAATTGTGGTAAATTAAAAGGAGAAAAACCCTAAAAAAATAAAATACCAAGATTCAAAAACACAGGTGATGCTCTAAACTGTGACCAATCATCTTAACCTGCCAAGCTCAGGCAAGACACAGAAAGAAAGTAAAGGCACCAATCAAAAACTGCTAACAGTAATTTTAAAATGTGTAAGTAAAATTAAAAGTAAACAATAAATCAGCTTCTGCAAAAATAAATACATCATATTAATTCTGCATAAATAAATGGTATTAATTGACTGTCCAAAAGTTCTTTGTTCCTGCACAGCTGGGGTTGCTGGAGAGGCAGGAACCCGAATGGGACTTTGCAGAAAACACACAGAGAAACATGCACAAGCACAATTCCCTCTCCCTTTTTTTTTTTTTTTTTTTTTTTTTTTTTTTTTTTTTTTTTTTTTTTTTTTTTTTTTTTTCTGCTGAGCTGGCGAGAACGGTGGGAGCAGAGCCAGGAAAAACAAATCAGCTCTACCATCCCATTCAGGAAGTTTCACTTTAAACCAAACCAGATGATGGCTCCAGCCCTGGGATATGTTTAACTGTGAGATAACCAGCCCTGAGCACAGGGCTGGGAGGGCAGAGAAGAGCCCTGGCTGCTGATTCCCTGTGGCTGCTGGGTGTCACGTAGGCACCCAGCCCTCCCTGGGCCCTGGGAATGCCTCTCTCTGCAGAAAAAAATCCCTTTTAGTGTTTACAGGGTGCTCCCAAACTGCTGCTGGGAATTCCAGAAATCCAGAAATCCCACAGCATGGAGCTCAGCCACAGGCAGAACTTGTTTGCAGCCCCAGCTGTGATCACACCATGAGGATGCCCAGGGTTTTTGGGGAATTTTGGGGAGCTCTTGTGCAAGCCCAGCCTGCCAGCCCATGGTTCCCCCTCTGAGGCAGCTGGGATGGGGCACTGAGGGATGCAGGGAGGGCAGCAGGACCCGGGCACAGCTCCCAGGACATCCCTCCAAGGCTGGGTGTGAACATCACACAAGAAGGTTCCCAGCCCAAGGTCACTCAGAGCCAGGGAGAGATTAAATCCCAGAGCCCCTGGTGCAGCTGCTGGATTTGAAACACTCCAACACCACTGAGCACTGAGGCAGAGCCCTGGGGAAGGGCTGTGGGTTGCTGGCTCAGTGTCTGTGGGTTTGGGGAGCAGGGCTCACACCCCCTGTGTGTCCCTGTGCCACCCCCTGTGTGTCCCTGTGTGTGCCAGGGCTGCAGATCCAGCCCAGTGTGCAAAGAGCTCACCCCAGCAAGGGCTGGAGAGCTGCTGGCTGGGATTGCCCAGGCAGCTCTCCTGGTGCCAGAACAGCTCCTCTGCAACACCCCAGCAGCCAAAGTCCAGGCTCTGGCTCTGCACTTGCTCCAGAAATGTCATTTAATCAAGTTTTTCTGGGAGAGGAGGCAGCTTGGGGTGCACACAAAGCCCCTGGGAGAGGAGAGGTGAGAGCCCTGCTCCGTGCCCTGTGCTCATCCCTCAATCCCCCTGCTCCTCACAAACCAAACACACCCCTCACCCTCACCCTGCCTGCCTCAAACCAACAGGAACATCCCAGAAATCCCTTCACAACACACCTTTCTTCATCTGCCAGCACTCTGGGACCCAAAGCAGGGACAAAAAACAAACCCAGCATCACTTCTGAGGCACGCTCTGCCCTGCTGTGAAAGCATCCCTTTGATTTAACCATCCACCAGGGCCAGGAATGCAGGTGAGATGCAAATCCCAGTTGCCTGGGCTGTTTTTCCCCAACATTCACACACCAGTAGCAGCTCCCAGTGCTTTGCTTGGTTTCCCAAGAAGCTGTCAGGAGCTCAACTGGCAGCTGCCAGCTCCGGGCTGTAACTGGGAAAACGCGCCCACTCAGCTCCGGAGCGGTCCAGGAACACATTCCTGATTCCCCCTCCCATTCCCAGCTGGATTGGGGAGGCAGGGAGGGGAGAAAAAGAGCATCAATTGAGGCTTTCACTTCCCAGCAATGATGCTCCTCTGCCACCGAAAATTAACTCCATGTGAGTCCCATTTCTGCTGTGGTTTCCAGAAGGGAAATGATTCCCCCCCACTCCCACACGTGCTCATCCCACTGCTGGGGTTCCTCAGCCCTGCCCACCTTGCTGGATTTCCTGGCAAGGGAATCAAGAGCTCTGTGCACTGCACAAGGGAGGGGTTTTAGGGATGCTCACAGCTGGAGAGGGTAGAAATGAGGGAGGGAGTCACTGGGAGCCAAGGTGTGCTGGGTTGATGTGACCAGAAATGTGAATTCTGTCACCATCTGTTAAACCACGTGGGGCAGTGACCTGATCTCGTGGGAGATATTCTCTGCTCATGGGCCAGCTTTAAACCAGCTGGGGCAATCATCTTTATCTTTCCCACAGCCCATCCTCCCTCCAGGAGAGATCTCCTGTTAATGGGCCATTCTTTAAAACTTGTTTAAAACATCTCCTGGGGCCATTGTTTAAAACTGGCAGTGATCTTTATCTCCTGGGGATATCTCCTGTTCATGGGCAGCTGTTACAAACCAGCTGGGGCAATCATCTTTATCTTCCCACAGCCCATCCTCCCTCCAGGAGAGATCTCCTGTTCATGGCCAGTGAGTCCCAGGGCATGGCTGATAAAATTCCATCATCCCATGGGAGATGCTCCAGCCAGGGGAGCAGCCAAGCCTTTCCTACCCAGATAAAAACTGACATTTTGGACACCAAGGCACCTTCTTTCCACTGGATTCCAGAGGAAAGCCAGACCTTTCCACATCATCCCTGCACCTTCAGAGGAAACTGCCCCTTCTCCAGGAGCACTGCTCCAGCTGAGCCACATCTGCCACTGCAGGAGGATGCAGCCACCATGGAATGGGACTGTGCCAACACCCTGACTGACTGACGGGTGCCAGCTTGGATTCTGACTCTGGCAGGGTTTTGGGATTGTTCTTTGTAATCCTGCATTTCCATTTTAATGTTCCTAGTAAAAAACTGTTATTCCTAATTCCCATCTCTTTGCCTGAGAGCCCCTTCATTTCAAAATTATATTAATTTGGAAGGAGAGGGTTTACATTCTCCATCTCAAAAAGGCAGACACCTGTCCTCCAAAGCAGGACACAAGGCCAGGCTGGGGGCTGCAGCCCCCATTGCAGGGGGTTTTTGGGGTGCAGGAGGAGGCTGAGGGGAGCTCACCTGCCGGGCTGGTCGGGGTATTTGTGTTTGCAGTAAGCCTCTAGCGACGCGTACACCTTCTCCCGCAGCGCCTCCACCTCCGCCGGGTTCGAGAGCCCCTTGGAGTCTAAAAGACAACACAAAAACCTTCAATAAACAACTCCAGGCTTCCCAGGCAGGCAGGAACCCCTCTGTGCACTCCCTCCCACCTCTTCCAGCCCCACCAAAGTGTGGATGCAGCCTCAAAGGTGAGCACTCAGAGATTCATCCTGCGACTACAGAATTTGCCTCACCCCACACCCCAACCCCAAATGTTTTGGCTCATCCCAGTGCTCCCAGACCCTCATTTCAAAGGGTTTTATTCCCCCTCCAGCCCTGGGCTGTGGTGGGGCAGCAGGAGAAGCCCCTGCTCTGGCACAGCCCCCAGGATCTGTTTTTAGCAGGGTGAAAGGGACAGTGCAGAAATCGATATCCCCGAGCACATGTGCCACGGGAACCTCTCCAGATTCCCCTTCTTTGACCATATATGGCTAATCCCAAATTACAGACAATAAATTACTGCTGATTACAAGGAGAAGGGGGAAAAAAAAAAAACCAAAAAAAAATGGTCAAGAAGAAAAATAAACACAAGAAAATGTAATAAAGCCTGCTGGAACAGCCTGGCCTGGCTGTGGTGGGAAAATCCAGGCAAGGAGCTGAGCCTGGGCACAAACTGTGCTGGGTGAGGGCAGGGAGGGAAGGGTGGTGGTGATGGGGAGGTTTGGCTTTGGCTGCCATCTGGTTTTGCTCTGGGCTGATCCACTGTGAAATGCCCTCCAGAGAGCTGTGCAGGTATGTGAGGCTGGCTCCTGCTGCACAGGGATTTGCTCCCTGGAATGCTGGAGAAAAACCCTGGCACTGAATCTTCTTCTTCCTTGGAGAGCTGAGGCTGAGGGGGGAAAGGGAGCAGTGGGACCCTCCCAGAGTCTGTGAAACTGTGGTCAAAAATTGAGGGGTTTGTGTATTTTACGAGCACATTTCATCTCTTTCAGCCTCTCCAGGCCTGCAAAGGGCTTTTCCAGAAATGCAGGTAATAAAAGCCCTTGGATGACGAGGTTGGGAAGCAGAGACAATAATCTCCATGCTCTGGTGTTGCTCTAATCCACATTTTTCTCTTCAACAACATCAAGATTCCACTTTGTTCCAATTCAGGGACAACTCCCTCAAGCACCTGAACTTCCTTTTCACAGCCATTCTAAAATGGGGAGAGCTGACAGGACAAGGGGGAATGGCTGTAAACTGAAAAAGAATAGGCTTAGATTGAATTTTGGGAAGAAATTCTTCCCTGTGAGGGTGGGGAGGCCTGGAACAGGTTGCCCAGAGAAGCTGTGGCTGCCCCTGGATCCCTGGGAGTGTCCAAGGCCAGGCTGGAGCAGCCTGGGACAGTGGAAGGTGTCCCTGCCCATGGCAGGAGGTCTGGAACAAAATGAGTTTTAAGGTCTTTTCCAAACCAAACCAATTTTCACCCCTGCCTCCCTTCCTGCCCTATCCTTGGCATCTGGCTATTTCCAATGGGGGGTTTTTTTGGGGGGAAGAAAAGGAGCCAAAAGCACAGAAGAGCAGGCAAGAGGGGCCAGCAGAGCAGAGGCAGGCACACACCAGGGTTGAAGAGGACGATGGCTCGCAGGCAGCCCAGCTCTGTCTTGTCCATCAGCATGTCCCTCATTTTGGACACCAGCTCTGTCAGTACTCTGCAAAAGGACACAGAAAGCACAGAGTCAGCACTGAAAAAAAAAAAAAAAAAAAAAAAAAAGGAATGAAAAGCCCCCAGGTGTCAGAGGCAGAGTGAGAAGCTCCGGTCACGTTTAACGAAGCTGGGGATGGGGCTGGCCTGTGCCAGCTGAGGATGTGGCCTCATTTTCCTCCTCCATCAAAAATAGCTCATTAGGAACATCAATAGTTCCTGTGAGATACAGCAGGGACCATAAAAACCTCCTCCATCCATTCGCCAGGAGGCCCTGGCACCTGAGAAAGCTGCCTAAAAATAAAAAATAACAATAAAAAGCCACCCCAACAGGTATCTAAAAGTAATTTCTTCCGCCGGTAATTTTTATTGCTCCCTTTGCTCTTACTGCAGGTGTTGGTCTTGAAATATTTTCCACTGATTGCCCAGTTTTTCATGTTAGATCCTGCAGCAAAGTCATGATCTTGCACTTGTGACCTCACAGGAACAAATGATGTCACCCAGGTCTGAAGAACAATTTCCTCACAGAGCAGAGCAGCAAAGGTGATTTGGTCTCAACTCAAGCTGAGTCTCAGGGAGAGGAATCAGCATTTCAGCAGTGCCTGGAGTCACACTGGGGGTCAAACACCCTGCAAGCCTGGCTTTAAAACACTTCCCCAAAGCCTGAGATTAAAGAGCCCTGGGGACATGCCTGTGGAAGCTGCTGAGTATTGCTGGGGCCTTTCCACTGTGAAATAAAATCACATTTTGGTCCAATTAAAGATGAAAAGGAACAAAGGAGTGGCCTCTCATCATGAGAGGAGAGGAGAGGAGAGGAGAGGAGAGGAGAGGAGAGGAGAGGAGAGGAGAGGAGAGGAGAGGAGAGGAGAGGAGAGGAGAGGAGAGGAGAGGAGAGGAGAGGAGAGGAGAGGAGAGGAGAGGAGAGAGAGAGGAGAGGAGAGGAGAGGAGAGGAGAGGAGAGGAGAGGAGAGGAGAGGAGAGGAGAGGAGAGGAGAGGAGAGGAGAGGAGAGGGAAATAAACAGAAAGCAAACCTGCAGCTGGGAAAAGTATTTTTAGAAAAGTCTTGTGAAAAACAGAGGTGTAGATGGGTTTTACACCAATGAACCTTGTGTTGATCAATTGTAACCAATGAACAAAGTGTAAACTTTGCAGAGTGTATAAAAGACAGCCAGTTGTGATAAATGGAGTTTAGCCTTCTGAAATGTAGTGTGTCCCTTTGTGTGTCACACCCAGCCCTACAGTGACAAGGTCAGAGATGCAATCCCACCTCTCCAAGGAGGTTTCAGATGTAATCCCACCCTTCCAAGGAGCTCTGAGATGCAATCCCAGCCCTCCAAGGAGGTCAGAGATCCAATCCCACCCCCAAAGATGTCAGAGGTGCAGTCCCACCCCTCCAAGGAGCTGTGAGATGCAGTCCCACCCCTCCAAAGATGTCAGAGGTGCAATCCCATCCCTCCAAGGAGGTCAGAGGTGCAGACCCACCCCTCCAAGGAGCTCTGAGATCCAATCCCACCCCTCCAAAGATGTCAGAGGTGCAATCCCACCCTCCAAGGAGCTGTGAGATGCAGTCCCACCCTCAAAGAGGTCAGAGGTGCAATCCCATCCCTCCAAGGAGGTCAGAGGTGCAGTCCCACCCCTCCAAGGAGCTCTGAGATCCAATCCCACCCCCACAAGGAGCTCTGAGATGCAATCCCACCCCCAAGGAGGTCAGAGGTGCAATCCCACCCCCCCAAAGAGGTCAGAGGTGCAGCCCCACCCCTCTCCCCCCCACCTGTCGAAGATGGCCCCCACGCCGGCGCTGTGGGCGCTGTTCCTGTGCACGTGCAGCCCCGTGGCCAGCAGGATCCCGTCCTTCACGGCTATGGAGCGGTGCGAGAAGGAGGCAATCAGCAGCTCGTTCCACCCTGGGCAGGAGAAAACCACCCAGGCTGCAGGTTAGAGCTCAGCAAGTTTGGGAATCACCTCTCTGCAAGGAGGAGGAAACTGCTTCTGCTGCAGGAGCACGGCTGGGTATGGGGAAGGAAGGGGGAGCCAGCTTTTTCTTGGATGGCAGGGAAGGAAAACCATCAAGAACTCAAGCACTAAAAATAAAGCTAATAAGGGGAGCAGTTTCCTCTATAAACCGTGCAGACACTGAGCAAACAGCTCTGCCTGGAGCAGAGTGGGTGTGGAGCCCTGAGCTCCCCTCTGCCCTCAGCTGCTGCCTCCCAGCCCTATCAGCTCCTCCACTAAAGTTCAGCCTGAGCCCTGAAAAAGGGACCATGAAATCTCTGCCTTCATTTGTGGGTTTGTTGCTTCTGCCATGAAAATACTGGCAGGGACTGGGGATGTTTTCTGCACAGTGCCATGTCTGAGACTGCTTGGAGAACACATTTTAGTCTTATTGGCTGCTGTGGGGTATGGGAAGGACATTCTCTGAGGGAAGGAGAAGGGAAGGGAAGGAGATGTGACCTCCACGTTTTCCAGCTCCCCTTCCCAACCCAACACCTCTTCAGTTCCTAAATCCATCACAGGCTGAGCTCAAGAATTCCTGAAACAAAACCCCAACGAGAGGAAATGCTGCCAAGCTTGGAGGGTGGAAATCTCTTTCAGCCAAAGGAGCAGCATCTTCAGTAAAACAAGTTGGGATCTTCTGCAACATCCCTGGCCTGAACATATTCTGGAGTTCTGGTCCAGAAACCTCAGGATTTTTGGATTTAGGGTTGTTTTGTTTTTTTTTCCAGGCTGGAAAAGGAATATCCTGTACCTGTCCTGCCACAAGGACACATCTCACTGCCTGCAACAAACACAAGGCCCACGTGTGCTGTATTTACCTTCTGCTGCAGCCCTGGGTTGTGCCAGCAGAAATGTTGACAAGGAATAAAGTTCACTCTTTCCTAAGTGGCCACAAGACGTTTCCACCCCAGCCAGGGGAACATTTCTTTGGCTATTTACTGGGTGAGGCCTGGCACTTTCACAGGGATTGCAACACCGTGAAACCCGAGGAGGAAGGAGGAGAAGGAGCCTGCAGAAACCTTGTTCCAGGGAGGAAGAGGAACTCCCAGAGCCAGACCCATGGGAATTTGTCCCACAGCAGCTCCACAAGCAAGAGAAACCAGAGCTGGCTCTGCACACCCAGTCCAAGCTGGGCTTATTCCAGTGCAGGAGCCCTGGATTCATCAGCATCCCTCATCTGCATTATTCCCATGTAGAGCTGGGATGTTTCAGCTGAAATGGGGAAGATTTTCCTACCTTGGCTTTCACCAGAACATCCCCAACAAGCTGCCAAGACAGAGGCAAGCAGGAAAAATTCTCTATAACCACAGGCAGCAAATTGGAATTAGAGACCAACCAAATCTACCCCTGGGAGTTCTGCACTTCAGCCCAGGCTCAGGAGTGGCAGAGCAGAATTCTGTGACTCCTGTGACTCCTTTCTCACCAAAGAGGGTGGCTGCAGCCTGCAGGGATGCTCTGGGACAGGGAAGGCACTTTGGCAGAGCAGTGGCCCTGGTGTCAGCCCAGCTGCCTGCCAAGTTTCCCCAGCAGCCCCACAAAAGCAGCTGCAGCTGCAGGGATGTAACACTCAGCATCCTCTGCCAGGCTGAGAAAACAGCAGCTTATTCCTGTCTCAGCTTGGAAACAAGCAAACCAGTGCAAAACACACAAAGCCAGGTTCCCTTCCCTTCCAAACAGCTCAGAGAGGGAGGATTTTTGAAGGATTCAGGGTTTGAGGAAAGCTGCTGCCAGCCCATCCAGAGCTGTGTGCTCCACTTGTTTTGCCTCCCAGGATGCCTGACTGAGGCTCTTAGCTGGATTTTAGTGCTTCAATATTTCATGGGCAGCTGTTCTCAGCAGGCCACTCCATAATACATTGAGGCACTGGTTAGAAGGCTTGGGGAAGGTTATCTGAGGCTCTGGCAGGATGTTTGGAGCAGGGAGCTCCAGCAGTCCCAGGGCTGGAGCCACCTCGAAATTTGGGATGTGATGGGGTTTGCAGCCCTCTCCTGCTGCCCATGAGTGTGGAGTGAGCCACAAACAGAGAACACAGGTCAGGAATTCATTCCCAGCTTTAATCAGCTGTCTGCTAAAGACAGAGGAAATCCTGGAATTGCCATGGTGGGTTTGGGTTCCACTTCCCAAAAGGAAAAGGCAGAGCTTTGTCTGATTCCAGCCCTGAAAAACCCCTACAGAGAGGGATTCTCTCTGCTCATCCACCCTCACAAGAGGCTCTAAAAATCCTCTTCAAACTCACACTTTGGATGTTCCAAAGGGCTCAGAGCCAGCTCTGCCAAAGTCCACAGAGCACCTTCAGCCAGGGGCTGCAGGAGCCATCCTGGGAGGGTGCAGGACCTGGACAAAAGTGAATTTGGGGGAAATAAAAGGAACTTTAAAAGGACTTCAAAGTCTCTGGCTTACAAAGAGCTTCATGCCTCAAACACATCCTCCCCCAGCTCTGCTCCTGATTTCTTACCCTCCACGAGCTTTGCACAGCAGCAGGAGCTTGAATTCACTCAAGAGGGGAAGACCCTTCCTGGAGCCAACTGCTCTCCACCTCCCAAACCCTGCTCCTGCAGCCCCCCTGCTGCATAAGGAAATTCAAAATAAGCTCTGACAGTTCTATTTTCATCTTGGTGGGTGGGAGAAAAAGTGAGATGTACTTTTCTCTCCTTTCTGGTTTTAATTATGATCAAACATTTCAGTTTGATGCAATTTCATGGGGGCCTGAGCCCGCTTGGTCTTTCAAACCTTGGTTTGGGGGGAAGGCAGAGTTTAACTCCTTTGGTTTAAGGCACCCAGCACCCATCTCTGAGCTCCTCATGGATCAGAGATGAAGCTGGGCCACATTTTGGATCCAATTCAGCCACACATCCCATGGAAGGCTTTCAAAATCCTATTTAAAAACTGAATTATCAGAGTCTATCAAGAACCAATTAAAGATTTTCAAGCTGCTAAGACCTAAATTGTCCCCTGTTCAGGGACAATCTGTCCCTCTGTCCCTGTTCTCCTGGGGACAGATGTCACTCACCTGCTCTGAGCAAGATGACCTGGTCATCCAGAGGCAGCTCAGAGAAGTGGGGGATCCTCTTGGCCCACTCCACCAGGGTGAAGAGCTGTTTGTCTGCTGCCTGGCAGATGTTTGTCACAGGGTCGTTGGGCTGCCAAAAAAAAGGAAAAAAAAAAGAGATGGAAAAGCTTGGAAAAGGCAGAGTGAGGAAGAGTGAGCAGCCTGCCTGCCATCCCTGAGGTGGATGTTATCACTCACAGGCAAAGGAAGTGATTTGGCTGCTCCACCACAAGGGCTGTAATAGTTTTTAGCAAGCCCCAAAATGGGAATTGGGAGTGCTGAGACTCCATATCCATCACCCTGACTGATGAATCCAAGCAGCTCCAGCCTGGGGAAGGGCAGACCAGCATCTCCCAGCTCGATAAACCAGCACCAGAGGGGGCATTACAGAAAAAAAAAAAAAAAAAAGAGAGAAAACCCCTTTCCTTTGAAATATTACCCAGTAACAGAAACCATCTGCTCTCTAGGAGGACAGTCAGCCTAAACACACCAAATCCCTGTTTAAAGGAACTGCTCACAGCTCAAGTGGATTTGTGATTAGGAACTGGAAGAACCTGTTTAAGCCTGGGGAAGGCTGATCTGGCTGGCCCAAGTGTGTCTGTAGGGTTTAAGCTGGGGAAGGCTGATCTGGCTGGCCCAAGTGTGTCTGCAGGGTTTACCTCTCAGGACAGGGATGGATGAGCCCTCCCCATGTCCCAGTGCAATCCCAGCAGCAGGGTTGTACAATCAGCTTCTTCCCATGTCCTTAAAAGAGCAGTTTCCAACCTGGAGAAGTGTTTACCTCAGCCCTGGCTTGCAGGGGAAGGGGTGTGAAGGCAGAGGAGGAGCAGACAGGAATGTCAGAGGGACCTGTGGCACAGTCCCGTCCAGGCTGGGCAGAGCAGGCTGCCAAGTGCCCTCTGAGCCCTGCCCCACAGCCCTGGCAGCAAACCCAGAGCTCTGTGCCTCAGTGGCCAACATCTCCCATTCTCCAGGCTCAAAATAGCCCGGATTTGGCAAGCTCAGGTCACCTGCCTGGGAAGTATTTCCACCTGTCCTGTGCAGAGATGGATGGGCACAGGCTGGCACTGCTGCAGGGACCTGCCCCCCCTGTCCCACCCCCTCCAGGGCTGCAAGGACACTCCCAGGGAGCTGGGGCTTGTCCCTGAGCAAGGAGATGTGAGCAGGGACTGGGGGAAGAAGATCAGATGGGATTTTCTCTGGGTAACAAGAAAACCTGAAATGTGTGTGAGGAATTTTGCAGAGTCCAGAGTTTCACTGGAAGCACAGGGAATGTTGATATTCAGATGCAGGGAGGGGGAGAAGGGACAGCAGAGGCCCTGAACATCCCCCAGCTCAGGTTATCCCAGTTTGCCCAGCCAGGTGGAGAATCCAGGGAGGTGGGATGGGGATCATGACTGATGGGACACCCCCTGCCCCCAACCCCTGCAGCAACAAGTGCCTGCAGAGCCCCACAAAAAGGGGTAATTTAGGTAAATGAGATGTTTTTTGCCAAAGCTTTCATCAGGGCTGGCTCCTGGGCAGGTTGTCACCACATGCAGGTGCCAGCACAAGCTGTCCCCAACCCCTGGTGCTCCAAAGCCTCATCCTCAGCTTCAGTTCCACCTCAGATGGCAATTCCTGGAACCACCACAGCTCTTCCTGGCAGAACCTGATCACTGGAGTGTGAGAAGCAGCTAAAAGTGTCCAGAGGGCCCTGCCTGGCTCTGGGAGGGGAATGGCAGTGCTGGAAACCCTCCCTGGGCACGGAAAGCAAATCCCCCCTGCAGTAAAGAGCACGGGCACGGCGCCGGGGCGTGACAGAGCCAAAGGGCACCTGACCCTCCTGCAAAACTGCATCTCCCAGAAAATGGGGACTTGAAACCAGAGTTCCAAAGGCCAGTTAAGACCTGATGGGGAGGGCAGCTCTCAGTTACAGGCTCTGCCTTTCTGTGGCCAGGAGCCCGTCCCAGGCTGTGCTTACAGGAGCCTGAATTCCCAAAGCATGGGGCAAAGCCACCCCCTGGAACAGGGACATGGCACAAGGTGACAGCCACAGACACGAGTGGGGTGGATTTGAACTAAAAGAGTGGGGTTAGAGCTGGTATTAGGGAAAAATCCTTCCTAGGAGGGTGGGGAGGGTGCCCAGAGAGGCTGTGGCTGCCCCTGGATCCCTGGAAGTGCCCAAGGCCAGGCTGGATGGGGTTTGGAGCAACCTGGGATAGTGGAAATGTCCCTGCCCATGGAAGATGATGATTTTAAGGTCCCTTCTAACCCATCCTATGGGGGAGACAAAGGTGCTAATCCCTAAATCACTGTGCCACTCCCATCCCAGCCTGGCTGGAAATGTCCCCAAGAGCTGGCCTGAGGTGCAGAGACACAAATCAAGGCACCCAACACATGAGGCCAGCAGCAAACAGCTCGTGTTTCCTTTCCCCCTTGTTTATCAGGGCCTGCATTTGTCTGCCTTTCCATCACCAGCTCCTCTGCCTTCCCTCTCCCCATCCCAGTGGTGGCCCTGTCACCCGGAGCTGCTGATCTCATCCATCTGCTAAACCTGCTACAAATGTCACCTCGTGGGCTTGACAATAATAGGGCATTTCAACAAGCCTCCTGCTTCTATTTAGATGCAACACACATCCTTGTTCACGGTAATGTGTGTTGAATTATGCAGGAACCGGCTTTCAGTGTGAGGAGAGTGGTGCCAGACGAAGCCATTTATTTCAGCTCCATCTCTGGGGTTTGTTTTCAAGTCAGCACAACGCTGGCTCCAGCTCCCCTGAAGGATTTCTACTAATCCTGAGAGCAGTCAGAGCTCCTCTGAGCCCCTCACTAACTCCTCCCCCAAAAAAAAAAAAAAAAAAAGTCCTTTACAGCCTCGTGGTGATGGGATCCTCCTCTTAGATGCACGTGAGGATTTGTATCTGATTGATTCTGTACCTGATTCTGTACCTGATTCTGTATCTGATTGATTCTGTACCTGATTGATTTTGTACCTGATTGATTCTGCACCTGACTGATTCTGTACCTGACTGATTCTGTACCTGATTTTGCATCTGATTCTGTACCTGATTGATTTTGTACCTGACTGATTCTGTACCTGATTCTGCCTCTGATTCTGCACCTGACTGATTCTGTACCTGACTGATTCTGTACCTGGCTCTGCTTTGCTGGTGCTGAGCTGACACAGAGCCAAGAACTGCATTTCTGAGCTGGTTCTTTTCCCACACAGCACAACCCCTCTGTCCTCATGGCCACTCCTGGAGTCCCATAACCAGCCCTAGTGTCAAGAACTGCATTTCTGAGCTGGCTCTTTCCCCACACAGCACAACCCCTCTGTGTCCCAGCTGTCCTCATGGCCACTCCTGATGTCCCAAAGGCAGGGTTGGGCAGGTTCCTCACCGAGCTGGGTGTCAGGCCCATGTTTGCCTCGATGTAGGTCTCAGTCTTTGGCTCCACAGCAAGCTCAGCCTCCAGGATCTTCTCCACGGGCATGTCCTCGTTGGCGCTGCTCGTGGACTCCACCTCGTTCTCGTTGCGGTCCTTGCCCCGCTGCCTCTCCTCCTGCACGGCTGGGAGTGACACAGAGGGGACAGAGTCAGTGCCACTGGCACCCACAGCTGGCCATGAAACCCCAAAGCATCCTGCAGCACCACCACCCCCCTCTGGTGCCTGCTCCCAGTGAGGCCAGACTGGGATACCGCAGGGAATGGGAGGTGTGGGGAGCAGCCCCAGCCTGGGAAATCAGCTCAGAAATCAGCAGGGAGAGGGATGATCCTGCCTGGGAAAGGCTCCTCTCTGCAGAGGGACAGGTCCTGGAAATAAAAATGTTACAGACAAATGAAGGAAAGCACCATGAAGGAAGCAACTCTTTGAGTCACTCTGTGAGGGAAGGGATAGAATGAGGGAAGAGAAGAGAAAGAGAGAAAAGCAGAACTGCAGAGCTCAGCCAGCTCTGAGGCTGGCAGTGCTGAACTCCCCTGGCTGCCATGTCCTGGCCCTCTCCTGCTCCCTGGGACAGGAGCTCCATGCAAATCTCCACCCTGCCCCAAACAGACAGGAGAGACCTGTCCCAAGCCCTGTGGGGTGGGAATGATCTCTCCAGCAGCCTGCCACGTGCTGGTGAGTTATGTCTGAGCAGCTCCCAGATGAAAAACACTTATTAGATGCTAATAACATCATTATTATTATTATTATCATTATTATCATTATTATTATTAATGACCTCCCCTAGAAACCTGCACACACTTTTCCTACCCCTGGAAAGCAGCTTTGTGCAGTTGCAGTGGGAAGTCTCTCCATCACCTTCTCACAGACCCTAAATCCCACCATTTTCCACACACCACTGTTTGCCACAGCACATTTCCAAGCCATTTATTTATTGACAGTTACCCCAGCACTCCCTCCCTGCTGCATTTGAAGCTGGTTATGGGATGTTCAGGCAGAGCAGCAGGGGCACAGGTAATGTTTGGAGGACACCAGAGTTGCCTGTAACACAATGAGGCTTTTCAGACCATCAGTGGGACCAGCTCTATGCCAAGAGCAAAACCAAATCCTACAATATGAAACTCTAGGAAAATAAAAAAAATAAAATAAAATAAAATAAAATAAAATAAAATAAAATAAAATAAAATAAAATAAAATAAAATAAAATAAAATAAAATAAAAAATAAAATAAAATAAAATAAAATAAAATAAAATAAAATAAAATAAAATAAAATAAAATAAAATAAAATAAACCCCAGGAAATTGGCTAAAGGAGCCCTGTCTGGCTGTTGATCCCATTTACCCAGCTCCTGGGGCTGATTCCCAGTGCTCCCCCCTTCCCTCAGCGTTGCTGTTTGCTCAGACAGAGCTCAGACTCTTCCATGTGAAAGCTGCTATGCAAAAAGGCAAAAGATTCCTTTCTGCAAACTCCTCTGGGCAGAGGCTCCCCAGGCCCACCAACATTGTCTGCTGGGCTGCCAGAGCCAGGTAAACTCACATTTGTGTCATGGCTTTTGCCCATCTGGTGTGGATTCTTCTTTTTCAAGCCATAATAAAACCCTGCTTTAATTTCACCCCTCCAACCCCACTCCTGCTCCTGCAATCCTCAGGAAGAGAAGTTTTTGCTTAATGCCAACCCTTCTTCAGCAGCACAGATGCACCAAGATTCCTCTGGGCACATGAGAGGAGATGAAACACCTACTAAATAACACAAGAGCCTGAGAGAAAAGCAAACCCCCAACAAATGGGATCTTATAAAAAGACTTAAATGCCAAAATGCTGCTGGAGATTCACAGCAGCTCTCAAGGATGAAGGAGCAAAGTTGGGATCACTGGGGTCACACACCCCAAAACCACATCCTCAGGCTGGACACTGGGATTTGTGGCAGAGCATTGCAGAGGTCTGGGCAGACAGAGCTTACTTCAATCTGCAAATCTCAACCTCAGCAGTGCCACATTCCTGGCCTGAAGAGTCAGACACACTTCAGGGGTTCAGGAGAGGATCTCACAGGGAACTGTGATCAGGCTGAGCCCAGCTGATACAAGAGACAGATGGGCAGAGATCAGACACCTAAAGAGCTCTTTCTATGGATCTGAGCTGGGAGAAAAATGGGTGCTGCAGCAGAAAATGGGTGCCCCATGCCATCAGATCAATCCATCCATCCATCATCCATCCATCCATCCATCCAGAGCTGGGCCATCCATCCACTGATTCATCCCAGCTCAGCCCCATCATCCATCCATCCATCCATCCATCATCCATCCATCCATCCATCCATCATCCATCCATCATCCATCCATCCATCATCATCCATCCATCCAGTCACTGACAGTCACATTTTTAGGAGACTCCTCTCATCCCCCATCTCTACAGGCACCAGCCCAATGGAAAATCTCTGCATTTCCTGACACCAGCATT
The DNA here is from genome assembly GCA_030060385.1 of Muscicapa striata striata. Lineage (NCBI taxonomy): Eukaryota > Metazoa > Chordata > Aves > Passeriformes > Muscicapidae > Muscicapa > Muscicapa striata. Next base: position 991,225 of record JAREIS010000026.1, on the reverse strand, counting down.
TCCCTGGAGCTGCTGAGGACCTGACAAACTGTTGTTCCTTCTTAGCAGAGGTGCTGAGGGACACGTCACCATCCCAGGAAAAAATGGGGACTGTGTTCCTTGAGGTGAAGGAAAAAACCAACATGCAGAATACAGAGAAGGAGAGAAGGATAAAGTGGTTTTTCACCCATGAAATCTGGGAAAATCCCCAGCAGTGAGCAGACCCCTCACCACGCAGACCTGGGACCTCTGGGTCCCACTGGGCATTAGTCAAATAAACTAATAAACTTTGGAGATGACAAAAAACACATTTTTGGATGGATCTAGCCTGGAAACTGCATTTCTTTGTGGGTTTGGTAATAACCTTGCTCTTCTCAGCTTCCCAAGAACGCTGATTTTCCTGGTCCTCAGGGTGGCACAGCTTCTGCTCAACAGTGCAGGGCTGAGGCAGGATTTGGATTGCTGCATCCCACAAATCCATCTCCTCCAAGGCTGTGGCCACCCCTTGTTTCCAGAGCTGAGCCCTCTTCTCCATGCTGATGGCTGTGCCAATGCTTTTATTTTTCTTCAAGGAGCCTGGGATGGATGAGAGCTTTTCCAGGCTGGTTTTCTGAACATAAGGGAAACATTTGAACCTTGCAATCCACTTGAGGAGAAAAGAGATGCAGTCTGAGAGCTCAGAGAGGCAGCCCCACCTCCTCCAGCTATGTCTGAGCCCAGCCAAGGACAGAAGCCTGTGTTTTCCGTGGCACCTGATGAAGAGCCTCTCCTGTTATTCTGCCTGATTTGGTCTGTGCTTGCCTCAGGCCAATTGCTGTCATGTTTCATCTTGAGCTTCTCCAGCCCATCTGCACTTCCCCAGGCCATGGTACAGCAAGACATGGAGCCCCATGTGTCCAAGCCACTCCTTGGTGACCTCTTGTGTCTCTAAAACCCAAAATGTCTCGTGCTGTGGATTGCAGATGAGCCCCAGCTCTCCAAGCCTGAGGGCTGATGTGCCAAAATGCCAGATCCATCCTCTGCAGGTCTCCACATCACCTTGGCTTTGCTCATCATCTGATGGCTAAAAAAAGCAGGTTTGAGTCCACTGCAAAGTGCCACCCAGCCCAGTTCTGGTGGCCAAACCAAGCCTTGCTGGTGGCCACGCCCAGGGGCACTGCACTTCTGTGCCAAAGGAATGTCAGTGAAGGGAGGGAGAGGCCAAAGAAAAGGATTTTCCACAGGGCAATGGTGTTTCTGAGAGCAGCACATGTTGGTTTGTTTGCTGGGACACTCACCCAGTGTCAGTAGAGAGCTTTTTGGGATGAAAACCCCTCCCTGCAGGAGCAGCAGGGTGGGGGCTGGCACTTTCCATGGGGAAATCCCCCCAAAAAATGGGATTTTCTCAGAGAAACAGACCCAGCATCCTGAGAGCACAGGAGAAGGCAGCAAAGCTCAGCCCAGAGAGCCCCAAACCTGCTCAGTTTTAGTTTTCCCCATCCTGCAGGTGGGTGGCTGGTTATTTACGAGGTGCTGGCAGGGGGTTATTGGGCAATTCCATTTCTCTCCCACTGGAATTTATTGGGCTCTGCTGCCTTTCATGAAGCCATGTCTTTGCTGTGCATCATCAGCATCTTGAAGCATTTATGCCCCAGGTACCTGTTTATATCCAAAATGCCAAGACAGCTGAGAAAACAAATTCAGACAGTGTTTCTTCTGCTTTGCTTTCGTGTCACCTTTTTTCTCTTTTTCAGAGGTGCAGCTTTCTGCTACTGTAAACAACCTCAAAAGCTGTGACACATGAAGTAAATGTGGTTTTTTTTTCTTCCAGCGTTTTCAACTGAACGCTGTAATTTTTTTAAGAGATGCAAAATACCACTGTGATAATTAAAAAGTGTAACTTGAGAGTGTTAAAAAGTGGATTTAAACCTTTGCATGCAGTTAGTTCACAAGAGGAACAGCTCTGGAAAACAACAGCAAAAAATCTCTAGCTCACTTCACTCTCTGGACACTGAAGTATAAACAAACAGCAACAAAAGGAGAGAAATCCATAAGCCAAACCCATTTTCTCAACCTAAGAGCATCCTTAAAAACAACCAAAAAAAACCCCAACAAACCCAGCATCATTTAACCAGCTGGTTTAAAGAGCAGCACTTTAAAAGGATATAAGAAACAAGCTCATTAAGCTGGAAGACATTTTCCATTCCAAAATTACTCCTAAAAATAACTGTGCTCTTGAACTCTGCCCCTTCACCAGGCTGTGACCACTTGCCTGCTTTCACATTCACTCTGACAGTGCATTGGAAACCTGAATTGCTGCTCTTTCTCCCCAGATTCCTTGTGCTCCTGAGGGATGGTCCAGGAGCTGGGATGGCCCAAACTCCAGGGGATGCAGAGCCATGGCAGGGGATCAGGCACAAGCCACTCCAGGTGGGAATCTCCAGTCCCTCTGGACTAAGTGATGGAGCAGCCCCTGGGGACATGGGAAGGTCTCCAGGCTGTGGAGATGCTGCAAGTCCAACCCTCCCCAGGCTGAACCCCTCAGCTTGGCAAAAGGGAGGGGGAAAACCAACCCATGAACATGGGAGAGGAAGAATTAACTCAGGCTGTGGAGTTTAGCAAAGTCCTGAAGTCAGAGAGCAGGTGTGCAGCTGGACAGATGTCCTGGCTGCTCCAAATCTCAGCATGCTGGACCTGCACCTGGATTTAGGAGCAGCTTTGGGATCAGCCAGGCAGCCTGAGCTGCAGGTGCTGCAGGAGAGCAGCTCTCTGCTCTCCAGATGGGCTCCAGGCTGCACCAGCATCCACCTCACCCAGCTGGCACCAACCCCAGCCTGCAGCCTGGCACGTGCAAGCCCTGCTCCCAGGCTGGGCAGCCCAGCAGCTCCTGCCTGGCTCTGCCCAGGAGCCCCTCACGTCCAGGGGAAGGCTCTGGGAGCTGCTTCCCAAGGGCTGCTCCCTGTGAGGCAGCCAAGGGAGCCTGGGAAAGGGCTCCTCACTGGTATTTCCTGCTCCCTGTGTGATCCCAAGGGCTGCCAGAACTGCTGGGGCAGCACTCATCCCATCCCATCCCATCCCATCCCATCCCATCCCATCCCATCCCATCCCATCCCATCCCATCCCATCCCATCCCATTGATCCCATCCCATCCCATCCCATCCCATCCCATCCCATCTCATTGATCCCATCCCATCCCATCCCACTGATCCCATCTCATCCCACTGATCCCACCCCACTGATCCCATCCCATTGATCCCTTCACTTCCCATCCCATCGATCCTATCCCACTGATCCCATCCCATCCCACTGATCCCATCCCATCCCACTGATCCCATCCCATCCCACTGATCCCTTCCCATCCCATCCCATCCCTTCCCATCCCCATCCCATCAATCCCATCCCACTGATCCCATCCCATCCCACAGGACAGCCCCAGCTGCATCACACCCTTGTCACCTCTGCTGTCACCCCCTGCCACACAGCCCTCCCCCCATCCCAAGCCCCCTGGTGTTTGCTTCCAGCTCCTCACAAGACCTCTGCCTCCCTGATTCCAAGGCAGTTTCCTCTTTTTCCCTCTGGAACCCAAGGCTGCTGAGGCACAGACACCTCAGACCCCAGTGAGGAACAGATCCAGCTCCTGGATGCAAACAGCCACCCCCACAATAATAATCCCTGCATTAGTCAAGATCCTTGATGGTAATCTTAATTTTGTTGACTATCTGGTATTTAAAGGGAGACAGAGTGCAAAAAACCCAAGGCTCACACAGCTGGCAGGAATTCATAGGGGAAAAGAATGTTCCCAGTTGCTTATTTATTATGGCTGCAGTATCTCAGAGAGAGTGAGGCTCATTCAGTGTGAACACTGGGATCTCCCTGACGTGTTTCCAACAGGGAACAGCCAGAAGAAATGCACAGGAAAGAGGAAACCCCCTGCTCCTGCAGCCTTTCCCCACTCTAAGCCAAGGTTTGTAGGATCCCTGTCCCCCAGCTGCTGCCTCTGCCCTGGCTGGGCACAAACATCCCCTCAGCTCTTGGGATCAAACCCTTCCAAACCTCCATCAGGTTGGTTTTACTTCTCTAACCCAACTTCTCACCCAATAACCCCTTTTCTTTCACCCTCTTTAAACTGAGCACAACCTTGGCTCTCACTCCTCCTGCCAGCATCACCCTGCAGGTCTCAGCCCAGCCCTGCCCCTCACCACAGCTCCAGCACTCACTTCAGAGGTTTCTGCTGTGCTTCCACCACACCCCAGTACCTCAGGGCAACAGGAGAGAGAATTCCCAGCAGGAATCTATAAATTAGGTCTCCAGAGCAGGATGGTTTTTAGGGAAATGAGGCCCATAACCCAGGCTCTGTTACTTAAAAGATACAAGAGTTGATGCTAGAGGATAAAAAGGCAGCTATGTTGTATTTAGGCAAAAGGAATTAGCAATGCAGGATTTAGCCAGAAACTCTTCCCCAAATTAGAGGTGGGAGCAGGAGTGGTGTAAGGACAACTCCAGTCAGCTGGGATGGGTGCCATGGGAAGAGACCCTTTGTTGACAAACCAGGTGAACATCACATGGGAAACTCAAGAGCTGCTCAAAAAGAGCTCAGCAAGATCCAACTTCTGACTTTCAGTTTTAGGACAACTGAGAGATTTCTGTGACACTGAATTTTTAGGTTTATAACAGGAGACAGGGGAGTTATTCCAGCTTTGCCTAACTCATCTGATGCTGACTGTCAAACCAGTTCCTGCCCTTCCCCAGCACTGCCCTCACCAGATCCATCAGCACTGCCTGAGCACACTCCTGGAGCCACCAGGATCCCATCTGTCACACTTTTAAATAATTGTCTGATCATTACGAATTCATTTGCTATTCATTGTGATAATGTTAATCAAGATGAATTAATAGAGTCCTCACACTGTACGTGCTCCCTGGGGACTTCCAGCACCATTTAGAAATTAATTAATGGACCTGTAATTTTTAGTGGTGCTGCCCAGGCAATCACAGCAGGCACAGAGCAGGTACCTGCTCACAGGGGGGCAGAGCTCCAGCATTCCTGCTGCTCTTCCCAGCCCTGCACACCTTGTTCTGGGGGGCTGGAAGGTACCTGGGTCTGCAGCTGCCTGTGGAAGGTTCTGGATGCCAGAGGAAGGGGATGCTCTGTATTTCTCCTGCTGAACACACAGGAGAATTCTCAGCTTCTTTTTGGTCACCTGAGTCTCCCATGGCTCAGGTTTTGGTTCAGATTTTCCTCATCCTGCTGCAGATCTGCCATGGGATCCAGTATTCCCCACTGCTCTGCATCCAGAGCAATGCCAGCCCCTGCTGCTGCACTGCCCTGAATGCCTCCATCTCTGCATTTCAGGCTCTGCTGGGGCAGCAATGTTTGTTCTGAGCACTGAAGGGTTAAGCTCAGCAGGTCCCCTGGTGCCCTGGCAGTCCCCCCACACCTCCAGCACAGACAGCTGTGACACTTGGTGGCTTTGGTCCTCAGGTAACCCCACAAACCCAGCGTGGCACGGTTTGCCCAACACTCAGAGCAGCTCCAGCACTGCCCTGTTTCATCAGTGCTCCAGACAGCCCTAAGTGCTCTTCAAAGGCTCCCAGGCTGAGCTGAGGGCCAGGGCCAGAGCAGGGCTGGCTTTATCAGCCTGTCAGGGAGGCAAGTGTGGCTCTGCAGATGGAAGGGGAGAAAGCAGCACACAACTGGGGTCACTCTCACGTCGTGTCTGCTAAAAGCCTGTTCTGCCAGCAGATTAGAACAGACACAGTCAGCATTTCAAAAGATCATTTAAAAGAGGCACTGCCAGGGACGTTTAGATCCTAAATTTAAATTCCAGTAAGGGAAGAGCTATCTTAAAGAGACCAAACTGCTTTTTCTTCCCAATGAGGGAAAAAAAAAAAAGCAACATTGGTGAGAGCCTGGCACAGGATGCCCAGAGAAGCTGTGGCTGCCTCACCCCTGGAAGTGTCCAAGGCCAGGCTGGAATGGAAAATGTCCTTACTCATCACCTAAACCCTCCTCTGGGACTCAGTGATGCTCCAGACACCACAAAACTCTCCAGCTGTGGCACAAAACCAAAACACAAATGAGATTTTTGTCACCTTGGCAAGGCTGACGCTGCTTCTTGGCACCCCCCAAGGTCCCTGCAGCACCCATGGGTGTCTTGGGTTGCAATACAGGGTGTGCCAAGAAATGTGAATTCTGTCCCCATCTGCTGAAGCCGGGTGGGGCAGTGACCCTGATCTCTGTGGGAGATATTCTCTGCTCATGGGCCAGCTTTAAACCAGCTGGGGCAATCATCTTTATCTTTCCCACAGCCCATCCTCCCTCCAGGAGAGATCTCCTGTTCATGGCCAGTGAGTCCCAGGGCATGGCTGATAAAATTCCATCATCCCATGGGAGATGCTCCAGCCAGGGGAGGAGCCAAGCCTTTCCTACCCAGATAAAAACTGACATTTTGGACACCAAGGCACCTTCTTTCCACTGGATTCCAGAGGAAAGCCAGACCTTTCCACATCATCCCTGCACCTTCAGAGGAAACTGCACCTTCTCCAGGAGCACTGCTCCAGCTGAGCCACATCTGCCACTGCAGGAGGATGCAGCCACCATGGAATGGGACTGTGCCAACACCCTGCCTGACTGACGGGTGTCAGCTTGGATTCTGACTCTGGCAGTGTTTGGGATTGTTCTTTGTAATACTGCATTTCTATTTTAATTTTCCTAGTAAAGAACTGTTATTCCTAATTCCCATCTCTGTGAGAGCCCCTTAATTTCAAATTTATAATAATTTAGAGGGAGGGGGTTTACATTCTCCATCTCAAAGAGAAGCTCCTGCCTTTATTGACAGATAACTGTCCTCCAAAGCAGGCCAGCTGGCCAGGCCAGGCCTCACCTTCTCTCTTCATGCCCATGGCCAGACACTTCTGGTAGCGGCAGTACTGGCAGCGGTTGCGCTGGCGCTTGTCGATCAGGCAGTCCTTGTTGTCCCGGCACGTGTAGGTCAGGTCCTTCCTCACCGTGCGCTTGAAGAACCCCTTGCAGCCCTCACAGCTGTAAACCCCATAATGTTTACCTGTGGGAAGGGTGAAACTCAGGTTTAAAGGCAGCTCCTTTGCCAGCAGGGTCTCTCCCCGCTGCGTTTTGGGGGAGCGGAGAGAAATCTCCCAGCGGTTTCTTGGAGCTGGGAATTGTGGCTTGGATTCCATGGAAGCAGGTGCTGTCTGTGGGTCACATCCTGCCTTACACCCAGGGAAAGGCCATTTCTGGGCCATGCAGCAGGGCTGGGGCAGTGCAGCAGTGGAACAGGGTGTCCCCCTGAACCCCCCAAAGCAGACCCAGCCCGCTCTGTACCATGTGCCCACCCTCCACTTCCAGCCTGGGGCACAGGAAGGGTCCCAAAGGACCCACAAACCAAGCAAACTTCTGGAGTCTTTAAGAGAAGCAGGAGAACAGAGGCAATTAGCACATCTTTATCTCCCAGGAGTGGAGAAATTCCATGTCAAGAGCATCTTTCCATGTGGCACTGTGTGACAGCACCAGTGCAGAGCAAAGAATGGGGACAGGGAGGACACCCCACTTGTTTTCCAACAGGGTGAGGATGTGACCCCACTGCTAAACAGGGACCTGGCATCTCCTGGCTCAGCTCTTCATGCCCTGCTCTGAGGCACAGGCAGGTGAGCTGCTGGCAGTCCCCAGGAGCCAATGCCAGCTCTGCCAGAGCAGCCCCAGCCCCAGCCCCTGCCCCAAGCCCTCCTGGGGCAGTGCCAGCCTCACCCGAAGATCTGTCCCCGCAGATGGCACATATGTGCTTGGTGAAGGAGGCCATCGTTCCTGAGGGGTGTGCTGGCACTTTGAGGACCCCATTGAGCCCCAGGGGTGGCTTGATGTCTTCTGTGCTGGTGACGGAGTTCATGGGCGAGTTGAGCTGTGGAGGGACAAGCACAGGGCTCAGCTGGGGCTGGGGACACGGGGACACGGGCATGGGGACACAGGGCAGGGGGATATTGGGACAAAGGGATATGGGGACATGGGGACACAGGGACATGGGGACATGAGGGCATGGGGATACATGGGACATGGGGCATGGGGACACAGGGATATGGAGACACAGGGACACGAGGACACAGGGACATGGGGACACAGGGATATGGGGACATGGGGACATGGGGACATGGGGACACAGGGACATGGGGACACAGGGATATGGGGACATGGGGACACAGGGACATGGGGCTGTGTCACTCAGACACAGAACAGGAGGGACAGGCTCCCAGCGGGGACCAGCACTGCTGAGCCAAGAGGATTTGGGCACAGGAGCCCTCAGCTCAAAGGCACAACACCCATCTGCCCTGGCACAGGAGCTGGGGTGGCTCTGAGCTGGCAGCAGGGTGACACAAGGGGCAGGACATGGCCCAGCACCGTGCAAGGCTGACCCTGCCCATCCAAGAAGGATGTTTTTCCACGATTTAACTGGAAAGCAAGTTCCTCCTGCACTGGCCCAGCACAGCCAGGGGTCAGCAGCCACCCCATTTCAGAGCAGCAGGGGCACAGGGAAGGGAGATGTGCAGTGCTGGCTCGTGGGAGAGCTCTGGTGGGAGCGAGCCCCTGCGTGGATGATGAAGGCCAGGACACTCTTGTTTAGCTCTGCAATTTATAGATATCCCCTCAGCATTATCTCTCCAAAGGAAAGCTCCATGGCAAATAAACACACCCCAGATGCAGCAGGGCCTGGATTCCAGAGCTGGAGTGGGTGGGACATGTCCCTGAAATCCCCAAATGTCTCTCCTTCCTTCCTTCCTTCCTTCCCTTGGCCCCCAGCAGGCAGAGATTTGGGTGGGACTGGTGCTGGCACCATGGCACTGCTGTGGAGTGAAGGGTTCCCAGGCTGAATCCCCCACTGGGCTGTTACACCCAGTGTGCAAAGGGAAACTGAGGCACAGAGCTGGAGGATGGACCCATCTTGGTAAGGGGACAAGCTCATCCAGGAGGGTCTGGGGGAGATGGGGCACCTGGACTTGGCCAGCTCTGGACACAGCTGGCTGGGACACTGTGGGTGTCCCCAGGGCAATCAGCCTGCCAGGGATTGTCACAGAGCCACCAGCCCTGCCAGCTCCAAACCCAGGGTGGATACACAGGCCTGTGCCTCGCTTTGCTGCCTTCCTCTACTCTAACAGAGATCCTCAGCAACTGCACTTGTCACAAATTAATTCAGGGAAGTCCCAGAGCTTGTGATCTGTCAATTAGAGTGGCACAGCTGCTCCTCTGGCTTTCAAGTCTGCAGGCTGGTGGGGAATATTTGGCAGGGAGGTGATTGACAGCCACACAACAGAGCCAGGTAAAGCCACCCTGGAGAAATGGGATGGATCTGCCTCCCTGTGCCCCCCTGCCTGTGCCTGCTGAGGAATCACAGGCAGCTGGGACCTGGTGCCACCCAGGGATGCTCTCCTGTTGGACAGAGAAGAGGGGAGGCAGGAGCAGCATCTCTTTTTGAGTCCCACATGATCTCTGTGCTCTCCTGGGAGCAGGGCTTGCCAAGTCAGGGTGACCTGCCCCAGGAATTCCTCCCAGAGCCCGTTCTGGGAAGTGGAGCCAATTCCCAGGTGCAGCTGGTGGCCATGGCTCGTGTCAGGCTGCATCCCTGGCTGTGGGAGCGAGGCCAGAGCCACAGCTTCACCACCTCCCCCAGCCCCAGCAGCCCCCTGAAAACACTGGGGGCACCATGGGCAGAGCAAAACCCACCCAGGAGGGTGGGGGTCCCCCAACCTCCCTCAGCCTGCAGAATCAGCTGCTCAGAGCTGAGTCAGCTCCAGGCTGGGGAGGGAAGTCATCAGTTCCTCTCTCAGCACTGGCCCCAAACCTCAGCAGAGCCACCCTGGGCTTCCCACACCAGCCTGGCGCCTGCCCCAGCCCTTCCCATGAGGGAGCACGTGCAGGGAGGGGACAGAGGAGGGGACAGCAGCCTTGACACAGCACTTCTGCTGTGGGACAGCACGGCTCCAGCTCAGCAGTGAGCCCAGACAAGGCAGGAACCAGGGCTCTGCTTCCCCAGTGACACCAGCACCTCTGGCTCCTTCCTGTCCCTCCCCAGCTCATCCCACCCCAGAAGGAAACCTGGCCCTTGTGCTTTATTCTCCTCCTCCTCCCATCCCAAAAAACACCCCAGCCCTGGGATGAGCAGAGAGCATTGTGCAAAGGCAGACAGTGGCTCTGGAAAAGCCTAATCCCATGTCTGATCTCTGCCCAGCTGCCCCCGGGCACCCCGAGCTGCTGCCAGCCCTGGGGCAGCTGCTCACACAGCCCTGCACACTGCACGGAAACAAACTCCTTCCCTGCTCAAAATCCTGCACTTTTCCCTGTTTTCACGATAATTTTGGGTAAAAGGGTTGAAGTAACGTGTTAAATTCCGGAGCCTGGCTGGGACCCTGCTCACCACTGAGAGCTCCCCCCTTTCCTGGCTCAGCACCAGCATCCCCCTCCCTGCATGCAGGATCCCACACAGGATCCCACACCAGGATCCCACACAGGATCCCATGGCAGGATCCCACACAGGATCCCACACCAGGATCCCACACCAGGGATCCCACACCAGGATCCCACACCAGGATCCCACACCAGGATCCCACACCAGGATCCCAGGATCCCACACCAGGATCCCTGCCCCACGCCCCGATTTTGGGGCTGTTTTTGCAAACCCTGCAAGATCCTGGGATGCTCCCAGTGCTGGAGGGAAGGCACTGGGAGCATCCTCCAGCACCACCACCAAGGGCTGCAGAACCACACAGGGAGGGCTGAGCCCCTCATTTTTTGGGAGCCTGGCAGCTCCTTCCCATGCTGGTGGAGCTGGGGTGGAAGGAACCCCCCCTGGGGACCTCAGCAGCGCCTGCCCTTCTGCTCTGCTGCCTCTCCAGAGGTGACGAGGCGTGGCCTGATGGCAAGTGGCATCTGCCATCTGATGCAAACCACCTTCCATCAGTGCCACCCCTGCCCGGCCACGGGGGCCACACGCCTCATTACCCTGAGCTCTGCTGGCCAGGCAGGGGGGCTGTGCTCCCCGCAGAGCATCGGCCTCACTGCCCCTCCTCCTCATCCTCCTTCTCCTCCTCATCCTCCCCCTGCTCTCTGCCAGCCCAGGTAGGCGCCTCTGCCTGCTGCAGGGAGAGGGACAGGGACCTAATGTGGCCAGACAGGGAACAGATGGCAGGAGCCATTAGGCTGAAACCCTCCCAAGTGTCACCTCTAGGAAAAAACACTTAAAACAAGTCCCTGAACAAAGGATGGGTGCTCCAGGGGCTGGAGCCACCAAGAGCTGGAGTCACTAAGAGCTGGAGCCACCAAGAGCTGGTGTCACCAGGGTTGGAGCCACCAAGATCTGGAGCCACCAAAAGCTGGAGCCACCAGGGCTGTAGCCACCACGTTTGGAGCCACCAAGAACTGGTGTCACCAGGGCTGGAGCCACCTGTGCTGGAGCCACCTGGGCTAGAACCACTAAGAGCTGGAGTCATTTAGGCTGGAGCCACCAGGGTTGGAGCCACCTGTGCTGGAGCTACAAAGAGCTGGAGCCACTGAAAACTGAAGCCACAAAGGCTGGAGCCACCAAAAGCTGGAGCTACCTGGGCTGGAGTCACCAAGAGCTGGTGTCACCAGGGCTGGAGCCACCAGGGCTGGAGCCAGCTGGCTCCCAGCACCATCCCACCACTCTCACTTCCCCTCTGCCCTGCAGCTCTGCTCCGTTTCGGTTCCCCGCCCGCCGTTCCCAAACTGCACCCCACAATCGCCCCTTCCCCGCCGTCCCCCCGGCTTGTGGCTCCCCCCAGGCTTGCCTCACATCCCCCTTCCCACTCCCATTTTGCTGCTGGGGCTGCTGATTTTGCTCTGGCTGCCCTTTCCCAGGCACAGTTTCAGTTCCTCTTCCCTCGGCCCCGGGGTGGGAGGGACGTGTCCACCCTGCTGCTGTCCCACAGTGGGAAGTGGGGTGCAGGTCCCTGCACATCTCAGGGGTCACAGCCTGAATCCTGCATGGGAGAAGCTCATCCAGAGGCAAATTTTATTCCTCTCTGACCAGCACAGGGATGCTGGATCCTGGGGAAGCTGCCTGCAGGTCTCCAGGGATAGCAGTCAGCACAGCCCCACATAGTAAAAAGCCCTGTTATCTCTGGGAATAAACCAGGCCAGTATTTAAAAATAAAGGTGCTGGCAGGTGCTTGAGTCCCAGAGAGGGCCTGGAATAAATAAACCCTCAGCAGGTGGTGGCCAATTCCTTAATCTGCCCTTTTACTAAACATATCCCGTGCGAGCAGCCAGCAACAGGTGGCAGGGGCTGGCCAGCACCACGATCTGGCTATTTTTAAAAAGAGCTTATCTTGCCCTGCTTGGACAGGTTTTTACATAATCTTCAGCCACTGGAGGCCAGTTCTTGCCCTGTGAGGAGAAAGGGGCAGTGGGCAGAGGACCCCTGGGTTCAGAACAAAGGGAAACAGCCTCGAGTTGTGCCAGCAGAGGTTGAGATTGGCTGAGTTATTTGGGATAATTCCCTCACTGAAAGAGTTGTCAGGCTGTACAGGGAAGTGGTGGAGTCACCATGCCTGGAAGTGTTAAAGGTGTGTGCGTGTGGCACTTGGGGACATGGGTTTGTGCTGGACTTGGATGATCTTAGAGGGTTTTCCCAACCAAAACAACTCCACGTTTCTATGGGGACCAGGGCTGGCCCTGGAGGGAATGTGCTGCTCCCCAGGAAGGAGAAAAACCCCAGACAGTCCCAGGGTGGTTCTGGCTCCTGCCACAGCTACACCAGACCCCAGGTGTGGTCACTACTCCCCTTCCAGCCAAATCCTGGCGACAACAAGCTATGGCCAGCTGTGTTCCAGCTGTGCTGGGTGGCCAGAAATGTGAATTCTGTCACCAGCTGCTGAAGCCAGGTGGGGCAGTGACCCTGATCTCCATGGGAGATATTCTCTGCTCATGGGCCAGCTTTAAACCAGCTGGGGCAGTGTTGTTTATCTTTCCCACAGCCCATCCTCCCTCCAGGAGAGATCTCCTGTTAATGGGCCATTGTTTAAAACTGGGTGTGGCAGTGATCTTTATCTCCCTGGGGACATCTCCTGTTAATGGGCTATTGTTTAAAACTGGGTGTGGCAGTGATCTTTATCTCCCTGGGGACATCTCCTGTTAATGGGCCATTGTTAAAAACTGGGTGTGGCAGTGATCTTTATCTCCCTGGGGATATCTCCTGTTCATGGGCAGCTGTTACAAACCAGCTGGGGCAATCATCTTTATCTTTCCCACAGCCCATCCTCCCTCCAGGAGAGATCTCCTGTTCATGGCCAGTGAGTCCCAGGGCATGGCTGATAAAATTCCATCATCCCATGGGAGGAGCCAAGCCTTTCCTACCCAGATAAAAACTGACATTTTGGACACCAAGGCACCTTCTTTCCACTGGATTCCAGAGGAAAGCCAGACCTTTCCACATCATCCCTGCACCTTCAGAGGAAACTGCCCCTTCTCCAGGAGCACTGCTCCAGCTGAGCCACATCTGCCACTGCAGGAGGATGCAGCCACCATGGAATGGGACTGTGCCAACACCCTGACTGACTGACAGGTGTCAGCTTGGATTCTGACTCTGGCAGGGTTTGGGATTATTCTCTGTAATACTGTATTTCTATTTTAATTTTCCTAGTATATTCCTAATTCCCATCTCTTTGCCTGAGCGCCCCTTCATTCCAAAATCATACTAATTCAGAGGGAGGGGGTTTACATTCTCCATCTCAAAGAGAAGCTCCTGCCTTTATTGACAGGACACCTGTCCTCCAAACAAGGACACCTCCTTACCTGTGGGCTGCTGGTGCCGAACCCCAGGCTGGGCGTGGAGGGGACAGACATCGAGTGTGGGCCCATGGGGGAGCTGATGACGGAGAAGGGGGGGCCCATGCCGTTGATGGGCGAGCTGAGGGTGCTGATGGGCGAGTGCAGCTGGCCCGGCGAGCCCAGCGAGGAGCCGATGCCCGGCCCCATGGACGGGTGCAGGGACGGCGTGGCCATGGGGCCCCGGCTCGTGGGCGAGTTCAGCGACGTGGAATTCACTTGGTTGGAGAAATCTGCAAGAGAAGGAGGAGAGGAAAGGGGTTGAGTCCTCCCAGAATTCCCAGTGCAGCTCCATCTTTCCAAACCACCTCGTTCTGGAGTATCTGTGGGACATGCTGAGAGCATTTCCAGCCCAAGCCAGGCATCAGTGCCCTCCTCCACTCCCTGGCACAGCTCTGAGCTCTGCCAGGGTCTAGGAATGAACAACAAATTAATGTGATTAATGCACAAGTTGATTTATTGTTTACTTTATATTTTAATTATATATTTACTTATATATTTAATTTATAAATATATTTACTTATATATTATTTATTTCTGTACTTATATGTATTTATGTATTCATTTATTACTTATGTCCTTACACTTATTATATTTACTTTATACATTATATACTATATATATTTATATAATTTATATATATAATTTTATATATATTATTTATATTATACTATATTTAATTTTTATATATTTATATAATATACTATATTATATCATATTTATTATATTTACTTTATATATTATATACTCTATATATATATAATTTTATAAATATTATTTATATTATATATTATAATTATATATATTTATATAATATATAATATATATTATATTTATTATATTTACCTTATATATTATATACTATTTATATTCATATAATTTATATATATAATTTATATTATATATAATGTATATATATTTATATAATATATACTATATATTATATCGTATTTATTATATTTATTTATATTTACTTCTATATTTTAAAACTACTGTTCGTGCAATTATGCATTATTTGATTTGTGTTTTTATTTTGTTTACATACTTTGTAGGAAAATATGATTGGTTACAGTTTAGTGTTTTATTGTATTTTTATTTTTATTTTTGTGGTTTTTCTAATTTTGGTACTTTGATTTTTAGCTTTTTTTTTTTTTTTTTTTTTAACTTAGTACAATTTATGTTTTAGTAGTGTTGATGAATTTTAGAGAAAAACAGTTAAAAACTTGGCACTTGGGGACAGGTGCACTTGGAGGTGGCTCAGCCATGTGAGCTGTGTGTCCATCCCAGGAATGCTGCTGCTCAGAGGCTGGGTGTGAGGGGTTTGCAGGTTTTTAGGGTTTTTTCCAAGCTGCATTTGCTCCGTGGCTCTGCAACACTGCTGCTGAGCCTGCCTGTCCCGGGGGAGCAGAGCAGGGGGCGGGAAGGGGGGGCTTAAAAATAGACTCCAGTTCTCCCAAGAGGAGCCACGGAGCCATTCCTGGCACATTTCCTCCCCATCCTGTCACGCTGCTTGCAAAACAATCCCCAGCGAGGAAGGAGCTGGGGGGAGGAAGGTGGTGGGGATGGGGGGAGCAGGGATCCCCCCAAAACCCACCTGGACCCCCCAGCTCACACCAGGGACCCAGAGACAGTGACAAACCACTTGGGTGTTCAGGGTGGGTCTGCCTTTGGCTGCAGACCCCAGAGTGAAATAAAGTCTGGAAAATTCTCTCTTCAGGATCAGCTGTGTCTCCAGGATTTTGGAGCAATTAGCACATGAATGTCACACACACGGTGGGAAACAATGAACCCACAGCAGCCAGCCCAGCCCCAGCAACCTTCCCTGGGGATCCCTGATCCTGGGGGGAAACCCAGCAGGAGGAAGGGAAGGTTCAGCAAGGCAGCGATGCTGCTCTAGCAAGGGTGTGGAACCAGCATCCCACTGCTGCTTCCACAGTGCCATTGCTCCCCAGCATCCCATTACTGCACTCAGAACCCCAGTGCTGCCCCCAGAACCCCGTCACTGCACCCAGAGACTCATTAATGCAATCATAATCCCACTGCTACCTCCAGAACCCCACTGTTGTCACCAGATTCCCTTTGCTGCCCCCAGAATTCTATCACTGCATCCACAGTCCCATCACTGCCTCCAGAATCCCATCACTGAATCCAGAGTCCCATTACTGTCTCCAGCACCCCACTGTTGCTCCCAGAATCCCACAGTTGGCCCCAGAATCCCATTGCTACCTCCAGAATCCCATCACTGCATCTAGAGTCCCATTACTTCTCCAGCACCCCATTGCTATCCCTAGAATTCCAGCACTGCCTCCAGAATCCCCAGCTCTGATCCCAGCACCCCAAAGGCATCCCTGTCCCTGTCCCTGTCCCCTGTCCTTATCCCTTTTCCCTGTCCCTTTTCCCAGTCCCTTTCCCTGTCCCCTGTCCCAGTCCCTTTCCCTGTCCCTCTTCCCTATCCCTTTTCCCTGTCTCTTTTCCCTGTCCCCTTCCCTATCCCTTTTCCCTGTCCCTCTTCCCCTGTCCCTTCTCTTTTCCCTGTCCCTCCCTGTCCCTGTCCCTTTTCCCTGTCCCTTTTCCCAGTCTCTTTCCCTGTCCCTTTTCCCTGTCCCTGTCCCCTGTCCCTGCCAGGCTCTCACAGGATGTTGACACAAACCCAGTGCTGGCCACCACGTCACCCATGGCTCAGTGACGTGAGAGAGGCACAACAGGAACCCCAGGAAATTCCTGCAGGATTCCAGGGCTGCTCCTGGGGTTCAGCACAGCCCTTCCCAGCTCTCTGCTTTTGGGGTCTCTGAAGGGCCCCTGAGAGCCCCCAGTGCCACCCAGGAGCTCGTTCTGGAGCAGGACCCCAAAAACACCCATGGGGTGATGGAGGGACCTTCCAGGGATGCAGCAGATCCAGGGAACCCCTGACCTGTGCTAAGGGAAGGCAGCAGAGCTTGAAAAGATCTTCCTTTGCTTCCTTTGAAAAGATCTGGAATATTTAAGGCAGGAGAGGTCACAGGAGGGTCACTGGCCACCAGCCCACATCAGACAGCAAAGCACGTGTGGGATCAGCACCTCTCAATCATCCCAATTCCTGGGCACCTCAGGAGCTCCCTGCACACCCACCCTGCTCCAAAATTAATGCCAACCCCAGCACCCAGGGGCTTATTTGGGATTTTTTCCCTTAAAAACCCCACCCCACCCTTTCAGGAGCCAGCTAAAATCACACCCTGCTCCTGGAGCAGTGCCAGACAAGCCTGCAGGGGCTACCCCATCTCCATGGGGGAAAGATTGAAAAGGGGAATTTTCCAGAAGCTGCTGTCCTCACAAGCTGCCACATCACTGGAGGAAACACCTGGACCCCATCCCAAATCATCTCCCCACCCCAAATCATCTCCTCACCACATGGGGGAACCCCACCCATATCTCCAGGGACAGGCAGAGGAGGGAATTCACACAGAATTCACAGAATTTTGGGTTGGAAGAGACCATCAAGATCATCAAGTCCAAACCATGCCCTAACACCCACCCTGCTCCAAAATTAATGCCAATCCCAGCACCCAGCAAGGAACTGGGAGGCAAAACCAGAAAGGGTGGGAGAGGAGAGGGATAATCCTGTGTGGAAGGGGAGATTTGGGTAGGCACAGCCACATCTGGGTGTGTTTACACCCAAACCCCTCGGCCACACACTGGGAAATCTGAACCACAGCAGAGCATCAGGATTCCAAAGTTCCAAGCAACTTCTTGGACACTGGGAGGTTTCCACTCCTCACCCAAACACTCCCTGCTCCAAAACCCCGCTGGGAGAGCAGCAGCAGTGGGAAACATTTACATCCAGCAAGCAAATATGGTTTCTATAAACCTTGCAAAGTCAAGAGTCCACTTGAGGCAGCTCAGCCCAGATGCTGCCAGTCCCTGGCTGGAGGGAATTGGGGTTTGGGGAAAACAGAACTTGAGAGATGGGTATCAGGAATGGGATATGAGGAGTGTGCCCTCTTCCCCATCACAAGTATCCTAAAGAACTTTGACTGTGAAAAGAATGCTACAAAAAAAAAGATAAATTTAAAAAAGAAAAAAGCCTAGACTGAGGAAATATCCTTAATAGGCACAAATAAATTCCCAAACTGATGAGCACCACTTGGACTGCAGCAAACAGAGGAGGCATTTCCCCAAAGGCATTTTCAGCTCAAGCAGTGTGAGACTGTTCCTTCTCCTCGAGGACTTCTGCCATTTAAAGCTGCTGTGTGTGACTATCTCTTGACCAAAATAAACCCTGTGCCTGTTTCTAAATTAAAAAAAAATAGGAGAGAAAAAAAAAAAAAGTTCTGAAAGCATTTCCCTTCTGTCACACCCATCAAGTGCAGCTATTTTCTGTGTGTGTCCTTTGTTTCAGCACAACGACCTCTGTCTATCCCTGAAGATGCCCCATGGCAGTTGGGAGATCAGAAACCAGAGCTCTGTCAGCAGCTGAAGAATTTGCAGTGAAGCTCTTTTTCCTCCTCCAAACTCCAAGCCTGCCAGCCACAGGGTTAGGATGGGAATTTTTTCCCAAGGAATATATGACATTTAGGGCAGGGCACATGATCCATGTGCTGGGATGGCTGCAGGGAGCCCTGAGAGTGCTCCCACACCAGGAACCATCCCCTGGGCAGGGGAGTCTGAGTTTTGAGTTTCTGGTGCTCATCAGCAGATCCTTGCCTTCTCTTTGGGATGGATTCCCACCACACAGAGGTTTTTAGCAGCAGCAGCAGCCACCAAAGCCAGACACTGACGGCACAAGGACACAGATTGATGTCACTTCACTGAGGTCACACAGCAAACTGGAGCCAAAGCTGGAACAGATCCTGGCAGCTCCAAAATCCAGGGTAGCATCTCAACTGCTGGATCACCCTTCCCACCCCACCACTCTTCCAGCATTATCATAATCATAATCAGAACAAGAATATTATCGATAATTTTCAATAAGAAAAAAAAAAAAAAAGCCTGATAAAAACATTTGTACCCAACACCGGTGGGCAGCTCCACTGTAATTTTGGTTATTTTGGTTATTTTGCTATTTTTCCATCCCCTTGGCACTCAGCACAAAGCTCCAGCTTGGACCAGCCAACATCCATGGCTGGAGGCAGCCCAGCCCCTCCAGGAACACCAGGAATGCCACCAGCCCTGGCCACCCTTCCCTGTGGCATTTTGTCACCCAGTGTCACTCCAAGTGCTGCTGCCTGGCCAGGGCACGTCTGCAGCAGCTGCAGCAGCTTCTGCTGATCCAGCACTATCACCAAGGGCTGTGATTTTAACATTTCTAGACCACAAAACGTCCCAGAGCAGAAACAATCCCAACATGCAGAGGTGCTTTTTTTTTTCCCAGGATAGCTCATTTGTACTGGAATGAAGTGTACCAGCATAAGCTTTCACCAGAATAATCTTCATTTATGCCTAAGAGGCTTTGCCAGTAAAACTAGAGTGACCTAGCTCTGCTGGAAAACCTTTCCTGGCATATCTTGGGAGTTTACTCAGCAGCCTGGTGGCTCAGCACTCGGATCTGAGAGAGGGGAAGTTAAAAAAAAAAACACATTTCAAGGCACAAACAGACTCCCTGAGCTGTGTTTTCTGCAGCTGAGGAGAGCTGCTCACCTAGGGCACGACCCAATCCATTCCACTGGATCCCATGATCCAATCCCTTGGGATCAGAGGGGTTTGCAGCACACCAGGCAGGAGTTGTCACTGTAGGACCAACCCAAGAGCCTGTCCCTGGCACCAGCTGAGATTTGGAAAGTCACTCACAACCCTCTGCTTCCGCTTCTCTCTCTCTTTTTTTTTTTTTTTTTTTTTTTCCTCAGCACCTCTTCCTCCTTAATCAGAAAGCAAATCAACTCTGGGTATTAAACAGCAGGAAATCCTAAATTTGGGCTGCCACTCCCTTCCTTAAGTCAGCCCTTGGTGTCAGGGCTTTGTGGGGTCACGCTGGGAGTGGAGCAGGAGCAGCAGCACAGATCAGGCTTCTGCCAGCATCCTCCTCCTCCTCTCTGCTCCCCAGCATCACTTTGGGAGTGCCCAGGCTCCAAATCCTCACCCCCAAACCAGGTGGATCAGCTAAAGACAGCACCCCATGCTCCTTCTTCAGGGACTCCACACCAAAATGAGCTCAGCAGTGAAAACCCACATCCTTTTGTTTTCATTCCTCAAAAGCAGCTTGGGAATCTCAGGTGCTTTCCAGACAAGGAACCTCAAATGATGGGAGGTTTCCCTTTCCTTTTCTCTCACCTTCCCCACAGCAAACCAGGAGCAAACAGCAGCAGGACAGCAGGATCCAGGCAGGACAGTGGTTTGCATGTGAAAATTGCCATGGTAATGCTGTGACCACAAGAGGTCAGGTCCTCACTTGTGTCCTGCTCACAAACTCAGGGATGAATTTAAGCAGCCCCTGGCCTACAATCTTGAGTAAGTTTGCTCTCAGTTTACAGCAGCAGAGCTGAGGACTGAAGGGAGGATGGAGCAAGAGCTGCCTCTTGCCCTTCACAGGCTGGCTGCTGCCATGGACCCAGCAGTGCCTGAGCTTCTTATCCCAAAAACTCATCCAGGAGCCAAGAAACAAGCAGCAGCCTGTGCTAAATCCAAGCAAATTAAGCTGCAAATTTAAAGCACTTTGCCCAGCAAGGACAGGTAATTGATCCTCTCAAAGCACCTGGGCTCTGAGCACACCCAGGAATGCATCCCAAGGTGTCAGAAGATGCAGCTGTGTTCTATCCATAAATCCCATCTGAGCATCTTTTCCACAGCTACAGGCAAAGGGATGTAGGACCATGGGAAACCAGCAGCTCTGATTTCACCAAAAAGTTACTGGAATTGATTTTTCTTTTTATATTTCTGGACTGGAGTACAAAAACAAACCTGAGAACATCCCTCTGAGACCCCCCCAAACCCTGCACATGGAGCAGCACACAGAAATCTCTCTTCCTGCAGGCATTTCAAAACCACCATGTGCAGTTTCTCCACTGGGATCTGCTCTGAGATTTGGGAGAGTTTCTCCAGCCACACTCAGGATCTTCCCCAGGTGATGCTGTGGTGCTTCCAAGCTGCTGGAGGACAGTGAGAAACTCAAGTTTTCAGCTGCAATCTGCACAGGGTGGGTTCTTCCTCCCAGCAGGTTTCACTTTGACCAAATCAAAACCTCAAAGCCACAGAGTTTCTCACCTCTGGCTGGGCACTCTGCCCAAAACCTCCCCGCAGCAGCAGCACCTCTGCAGCACCCAGCCAGCAGCAGAGGTGCTTCTTGGGGTTGCAGTGCAGCAGCAGGGGTTTTCCTTGGCTGGAGGAATTCCATAACATCCCTCTGCCTGCTGCCAGCATTTCACCTGACAGCTTGATGTGCCCTGGTGTGAGATCACAGCACCCACGAGTGGCTTTTCCACACCAGCCTCTCCCTCCCCAGCCAGAATTCCCATTTATCCCTCAGGAAACCTCTGCTCTCTTCCCACAAGGTGAAGCCCAACCCTTGCAGCAGCATCCCTGTCCCACAGCTGGGTCACCTCTGTCCCTGCAGCTCCAACAACTCTTCTTCCTCTCCATCCTGTTTTATTTTCTCCTCTGGAGAAAATCTCACTTTTTGGCAATCTGGCTCAAAGCACCACGGGGCACTTTTGGGAGACACTCACCCCTAACTCGCCCCATCCATCACCTGCTGCACCCTGGGTGCCCAGGGGTCTGGAGACCCCCCACCACAGGACCCACAGCAAAAATGGGATTGCTGTTCCTGATGGTTCAGAGCTGCCATGGAGGAGGCAGCACACAGAGCCCATGCCAGGGCTGACCAAGTGTGCTCAGCATCAGCACCCAGGGGCTTATTTGGGATTTTTTCCCTTAAAAACCCCACCCCACCCTTTCAGGAGCCAGCTAAAATCACACCCTGCTCCTGGAGCAGTGCCAGACAAGCCTGCAGGGGCTACCCCATCTCCATGGGGGAAGGATTGAAAAGGGGAATTTTCCAGAAGCTGCTGTCCTCACAAGCTGCCACATCACTGGAGGAAACACCTGGACCCCATCCCAAATCATCTCCCCACCCCAAATCATCTCCTCACCACATGGGGGACCCCCACCCATATCTCCAGGGACAGGTAGAGGAGGGAATTCACACAGAATTCACAGAATTTTGGGTTGGAAGAGACCATCAAGATCATCAAGTCCAACCCATGCCCTAACACCTCAACTAGACCACAGCACCAAGTGCCACATCCAGTCTTTTAAAACATACCCAGGGATGGTGACTCCACCATCCATTCCAGTACTTTATCCCTCTTTTCCATGAAAAACTCTTTTCTAATATCCAACCTACACCTGTATTCCCTATTTCCTATATAGGGAAAAACAGGAAGGGTGAAGAGAGAAGCTCAGGGGAGGGGAGCAGGCAGCTCTGGCAGGGCTGGGTGGAGAGGGGGGAGAGGCTGCACCCAGGCAAACAAGGATTCTGCTGATAAAGCAAATGTGACTCAATCACACGCTTGTGCAAAGATGTCACAACAGCGCTGAGAAATTACAGGCTCGTGTTTCATCCCTGGAGGGCGGCGCCGGCCGCGCTCGCACAATGCTCTCTGTTCTGCACTCACACCGCCCCTCATTTACTGCCTGGGAACCCGCTGATGGCCAGCCCATAATAGGGGCAGTGTGCTGCTGCTGCCAGGGCTGGCTGATGAAGGGCTGGATGTGGCAGCTCCTGCAGGAATGGCTCAGAGCAGGGCTGTCCCCTCCTGGTGGTTTTGGGGTGTGGGACAGGGCAGTGATGCTCCCCCTCCCACCAATCCAGCTCTCTGCCCCAAGTCTGGCACAGTTGGGATTTCCCAGCCAAATCCTGCTTGGGGTTGCATCTCTCCAATTTCTTGGTGTCTTCACATACCCTAAAAGGGAGGTTTGGGGGACCCCCACTGCCAAGAGATCAGCCCTGTCACCAAAATTCCCCGAACACAGCCTGGAGCAGCCACGCCAAGAGGTGACTGCTGGAGCTCCTGGCCCCATTCCAGCTTCCAAACTGCACCAGGGAAGCCAAACTAGCAGGAAATGATGCCAGAGGAGGAGAAGATGCTCCCTCTGCTCATCAAAAACAGAGGGATTCTGTCCTGATGGGCATCACCAGCGTGGGGACGTGGTGATGGTGGCACTCCCCAAACTCTGCCCATCCTGCCTGGAGCTCTGCCTGGAGCTCCTCATCCTCCCTGCAGCTGCTGACCTTCACTGGCTCCACCCCAGCCCCCGAAAAGAGCTCCAGCACAGTGGTCCCACAGGTTGCTGGAGCTCATTATGGCCTTTTAATTACATTCAATTGCAGTTTTATGTGATCTAATTGCCCTTGAGGGGGTGCTGGGCTCTGAGCTATGGAAATCCAAGCAGGATCCAGCGGGATGCACGGGGAGCTTGGATGCTTTAGGCTCATTCCAGCAGAAAGAGGAGAAGCTTCCACTCCCACTGGAGATCCCCCAGGACATCCCAGTAAGGAGGAAGACACGTGGCATGTGCTGGGGCCACCAGAGAACCCAGATCAGGCACTGCCCCACTTCATCCCAACCCCTGTCCCCAAGACCTGGGGACATCCCCATGTTTGGAGGAGGGATGTGGAGAGCAGATGGGGCTCAGAGCTCTCCACTCCTGTGGAACCTGCTCCCCTGAAACCTAGAATTTCCCTCTGCAAGGGCAAGAAGCAGCCAAAAGGATGCAGGAAACAGGAGCTGCCAACCCTCAGCTTCCCTGCAGCAGATCTGGGATGAGCCAAATCCTAAACACCAAGAGCAGAGCAGCCCAGCAGCTCTGCCAGCACTGCCTCTGGGATCCATGGGCTAAAACGTGCTGCTCCTGAGTCCTGGAGGTGCAGGATGTGCTGCACCCACCCTTGCTCTGCTGATTTTGGGGATTGGCAGGAGGGACAGCACCTTCCCATTGCCTTCTGCTCCCACCTGGGGTCAGCAAGGAGGGCAAACATCAGCCCACATGGCTTCTAGAGATCCTACAGGATGGGCCAAGCTCCACACTCGGGTCTGAGCCAGCAGCAGGAGGAGAGGGGAGGAGGAAGAGGAGGAAGAGGAGGAGGAAGACACAGCCAGGAATTGCAGATCCCTCCTCCCTGGCTCCCAGGCCCACAAAGCACCAGGCAGGAGGATTATATTACGGTGCTGTGCGTGCACATTAATCCAGATTTGAGATAATTACAGTCATTCACTTGGCATAATGGGCTTTAATTGATCCAGCGGGGCCTGGGCTGGTGCTCACCAAAGCTGCAAAACCAACACTGCTTACTGGTTTTCCAGAAAACCAGTTGTGGTGGCTTCCCTTAGAAGGTGCTGGAAAAGCCACGTGGAGTTTTCCATGTCTCAGCTGAGACCCAGCAAGGCTGGCATGGGCAGGGAGGTCAGCAGACATCTCCTGAGCATCCAGGTGGGATGAGCCACCCCTGCAGAGGGTTTCTGGGCAAGGGCAGCCCATGGGAATGCTGTTTCCAAGTCCCCCTGGAGAAATGCTCATCTCTCAGAGCCTGGTGGGAATTTGGTCAGCAGATCCCTCGAGGTCCCCTCCCAGCAGCGTTTCTGTGCTGTCATGGTCACAGAGCTGGAAATACAGATGGGAAAGGAACCCAGGGTCCCAAAACAGCCATCCCTCCCCAGCTCAGCTCCTCCTCCTCACCTCCACCAATGACTAGAGAACCCTCTGGAGCAAGGCAGCTCCCTCAGGGACAAACCACCCACTTTGTGCAGGTCCAGGAGGAACAAAGAGCCTGAGAACTGGAAGGTGTGTGACAAGACAGCGAAGGCACAGTCAGATCCCCTTCCAAAAAAAACCAACTTCACTCTGGAAACTAGATGCCAAGCACTTTTTTCCAAGAGGAAGAAGCTGCCTTTGGTTCTCTGTGACCTGCTGGGGCTCAGTAACACGTTCTGGGGAGGTTTCAGCCCCCCAGCTCCAGCTGTGTGGCCGCAGGGATGGGCAGGCAGGCTGGGTGGGTTGTTCCCCTTTCCCAGGCCAGACAGCAGGCTTGGGAAAAGCTTTTCCCTCCCTCAGGCAGGCAGCAGCAAGGGATGGGCTGCCTGCAAGCTGCCTTTGGGTTTAAGTTTCTGGTTGGAGTCCAAAGCTAATTAGGCTGCGCCAAGTCCAATCAGATAGCCTCAGCTAATTGAGCTCGGCACGGACGGGTCAATGTCCAGCAGGGCTTGGTGTTCTGGCAGCCCACAGATAACTGCCAGGGCCTGGGAAGGGGAAGAACCCCTCACAAAAATGTTCCCTGCATGTAGAGGCAGCCAGAACTGGGTTAACCCCTTGGGCACCGCCAGCATCACTGTCCAACCCCAATGCATGGAGAGGGATAAAAGGGACTGAGTGGGGCATGAAACAGGGTGACCCCACCAGGCTTTGGTGTCACCCCAACAACAGGCTCAGTGTGCCATGGCACAGATCACAGAGCAGAACCCCACAGAACACAGCAAGGCCGAACCATGAGAATCCCAGGCACACAGCTCCTGGAAATGCAGCACTAAGGATGCTGAGCTGGGGCTCCACGCTCCCCACAAAGCTCCCAGTGCTCCCCCAAAGCTGGGTGAGATGTGTCTGCTCCAGACTGCGCCTCCAGGCTGGGACAGGGGGGTTGTCCAAGCTCTGGGGGCCAGCAGGGCTGTGGGATGGGGTCTGGGCACTGCAGCAGGGCAGTAAGGCACTGGCATCAGGGAGAGCATGAGGAAAGTGAGGGATTTTGAAGAAGGCTCCAACAAGCCCTTCCTCGGATGGTTCTCAGTCTCATGGAGCAGCTCCTGAGTCCTAGAGCACACTCCAGCCAGGAAAACACCACCCAGCTTCCCAGAAACCACAGAGTTCCCTTTTTTCCCCCTAATCCTGCCTGGATTCCATGCTGAGGATGAAGGCAGCCTCGATCCCTGCACCAGGAGCACGGAGAGAATCCCCACATCCTCCCCCTCCACCTCCAGCTGCTGGGAAAGGCTGCTCCTCTTCAGCTGACAAATGGATGAGACGTTTCATTAATAAAGCCCAGCTTCTCCTCACACTTCTGATTACAATCTCTCTGTTTGGATCCGTGCTCATGTTACACACTCGTCTCAATTATATATTCCCCTCTCCTTAAATCCCCACTTATCTCCTTTACCACGTAAATCACAGAGAGGGCCCTGGTTTGGTTGGGGTTTTTTTTTTTTTTTTTTTTTTTTTTTTGGCTGCCTAACTTTCTCTGTTCCAACAGCACTTAGAAAATAAACAGAAATTTAAACTACAGCATGTCCTGGTATAATCTGAGCTCACCTTCCAGCAAACCCATGCAAGGAGGGTGACGCTGGTCCTGCTCACCACCACTTGTTTCCAGCCCCACTGTGTTCACAAAGCATTTGTATTTATTTTTGGCCCAGCCAAATCCTTCCTGGGGCATCCCTGGGAATATCTTCCCCCCACAAATCCCTTGTTCCAGCTGGAGCAGAACATGAGACACCGACCAAAGCAGCAGCACAGCCTGGCTCCCCCCGCACTGCCCCACATCCCTCTGGCAATTAAGGCAATTGCTTGCATGGAAACCTAATTATATTAGGGAAGTATTTAGTAATTTTTAACTGTTGGGCTGGTGGCTGGGCTCCCTCCCCCTCCCACATTCCAGCAGCGCTGGGCAGGAGTTGCAGCGCTGGATTCTCCCCCTCTTCCAGCGCTGCTTTAAAGGGTGAGGAAGAGGAGCAGGGTGCTGTGATGGGCTCTCCTGGTGACCCTGGGTGAGCTGGAGAGTCTCCAGCAGTTTGCCTGTGAGGGCTGGATGGGATGGCTGAGAATGCCCAGCCCTGACAAGTGGTGGCCTTTCGATGCCACCACGAGAAAGATGCCCCAAGGTCCCCCTGGCCACAGCACCTGCTGCCCCCAGGCAGGGGCTCAGCCTCTGCTGAGATCCAACACTCCAGACACAATGTTTTGGGTCCACCATGGACTGAGCGAGTTTCAACAGGGACTGAGTTCCACCATGGACTAAGTGCAACATGGACTGAGCTCCACCATGAACTCACTGAGTTCTACCACGGACTGAGTTCTACCATGGACTGAGTTCAACTATGAATTGATTCCACCATGAACTGAATTCCACCATGAACTGAATTCCACCATGAACTGAGTTCCACCATGAACTGAGCTCCACCCTGGACAGAGTGAGTTCCACCATGGACTGAGCTCCACCATGAACTGACTGAGTTCTACCACAGACTGAGTTCAACTATGAATTGATTCCACCATGAACTGGATTCCACCATGAACTGAATTCCACCATGAACTGAGTTCGTTCCACCATGGACTGAGTGAGTTCCACCATGAACTGAGTAAGTTCCACCATGGACTGAGTTCCATCATGGACTGAGTGAGTTCCACCAAGGACTGAGTGAGTTCCACCATGGCCTGAGCTCCACCATGAGTGCACCACAGGAGCTGTTCACCACACACAGCACCACAGCATCACCTCCACGGACACACCCAGCTCACTGAGGGGCCAGCAGGCCCACCAGGCTCCCCCAGCCCATCCCTAACCCCCAGTTCCCCATCCCAGCCCCGCAGAGGCCGGCGGTGCCTTTAAGAGGCCGGAGGGGAATGCGATGGCCGCTTTTCCAAAGCCCCATTAATTTGCCAGCGTCACATGCTCCGCAGCTGCAGCCTGGCAGTGATTTATACTCCTCTGAAGTTCATCAGAGGGAAAAGTACTTCCCAGGCACAGCCTATCCCCTCTCACTCCTCTGCTCCTCTCCACTGCGAGCTGCCCGTGTCCAGAGCCCGGCAAAAATCCCCCATCCATCACCCTGAGTGTCACCCCCTGCCCTCACCACCCAGCCCAGGCACTCCCCTTCTCCCCGGCATCTGCCAGCAAAAGAAAACTTCCTCTGCCTTCCTCGCCTCCGTGACCCACCGATGAGAAAGTCATTAATTAATAAAGGGGCAGCCAGCGCTGCTCCGGCTCCTCTGCGGCCGGCAGAGCCCCCTCCTCCCCATCCCCAGGCCCTGTAGCCAAAATAAACGTCAGGGAGGAGGCGGGCGTCCCCTCCTCCTGCCGTCCTCCAGGGAGGTTCAAAAGTTCAAGATTTTCACATTTCCCTAACGTTATTTCAGGAAATTGCTGGAGAAAGGAAAAGCCGGCACTGCCGAAAAAGCGATCCGCGGGTGGATCCAATAACACACAGAGTCCAGAGGCAGGGCTGGGTGTGTGCCAGGCGTGGTTTGGAGCTCATCCTCACCCCAACATTTGTTTTTTGGAGCATCTTTTTGCTGGTTTTCACTGGGCTTTTTTCCTAAAGCAAAGCCATAGCCACTCCAAAGCAGCCCCAGAGGTGGCAGACACCAGGATAAGCTGCCATAAGGTTCTTGGGTGACTCCCCAGAGCCAGGATGCTCAGAGCACCAGAATTTATCAAATTTTAGCAGCTGTTTTGGGGCTGATGCTGCCAAGCTGGTTCAAAGCATCCCCAAGAACATCCCTCAGTGTAGACAATATGGGTGCCACGGTCCTGGGTCCCCAAGGAGTGACAGCTTGGCCCCAAATGTGTGCAGGGCTCCCTGCAAGCACTGCCCTGACGTGTGTCTGGGCTCCCTCCTTCCTTCCTCTCAAAACTCTCAACAATTCCCCACTTGCACAAACCTCAAATGCGACCCAAGTCGTGCATGGGTTTGCACCAAAACCGGGCTCAACGACGGCTTTCGCTGCAGGTTCGTGGGAAAGGTTGGTAAAACTACTGAAACTCCAGGCAAACCTGAGTTTGGGGTTACAATGAAATGCGAAACCAGGCTGCTTTCATGTGGTTTGGGGTTTTCTGTTGCACAAACGCTCGGTGCGGCAGCTCCGGGCGAGAGCGCGACACCAGCGCAGGAGTGTCCACGGGAGCCAGGAATTCAGAGACACCCCAGCAGCCTTCCCTGGCTAATGATTAACCAGGGACTGGGAACCACCTCATTAGCCTGGGGGCTGGAGCAGTGCCACCAGCACAGGGCACTGGCAGGGACCCAAGGCGGGGAGGTTGCCCCGCGCCGGCGCGGCTCCGGTGGATGCGCGGTTGTGGAAGAGCCTGGATGTGCCATGGAAGGTGGAATTGTGCCTCAGGCAGCTCCTCAGTGCTCCTGAGGGCCATCTCATGCCAGCAGGACACTGCACACCTCCTCCCTGCCCAGCTGATGGCAAAGAGAGGGTTGGAACCCTTCATTCCTCCAGGCAGTGAGGGGGTGAGATTGGTTTGCTCTGGGATTTTTTTAAGTTTGTGGAGTTCTTGGGGTGTTTGGAGTTGAGCCCACTTTGTCCAACTAGCCCCACTAATTCCAACTGGGAAGTGGTGGTGGAGACAACACCTTGAAAATGAGCAGTGTGAGTACCCCAGGTCACTGATTTCCTTGGAGGAAAATCAGAACAGGAGTTTTTCCCAGGTATCCATCCCCCTCAGCCTCCAGTAACCCCCTGCTCCCCAACAGCTTCCTCAAGGTCTGGGTGTCACCCAGAACAACCACAATGGAGCAAGATCTGCATTTTGCCACCCATCCCTGAGGCTCTTCATGGCTGGGACAGAGCTCCAGGCACCAGGCATCACCTCCGAGAGAAACCACATCCCAAAGAAAGGAGCAGCACACCCAGCCAGGTCAAACAGAATCCAGGGCTGATTAAGGAAGTTTGTATTAATTAGAGAAATGTGTTAATACCCTGGGAAAGCCACCAACCCTGGAATGCTGTGCAGGCACCTCCTGCTCTCCTGGAACAGCTCAGTCCCTTGTCACCCCAGCCTTGCCCACTTCCCTGCACTGATCTCTGCCAGGTATCACCCCTCACTCCCACCTCTTATTTATACCCCTAGACCACTTTTTCCCCCTCTCTTACACATTTTAAAGCTGCCCACCTTAAAGCACTGCTGGAAATTCCCAGGACATCCCAAATCAGGTTTATGGCTGCAGAGAACTCAGGTGACACCAGGGCCAAAAAGCAGCACTGGGATGTTGGGTCATTATCTGAACCCAGCCCGGGCTAGGAAGGGATTAAGCTCATTCATACCTACACTATAAATAATAATAATCATAATAATGTCATTTTTGCAGCATGGTTCTTTCAATAGGGGATGATGAATGTATTTGTAACGAGCAGTGGTAAAGATTTTCAAGCCATCTAATTAGGCAGCCGTTTCCTCTGCAGACATGCCCAGGTCCCTTTGGAAAAGGAAACGTGGCCTCCAGTGCTCCCTCTCTGCTGTGGGAATGCTACCCTGGATCCTGCAGATGAACCAGAAACTCAGCATCCCCAGGGGCACCCTCTGGAATCCCCAAATTCTGATATCCTACTGCTGCAGGAGCACCCAGAGGGAGCTGGAATCACACAGCTCTGCTCCCAGAGGAACCAAAAACCCCAGGGAGGTGCTGGTGTGCAGAACCATCCCAGGGAGATCAGGGATGCTGGGGAGGAAAAGTGGACAGCACAAGGGGCAGGGCAGCCCATCCCAGCACCCACCACCAGTGCTGATGTATTTTTTTCCATTTGTACCAGCATTCCCAGAAAACACTAACTTCATTATTGATTTCTGCTCCTTTGTCGTTTTTATAACCTGGCCAGCACTTCTCCTGAGGGCTGTGACTAATTCCACTTGCCCAGGCTGGAGTGGGTGAGAGGCTTTAACTCTTTAGGGATGGGTTCTGGCAGGGCACCCAGAGAAATCCCAAATGTTCAGCACTTTATCCATGGCAATGGGAACACCTGCCCTCCCCAGCTGAGCCACCAGGCTGGGAAAACCCCTGGAACCAGCAATCCTTCCCTCCTTCCAGGCACTTCCCAGCAAAGCCTCGGGATGGAACTCCCAGAGGAGAAGATCCATTGAGTTAAAGGCAGCAGATGCTGCTGCTGAGGGGTGGGATACGGGGAGCACCGACCACGACATCTGCAATTACAGAAAGCCAGATAAAGAAAATCAAATCTCATGCTTCAGGGCATGGGCTGATGAGCCCAAGGGTCAGGAAGGAATTTCTCTCCCCTCACACAGCAGTGAACAATTGGGTCAGTGCATTACCGGGTGCCACAAGTCTGGGATTGTTTTTGCCTCTCCTTTTGGATGCCCTTGGAACAAGAGCTGTGTCTGAGGGAGACCATGCCTCTCCCATCACCCACGTTCCCAAAGCTCAGAATTCCTATTCCCAGGTGAAAGATGGCACAAGGACCTCGCTCCAGGCCACCCCTCTCCTCTGACACCACTCTCTGGTGCTCCCTGCCCCTCTCAGCTTTAATTATTTCTACCACAATCACCTAAATTAGCACAATCCTCCCTGTGAGAAAGGTCCTTTTCTCCCTCAGTGTTTGAAAAACGCTGTGTACATCTCTGGTGCTATTTAAACAATGAGCAGGAATAATAAAAGCAGCAATGTTGGCTTAGGAAATAATGCACTGGAAAAGGGGATGAATGGAGAGGATGGAGAAAAAAACCCGATGGTTTTGTTCCCAGAGGTTGGGAAGTGATGGTCTTGCTCCCCAAGGTTGGGAAGGGATGGTTTTGCTCCCCAAGGTTGGGAAGGGATGGTTTTGCTCCCCAAGGTTGGGAAGGGATGGTTTTGTTCCCAGAGGTTGGGAAGTGATGGTTTTGCTCCCCAAGGTTGGGAAGGGATGGTTTTGCTCCCCAAGGTTGGGAAGGGATGGTTTTGCTCCCCAAGGTTGGAAAGGGATGGTTTTGCTCCCCAAGGCTGGGAAGGGATGGTTTTGTTCCCAGAGGTTGGGAAGGGATGGTTTTGCTCCCCAAGGTTGGGCAGTGTTTGTGGTAACAGTGGTTGCTCTCGCTTCACGCCTCATCCAGCATCCTTTCCCCTCCTTGAGCAACTTCCCTGTGCTAAAACTTGCTTAGCTGGGAGGATCTAACCACAGGGAAGAGGGTTCAGTTTCAAATTAAAACAAAGTGAGCAAACAAACACAGATTTGGTCTGGAACACGTGTCTATCTGCACCAGTCCTTGCTAAGCCAGGCTTTGCCGAGCCACACGCCTCCTAATCCTGACAAACAGTTGTCAGCCTCTCCCAGTGCCAAGCAGCTCCTCAGCAGTGATTCCCTGTCACCCAGGGTTGGCATTTCCAGTGTGATCTGCACTGGTCACACTCGGCACCTGCCAGAGCCAGCAGCTCTCCCCGTGAAACCACACTTCACAAATGCTGTCAGAGGGGCTCAGTGGGGATTTTATCAAACAAGACCTGTGATTAGTGCAACCTGAAGTATGAAATTAATGCAGCCAGCTGCCCTCACTGTGACCAGCTAGCCAGCAGGGAATTTGGGGGGGTCTTTGAGGGCATCCCTGCCCTCCTGCTGGCAGGAACCCACGGATGAGCCCAGCACCTGCATCAGGAGCCCCTCTGGCCAGCATCACCCACCTGACCTCGCTGTCAAGCTCATTTTGGAGCTCAGTGTGAGATGAGCTGCCCCAGAAAGGTGTAAATCAGCCAGAGGGTGGGTGCTGAGCTCCCAACCCACCCCGCTCACAGCACACATCCATGGGCAGGGAGTCACGTCTGCACAGGGGAGGAGGGAAAGCTGGAATCAGAGGTATGAAATGGGACTGGATGGGGTTTGGCGTGCCCAGACTTGGTCCCCACAACACAGACAGCACAGCCAAGACAAGAAAGCAGGAGCAGAAGGCTGGGATGGGGCAATGGGAGTGGGAGAAGAAATAGTTTGCAGGGGAATGTCTGAAGGAGCCTGTGGTGGCTTGCTTTGGGGAAAGGAAAAGGAAAAAAATAAAAGAGGAATGAAACAAAAGAAAGAAAAGAGAGAAAAGCAGCTGTGGAAGAGGCTGGGGCTGAGGGCTGTGTGTGGGAGCATCTCCAGAGCACAGAGACTGTTCCCTCCCCACTGGGCAGGGCTGGACACGTGGCCAAGGCTTGGAAAACCAAACCAAAGGAAGCAGTGGATGGTGCCAGGAGCCAGCACAGGGAAGGATGGGTGCAGAACTCCAGCACAGAGCTGGGGACAGTCCTGCAGCCAAGAGGAGAGCAGGGGGCTGCACTGGGAGCTGCTCTCAGGGCTGGTATTTCAGTGGC
Organism: Muscicapa striata striata; assembly: GCA_030060385.1. Classification (NCBI taxonomy): domain Eukaryota; kingdom Metazoa; phylum Chordata; class Aves; order Passeriformes; family Muscicapidae; genus Muscicapa; species Muscicapa striata. The sequence continues at coordinate 958,405 of JAREIS010000026.1, read as the reverse complement.
CAGGGGGTTCCCCAAGGTGAGGGACACACAAAGCCTCACCTGCCTGCATCCACCTCCCCATCCCATCACTGGGCAAAGCTCCAGGAACGCCCAAAACCCCCAACTCACACCAAGACAGGGAATTCTGGCCAACACAGAGACATCCTCCCCCAAAACCATGGAGTCCCAGAGCTTGTGTGAGAGCAGAGAGGAGGAAACATCCCTTCACCCTCCAGCCCCATCCAGCTTGGAACATCACCCATGCTGGGAACAAAGCTCTGGTTGTATCCTGGGCACTGGGAGAGCTGGGAGGGGAGGCTCTTTTTATAAGTAGAAAGGCTTCAGGGGGTTGTTTTTTTTTTTTTTTTTTTTTTTTTTTTTTTTGTGGATTTGGTTTTTTTCCGTGTTAACCGAAAATGTCAATGAAACCAGGACTGTTCCCAGAAAAATGACTTACACAGATGAATTAATTTCATGTTTGGGGGAAATAACAATGGAAATTCTCAAACCATCCCATGTCAACAGCTGTTTTAAAAAAAAAAAAACAACAAGTTTTGTATTGAAACAATTTCTTCTTCCTGCTCTTTTGCAGGGATGTAAAACCCTGAAAAGGCTGAAATCAAAGCAAATAGAAAGATTTGGAATAAACCCTGAGAGAACTTCATTAAACTGATCCAACACCTTCCCAAACACGCTCAGGCCTGCGTTCCCAGCAGGGTTTGCTTCAATAGGACAGGGATGGGGCAGGGATGAGGGGACACATCCCCACGTCTCTGCCAGCAGGATATGCCTCCAGAACCCCAAATCTGAGTGAGCCCAAAACACACTCTGACCCTGCAGGACACCAGAAGGTGACACTGGATTGCTGAGCTCCAGAACATTAAAAAAATCCCCCAAAGAGAAGAAGAAGCAGAGGCTGAGCCATGAGCCAGAGCTGCACTGTGAGCAGTGCCCAGGGTCAGCCTGGCAGGATTTGGCTCTGGGGCTCCACCCAGCATGGCAGGAATGGTGTCCTTCATTCCCCAGCACCTCTCTCTCCTCCATCCTGCAGAACCCTCAGATCTGCCATTTGCTTTAATCAGCTCCAAATTACCCACAGCAATGCTGGGGGAACACACAAATTTATTGTCATTTTAAGCCGTCCCTCACACTGCGCAGACATTGCTGGAATATTTCCTCCTCCTTTCAGACCCTCTGCAAGGCAGAGAGGGACCCCAGCACAGGCAGCAGGGGCTGAGTGGAGCCAGCTGGCCGTGCTGGGGGCATGGGAAGGGAGCACTGGGGGTCCTGAGGTGATGCTGAGCTGGGGCAGTGTCCCCTGGGCCGGGCAGTGACCGCGCGGCCGCTGACCCTGAGCTCAGAGGGAGGAACAGCCCAGCCCAGAGGGCTCTGCCTGGGGCAGGACCACCCTGCACAGCTGGAAGCCCACCAAGGACAGCCCCTCACTGTCCCTCAGCTCCCAGAGCATGAACTGGGGTGGCTGTGCTGGCAGGGTGACATCCCTGCCACCAGCATCTGCTGCCCTGCACATCACAGGATCCTGTCTGGGTTGGGAGGGAACTCAAAGTTCATCCATTCCCACGTACTCCATGGGCAGGGACACCTTCCACTAATCCATGCTGCTGCCCTGCACATCACAGATCTGTCTGGGTTGGGAGGGAACTCAAAGTTCATCCAGTCCCACCTATTCCATGGGCAGGGACACCTTCCACTAATCCATGCTGCTGCCCTGCACATCACAGGATCCTGTCTGGGTTGGGAGGGAACTCAAAGTTCATCCAGTCCCACCTATTCCATGGGCAGGGAACACCTTCCACTATCCCATGTTGCTCCAAGCCTTGTCCAACCTGGCCTTGGACACTTCCAGAGATCCAGAAGCAGCCACACCCTCTCTGGGCACCCTGTGCCCATCCTCTGAGTAAAGAATTCCTTCCTAAAATCTCTGAATCTCTTCTCCTCCAGCTCCAAGCCATCCCAGCCAGCATCCCTGCTGGCAGCACCCGCTGCTGCCTGCATCCCTGCTGGCATCCCTGCAGCCAGGCAGGCACTGAGCCTCTGCCTGCACTCAGCCTAATGTTGTCACACAAATTGCACCTGGGAAACTGTTACAAGAATTAATTGATCATATAAGTACAGTAATTGGAACTTGCAAAGCATAGATAATTACCTTTTATTAGTTCCTGTAGATAATCCATTATGCACTGATTAGGTCTCAGTAAGGATCTTACAGCCCTGGTTTGATTAATGGCAGATTATGCATATTAAACTCAAGCAGGAATAGATAACTTATTTTCTTTCTTGCCTTAGGAGTACATCACTCAATGAGTTATTGGCCAGGAGTTTTCTGAGGTGCTGGGGAAGTCAGGCATGTCTGAAATTCCCACCTGACCTGACCATGCTCCCTCTCCTATAGTTGGTACCAGCTCCCAATTTTTCCCAGTGGCTCAAGATCCCCCAAACCACATTTACCAACATTCTTCCCACTGTGTCCTGCAAGGCCTGACCAGCTCCAAAACCTGGAGAAATAACTGCCACCATTTTTTAACCCAAACCTCTCCCCCCATTTCAGGTGCTCTCATTTCCATGGATGCTTCAACCATGTATTTATTTTCCACAATCCTCTGCCCAGGACTGAATATTGATCTGCATTTCCTCCCTACAACTGCTTGGCTGCTGCCTGAGGTCCTTCCTGCCCCACTGCCACATTCAGTGGGGCTGTCCCCACACCAAAACCAGGATTTTCACCCTTTGCAAGAGGGATCCTCAGTGGGATCAGCTGTAGGACCAAGGAGCATCACTCCCTGTCTGCAGAGTACGGAGCACAGGATGGGGGCAACTGGACAAAATCTGCCTGCAGGCTACAGGAGGCTTTATTTAAGAGGAATAAATAAAAAATAAGGCTGTGATTATCTCAGGCCACTCTCCAGCTGCCACCCAGGGACAGAAGAGGGAGGGGGGAGTGTTGTTCAAAGGAATAAACAAACGCCAGAGGATGTGACACGCCGAGGCACTGGGACAGATTCCTCCCCTCTTCCTGGCCAGATAACCCCACTATCAGCATGGTGTTGGGGATCAGCAGAGAGGAGGAAAACAGCAAATATGGGAAAAGGGGGGTAAGAGAGCTCCTTTGGAGAAGACAGGCTGCGTCCAGCGCCAGCCTATTCATCCTGCACTGCCAGGGCTGGGGATGAATGGGATTTACTGCCCATTAAAATAAAGCCCTTTCTGGAGTTTATAAACAATGTCGCTGCTCCGTGGGAGGTTGGACATTGTAGTTCATTAAGCAGCAAATAATCTCTGTCACTTTTTTAGTTTTAAGTTTATTTACATGTAGGGTTGGGCTTTTTTATCCTTTCCTCCTCCTCCTCTTCCTCTCCCCCTCAGCCAGGAGCCGAAATCTTCTCCAGGCCCCTGAGCTCGCTCCTCCTATGGCTGCTGGCCAAGCCACAGAAATAATCCTGCTTATGTATCAAAAATGTTCCTTACAGGAAAAAGAAATTTATATCTGCCTAAAGCCCAGTAATGACTGAGGGGGGTGCCAGGGCAGCACTGCTGGGCACAGAGGGAGGCTCAGCATCCTGGGAATAGAACTGAGCCCTGGGGGAAAGCCAGAGACAGCAGCACAGACTGCCAGGTGCCAGCGTGGCCTGGGACACCGACAGGGACAGGGACACCAGGATCAGAGCCCATTGTGCCAGACAGGAATGTGAACAGATCATTCCCTTGGCATCACAGCAACGCTGCCTGGCAATGCCACCCTGGAATTGCCACCCTGGAGATGTCTGGGAGCCTTACCTTGTGCATGGGGACACCTTGCAGGGAGGGGAGGGTGACAGTGGTGACAGAGGGTGACACAGCTCCAGTGAATCCCTCATGGCACCTCCAGCTGTGAGCTCTGGCCCTTTTCCAGAGGTTGGAGGAGCTGGTCCCAGCCAGAACCCCCCAAATCCTGGCTCCACACCAAGGCTCTGCCAGAAAACTCCTCTGGCAGCAGAGGGAAACCTGCAGGGTGCTGAGGATGCAGACACCAACTGCTCCTCGAGCCTAAAAACAGCTCTAGGGTGGCACTGAGGAGCAGCCAGGAACTGGCTGAGGGTCTGTGGTGCCCTCTGCACCTCCAGCACAAGGCACAAGGACATTTGGAAGGGACAACACTCAGCTCAGCCTCCAGCACTGTAAAGATGCTCTGATGGACTTTTGCAGGGGGATGTGAAGGCCCTTCCCAGCGTGGGGCAGGGATGCCCTCCTGAACCCTGCTCCCAACACGGTGCTGAGCAGCTCCAGCATCCCTCCCTGCTGCCTGTGTCACCCCCCAGTGCCTCAGCCCTGCTCCCTGATGGCAGAAGGGATCTCTGCTGGGTTATCTCGCTCCTGGAGCACTGCAGCAGACGGCGGCCGTGCGAGCCATTATATCATTCACGCACTATCAAAAGCTCACACAGTGGCACTTAATTACAGCCCCGGAAGCGCAGGCTTCCTTAATAAATCAGAGAAATAAAGTCAGGGATGATGCACTGAACAGAGGGGGTAGGGTGGGGGGAATAAAGAGCTTACAGTCTCCCTCTGTGTGTCCCCTTTAGATAACAGATGCTCTCTTCTTAACCTCTCACTTCATCAGATCAGCTCCAGCTGTGTTTGGATCAAGTGTGCAGCCTGGCCCGCGTCCAGCCTGCCTGCTTCCCTGCTCCAGTGCCAGCTCCATCCCTGCAGGGCTGGCTCTGCTGGGGTGGCAGAAGGAGGGGAGCCCTGCCGAGCCAGGCCCTGTTTCATTCAACACATTTTACTCCATTCCTGCTTTCAGCCACCCAGCTGCTTCCCCAGAGCATCCCTGGGTGTCTCAGAGCTCCATCAGCATCCTGGCTGGGCTGGAAGGGCTCGTGTCACTGCGCTGGGGGATGTTTGTCCTCACAGCCCCCACGCCAGTGTGACAGCAAACAGCTTCCAGAGGCTCAGCCCAGTGTTGTCCCAGCCATAAATCACAGCAGAAGGCCCCTGGGATGCCCTGGGCCCCCGCCCCAGCACGCACCACCCACCTCTCCCTGTTTATTTGGAAGTGTCGCCTCCTCGCTCCGCTGGCTGGGAGTGCCGTGATGGATGGGGCTGTCCTGGCACTGGCAGGAGATCAGGTCCCTCCCTGCAGCCCCAGGAATGGGGATGCCAGGTGCAGGGAATGCCCAGGTGTGCTCCTACCCACCTGCAAACGTGCGGTGCAGCCCAGAGCCCGAGCGCAGACAAAGCCGCTGAGAAATCCCGCTGCTCCTAATCCCCCAATAGCACAAAAATAATGGAGCATTATCTCATCAGGCTTTAGCACACTAATTACCCCGGGGATGGCTTAATAAGGAAGGGACACCCACCTGCCAGAGGCAGCCTAAGCCTGTCTGCTGGCCAGTTACACAACAGCACGCTGGGCATCCTTCAGCCCTCCTGGGATAGGGAAGCAGGAACAGCCCTGTTCCCAACCTGGGGGACATCTGAGGGAGCCCAAACAGCCCACAAAACACAACATATGGAAGGGACATCATCCAGTTTAGCCTCCAGTACTGTGAAGATGCTCTGATGGACTTTTACAGGGGGATGTGCTCAGGGATGCCCTCCTGGACCCTGCTCCCAACACGGTGCTCAGCAGCTCCAGCATCCTTCCCTGCTGCCTGTGTCACAACAGAGTCACTGCCCTGAGCATCCCTGTGCACCCAGTCGGGAGGAGGCAAGTGGTTCTCTGCTCCCAAACTCCACAAAACAGGCCCAAAATCAGGAATAAAGCACCTCTCCCAGGCTCTCCACATCACCCTTTCCTCTCCAGCTCGGCTGATCTGAGATCATCCCACACCCTCCCTGGGCACATCCCCGTGCTCCAAGGGACAGTGTGGGGAGCAGGCTCTGAGATGGGTTTAACCCCATCCTGACAGCTTGACCAGCACATGCCAGGAGCTGTTCCTGCAAGACCAACACCTCCTCACCACCAGAGCCCAAATCACGAGCAGCTTCAGCAAATCTTAGCCAGGGCTGCCCAGGAGCCCACGTGTCCCGCTGGGTGAGCGGAGCTGGAGTGTGAAAAGCGAGCTGGGCAGAGGGGAGTGCTTGGGTTACAGCTGGGAGCAGCCACAGCCGGGCTGGAGAGGGCTCTGACAGCTCCTGCCTGCTCCCTGGGCAGCGATATCTGCAGATCTCTTACAAATAAATATCATTGCTCATTATCTGGGCATTAAAGTTACATGCTGGGCGAGATGGGCACTGAGCTTTCTCTCGCTAATCTAAAACGGATGCCAGCGCTTCCATTATTAATCTCCCAGGTCCCTGCTGCTCCACTGCTGCCAGCTCTGCCACTGCCACCTCACAGGACACAGGACAGGGGAGCAGCTCAACAGCCTGCAGGGGTAAAGACTCCCCAGTTGCAGGGCTTGGAATTTCCTGAGGTTTGGCTTTGCTGAACCCATTTCCACACGGGAAGATGAGCAAGGGGCAGTGGGGACAGGGGGGTTCCCCATTCCCTGTCAGCACAGCGTGCAAGGATGCACAGGAGCATCCAGGAGAGCTCTCCTCAAACCTTCTGCTTGGTAAGACTGGTGCCTGCACACCTGCTGGAGGGAAAATCCCTACAAGAAAACCCAAGAGTAAAACCCCTTGGTGGCTGTGTTCATGCCAAAGTGCCAGAGACTGGACCAGGAGCTGGGAGCACGTTTGATGCCCACATCCTGCCGTGTCCCAGGCTCCTGCTCCAGCCTGGCACAGAGCTGAACTGCTGCAGGATGTGGCAGGGCACTGCCCTGCTGCCCACGCACACCAGCGTGGCACAGCCCCTTCCTGCAACACCAGAGCATGGTGAGTCACCAACATGGGCTCCTCTGGCCTCTGCAGCTCTGCACTCCAGGGCAGGGATGGATGGCACAGCCAGGGCAGGGATGGATGGCATGGCCATGGGAGATGGGCTTTGTCCCTGCTGGTGATAGCACAGAGAGCTCAAACTGGATTGCTAAACACTGCTCTGATATAGAGAGAATGCCCCAAAGTCTCAACACAGGAAGTTTCCCTTCCCCTGACCACACACAGATGGACCAGCAGAGAAACAGAAGCAGCTTTTCCCATTTCCCCAGGGTCAGTGCCCCAGGCACCCACCCAGTCCCCGCTGCCAGCACCATGGAATCACCCAGCAGAGCCCTGAGTCACAGCACCCATCACCCCCACTGCTCCCTTCCCCTCATTTCTCCTTTTTAAGAGAACAATTAAACTTCAGCCCTTTCATTATTTATACCCTGACCTGGCTCCTCCAGCTCCTGCTCCTTGCTGTCACATCTTACCAGCCCCCAGGCACGCTCCCACCGTCCCCACAGGATCAGGGTTCCTTGTGCCAAGCCCTCTCTTGCCAAGGGGGACGTTTCCTGCCTGCCCTGACGTCAGGGAAATGAACGTGGATTTCAACATCCTCTGGTTCATCAGCTGCTCCTTTCGACATCCCCACGGTAAACCCCCAAAAAAAGCAGCACACCCCGTCACTCCCCCGCAATCCTCCTTCTGCTCACTTGGCTTCATCCAGGAGAGCGTTTGTCACCTCCAAATAAATATTTATTAACTGAGCTGCAGGTGTCTGGGGCTTCCCAGCTCCTGTGCTCTCAGCTGCGCTGACACCGGAGCTGTGCCGAGCTGCCAGATGTCAGCTGGGAGCAGCTCCTGCTTCCAGCCCAGCATGCAGAGAGATGCTCCAACCTTCCCACCAAGCCTGGCAGGAATGCCTTGGATAACAGAGTGGCAGCACCAGGGGATCCAGGGGATGAGGGATGAAAGGTGGTGGTGGGATGGAGCCTTCCGTGGCTTTTCCTCCAGAACACCAAATCCAAAAGCAAGGGTCACTCCTGCAGGACTGACCCTCCCCAGCTCTGTGGGATAAAGACCTCCTGAGCAACAGAGAAATGGGAGAAAAATGAGGCAAAAAGAGGAGAGAGACCCAAGGAAACTGCCTGCAGCACAGGGTAGTTCAGCTGTGGGAATTAAACCCTCCCAAGCCACATCCCTGAGCATCCCTGATCCCCAGCCAAGGGACAGCAGGAGGCACAAGAGAAGGGAAAGCAGGAACCCCAGCACAATGGGGGAGAGATGCTGCTGCCAAGGACAGCATGTAGAAGGGACACAGGGGTCCCTCCCTGTCCTCTCTGGGGACAGTCCAAGGCCACCAGGCCGCCCTTGACACACACAGCAAAGGGATTTGGGCACCTCCAGCGCCCTTGGTGACAGCACTGGGCTCCTGCCCAGCACAGCCTCACTCAGAGCAACGATAAACCTGAGACTGGGAAACGTTCAGACACTGCCACAGACACAGGGAGCACTTCCACAGCCTGGCCTGTCCCCCTGCAGCCCCTGTCACCACTGTCCCCGCTGTCCCCTTGCTCCCTCCCACCCCTCTCCGAATTAGCAGCCATCGACCTCCTCCCCCTGCGGAGCTGACATTAATCCGGCGATGTTTGTTTAACAACAGCTCCCATTGATCTGCAGCCTGATCCTCAGAGTCAATACAGCTCCTGCCAGGGGCTGCAGTGCAGGATCTGCCTCTGGAGTGGCCCGTCAGGAGACAGGCTGTGCAGGCTGATAGGATCAGATGCTGTCAGTGCTGCTCTGGGACCCATTAGCTTTAATTAGCTGATGATGCTGTAGAGGCCACATAAAACAATGAAGGGGATTGATCCCTCGTGTAACACTATTGACAGTGGAGCTGCATCTGGGATCAGTTTGGTGCCGGATGCATCTGTAGGGTCTATAAAACCAAGGCCTGCTTTCTTTTCCTGGCTGGTTTTTGTTGGGTGTTTTTTTTTTTTTTAGCTTTAATTTTAAAATCTCATCATTGTATGGCTGCCAACTTAAAAGCAAGGGAGAAAGGAAACAAAAGGGGAAAAAAAACCAGGGAGTCCTCTCTGGTTAGGGCACATCTAAGCACTTCCACATCCCTCCCTGCCAAGGACCCTCCTGTGGATTGCACACGCTGGTCATTAGGTCATTAAGGCACTGCTTCCAGGTCACTGTCATTATCCCATCTGGAAAACAGGCCACCAGCTCTCCATGTGCTCTGCATGAAGGGCACATCAGCCCCTGAACCACCTGCGTTCTGCAAAGCCCCTTCCCTCTGCACAGCATCACCCAAAACACCTGCATATCTCCCAAAGCACCTGCAAATCTCCCAAAACACCTGCAAATCTCCTTCCCTCTCCAGTGTCACCCAAACCTGCAAATCTCCTTCTCTCTGCACAGCATCACCCATCACACCTGCAAATCTCCTTCCCTGTCCACTGTCACCCACACCTGCAGCAAGGAACCAAAGTCCCCCACAGAGGGAACCCTAAAACACTGGGATGTCACAGGGAGCTCTCCCATTTTCAACTGCCCTGCTGCAATCAGAGACACTGATGTGGGAAAAGACCTGAAGACCATCCAGCAGGACATCTCAGTGTGCTCACACCACGTGGGGACTTCTCCTGGGGGCCTGAGATGCTGGCAGCCAAATGTTTTTATGCCCCAGGTACTCCCTAACAAAGGAAGAAATCCCAGTGGGTTGAGCCCACAGGCATTACAAGCAAGCAGAGTGCAGTGAGAACCTCCCTAGACACCTCCCAGAGCACTGGGGAATCACAGAGGTTTCACCTCCCACAAACTCCACCCTCCAGCCTCCAGCAGATGCAGCACCACATCCCTGCTGAGCTACAGCTCGGGGATGCCAGCCAGAAACACATCCAGGAATGATAACTCCCCTGAGCAGGCACTGAGATTTCCAAAAGGGTGCCAAGAGGATGATCTGCACAGGGAGGACAGGAGGACCACTGCAGAGCTGGGGAGCACAGGAAAGCATTCCTGAACAAAGAAGAGCATCCCTGACCACAGGAATGCATCCCTGACCACAGCAGAGCATCCCTGACCACAGGAAAGCATCTCCAGCCACAGCAGAGCATCCCTGAACAGAACAGAGCATCGCTGGCCACAGCAGAGCTGGGGACCACAGGAAAGCATCCCTGACCAGAGAAGAGCATCTCTGACCAGAGGACAGCATCCCTGACCACAGGAAAGCATCCCTGACCACAGCAGAGCATCCCTGAACAGAGCAGAGCATCCTTGACCATAGCACAGCATCCCTGCAGAGTTCAGTGCTTGCAGGTTCCTGGAGCCCTCTCTCCCTGCAACAGCAACAAAAACTCCCTCAGAACTCTCCAAAAAGGGGAGGCAGAGGAAACTCATCCCCTCATTCCTCTGGGGCAGGCAGTTTGAAGCTGAGTGCAGTGTCAGGGCACCAACAGGCAGGCAGGGAGGCAGGCAGGGTGTCAGAGGCAGCACAGAGCACATGCCAGCCAGCCAGCCCAGGGCTGACACCCCGGCCTAACAGTTTCCAGATGTGGCTGCAGGAAGACAGAAGCAGAGCTGTTCCCTGCTGAGGAAGCTGGAAACGCTCAGAGATAATGTGGAATTCCTGAACGGGAGCCAGCGGCGGCCCGGGGCTGGGGCGCGGGGACAGGCGGGAGAGGCTGACACAAAACTCCTCTCTTTTGTGTGTGTGTGAGAGTGTGTGTGTGTGTTTTATTTCGGGAACTCTGCATGTAAAAGCCCTTAATTTATACTCTGTGTGGGTTGCCGGCTGTACCCAACAAATGGAACATTTTCTCCATCCCCTTGTGAGTGTGATAAACAGCCGCTGCGCACTGAGCGAACAGAGCCTTTTTCTTCCCCCTGATAAATACACTCCCAAGCAGCTCCCAAGCTTCTTGGCTTGTAGATTATTATTTTTTCCTCTTCTCCAAGAGGGAGGATTTGGTCAGGTAGCCAGCCCAGCAGCAGCAGGAGAGCAGTGGGTGCTGCTGGGCTCAGCTTGTCACCTCTTCCTCGCCAGCAGTGATGAAGGTGACACAATGCTGTGAGCAAACCGTGCCACCAGACACCTACAGGGATCAGTCCTTGTCACAAAGCAGGCAGAGATGGGCACCCAACCACTGCTGTCCCTCTCCAGGGGGCACTTCATGCCAGTGGCACACACAGTCACCAAGCAGCTCCTTCAGGAGCACTCATTTCATCCCCAAACTCTGCCCAGATCCTGGCTGAAAGAAACTTCTGAGAGCTGAAGCCCAGCACAAGTCAACTTCCATCCAAAATCAGGAGTTTTTGCCATTTCTGACAGAGGTAGACATCCTGGACAAACAGCATTTCCTGTGGTATTTCAACACTTTCTTCAAACCAGCAATCTCAGAATGGCTTCCAGGAACATGGACAGGCTTTGGAGCAGGCTCAAGAGGAGAACAATCCCAGGGATCTGGAGGGTCTCTTGGAGCATCACCCAGGTTCTGGTCAGCTGGAACAGGACTGGCACAGGTGACACAGAGCAGGGACAGGGACCACAGCAGCAAAGCACTGATGAATCCAACCAGGAGCCCAACACATTGGCAGCCCATGGAAACTGGGGTAGCCCAAGTGGGGAGATGGTTCTTCTCATTTGTAATCCTGCTGATGGGGGGAGCTCAGACCATTGTTCAACAGCTTGGTTTATTTGTTTCCAAAAAAAAAAGGGGGGATGTTGCTTGAGATGACTTTGGGTGCAGCACTGGGGAGACCCTGGCATGGTGGTTTTGCCACCCATTTCCTGACAACATTCCCTGGGCATCTTGGGATGGCTCAAGGACCATGCAGAGGCTGGGGCAATGATGTTCTGGGATCCTCCACACAGGCAGCAGGTGAAGCTCAGGTCCAAAACTCCTTCAGGGACTCTGGGTGACAGCTGAGGGGGCTCCTGTGACTCCAAGAAGACATTTCTGAGTGTTTCCCCCAGCCTGCCCCCAGTGTGGCAGAAAGTCATGACTGAATAGGTTAAAGAAGGCAATTCCCCCCAAAACAGTTCCTTGGTGACCAGCAAGGGGCTGCAGAACAGCCCCAGGAGCCCTCTGGAGAGAGGGGAGACCCTGAGGAGCAGCTGGGCACAGGGACCATCCCTGCCCTTCCCACCTGTGCATCCAGGGATCTTTACACTGACACCCACGTGGATCCTGACCCCATCACCCCAAGGCTCAGCAGCACCCACACCTCCCCAGCTTCTCTGGGAATGCCAACTCCACATGGATTTTCCACACCAGTTACATTTTTATTTCCTCCAGGACAGTCCATGGGCAATGGCTGCCCCTCAGCTGTTCCTCCCACCCTCCCCTTGGCTGGGCAGGGCTGAGGAGAGGCCACCAGCAGCACCAGGGCAGGGGTTCCCATCAATGATACCCCAAACAGATCCCACAGCTCCCCTTTTAAGCTCTGCTAGCGAGCCAAAGTCCTTGAATTATGCAGCCCAGCTCCCTGCAGCCCTGCTGAGCCCTTGGGAAGGGCTGCCCAGCCTCCAGCCAGCATCCCTGGGCATGGACAGGCAGCAGGGCTGATGCTGATGGGCATGAAGGTCAGTGGAGAGGGAAGGTCAGCTCTGGCTGAGTGCCCTGCCCAAACCCTCCCCGGGGGGCTGCTGGGGCACAGCTCCAATAAAAACCTTGGAAATGCATGGTGGGGGAATGGGAGAGGACAGCAAAGCCATGGCTGTGCTCACTGGGTGCCACTGCTCCCTGCCCTGCTGTCACTGTCACTGCCAAAGCCAAAGGGGCTGGCTGGGAGCTGCTTCCCACCACTCTCCAGGGAATGTCAGAGTCTCTGGAAGCTCTGGAGTGATCCAGGACACTGTGTGCCACAGCAGGGTGGGATTCAGAACCATCTGATGCACCCAGCCAGCCCATTCTGTATTTCCCACACTGGGGGAAACTGAGGCACAGAGGGACCTTTCCAGGGATAAAAACCCACACTGCCCATTCCCCCCACAGCAAGCTCACCTGCTGAGTTTTATTTTTAAAAACAAAGAGTTTAAAATTCTTAGTGACCAGGGTTTCAACCCCTACCCCTGCAGCCCTCCCTCAGCAGCAGGAGCCCAGTGAGCAGAGCCACAGCCCCAGTGCTGTCCCCAACCAGAACTGTGCCCAAGCATCTCCTGTGCTCTGCCCCTGTTCCTGGCAGTGCAGGGAGGGTGCCAGGCTCAGGAGTGTCCCCAGCCCATCCCTGCCTGCACGTGTGCACACACACCTGCAAAAAATCCTGCCTGTAATCCCCCTGACATCTGCTGCCCCCCACATCCACCAACCACGGGAATTCCTCAGTGCTTCTCACAGCAAAATGAGGGGTGCAGGCATTGCCACGGGGTGTGACTCCTTCCCAGCCCAGCTCCAGGATTCCCAGCACCCATGGAGTTTGCAAAGAAGAAAAAACAATGGGCATAGCTGGATGGAGGGAGGAAATGCACATATCCATGGACACAGAGGTGGGAAGGAGCCTGCATCCAAGCAGAATGAAAATCCCAGCCTTGCTGCTCTACCCTTCCATCTCCCCAATTTTAAAGGTGGGTTCAGCTGCTCCCCTCTCTCTGGAAGCAAAACACAGCCCTGAGGAGAAGGACAAAGCCACCACGAGTCCCATCCCTGCTCCCACACCTCCTCCAGCCCAGGCTGTCGCTGGTGATTTGTGGTGTTAATATTCCAGGGGAGGGGCCCCAAGGGGTGACAAGGCAGGGGACAGGCAGCTCTTGGAGGGTCACAGCTGAAGGCAAAGCTGTAACACTGATGGATCCCAGGATCCAGGCTGGCAGAGGGTGGAGGAGAGGAGAGGAGAGGAGAGGAGAGGAGAGGAGAGAGAGGAGGGAGGAGAGGGAGGAGAGGAGAGGAGAGGGAGGAGGGGAGAGGGAGAGAGAGAGGAGAGGAGGAGAGGGGAGAGGAGAGGAGAGGGGAGGAGAGGGAGGAGAGGAGAGGGAGAGGAGAGGGAGAGGAGAGGGAGAGGAGGGAGGAGGGAGGAGAGGAGAGGAGAAGAATGGGTAACAGCAGAAATGCAAAATTGCTTTTACATGAGCTTGTTACAGCTCAGAGATGGAGCATCAGCAGCTCAGAGAGGGACCAGGATGAGGCAGGGATGAGCCAACAGGCCTGGCTGCTCCCCAAGGATTGCTCCTAACACTGGGAGCATCCACCAAAGCTGCACTGATGCAGAACCACAGGCATCACCTGCTGAGCCTGCCCTGGCTGCCCCACTGCTCCCACCCCACCAGCCCACTCGACAGCAGGAGCCTTTTTTAAGACCTGCAACCCTTGAGAGGCTTAAAGACAAGAATATCTCGATTATCCCTGCCTGCAGCCCTCCAGCAGCCCCAGCTTAAAGGCTGGGAATTACCGGGGGGAGCACCCAGGACCCCTCCTGGGCATCCCCTCTGCTCCCAGGGGTGACAAATCTCCACAAACCCCCCCCAGAAATCATCACCCCATCCCTTCCCCGGCGCTTTTCACACCTCCCATCAGCAGCCAGGCATGTGAGCCTGGCAGAGAGCCACAGCCCTTGAGACGGTAACATTTTACTGGGAAAAGGGCAATTTAATTATCCTGTTCTTCTGTTTCATGACAACACAGGAACACGCTGCTCAGACACGGGAAGTGCCATGCAGGCAAACAGCAATGCTGCAGATGGCTCCTGGAAATGATGGGGTTAAAACACAGCCCCAAACCCCTGCAGGTTTTTCAACCAAGTTCCAAACCCCTCCAGGTTTTTCAAGAGTGCAAAGAAAAAGGGAGAAATGTTTTTGTTGTCCAGCTGCAAGGCTTCTCTGAGTGCTGTCTGGGGGCTGTTTGTCTATTTTTACAGGGGTATTTTGAAGGGGAAGGTTGAGCAGAAGAGGTATTAAAAATACTGCAGCCCTCTGTGGGGAGATCAAACTTCACTGAATTCAGCCAGACTCCACAAACTGTACCTGATCTTCCAAAGCACCACTTAGCAGGAAATTTACTACCAAAAATATATTAAATAATAGAAAATATACTTAAAAGCACCCCTTAAACTCAGCCTTAGCCATGGGTGAGGGGTGAAGGCAGGAGTGTGGTGTCTGTCCCAGTGGGGAGGTGTAGCTGGGACCATGCAGGGAGGCAGAGCTGGCCCTGCTGTGTCCCCAGTGAGGGACACAGGGACAGTTCCACGGTGTGGGCAGCAGAATCCCAGGATCCTGCCTGGGCTGGGTGAGCAGCAGCACGTGTGCCTGCTGTTTGTTGTGACAGCAGCTCCATTAGCACCCAGGAGCCAAGCTGCCTTCCCAAGGACACGGCACAGACACTCTAATTAGTGCTTTAACCCTAATTAGCGCGTTAATGAAACTCTCTGGCTGGGAGAGAGCAGGTGTGAGAGGATGGAGGGGGAGCTGCAGGCCTGTCCCAGCTCCACAGCAAATCCCAGCTCCCACAGCAAATCAGAAAGGGATTGCTCAGGTAGGAAAAGTCCCAAAAGGACAAACAAGTCAGTGTGGGGCACAGCAGTGTGCCAGCTCAAACCCTGCAGCCACACAGGAGCCTGGCACTAGGAAGTTCCCACGCCCCAGTGAAACTTGGTGACAATCCCAGCAATGAGCTGGCATGTCCTGGGCACAGGGAATCACCTGGCTCACAAGCAGGTGACAAACAGCCAGCTCTCTGCCCCCCCAGGAGGGCTGGCAGTGGCATTTTGGGGACACCAGCTGACAGGCTGTGCCACAGGGCCTGGAGCTTCCTTCCAGGGCTCCCTTAAAAATCAATTTGAACTCTCACAGCTCCTCTGGTTTAATTTTCCCTCCTTTTTCCCCCCTCCAGGAGCTCAGAGGCTGCCACCCCTGCAGGTCAGGAGTGATGTCACACAGCAGAGCCACTCTGGCAGCACCTGATGTGACAGAGAACAGCCTGACACCAGGCTGGGTGACAAAAGGCATTTCTCTACTTGGAGAAATTTGTCCCCCTGTGCCTGCTGGGGAGCAGCCAGAGCTCTGCTTCTTGCAGGGCCAACCAGGAGTGCATCAGCAGCTCCATCCACCCTCTCCTCTCCTCCTGCTGCTGGGCAAGGATGGGTTAACTGGCCCTGCACTGCCCTGGCCACAGGCAGCCACGGGAGCCAGGGGCAGGTCAGCCTCAAAGCCTGGGCTGGCAGGTGCACAGCTCATGTTAACCAGCTCTGATGGATGCTGGGACAGCTCTGGAAGATGCTGGAATAGCTTGGATGGACACTGAACAACTCTGGTGGATGCTGGAATAGGTCTGGTGGATGCTGGAATAACTCTGACTGATGCTCAGGACAGCCACAGCAGGGAATGCCACGCCTGGGCACACCTGCCCTCACTGTGACAGTGGGGACCACAAGCCCTGTGACCACCAGCTGACTCCCCTGAGCTGGCTCAGGTCAGGGTGATCCCAGAGCTGGTGGCCCCAGGGGCACTGGCAGTGTCAGGGTGACCCCAGAGCTGAGCTGGTGGCCCCAGGGGCACTGGCAGTGCAGCCCCACCTGCATCCACAGGAGCCTTTCCTGACTTCCCTGTGGCTCTGGCATCACCAGGGCCACCCCCCACACCCAGGCTGAAGCAAAACCACTCCAAAATGCACCTCCCACCCCTGAGCCTCCTCTCCCTCAGCGTTTGCAGATGGGTTTTACTCATCCCCCAGCCCTGGCTCCAGCTCTGCTCTACAACCACGGCCACGCTCGTCCCTGGGAGTGTCTGAATGGGGAAGGAGCAACAGGAGTCCAGACTGCAAGGCTGGTGGCTTTAGATGTCATTTGGGTTGTTTCTTCTTAATCAGATCCATTGTCAACCCACAGAAATGTGCCTCTGACACCCTGGGGATGCATATTCCTGACGCTGTCTCAGGAGCAGCACAAATGCAGATGATTCAGCTCCAAAATTATCAGCAGTGGGATGCAAGGCTCCAAGCAGATCCCTGGCTATTCCTGGGCAAAAGCTCAAAGCCGCCCTTGCATCTCTCTCCTCCTCCTGAAATCAGAGCAGAGAATGTAATTCCATATTCCCTTCTTTTCCATGCGGGTCTCTCCCAGCCCTGCAGGAAGGGAATGGAGCTGGAGCTGCAGGGGTGGCTGCCCCACTGCCAGGCCATGGCTTTGCTGGCTGGCACCCCTGAGTGCCAGCAGTGCCAGGAAGGACAAACACCACCCCAGACACGACCCTGTTGGCCTTTCCCATCTGCCAGGAGGGTTTGTCCCGACTCCTGCTGGGCTCGGGCGACGGCGTGGTGCTGCTGCTGCTATTTTCTCCTTGTTTTCCTAGACACTGACACTTCCTGCACCCACAGGATGGTTTCCAGGCTTCAATTCTCTTCCCTATGGCAACAAAAACCCAGCCAGGAAACCTCAAGCCACCCTCTCAACTCTTTGGCAGGGGAGGGAGGTGGGGGGGAAGCTCCAGCACCTCTGGGCTGGTCACTCCAGCTAGACACAAAAATATTTGAAAGCAAAACTTTGGTGACAACTACAAAGCAAACTCGCTATGGGTGTGGCTCACCAAGGTGCCCAGGAGTGTCACCAAACCCCAGGCAAGCAGGGGACAGCAGGAGAAGGATGGGATTTGCAGAAATCCCTGCTGCACATCCAGATTCTGTCAGATTGATCCAGCCTGCCCCAACAGCATGCCAGGGATGCTGCCCCATGCACACACTGCTCCTAAAACACCCAAATTGTTGGTCAGGGAAAGGCCAGAGCAAGGAGTGGGTGTTGAAGAGGAAAGAGGGAGGAAGGATGAGAGAGCAAACAAATCCTATCAACTCAAATCAAAGCAGGCCACGGAAATGATTACGCTTAAGCTTTTCACGCCTGGGTAATTTTTTTATTATTCAAACAAATTCCTGGTTTTGTTTTGCCTCCTTGAAGGAAGAAGCAGAGGGGAGAGAGCTCCTCCAGCAACCCCAGATAATAACCACAGGGGGAAAAAAGGCTTCCTGATCCAACAGTGGCAGACAATTAGCATGAGCTGAGGTGCAGGAGCATCTTCAGCCTACCCTGATTCATCAAAACAAAAACAGAAACACTTTGTGGGGAACAGGGCTGAAATCAGGGATTTATTTGGAGTGGGAAACAAAAACAGAAACACTTTGTGAGGAACAGGGCTGAAATTAGGGATTTATTTGGGGTGGGAAGGCCACACAGCCAAGCACTGCATCACACACTTTGGTGCCACAGCAAAAGACATTTTGGGGAATGAAGGCTCCAGGGAAAACTGGGCTGGGGATGGGATCCAAGGATGCCCAGTGAGTCTGAGCAGTGAGGACACCCTGCAGCAGGCAGGGTGTGACCCTGAGGTGGCCCCTGGGCTCACAACCCCACTCCCATCTCTGCTTTCAGCTGTGTCTCTGCTCAGGATTTTGGCATTTTTGCTTTTTCCTAGCGCTCTTGCAAAGCCACCCACCAGCCTCAGAAGGATTTTTTCCCCCTCCAGGACAATTCTTCAAGGGATGAAGCCCTTCCAAACCCAGCAAGCAGCAGCTGAGATGCTCCTCCAGCCTCTCCCCCTCTGCAGCCGCTGCTCCTTTAACTGTCAGAGAAAACACCCGCGCTGCAAATCCAACTGTGCGTCATTCAGCTCTCATTTTGATTGTTAAAAATTCATTAATGAGAGCAGATTGGTATTATATCGCTGCCTTAATTAAAGAGGGCTACGGAACAGCATTTTAAATAGCAATGTCATTTTCTAATTGACACAGCTACATTATAAAGAAAAATACTTAAACAGAACTTGAAACCGAGCCGGTTTCCTCTGATGGCAGAGCTCATTTTGGCTTCAATTTTTAATCTGCTCATAAAATATTTACGGGCAAGGGAAGGGATAATGTTTCTCCAGGTGTACAGTTCCCCTCCTCTGGCCCAGACCCCTGGGAGGCTGAAGGCTCCAGCATCCAGGGAAGCTGCTCCTTCATCCTCCTCATGCTGCATCCCATGGCTGCATCCCTTCCTAAGCCCCAGGAGATTGGGGGACCCCAAGCCCTGCTCCACCTGCATCCTTGCACTTAAATCCCACTGGAGCTGAGTGGAAAATGTGCTTTTTTTTGCTGCTTTTCCTGGGCCCAGCATTTCTTCCTCACCAAGGGCAGAGGGATGAGTGGGATGAGCACATCTGTGCCTGAGGCAGGTTCCAGAAGTGTTTGGGTCCCTGTGGGTTTGCTGGGGAGGCACTGAGATGTGGGATGGGGATTCAGGACAGCTCAGACCAAAAGCATCCCACACCAGACTATGTTCAGACACTCAACACCTTCCTCCCCCTTTTTAATGCACAAACTTCCTACAGCCAACAGCTAATCCACACATTAAAGAGCACAGATTCCTCCTGTTCTCCTTTTAGGAAAAAAAAAAAAAAAAAAATCTGGTCACCACTTCAAGCAAATCAGGGAAGGAAAACGTGAATTCCTCGGCGAGGCAGCCCGCACACAGCAGGCTGGGAAAGCAGCCCCTGCTCACGCCAGCAGGAGATTTTTCCACCAGCATTAGTGGAAATTAGTGGCATTAGTCCACGGCTGTGTTTTGCCAGCCAGGCAGAGTGAGCTCAGGCACGCCAAGCCCATTGAGAGCAGCAGCACCGCCTTGGCCACCGCGCTCACAACAGGCACCAGGGCAGGGTGAGCCAGAGGACAGGTTGCTCAGAGCATTAAACTCTGGACCTAACTCTCACTAGCATTCCAGACGACCTTCCACATCCTAGAGGCACCCTCTGCCCTGCCTCAGTTTCCCTCCTTGCCTGCTCCCTTTTTCCAGGTGCTTCTAGGGACTGGGGGGATGCTCGACCCAGCCTGGGGGTTTGGAGCATCCCTCACCCTCTGCCTGCTCACAACAACTTCCAAAAGCACAACACCAGCAGCCCACAGGGTGGCTTGGCATGGCTGTGCTGTTTTTCTAAGATTAGGAAAACCAACAAGAGGGGAAACATAAATTTCTTGGTGCCTTCTCCCTCTCTCCCCAAGGGAGCTCTGCTCACTTCCACACCCCATGGAAAGCAAAGAGCAGGAGCTGGCACCATACAGGATGAGCTCAGGGAGGTGGCAACACACCCACCCCATTTCTGGAGGGTTCAGCCCAATCTCACCCCCACCCAAACCTCCCTCTGCCACCATCCTCCCCGTGTCCCCAGTGCCGTGGCGAGAGGCTGAGGCTGTCCAGCTGGCTGCAGGAGGATCTGGCCAGGCTGTTTAATCAGGGAGAGTGATTCGGCCCTAATTTCTTCTGATAAAGTATTACAGATGCTGCATTTCGAGCCATCTGGCAGCAGCCCACGTTTCCTGCCTCTGCTTCTCCGCAGGAGAAGGGAGAGAGGGATCAAAAATTCAAGGCAGGACAGCAGGGAGGGTTGTACCGGGATGGGAAGGGGAGCAGGAAGGAATTCCCAACTCTCATTCCTCCCAAAACCACACTGCCCATCCCAGCAAAGTGAAGAGCACATCAATGTCCACTGGAAAAGCAGAGCAAAGTGGAGCTGGAGCTGCTAAAAGCCAGAGCAGGGTGAGCCCCCAAACCATCCTCAGATGCAAAACCCCCCTGGAAAAGGGTGAAACCCCCTCCTCCCTGCCTGCCCCACTTCAGCCCCAGCACAGGCACTGAGGAGCACCCCCAAAAAGGGTGAAACCCCCTCCTGCTCCACACTGCAGCCCCAGCACAGACACTGAGGAGCATCCCCAAAAAGGGTGAAACCCCCTCCTGCCCTACACTTCAGCCCCAGCACAGGCACTAAGGAGCATCCCCAAAAAGGGTGAAACCCCCTCCTCCCTGCCTGCCCCACACTTCAGCCTCAGCACAGGCACTCAGGAGCATCCCCAAAAAGGGTGAAACCCCCTCCTGCCCCACACTGCAGCCCCAGCACAGACACTCAGGAGCATCCCCAAACCCTTGACTCTGGTGACAACATCAGGAAAATCATCCTCACCCAAAGCCCAAACCCAAACAGATGTGAGTCCATGCAGCCTCCCAGCAGTGAGTGATTTACCCTGAGCTGAGCAATCCGGCTCGCAGGGGGAGGCTCTGCAAACAAGAGGCAGCTCCAGGATTTAGCCAAGCCTGAGCAGAACCACATTAAAAATAACTGAGGGGAAAGGCTCTCACTTCATTACTCTCGACAGAACTGGGTCTTGGTCACGCCAAGGATGTTTGGGGAGCCCCCAGAGCCCTGCCTTGTGCTGCTCAGGTGGGGCATGCAGGGGGCTTCACTCCCCACTTTTCCCTCATCTGCTGCTGCAAAATGTGCAAACCCCTTGTGGATGCATTCCCTGCATCCCAGGGAGATGGGGATGGAGCTCCAGCAGCAGCAGAGATGCTCCAGACTGGCAAAAAGGAGATGCCCTGGCAGAGGGCTCCTGGGATGTGTGGGATCAAACCCCCCAAGTTTCTTTGTGAACCACAGAGAGTTAAAGGCTGGCCAAGGCCCTGCAGCACGAGCTTTATGCATATGTAGCCAATGTAATATAATTATACATTAATCTATAACTAACAGCCTCGGTAATACAACATTACAGTAGGTAGATTATCCCATCTCCTGTCATTTATTATTGTTATTTGTAATCCATTCGTGTCCAGGGCTGGACTGGGGTCAGAGTGCAGTGTCCTGGCATGCTTTCACCTGCCTGGAAGGAGCAGGATCCTGCCCCACAGAGTCCTGGGCAGAGATCTGCCTCCCTGCTGGCACCAGGACACTTTCCCGGGCTTGGGCTGGATACATCCACCAATACTGGATAAAGCCACCATGGCTTTGCCCATCATTCCCTGTCCCAAAATGCTGGGTTCAAACAGGATGAGGGGCTCAGCAGGAACCAGGGAGCCCAGGGGCCAGACCAGCACCACACCATCACCATGGAACCACCCCAGCTGCCTTTGAGGAGAGGGAACAAAGCCCAACTGGTTCCAGAGAGCCACCAATGAATCTTGATCAACACCACCCTCCAGGGTGAGTCATCCACCCAAAGTCAATTTACATTTTTATTAAATCACACAGGAAAATTAGGAGCATTATTACCCCTCTCTGATTCAACACAAGTTCTGTGTTCCACCAGCATTCACCATGTGGGAAAACATCCCAGCATCTCCGGTTTAACCGTTTGTTCCTGGCTCTCCCCACCCCAAACCAGCCCTTTTTGCATAGCCTGGGACTAAATCAGGCTGGTCTTTATGGAAGGGAAACCAGATCCCTCGAGGGAAACTGTGACAGCTGGAGATGCTGCTGCCCAGGGAAGGAGAATTCCTGGACAGCCAGTGAGTGCCACAGGCAGCACCAGTGACCCAGACCCTAAAGGGACCCTCTGGGTTCAACCAGCTGTTTGTGTCACTTGTGTCACCAGCACAGCCCCTGCACGGAGCTGGATCTGGCTCAGGAAGGGAGGGAAAGGCAGATCCATCAGGGGATCAGTGCACATTTCTATCCATCCTTATCCCATCCCATCCCATCCCATCCCATCCCATCCCATCCCATCCCATCCCATGTCTGCTGCACACAGGATTATATCACCCTCACTGCTGCATCACAGGCAACTGAATTCCTTTATTTATGGTTCCCACATGAGGCAAGCAGATCTGCAGGAGAGCAGGGAAAGGATAAAACCCAGTGTGTGCACAAGCCAGAGCAAAGGGCTTCCCCCACAGCAGCATGTGAATCCTGGGGCTGCTCAGTGGGCTGAAACAAGAGGAAGGGTCTCCTGACACTGCCTGAATTAATATTTGCTCGAAGGGAAAGCCCAAAAGCTCCCACTGGGATCAGGACTCTGTCCTGCTGGGGACTGGCATGGAGAGTGCTTGCTTAGAAAAGCACTTAATGTGACTGGGTCAGAAAATGATTTCCCAAGGATGAATGCTCCTGTGATGGAATATTTCCCAAGGATGAACACTGGTTTGTTTGCAAAGCCTGATCAATTTGGGCCATATTTCCTGTGGAAGGAGCAAGAGGAAGGAGGGGAATTCACATCTTGCAATTAAATTCCAAAAATCCTGTCTTTTTCTCCCAAACCAGCACAAAAGCACGGTTTGAAATCTCGGCGCTTCCTGCCAGCGGGGAAGACTCCAAGTTTCAGCCACACTCTTTGCAATTCAATGAGCTGAGTCCTAGGCAGGGGCTGAAATCCCAAAATCTGAGGGATGTGCTCAGAGGTACTCATGGCACAGAAATATGACGGCACAGGGATGTCATGGCACAGGGAATGTCATGGCACACAGATCTCACAGCACAGGGATGCTGAGTCAGCACAGCCCTTTAGGATCACACTGCTGCAAACCCTAACCCCCAGCACAGCCCTTTGGGATCTCCCTGCTGCAAACCCCAATCCCTAACTCAGCCCTTTAGGATCACACTGCTGCAAACCCCAACCCCCAGCACAGCCCTTTGGGATCACCCTGCTGCAAACCCCAATCCCCAGCACAGCCCTTTGGGATCACCCTGCTGCAAACCCCAATCCCCAGGGATCTCCTTGCAAACCCCCTATCTCAGCCCTTTGGGATCCCACTGCTGCAAACCCCAACCCCCAGCACAGCCCTTTGGGATCTCCCTGCTGCAAACCCCAATCCCTAGCACAGCCCTTTGGGATCTCCCTGCTGCAAACCCCAATCCCCAGCCCCTTCCCCCTCTCCCCATCCCCTGGGCAGGATTTGCTGGCTCAGCACACAGCTCCTGCCCCCAGCCCAGTGCTGATGGAGCAGGAGAGGGAATCCCCTCCCCAGCATCCCCCTCCCACCCCGCTCCTCCTGGGGGGGCAGCCACGATGCAGCTCCGGATTTCCCAGGCTGCCTGCAAAGAGCCTTTCCCGCATTCCTGCCGTGCCTGCAGCGCTTCTCAAGTCCTGTTTTTCCACTCCAGCAGCCCCCCCTTCCTTGTTTTCCTTCTCCGGCTGCTGACCCAGATTTCATAATGAATGAATCCATGCAGCGCTCTTCAGACTTTAATTATTTTTTTTCACTTTTTCTCATCATACATTATGCATCAATAATAAAGAAAGAAAAAAAAAAATCCACAAAAATAACAACGCACCCCAGCAGAATTAATTTAAGGCTGAATGGTTCACTCCTGCCTATCGCTAATCACAAACGGGCCTGGAAATTGCAGGGCTTATTTTAGACCTTGTGTTAATGTCAGAATGAAAACAAACAGGTTTTAGGAGGCTGCGGTGCCTCAGCAATGCCAACTCATGGATTTCTTCAGAAAAGAACCAAGCATGAAAAACCAACCACAAAAATTGGGGGTTTAGGGTATTTGCAGTGAGAACTCACCACGTAGCTACCTCTTCCTCCCCTGCTCCTGACCACAAGGGAGAACTGCATGGCTTGGGCAGGAGGGCAGTGGGATGCAGGAGGGAAATGGGGTGAAGGAGGGAAATGGGGTGAGAGAGGGAAATGGGATACAGGAGAGGAAATGGGATGAAGGAGGGAAATGGGAACCAGGAGGGAAATGGGATGAAAGAGGGAAATGGGATGAAAGAGGGAAATGGGAACCAGGAGGAAAATGGGATTAAAGAGGGAAATGGGATGAAAGAGGGAAATGGGATGAAGGAGGGAAATGGGAATCAGGAGGGAAATGGGATGAAAGAGGGAAATGGGGTGAAGGAGAGGAAAGAGATGCAGAACAGCAGTGAGATAAAGGATGGCAGTGGGACACAGGATGGCAGTGGGATGAACAACGACAGTGGGATGCAGAAGAGCAAGGGGATGAAGGATGGCAGTGGGATGCTGAAGGGGAATGGGATGCAGGAGGGAAATGGGATGAAGGATGAAGGATGGAGGATGGCAGTGGGATTCAGGATCCCTGTGGGATGAAAGACCCCCGTGCTGCAGGAAGGCCCAGGGCTGTAGGGCTGCCCCTGCCCTGCAGCCACAGAGCTGATTAACACCCCAGTACACCCCAGCACAGCAATCTCCTCTGGGCAAAGGGGTCCAGCACATGAGGCACCAAACCACAAACCTCACTCCTGCCCTCCTCCCTGCTGCCAGTGGAAGGCTGGATTCCCCTGTGCCTCCTCCCTGCTCCTGGCTGCTCCTGCCAGCCCAGAGTGATGCTCCTCAGTGACAGCAGCCCAGGGGACCAGGAGCTGGAAATGACACCAATGGCTGCTTCATTGGGTCAGTGGAAAAATGAGGGGGTGACACGAAATGGGCCCTGCTGGAGCAGGCACAGAGCAGGGCAGGCACAGCACAAGCAGGACCAAAGGAAGCTCCCAAGGGATGCCACCCAGAGCTTGGGTGACACTGGGTGACACCCCAGGCAGAGCTGGGGCAATGGGCTGGCAACAACCAAGTTTCCTCATTCCCCAGGACTGCAGGGGCTTGGGAGGAAACCTCCCAGCTCACAAGCAGCACGGTGACGTTGCTTTCCCCAAGGGATAAAATTTTAATCCCTCCACTCCCCAGGCCTCAGGGAAGTCCCTGAGCCAACCCTCCCTGGGGATGGGCCTGGGGAAACACCACAGGCTCAGGGGCTCTGCCAGCTGTGCCCACACCTCTCCCTTCCAGGCAGGGCCAGAAGCACATCCCTGGCTGAAAACCAGCTCTGGACCAATTGTGACCTCTCCAGCTGAAATTCCAGCCCTGCCACAGGCACAGGCACTGTCCTGGTTTAGGGGTGGTCAGGATCTGCCCAGCTATGTGCCAAGCCCTTCCTGCAGCCCTGCCTACGCAAGTCCCTTCAGAAAAAAAAAACAAACAAAACAAAAAACAACAAACCAACACAGGCAAACACAAAAGGGCCTAATTTGATCATATTCCTCTGAACTAAAAGCACCTTTGACCTAAATTTCCACGGCGGGGTGGAATTCTCCCTGAGCTGGCAGTGGATTACAGCAGAACAGAGCTGGGTGTGCAGGGGGAGATCAGGATCTGCTGCCAGCCAGCCCCAGGGAAAAGGGGGCAGGAACCCTCAGCATGCCCTACCCAGGCCTACAAGCGCCTGAGTGTCTCAATTTATGTAAAGTGGAGCTAATTTCACATTATCATATGATATTAGAGCAGCCTACCTCCCTCCTGCAGCCCATGTGCAAAATCCACGAGCGGAGCTATGAGGAGCATATGGAAAAACATCTCCAAGCACAAACATCCACCTACAGCATGAGCTGTCGAGAGCCACAGAGCCATCCAGGAGAGGGGGATCACAAAAGAGGTTTCAAGCAAAAGCAAACAGTCTTGTGGATGTTTTTTTTCCTCCCAAAAACACCCGGAGAATGAAGCTTTCCCTAAACACATGCCTTGCATTCTCGCTCCTGCTGGCAGTTTAATGGCATTGGCTGGTTTTGTTATCAAGGTAACAGCCAGAATCATCCCTGCCCTGTCATTAGGAGCAGGTTTCCATCCCCATTTCCAGCCAGAGGTGAGGAGAGGCTCTGACAGAGGCAGGAGGGTTTGGTGGGTGCTGGAGCAGACAGAGCTGACCACAAGATGCTCCTGCATCCTCTGACTTTGTCAACACCTTTGCAAGAAATTTCCTGGGGAGGAGGGAGATTACCAAGTGCTGACAAGCTCATGGGATGTTTTTGAGATGCCCCACAAGCTGGCAGGCTCTGATGAGCTCCTCAGGGCTGCATGGAGAGCAGGGATCCCATGGCACAGTCCCTGCTGGGCTGCAGGGATGAGACCATGGGGTTCAAGCTGGACTGAGTCACCTGAACCCACCCCTTCTCATCCATCATTCTGGCACAAGGAACAAGTAATCCTCAGGGAAAGCTGGTTTTGGAGGCTGCTGAATTGTTCCTGGCACTGCTTGGGAGAGCTTTGATTTGCTAGAAAATCCCAAGTATTTTAATGTTTGCTCACAGGATGATGAGTCCTGCCACAGAATGGGACCTGGCCTCTGTGTCCCCCCATCAAGGGGACACTTACCCTCTCTGCCTTTGTTTTGTTGATGGGGAAGGGTGCTGAGAGCAGCCAGGGTCACCTGCACAGGGTGACAGAGCCTTGGGGGCTGTCTTGACCCACCTTGCCTGGCCAGGAATTCCATCAGGAGCTGGACCAGCCCTGAGCCACAACCATGCCCACCCTGCTGTGGGTCCCCAGCCTGGCCAAGCACCAAAATACCCCAGTGCCATCAGACCAGGGGGTTCTTCCTCACCTTATCCCCACACCTCTGTGCTGTGCCCCTTCCAGGTGCCATCAGACCAGGGGGTTCATCCTCACCATGTCCCCACATCTCTGTGCTTTCCCAGTGCCAGCCAGGAGCAGCTCCAGCCACCTCCCAAAATATTGACTTTGGCTGTGGCCAGCCACATCTCTTCCTTGGGGCCATCTCACAGCCTGTTTTTCCTTGGCCTAGGGAAAAACACCTAATTATTGCTTTTTCTTGCCTCTCCTTTCTTCTATTTTAAGATCACAGGCATAAAATTAGATCTGCTTGCACAATGGGGCTCTGAGATTTAATCCCTTCCCCAAAGTTGATGTTTGAGTCATTTCTACAAACTCCTCAGCCGCCAAAAGAAGTAAATAAACAAACAAACAGAAAGTGCACAGGGGCCAAACCACTCTGTCCAGAGGGATTTAAAAATAGCTGCACCTGCACCAAAGCACCTCCTGCACCCAGCCAGGAGCTGAGCTCATGGAGGGCTCCTCTACCTCTAGAAATCCTCCACTGTGCTGGGGGCATCAGAGACACTGCTCAGATGCTGCTGCAGCTTTTGGGGAGAGAAGCAAGGCAGCAGACACACAGCTTGCATGGGTGCTGGTTACCAGGAACACCCTGGGGAGCATTTAGGGGGCTGCCTCCCCCTAAAATGCTCATGGGGATGAGGAGATGCTCAGGTTCCAAAGTCTGTGGGTGCAGAGAGCTTGCACAGAAAAACAGAGAGGGATTGACAGTGGGATCTGATCCTGCCGTGCCTGCAGCCCCTGGTGAGTGTCAGCACATCAGCAGGAGCAGGATTAGCCCTGGCTGGAGTCACAGCCCTGCTGGCAGCACACCCTGAGTGTTCCTCAGCCTGCCAGGTGGGGTAATGCACAGACCGCACTCACAGCACAGCAATTAGTTAATACTGCAAAGTGCCCTGCAGTTAATTAATTGCCATTAACTCATTAGCCAGGTTTTGGCCTCCTAAACCCAGCTCTAAGCCCTGCCCTGCTAGGCAGGTGCTGGTGAGCTCAGCCAGCTCTGTGAGTGCAGATTCTGCCCAGGCAGCACCAGCAGTGCCCCTCGGGTGCCATCCAGCTGTGCCACCCTGTCACCCTCCCAGGGCTGGCTTTGGGGCCACCCCTGTGGGGATGTGGCCACCACACTGAGCCCTGGCTGTCCCTGTGTGCAGGAGCAAATTCCCATCTGGCACTGGATTAGTGCCATATGCTTCCCATGGGAATGGGTCTGCCTGCAGCTCGGCACCAGGGGGGTGCTCACCTTCCTCTGCACCCCAGCCCTCCCTGCCCATCCCAGCCTGGAAGCAGCAGGGGGAAAAGGTGACAATTTTACATCCATGTCCCCTCCCTGGTAAGAGATGTCCCTTCCAGCATCACCTGAGGCTGCACCAACACTGCTGAGTGGATGCAACACCCGAGGATGCAGCTGCACCCCTTCCCTGTCCCCTTCTCCAGCCTCAGGACAAAAGAATTTGGGGGAGGCTGGAGCCAGAGCTGCTCCCCCCACAGAGCCCACGAGCTCTGTCCATCCTGCTGCTGCTGTGGCATTTCCAGGGCTCAGACCCTGCAGGTCTCTCAGGGATGCTGCAGGCAACAACAACCACTGGTCCCTGCTGGAACATCACCTGCCACTCCTCTGCAGGAAACCCCAAAGATTTCACCCAGAGATCCCTGCTCTGCCAGCAGCAGCAAAACCCCTCCTTTCCCAAAAGCACCACGCACAGCCACCCTTCCCAAATAATCCCAGGTGGAGCAAGAGCCACACCAGCAAGGTGGGAAAAGCCCACCCCACACCAGCTCCCAGGGATGCCCAGAGAGGGCAGAGCCCAGCCTTGGCCACCCAAAATCAATTCTCTGAGACACCCAGAGTGGCACAGCCCAGTCCTGCTCCCAGGGATGTCCATGATGGACAATGCCCAGCCTTGGCCACCCCAAACCAATTCCCTGAGACACCCAGAGTGGCAGAGCCCAGCCTTGGCCACCCCACATCAGCTCCCAGGGATGCCCACAATGGGCAGAGCCCAGCTCTGACCACTGCACACCAACTCCTAGGGATGCCCATGATGGACAGAGCCCAGCCTTGGCCACCCAAAATCAATTCTCTGAGACACCCAGAGTGTGCAGAGCCCAGCCCAGCTCCCAGGGATGCCCACGATGCACAGAGCCCAGCCCAGCCCAGCTCCCAGGGATGCCCACGATGGACAGAGCCCAGCCCAGCCCAGCTCCCAGGGATGCCCATGATGGTCAGAGCCCAGCCCAGCCCAGCTCCCAGGGATGCCCATGATGGACAGAGCCCAGCCCAGCCCAGCTCCCAGGGATGCCCACGATGGACAGAGCCCAGCCCAGCCCAGCTCCCAGGGATGCCCATGATGGTCAGAGCCCAGCCCAGCCCAGCTCCCAGGGATGCCCACGATGGTCAGAGCCCAGCCCAGCCCAGCTCCCAGGGATGCCCACGATGGACAGAGCCCAGCCCAGCCCAGCTCCCAGGGATGCCCACACTGGTCAGAGCCCAGCCCAGCCCAGCTCCCAGGGATGCCCACGATGCACAGAGCCCAGCCCAGCCCAGCTCCCAGGGATGCCCACGATGGACAGAGCCCAGCCCAGCCCAGCTCCCAGGGATGCCCACGATGCACAGAGCCCAGCCCAGCTCCCAGGGATGCCCACGATGGTCAGAGCCCAGCCCAGCCCAGCTCCCAGGGATGCCCACGATGCACAGAGCCCAGCCCAGCCCAGCTCTCCTGGCCGGCACAGCCCCGGCACAGCCCCGGCACGCGAGACGGCGGCGCCGGGAGCAGCCAACAACAACAAACTCGTGTGTGAGCCACAAAGGGAAAAACTCAGCAAGGAAACAATATTGAGCTCGACTCTTCCCGAGCCCCTACTGTAAATAACGGCGCGCACGGGTTTGTTTTATTTGTTTTAATTATGAAAACACAGCCCGGATTGTCCTGCTGGCTTGGGCAGGCTGTGTCCCCGAGCAGGGGAAGCGAGTGACACCCTGCAGAGCCACTGTGCAAAAACCCTGCAATAAACAACAGGCCCACCACGCCTGTGCACAGCTCTAGGCTGAGCTTTATCACCCTGCCAGGCTGAGCCCAGCCCAGGTGGCACGCAGGGGACAGTGCTCCACAGCTGGGAGGGAGGGGAAGCAGCCCCCAGAGACAGGAATATTGCACACTCCAGTGGCTGTTTCCAAGGCAATGGTGGCTGGGTCCATCACTCCTGCACGCTGGGGCTCCAGGCCTTTCCAAGGTATTCAACCCTTCCTTGTTTTCCACAATTATCTCAGCACCAGGGCCCTCCCATGTCTCCATCACTCCTGACACACCAGTCCCATTGCTCCACACTCCTGCTGGCTACTGGACCAAGCAGGAGGCACCTTCTGCAATGGGTTTGTTTGTGTCAGAACAAACCTTTCCTCCTCTGCTTCCTCCTCCTGGGCCAGTCTGGGATGGAGGGCCCAGCCCTCACCTCCCACCACATCCATCTCCCTGCACAGCCAGGCCAGGAGAAAGCCAAGCAGCCCGAGGCTGAGACAAGCCTCAGACACAACTGAGTTAAAAACACATCTTTTCCAGACTAAAGTTCATCCCCAAATGGTAAGAGAATCCAGGAAAAATGCAGCAGGCCCGGCTGGTGGCCGGCTTCCAGCACGAGCACCTCCCTTCGGAGGAATCCAGCAAGGAGTCTCGACTAATCCACCCAGGACACACCAACATTTCTTCCTCATATTATTGGGTAGGGTGTTGGTTTTGTTTTCTTTTTTCCTCTTTTTCATTTTTTCCGTCTGCTCAGCAGATTTGGCGTTTGCTGGGATGGAGCTGGGGATGGAGGGACTCTGGAATGCTGCCCTGGCACCAGGGACTGCAGGTAGGAGAGGCTGCAGGAGAAGGGACCAGTGCAAGAGCTGGGAACACCAAACACACAAAATCACCCTGTGCCTCAGTTTCCCTGCCCTGACAGACGTGCTGGGGGGGCAACACAGGCACTGCAGGGGAATGAAACCATGGAGGTGGCACTGCCAGCACCCAGCAGGATGGGACCCCAAGGGCTTCTCCAACCCCAGTGAGGACTCTGGTCTCCCCCCACACCATCCCATCCCACTGCCCCTGCTCTTTTGCAACTCCCAGACTGCACCCCAAACCCCCCTCTCTGCCCAGCTCAGCCCCTGATAAGGTCCCAAATGTTTTACAGGGGGGATTTTTGCTCAGGGCAGGCCCACTGAGCAAAGGGCACACTCCTGCAGCTCCATGGGGGTGGCTCCCTTGTGCTGACTGGAGCTGCAGGACGGGTTCAGGACACTCACATCCACATGAATTCCTCACTGCTGGGAAGGAGAGGAGCTGGGGGCTCCCGTTTGGTCCTCGGGGGCTCAGCACCAGCCTCTCCCCAGCCCCTGACCGGGGAGGAGCCGCCACTTTCAGACAATGCCCCCCTGAGGAATTTGCACCTCATTCCTTGACACCCCTTTAATTACAGGTATCAAGGCAGCCTGTGTCTTTCACAAGAGCTGTGAGCTGACTTCCTGCTCCCCTTTCTCTGCCAGGGGTTCCTGACTCACTGCATCCCTCCCTGCACAAGCAGAGGGCAGTGGGCTCTGCTCAAGCTCCCCCCAAAAGGGCTGGAGCACAAACCCCCAGCACTGAAGCTGTCAGTTGGATGATCTTCAGAATTTCAGCCCTGCTGCCACCAAGGAGAGTGTCCAGGCAGCAGTGACACTGAGATGTGAGAGGTGTTGTCTCTAAAGCCATGTGGCTCAGCTCCCTGCACACACTCCAACAGCAAAATTCTGATGGGTGTCTCCAAAATCCATCCCCAGCAGCACATCCCGAGCTGCAGCACCCCTGGGACAGTGTCACTGCTGCACATCCCTGTGACAGTGTAACTGCTGCACATCCCTGTGACAGTGTAACTGCTGCACATCCCTGGGACAGTGTCACTGCTGCACACCCCTGTGACAGTGTCACTGCTGCAGCATCCCTGTGACAGTGTCACTGCTGCACATCCCTGTGACAGTGCCACTGCTGCACATCCCTGGGACAGTGTCACTGCTGCAGCACCCCAGTGACAGTGTCACTGCAGCACATCCCTGTGACTGTGCCACTGCTGCACATCCCTGTGACAGTGTCACTGCTGCAGCACCCCAGTGACAGTGTCACTGCTGCACATCCCTGGGACAGTGCCACTGCTGCACATCCCTGGGACAGTGCCACTGCTGCACATCCCTGTGACTGTGCTGCACATCCCTGTGACTGTGTCACTGCTGCACCACCCCAGTGACAGTGCCACTGCTGCACATCCCTGGGACAAGTGCCAGCCTGGTTTTCCTCCCCAGCTGCTCCATTTCACCACTGCCCCATCCACCCATCCCTTCCTGATGGAGTTCCCTTTGCAGGGCTGTGGGTTTGAGTGTTGTTGCTGTTTTTGTATTTTGAAACATCAACTCATTAATTTCAGCCTAATGAGGATTTTATTGGCCGGGGATTCCCATTATTCAGCTCAAGGAGACACAAATAAACACTCACAAGCTGCCAGTCCATGAAAGGATCCTGATCCTACTGATCCCACCTCTCCATCTCCTCCTGGCCAGACAGGCCATTCCACCTTTTCCCTGCCATTCCCAGATTTCCCTGTCCCACTCCACGGGCTGGGAACCCCAAAGGGCTCAGGGAAGGGACCCTGGGCTCACAGCAGCCACACCACACCACTCTGCTTTAATTTTTAATCAAGTCACAAGATGGGGCGGATGCTGCTGGAAATAAATCATCAACCACAACAGCAATAAAAGCACCCTGGTGGCCTCAGCTGGGACGTGGCAAGCACAGGACCAGCAGCCAAGCCACCACTGTCCCATCACTGAGGGGTGACAGAGCAGCTCCTGCACCAAAACTGCACACTGTCACTGAAGAGATGGTGATGAAAGGAAAAGGAGAAAAAGGAAAGGAAAGAGGAAAGGAAAGAGGAAAGGAAAGAGGAAAGGAAAGAGGAAAGGAAAGGAAAGGAAAGGAAAGGAAAGGAAAGGAAAGGAAAGGAAAGGAAAGGGAAAGGAAAAAGGAAAGGAAAGGAAAGGAAAGGAAAGGAAAGGAAAGGAAAGGAAAGGAAAGGAAAGGAAAGGAAAGGAAAGGAAAGGAAAAAGGAAAGGGAAAAAGGAAAGGAAAGGAAAGGGAAAGGAAAGGAAAGGAAAGGAAAGGAAAGGAAAGGAAAGGAAAGGAAAGGAAAGGAAAGGAAAGGAAAGGAAAGGAAAGGAAAGGAAAGGAAAGGAAAGGAAAGGAAAGGAAAGGAAAGGAAAGGAAAGGAAAGGAAAGGAAAGGAAAGGAAAGGAAAGGAAAGGAAAGGGAAAGGAAAGGAAAGGAAAGGAAAGGAAAGGAAAGGAAAGGAAAGGAAAGGAAAGGAAAGGAAAGGAAAGGAAAGGAAAGGAAAGGAAAGGAAAGGAAAGGAAAGGAAAGGAAAGGAAAGGAAAGGAGGGAAAAGGAGCTGCTACAGCCAGTCAGGCCAGCTGCACAGCTCTGTATCAGCAGGAAAAAGGGATCCAGGATTGCAGCAGTCCCTGGGATACCTGCCCTGGGGACACACATCCCTCCTCCCTCGGGGCTGCAGCTCCCCTTTGCAGCCTCCTCCAGTGCCAGGGCCAAGGGGGAAAGGGGAGAGAAAATCTGTGCAAGTCTGTCCCATGCAGAGCTCCTCTGCAGGGACTGAGCAAGGTGGGGCTGAGGCAGCAGCATCCCACTGCCCTCACCCTGCACCCAGCTCCCAGGAGCTCCCCCAAGCCCACCCAAAAGGATCCCAGGAAATAAAACCTCTCTCTGCTCCTGCCCAGAGGATTCCTGCACACCAGGGTCCCTGCAGCCCCCGCCCAGCTCGCAGCAGAGGGATGTTCTCCCTTTCTTCTCTGGGAGGATTAGACACACTTCTTTTCTCTCATTGCTTTTCAAAAGAGAGCCTTTTTATCACTGCTGATCCCTGGGGGAAATCTTTCTCTCTTTCTCTCACGCTTTTATAGCTGGGACAGAGGGAAAGGAAGTTTTCCTTCATCTCAATCTCGCTGCTGACAGGCACAGGCACAGCTCAGCCCCCAGGATCCTGCTCTGACCCTGCCCAGCATCTCCTGGCACCACAGACCCACAGAACACCCAGCACAAACCCTCCCTGAGCCATTTCAAAACCCACACTTGCGAAATCCTCATAAAAACCCCGCCAGCAAACCCAGCTCAAGGCAGCTACAGGTGTCTGCCTACCTGCTCCCTGCAGGCTCCTATTACATTTTCCAGCATTTCTTAAATGGATTTTTTTTTTTTTTTTAACTCCCTCCCTCTTCCTGACTGCTGTGGAACAGATTGAGCCAAGGAGAGGAAAGCAAAGCTGGGAGCTGGCAGGGGTTTAGACACGCACAGTGTTTTTAATGGAGCACTTGCATGCCCAAGTGTGCCTGGGATCACAGCCCCACAGCCAAACAAGCAAAGCCAGCCATCCCTGAAGTGCTGTCAAAAGCTCTAAGCACCCAAAAAGTCAACTCATGTTTTTTTTCCAACCCTCTGAGCTCTCCTCATTACCAAAATCAGGGCCCAGGTCGGTCACAGACGAGGCGTTTTTTTAATTATCGACCACGTTGCAATGTTTTGTCTTTTATTTTTAGGAGGCTGTCTAAAACTATAGAGGAAATTATCCAAAAGAAGTTTGTTCAAACGGCCTGTCAGTTTGAGGAAGTGAAAATTAAACCAGAAAAAAAAAAAAAAAAAAGAAACCCCAGCCCTGAATCCTAATAAATCACACATCCACACACACACACAAAATTGGAGAACTCTGGGCATGCCTCCAAAGCCCAGTAAATGGATGATAAACAAAACAAACCTAGCTCTGCCCGGTAATAAAGGCTTCCACAGTGGGAATTTCTCACTTGGGAATCACTTCCACTGAGGACACAGCTGGTGGCACATGGGGAGCTCCCCCATCCCACTGAGCTGTGCCTGCAGGGACAGCCAGCCATGCCATCCCCAAAATCCAAACTGCATGGATTTCCCCCTGTAAATCCCTCTGGGAGCATGGGCTGGCCCTGTCCCCACTGAGCAAGGGTGGTCACCCCATGACACAGAGGGGTGGCTGCTTGGTTGTGCTGCTGTCACCAGCTGGGCTGGCAGTGGGGACCTGCTCAGGACTCACAGACCCACCCAGAGCAAACAAAACTCACACCCTGGAGGGGGAAAAAACCTGCAAAACAAAAGCAAGGGGAAGGGCAAATGGAAGAAGGATGAAGATGCTGAAATAAATCCCACCAGGCACTGAGGTGTCGAAAGCAGGAGGCAAAATCAGAGTGTGGGACAGCAAAAATGGCAGTGCCAAGGTCCCTTTCATCCTCCAGATGCAGCTTCCCACAGGTGAGGATGCTGCAGAGGGGTGCCCACCCCTCCCCACCCACAGGAGTCACCCTTTGAGGTCACACAGCAGCAGGGACAGCAGGGCAGGGACACTGGCTGTGCCCTGAGGAGCACAGGCCAGTGACTCCAGAGCAGCCCCTACACTCAAAGCAGCATTTTGGGAGATCACAGCTGGGCCAGGAGCTGAGCTGTGACAGCAATGCCAGTGGAGGGGTGGGGACATGCAGTGGTGACCCCAGGAGCAGCTGGCACATCCCCATGGCCACCAGCGAGCCCCCACTGCAGGGAGCTGAGCCCAGCCCATTCTCCTCCATTCTCCACCTTTCAGCAGAGATTGCCAGGAAACAGTTAAAGCTCTCTGAGCTGGGCTCCCCACAGGACTGCAGTTAAAAGTCCACCAGGCATTTTCCCATGGTGGACTTTACCCTGTGATAACGCACCTGGAGGTGCCAGCCCGAGAGGGACCAGCCAAGGCACCAGCCCTGGCACAGCAGGGCGAGCTGGCACCCAGGTGGGTGACCCCTGAAAAACCTGCACAGCACAGAAATCTGCACACCAGCCCCCAGAGCAGCATTTTGGGGTTTGGCAGCATGAGGCTGCAGCAGCGTTCTGTGTCACCTCCTGTGGGAATGATGTGCCTGTCCCCAAGGAGCTCATTCCAGCATGTCCAGCCCAGAACAGGCTCAAATCCCTGCCTGGCAGAGCCCAGAGATTTCTCTCCTCATTCCTGAGGGAGAGACAAGTGGCACTGCTGTCCCTGCTGGGAACAGCCACCTGGCTCTCCTCTCCAAGGTTGTCTGCAAATCCTCTCTCACCAGCACGACACACACCATTTTTTAAAAGCTGGGTGATGTAACCAACCCGTATTTATAATGCTGAAAACATCCCAAAGCTCCATCTCTTCCAGCTCCCCAGCACACAGTGTTCTCTTAATAAAATAATTGCAATGATGAATAGCTCCTTATAATGTTCTTCTTCTGCAGCTACTGACAGGGCCAAGAGCTGGGATGGAAAATCCTTCTCCTCAATGAACCCTCAAGGTACATTCAGGATTTTACCTCCTCAAAGCAAAAAGGGCTGAAAAATTGGGGAAGTGCTGCCAGTGCTGTTCCAAGTCATCCCACCAGGCAGAGAACACCGAAATCCCTCTCCTGCAGCTCAGCCCCACCATTGCCTTAATAATAAAGTCAGCAAATCACTGCAGGTCAATCCCAGTCCTTGGTTAAGCTGATGCAATCTTGAAACCACTCAATGAAATCAATGCTGAGCTCCAGATCCTGCCACAAAAATCCACCCTGACAAAAGCTCCTCTGCCCAAAGGTCCACGGGACCCCCAGAACCAGCGCCGGGAGCTTTGGAAAATGCAGGCTGTGGATTTAATCCCTGGCTGCAAGTCCTCATGTGCCCATGATTTCCACAGTGACAATTACAGGACAGTTCAATGCACTGGGGTTGGCTTTTTTTTTTTTTTTTTTTTTGGTAGAATCACTTCTGCCTTATTCATTTGTAAAGGTGCCTTGGATTAGGAGTGCACTGGCTCTGCCTTCCCTTCCCACACAAAGCTGGCTTGGACTCCCAGGCTCTTTGGGAGTTTTCCCACAGCCTGTGCTCTCAAAGACTCAAAACTGAGCAGCCAAGGAAGAGCCCTTGGGAAGTGGTGGCAGACCTGGGACCTCATCCTGGCCTCGACTGCAGCTCCAGGGACTTCCCAGAGCCTGGGAGAACTGGCAGGACCGGCTGCTCCCACCCTGCAGGCACATCCCTACACCCAGCTCCAGGCTCACCCCTTCCTCCCCAGCACTCCTCCACCCCAAAGCTGCCCTCCCTACAAAGGGCTGCTCTGGGCTGCCCAGATTTTGGGCAGGACTGGAGTCTCTCTGTGCTCTCAGGGATGAGTTTCACCCTCCATGGCACTGCTTCCCAGGCTGTATCCTAAGGTTTGCCTACTTGGGAAAGCCCTGAGAAGAGTTTTGGGGCTGCCCCAACACCATTCCTGGGGTGCTCCACCAAGCTGTGTCCCCAGGGCGTGGTGCTGCACCTCCCAGCATCCAAAGGCAAATGCAACTGCTCCAAGAACGAGACCTGGAGGATTCCTGGACCAGCCCCACATCCCCTGTGTGTCCCCAGGGTTTTGGGAATGCACCAGGAGAGGAGGAGCCTCTCCTTGTGTGCGTGGGTGGGGGTTCCAGATGGGCACCTTGCTGTTTGGGACCTGCTGCAAGAAATCCCTGCCCTGCAACATTTCCTGCACACACCTAGAGGCCCTGAAACCTCACCAGACGTGGTTTTTTCCTCTCCTGCCCAGCCTCAGCTCCCATGGCTCAACACCGGGATAACCAGAGCAGCGCCTGGGCACCCAGCACCCCTCAGCCATCCCAAAAAAACCTGCTGGGAAAAGCCAGAGCCCTCTGATTTCCACAGAACAAACCTGCCCCATAGGTGAGGCACAAAGAGGGAGCAAGAAGGGAATTGCTGGTTTTTCCCCCTGGAAAGGAGGGTGACACCCCAAAGTAAAGCACAGCAGCACCGCTACCAAAACACAGCTCCAAACACTGCCAAAGCCCCCCCAGCCAGCAAAATCCGGGTCTCCCAACCTTACAAGCAGCAGAGGAATGTGCTGGCAGGGTGTAATTCGGGGTGCCAGCATCAGCCACCCCAAATTGCCCTCTGGGGGTCCTGCTCCCAGCAAGTCCCAGCTCTGAACCGCTGTTAAAGTCTCCCAAATTTGCACACAACAGGTACCCGCTGGCCTGGGGCCAGGCTATCTCCAGCTGGGATCAGCTAAGCCTTCCTAAGTGCTTAAAGAGGGGCCTGCAGGGAATTGTCTCAGGAGCCTTAACTCTTCCTGAAGCCCCTGATGAGGAGCACAGGGTAAAAAACCAGCAAGGATGGCAGCGGGGAGGACGTGGATTTAGGGCAGCACAGGTCACTGCATCCTGCCCCTCGAGCACTGCAGAGCTTCCCTGGATCTGCCTGGGCATCCTATAAATAAATGCCAGGGCAGGGGCTGGGGGAGCAGCCTGTAAAGCACAAGGCATTAACACCCAGGCTGGCTCACAGCGTGCCCAAGCAGCCAACCACAATCTGCTTAGGGGTGCAGAAAGTTTTGGTTTGCCCCGGCAGGAAGGGAGCCTGGGTGGCCTCTGTAGGTACAGGAAACCCCTTTCTATCACACACATCACTCTGCTTCCTCTGGATTTCTTTAACCTTTCACTCTTGGCCTGATTTATGCTTTCACACTGATTTTTGCACGCGTGCATTTCCCTCCTCCTCCTCCTCGCCGTGCCGGTGCTGCGGAACCACACCAGCAAAAAAAAAAAAAAAAAAAGCTGGCAGGGCTTTGGCATCCGGCTGGCCAGAGCCAGAATAATCCCTGCAGGGAAACCTCCTGCTCTGCCTCGCTCCAGAGGAGCTGGGATTTTGCAGGAGGAGGGGAAAATGCCGTGTGCTGTGTTGTTGTGCTCCGGGGCTGAGCAGAGCCAGCCCTGGGATCCACGCTGGGCTGCGTGTGATGGGCAGGCACTGGAGCAGCTAATCTGGGACCCTGGGGACACAGCCCAGCACAGCAAAGTCAGAGATGGAGATTCTGCTCCAGCACAGCCCAGGGCTGGTCTTTCCTTGCACACAAGGAAAAGAATCCACGAGCAGCTCAGTGCTGAGCCCTCCAAAGCATGCAGGCAGCACCCTGTCCACAAAGGGCATCCCCAGCACCACAAGCACGTGGAGCAGTGCCCAGTGCCCATCAGGAGGACATGAGGACAGCGGGGACATGGCCCTAATGTCACCTAAAGGGCCTCTTGGGTGGGAAGAGGAGCTGCTTGTTCCCAGTCTCCACGGGGATCCTGGCACCAAAACACTGGGCAGTGCTGGAAGCATCAGCTCCCTGGGAGAGGATGGGGAAGCTGAGGCCAACAACTCCAAGGCACTGTCAGAGCAGGGACAGCAGCACAGAGCCCAGGGGAAAGGCTGGGGAGGAATCACAGCTGAAGTCAATTCTCCAGGCACAAACTGGGAGCATTTTAATCCATCCAGTTGGATGAATAATGTGGGAGCAGGTGGCCCTGGTGTCACCAGCCACCGCCAGGGAGAGGGGATGACAGAGCCAGTGCACCACCCTGCTGTGGTGTCCTGAACCCCACACAGCAGCCTGCTCAACCCCAGCCTCACAGGGAAAAGGAGAAAAATGAGTGCAGACCAGGAAAGCATCTCTTCAGCCTATTAGCATGGGACATGGGAGGCCACCCTGAGAGCCACCAGGTCCCAGGGCTCCCTCAGCCTGGCACAGCCACCAAAAAGGAAATGAAGTCGCAAAGGTTATCGCTTTGGTGTTCGACTGAGCATAAAAATCCTGCTCTGAAAACAAAAGCAAGGAAGAGGGAGACAGGGAGAGCAGCAAGGGAGGAGAGGGGCAGGGATGTACAGCCCCAAAAAACCAGGATAGGGGGTGCAGAGACTCACCCCACACCAACACACGTCTCCACAGCAGCAGAGTTCCCCAGGAAAATAAATGCAAAGTCTGTTATAAAAGTTTATCAGCGAGGAAGAGCGAGCGCGCCTGACTACAGGATAGAGATGTCATTATTTTCATGCATCTGCCTTACCCAATTTTATTTAGTTGCTTTCTGCACCATTTCATGCTCATTCTGCTGCTGAGCTAGACAATTGCTTTATAACTCTAGGGTGCAATTTCACTGTCTGTGAGCCACACGCATGCACGCGGGGGCTGCGCCGGGATGGAGCAGGAGCTGCACCTCCCTCCCTCCTCCCCACATCCCCAGCTTTGGGAGCTCGCCTGGAGAGGAGTTTTCTTCATCTTTTTGAGGGGAAAAAATTAAATTGAAATGCTAAGGCACTGTATATATTAATAAATTCCAGGAGTGAGTGTAGGGGGGAGCAGCCCCAGTAAGAAGCAGCTCCCCCATTAAGGCTGAGCGGGATGAACTGGAGGGCAATCTGCTCTCTCACGCTACGTGAGCGCAGGGAGGCTGCAGGGCAGGAACGCTGTGAATCACCCTGGATTTTTATGATCAATTGAAAGTCACACTTGAACAAGTGCAGGTCAGCAGGGAGGGTTGGTCACGCAGGTGCAGAGCTCCCAGACAGCAGCTTCTGGTCCCTCACAGGGTACTTGGGGTCCATCCTTGGTACCCTATTTGCTGCTTCCCTGCTCAGCATCCCCCCCCAGGGCTGCTGTGGGGTGTGAGGGGTCTCCAGATGCAGCCCCAACACTGATGGGATGCAGTGTGGGGTCATGGATTTCCCCACCACAATGTGCTAGAGCATCCCCAGCCTGTCCCACACTGTGGCTCCTCCACACCAGGCACAGCCAGGCCTGAAAAAACCCCTCATCTCACACAAATGGGGCAGAAAAAGAAGGGCTGTGGGCAGAAGGGGAGCCCAGTTTAGTATGGTAAGTATAACCAGTGCAGAAAGGGCGTTTCTCATTCACTGATCTCCCTTTTCCAAGAGCCCCCACCTGCACACAGGTCCTTGGGAGCAGGGCAGGGAGGCTGCAAACCACTCTCACCCATCTTTCACATCCCCAGGAGCAGCCAAACAGCCCCATGTGAGCCCCAGGCTCTGCTCCTGCCTTTCTGATCCAATTCCTCCCCGCCACCACTCCCCATCCCAACCCCTGCCACATGTCTCAGGGAGGACTCTGGCTGGAAGATCACCCCCTCTGCTGCCATCCCCGTGCCTCAGGCTGCCTTTTGGCTGGAAGTTCATCCCCTCCTGCACTTCTCCTTCTGCTCTTGCCTCACCACTGCCATTGCCTCACTGCCACTCCGGGACGGGCACGCAGGAGACGCGCTGCCCACAGCGAAATCGTCTCGCAGCAGCCCACAGAGTTCACAGCAAAGGGAAAAAAAAAAAAATTAAAAAAAAAAAAAAAAGAAAAGAAAGGAAGAAAAAAACAACTCTCCTCCAGCACTCGCTTGTCAGCCAGAAATGGAAAAACAATAATCAAATGTTTCTCTGAAACGAGACTGGGCATCCCTCCCCAGCCCGCTGCTGGCAGCACAAAGGAGCTGCCCCAGCAGCTCAGGGGGCTGTAAATCTCAGCTCCCCTCCCTGGATTTTTTTTCCCCCGAGTCTGTAAAGCTGAAGAAAGCCCAAACTCCACAAAAGAGGAGCCCATGAAAAGCAACAACCAGCTGGGAATCCCATTACCATTTTATTGGTCCCCAATACTGCTATTGCTCCTTTTATCTCTTGGCTCTGCAGTGATCCTGCAGCTGATGGGATCCAGGGAAAGGCTCAGACAAGACCCAAACCCAAATACACCACCATGGCCAAATAAACAAGTCTTTAACCAAAAAAAAAAAAAAAAAAAAAAAATAAAAATAAAAATCAAATCCCCCAGGGTTTGGAAGCAGGAGCAATGACCACAGAGTGAGGGATTATCTCCTGCCAGAGAAGGGGATGCCAGCCCTCGTCCTGCTGCTTCATTCCCCAAATCTTTAGGGTGTTTCTCCCTTGCCCTGTGCTTTGGGAACACCTGGCTCGCCCACAAACCCCACCTGGGAGCTTTTCTTTGCACCTGGGCCAAAAAAGCAGTTTAGGAAGGGGGTTTTTTGGACCCTGCAAAGCCCAGGGGAGCTCTGT
The DNA here is from genome assembly GCA_030060385.1 of Muscicapa striata striata. Classification (NCBI taxonomy): domain Eukaryota; kingdom Metazoa; phylum Chordata; class Aves; order Passeriformes; family Muscicapidae; genus Muscicapa; species Muscicapa striata. The sequence goes on along the minus strand of JAREIS010000026.1, from coordinate 916,565 downwards.
GGAGCTGCCATCCCAGCTGGATGGAGGTTTCACAACCACCCCACGCCCTGGCTCCGGGCCCCATTCCCAGCTCAGGCTCTCCTGCGTGCCTCAGTTTCCCACCTTGGATCAGTCTCATCTGGGCAGACCAAGATCCATCCCCTCCTGATGTGCAGAGGCAGGAGCTGGCCAAAATTACATCCCCAAGGTGCAACCTTGGAACTTTTAGTGTGGATCACAGCAAGACAAAAGGGGCAAAAAAAAAAAAAACCAAAAACAAAAAAAACCCCCGAGCATTTTGTGATTACCAATGGTCTGTTTAAACAGGATTATTTTTTAACTCCATGTTAAACAAAATTTCAAAGGAGAGGAGCTGCTTTTAGGCTTAATTTGAGCCCTTTCTTCCCTTTCTCACAAGGGAATTGTTCCCTGTTTATCTCAGATAACTCCCTCCATTTTGAAAAGCTCCCTCCCCTCTAAATAAAAACTCAGGTTGTTTCCTTGACTTTGCTTTGCTTTTTGTAAGCCAAACCTTGTCAGAAAAGGCAAGGTCTCACAGCCAGTTTCCATCCCAACAATAGAGCATTTTCCCAGGCTAAATTGCTTCTGTCTGAAAATCTTCTGGCAGTTTGAGCTGGCTGGCATGTGTGGGGATCCTTCTGTAGGGTTTTTTAAATCCTTATTTGCAATATTATTTCATCTGCTCCACGCTGCCTTGATGTTGGAGCAGCCTTTGGAGAGACACAGCCGCTCCTCCCTCCTCCTCCTCTGTCCTCCCTCCAGGCACACGCTTCCCTTTGAGGAGGAGGAGAGGGGAAGAAATAAAATAAAAGACAAGCAAAGAGGAAAATGTCAGAAAGCTGCTTTTTGTGTGCGTGTCAAACGTTCAAAGTTATTCCAGAGTCTAGTCTTTAAATGTAATAAAATACAGCAACTCCTGACAAAATCAATTAAAATAAAACCACCCAGGCTGCCTCCCCTTTTGCTTTGGAGCTCGACTGACTTGGGAGAGCCCACACCTGGGCCTTTTAGGAAGCAGTGAGGGATGTGCTGGGATGGATCCTGAGTTCCTCTGAGCATCCTGGCACAGTGCTGGGCATCCCTAATACTTCTGAGTATCCCTGATATTTCTGAGCATCCCTCCACATTTCTGAGCATCCCTGATATTTCTGAGTATCCCTCCACATTTCTGATCATCCTGGCACAGGGCTGGGCATCCCTGACACTTCTGAGCATCCCTGACATTTCTGAGTATCCCTCCACATTTCTGAGCATCCCTCCACATTTCTGAGCATCCTGGCACAGTGCTGGGCATCCCTGACACTTCTGAGCATCCCTGAAACTTCTGAGCATCCCTCCAGAGTGCCCAGATCCTCCCACATCCCCCAGCACCCCTCTGAAATGCCCACATCCCTCCACACCACAGGGCACAGCAAGGAGAGCTCCAGCACCTTCCCTTGCCACGGGAGGTGAGGATGGCTCTGACAGGGGAATCAGAGCCAGAGAAGGATTAATTAGAGCCCAATTAAGCTGCCCAGCTCGCAGGGAAGGTCCCTGCAGCACTTGGCCAGCAGGGGTTTGAGGGATGCCAGGCTCTGGCTCAGAGGAGGAGCCCAGCTGGGGCACAGGGACCCCTCAGTGTCCCCACAGCATCACCACACCCCTGCTGAGCCCCTGGCCAAGGGCCACCAGCTCCTGCTGCCTCACTGGGATATTCATAGCAGGAATGAGTCGGGGATTTCAGGCAGCTGGGAGCCCCAGGGAATACTCTGAGCACACACAATCCCCAGGAAAAGGCACCAGGATGCTCACAGGGACACACAGCCCATGGACAAGGCAGGACCAAAGCACATCCCAAAGCCCTGCAGCACCCACAGCTCCTCTGTTTCTTTCCTTAACCATCCTTCAAAAAAAACCCCCAAAAACTAAAAAATCCAAAATTCAGCCCAGTGGCAGAATGGCAACCCACCCCTGCTCCCAGAAAACAATGCTCAAAAAAAAGTTTTTAACCCATTTCTTAATAAATATTTATTTTTGCCCTGAAGATGTGGGTGGGACAAAGCCAGGGTGTATTTTCCAGTGAAATATTTTGATTCCCCCCTCATTCAGTTTTTTTTTTTCCCTCAACAGGAGCAAAACGCCAATAATAATATTTGCAATGAATAACTCAAATTCTGTGGCTTTCTCCCCCACTCTCTTTTAAATAAATAAAATGCCCTAAATTTGAGAAACACAAACGCTCCCTCCAACACAGCAGGACGACGTGGAATAAACTCAGGGAGGCTCCGAGGATTTATTTCACTGTCACAGGACAGATTCTGGAAAAAAACAAAAAATTCCTTCCTGGCTTGTTTTGCACATGTCAGCCCTACACAAGGCTCCAGCAAGAGAGACCAGGACACAACCAGACTTCACCTCCTGCTCCAGATGTGGGGCAGAGGACTCTTCCTTCCTCACTGGGATGCTCAGATGCTCCTCACATCTCCCAGAAGTTCTGCTCCCTGCTGATTGTCACATCAGCTGCCAGTTTTTGAGGGTGCAAAGAGCAGGACTGAGCATCCTGGTGAGGTCTCAGCCTAGAGATGCTCCATGCAGCATCCAGGCTCATCCCAGGGGATGCAGGATGAAGGTGCCTGAGGGATGCTCACACTCACACAGAGCAGCCCCCCAGCCCTGGGCTGTCCCAGCTGGACCTGGGGGGTTGTTTTGCTGTTTTTCTCAGATTCATTCCTGCTCCAGGATTGAGCAGAGAACACAGAGAGTCCTCACCCCACATCCTGAGCAGCTGCAGCCAGCCCTGGCTGGGCAGAGGGACACACAGAGGTCACAACCCGCTGGAGTGACCTCTGCAGGGAAGCACCAGCCTCAGACACCCATTCACTGCTTCTTCCCCCACAAAGCTGAGCCTTGAGAGAGCTCCCTGAGCTCACCAACCCTCTTTTCCTCCCCAGAGATACCCAGGCAATGGGCAAAGGGAAAACAAAGCACTAAGAGCATTGAAAAAGTCAGAGAACAAGCAGAACCAAGTGCTTGGTTTGCACATCAGTGCCCCATGCCTGACCTCAGCCCACACACCCCACCAGAGGTGATGCCCACAGCCCCAAAAGCACCTGCACCACAGATTTTTCTACATTTTCCTCCTCCTGGAGACCCAGCACAACACAGAGGAACAAAACGCTGGACAGCCCTGAGCAAGCTAAGCCTAGTAAAGGCAGGATTGGAACTCCAGATGGCTCTGAGGCAGCATCTGCTGGACCCTGAGGTGTTTTAAGCCTCACCTGTGCCCACAGCCCCCGTGCCAGGCTGCAGGTTGTCCTGGCAGTGGTGACAGCAGCCAGCCTGGGAGATGCCCAGGGACATGCTGTCCTCACAGGGAGCTCTCCAGAGAAGCAGGAAAATGAGATACTACTATTAAAAGTGCCCAGTGCTGGCCACACTTCCAGCAGTGACATCAGCAGGGTTATCTAAGTGTAACCACGGGCAGGACTTGGCCAGGAACCACCACCAGGTCTGGCCTTGCTGGGCCAGACTGAGCTGAGATTTAGATGGGGATGCAGTAACAGAGTGGGATTTTGGCCACGTTGCTGCTGTTCCCCAGCTCAGGCCTGTACTGGTGTGCAGGGCAACAAACCCCACAGGCTGGGCTGTTTTTCTCCCCTTGGTTTTTCCAACAGCAGCTGCCAAAAATGACACGAGACAGGGTTGGTGAAACACCCTGGCACTCTGCAGAGCTGGGAGCTGGTGGGTTTGGGACCATCCTGCCTCTAAAGAGGCTCGTCCAGCTCTGCTCTGGTTTCACTGGGAAGGTCTCAGTTCACATTCCCCTCAATCCTACAAACTGCTCACAAGCTTTTGGACACAACCTGCCTGTCCTGCCCAGAGCAGGACCAAGATCTCCCCCTCCAAAACCTGCAGCAACCGCTGCCCTCGCAGCCAAAGGGATTTCTCCCAGTAATCAGTGACCAAAGACCAGCACATAAAGTTTGGGAGTCTCTGCTGCAGCAGCACAACCCCAAACAGCTCCCACAGACAGAGGGATTTGCTCCTGAGACAAGGATGAGAGGTTTTAACCTCCCCCAGTAAGGCTGTCCTGGGGGGCTGCCCTGCTTTCCCTGGGGATGCTCCTGGTGTGTGGCACATCTCTTAAGGAGCAGATAGATCAGTTGTTTTCCACTTGCTCCAGTGTGAAAACCCTTCCCCAAGCCAGCAGTCACACAGACTCTCCCCCTCCTACTCCCTCAAACCAACCTGACTAATAACACAGCATATTTTTCAGCATTTAGAGCATTACAGCAGAGTTCAGGACTGACAGAAAACATAGTTAACATACACAGAGGCCTGAGCCTGCCCGGATCAACAGAGATTTGGGTTGTCTTCCACAAGAGCATCCAAGGAAATGTGAATCCCCCAAATTTAAACCACTTATTCAAACCACTCCAGTGAGGGAAGAAAGGCACCTTCTGCTGGGATGAGCCCCAAGAGCTGCATGGACCCCACCAAAAGGAGCTGGTTTAATTTGGAACCAGCACATTCTGCAGCTGAGATGCTTTTGGCTCTAGCAGCATCTCCCACCTCCCAGCCCAGGCAGCAAGGGGCACTGTGAAACTGGGATTTTTGGGGGCACAGAGATGCCACCCAGAGTTGTGCCAGCCCATAGAGCCAGGGTCTCCCTGGCAAAGCCCCCAAACCACCACAGCTCTGGAAACCCACTCAGCGAGCTGGGCTGGTGGGAAACCTTGTGCCGTATTGTATTTATTCTGCACTTTGAAAGGAACAACCGAAATTGCAATTTACAAACGAAACAAGAAAAAAAAACAAAAAACCAAAAAAACAACCAGAAACAAAAACACATAAAGAAAAAAGACGAGAAAGAACTTAACAAAACACACCACGGCAGGCTGGAGAGGCTGAGCAGAGATTTAAAGCCCAGGGAAGGCACAGGGATGGTCTCGCTGGCCATGGCTCGCCCGGGAGCCACCGGGCTGAGCGGGGACAGGGATGGCAACATCCACCCCTCTTCCCCTCGCCAGGACTTGGCGCCAGGCGACTCCGCTCAAACTTTTCTTCCCCCCAGCCCGAGCCCTGAGCTCTGCAATATCACTTCTCCTGCAAGCGAGACGCAGGAGGCATTCGCCTTTACAAGCCAGGACTTGACTCAGTCACCAAACGATGGCAAACTCCGGCTGGAAATAGGTTTTAAAACGCAGCTAAAAGGAGGAGGTGGGGGAGAAGGGGGGGTTGGAAAAAAAAAATAAGAACAAAAAGCAGGATGGTCCCAATCGCGGAGGGTCCGGGAGCCGATGCGCTGCGCGCCCCGGATGCCGCGGGAAGAAGAGGAATTAAAAAAAAAAAAAAAAAAAAAATGGGAAAAAAAAAAAAAAAAAAAGGAGAAAAGTAAAAAACTGAAGAATGAATAAATAAATAAATAAAGGGAGGGGGAAGGCAAGGCAAGAGGGGGAAGCAGAGGCTGCCGAGCCCCGAGCAGAGCCGGCCCCGGGCGGGGAGGGGGCTCTGCCGCTGCCCCGTTCCAAAGCGCCGCTGTGGCCGCTGCCCGCCCGCCCGGCCCGGCCCGGCCCGGCTCGGCTCGGCTCCCCCAGCCGGGGCCCGCCGTTCCCCAGCGCTGCGCCACGACCAAAACAACAGCAAACCAAAACAGAAATGCCCAACTCGGCGGCAGGGGCCGGGGGCAGGGGCCGGGGCCGGGGCCGGGCCGCTCCCCGGGGAAGGGGCGAGCGCATCCCCCGCCCGCCGGGCCCGGAACGCGCTGCTGGGAAGGGGCAGCGCAGCCGGGAACGGGGGAGGAAGGCGGCAGGACAGGCGCTGATTTTATCGTCCCCACCCCCGCGGTAGGAACGGAGAATCTCTCGGAACAGAACTCACCCAGCGGCAGGAAGTGTTTGGTGTCCATGGCTGGTGCTTAACTCATGCCAAGGGGCTCGGCGAGAGCGGCGGCGAAAACACACAGGCAGGGCGGGCGGAGGGGAGGGAAATCAGCGCGGGGGGAGAGGGGAGGAGGAGGAGGGGAAAAAAAAAAAAAAACACCCACGGGGAGGAGGAGGAGGAGGAGGAGGGAGGAAGGGAGGGAGGAGGAGGAGGCAGCGGGGAGCTGCAGCCCCGCAGCGGCCCCGCAGCGCGCAGCCGAGGCCGCGGAGTTGTGGCAAACTCCAACAATGTAACTCCGCCGCTCGGCTCCGCCGGGCGCGCCCGGCTCCGCGCCGGGGCCAGCGCAGGGGGAGAGGCAGCGCCGCCCCGAGCGCCCGAGCCCAGCCCGAGCCGAGCCGAACCCAGCCCGAGCCGAGCCGAACCCAGCCCGAGCCGAGCCGAGCCGTGCCGAGCCCAACCCGAGCCGTGCCGAGCCCAACCCGAGCCCAACCCGAGCCGTGCCGAGCCGAGCCGAGCAGCGCCGCCCCGCGCCCGCCCCGCTGGCCCGCGGAGAGCGCGGCGCTGGTGGTTGGGTGGTGTTTGATGGTTTTGTTTTGGGGTCGGTTTTTTTGGGGGTTTGTATTTTTTTTTCTTAAAGTGATGAGGAAAATAGAGTGGGGAGAGAAGGGGAAAATAAAAAGGAAAAAAAAATAAAACGAAAGGGAGGAGGGAAAGAGGGGGCGAGGAGGGGAAATTAGAGATGGGGAGGAAGGGGGGAAGATGAGGAGAGTGGGGAGAGGGAAAAGAGAGAAGGAAAGGAGGGGGAAAAGGAGAGGGGAAAGAGGCAAGGAAAGAAGAGCGGAAATAGAAGGGAAAGAGGAGAGGGAAAAGGAGGAAAAGGAGAAGGAGGGGAAAAAGGGAGGGGAAAGAGAAGAGCAGAAATAGAAGGGAAAGAGGAGAGGGAAAAGAGAAGGAAAAGGCGAGGAAAAAGACGGGGGAAAGAAAAGAGAGGGGAAAAGAAAGGGGGAAATGGGAGAGAAAAAAAAAAGTGCGTAGCGCTGCAGTGGCAGCTCGGGAGGGGGTTCCTCGAGTGATGCTGAGCAATGCCAGCTGCGCCCCTGAGCCCCGCTGCCTGTCCCCGGGCTGTGTCACACGGCGGGCAGCGCTGGCAGCGCGATTTATTTCATTTCCCATCCGCGAGGCACAACAAATAACTCTGTGTGCGTGTGCGCGGGTGTGTGCGCGGCTCCTCCGCAAACTCTCGCACCGCCGGTACCACCCCAGAGCCCCGGCCCCCCTTCCCAGGCAGCCCTCCAGGTTTAATAAATGATACTCAGCCCTGTAAGAATGTGTATTAGTGGCTTGATGGACCAGAGCGACTCCACTATGCATGAAGCATATTAAACATCGTATCGACCCTCGCTTTCCCCGGCTGTAACATGCATAACAAACAGGCTGGGGCCACGCTGCAGCTGCTCGCACACGCTGGGGAGCAGCGCAGGGCACGGAGCGAGGCTGCGGTGACACCAGGGACAGCTGCTGTGGGGGGCTCTGCTGGCACAGGTAGCTCCCAGCTCTCCGGCAGTGACAGAAATCAGAGTGGCTGGGACAATCAGGGCTGTCCCAGATGCTCTGCCATCACCTCCCTGTGTGGCGGATGCGTGGAACGCTCCCCAGCCTTATCTGCCCTGATTTATTCTTTAATTGGCAAAGTGTCTCGTGCCATAAATATTAGCAGCTCCTCCTGGAGAAGTGAGGCCTCTTATCTGCCATGGCAGGATCCCTGCGTGCCCTTATCGCCCCATCTCGTGCCTGTCACTCTGGGATCTCACACCACACAGGAGAGGCTCTGGAAAGGCCCCAACACCTGGATTTCTCCTACAACTCTTCTGCTGTAGAACACCAGACCCTGCCCTTGCTGCAGGGCAGACCCACATGGGGATGGTTGGGTGAGGGGCACACAGCTGGCAGCACCTCAGCATCCCAGTTGGGGATCTGTTCACCACATCACAGCCCATCTGCTTTAGAGTGAAAAATCCAAATCCACTGCCATCCACCTGAAGAATAAAAACACCAAAAAGGACCCATCTTGTGTCAGGCAGGCGGCTGCAAACTGACACTCAGGTGGAGCTGCAGAAGTTAAAACAAAATAAAGCGTCTTGGATCCTTTTAATCCTCTGCTCCTGTAATTTCAGCGTGTCCAAACAGATTTTGGTGTGTGTTTATAACTGGTAACTTCATTTGCTCCTGGGCTGGGACCTTAAATGCCAAGTTTCATCTCCAAGTCAGTTTTTAAGAGTGAGTTAGATCAACTCCTGGGAGAAAAGGGAAAAAAAGGAAATACACAAGGATATAAAGGAAAGTTGGGGGTTGTCAGAAAACAGAGGTTCAAAGTCGCTAAGAGTGCAAAAATCAGAGATTTCTGTGTGCAGACTGACAGCTCAAAGGTAGAAATCAGTTTCCTGGTAGACAAACTAAAGCTCATGTGTCTGATAAGGGCAAACACAGCTTGGGGCAGAGCTGGGCTCTCACCTGCCTGTCCCCACCCTGCTGTGTGCCCGAGGCCTTCAGGGTTTTGAGTGTGTCCATCACCAGCACATGGGGTGGAATCTGGCCCCAAACCCCCATCCCAAAGCAGGCTCAGCTCCGTGGCTGCAGCAGATCCCAGGGTTACAAGAGCCAGGGCTGCAAATCCACCTTTGCAGACTCCCAACACATGAAATTACCATAACCAGGACATTTCACGCTCCTCTCCCATCAAGCTGTTTAGAGCAAATTAAATTTCTCCCTAACCAGGCTGTAACAGTTCATGTTAGATGTGGATCTAAATGTTAATTGCAGTGACAATAACAGGTCTGATCCTGCAGTCCTTATTTGAGTAAAACCTCCCACAGAAGCCAAAGGAATTTTGCCCCAGAGAAGGCAGCTGGATGCAGTCCCACATTTCCAGTCTCTTGAAGGTGCCAGAAGGTAAGCCAGGATATTTCTGTGATGTTACAAACCTTGTCTTTCCCTTTCCCCTCCCTTCCACCTCCCCTGCGTTTTTTAATGCACTATTAATTTAATAAGCTGCCTAATGCTGTGCTCACCTTCCCAGGAAGGGCTTCAATCATCATGGGGGGGCCCATTCAGATAATTTTGGCAGCTCATTGCCTTGTACATCTGGTTGGTGCAGGGATGCTTGAAGGTCCTGTGCTGGCTGGGAGAGCTGGCTTGGGAAACTCAAGCTCTTGTCCTCTTGCATCCTTTAGCCTGCTCAGGAAGGCAGGCTGATAAAATGGGATCATTTAGGGGTACCTGGCTTCATCTGGGCAGCTCTCAGTCCCAGCACTCAGTTCTGGCTGAATTTGGCAGAGAGAGATGCTGTGTTTATCAGAATAAACAAGGCAATTAGGCAAAGGCTTCTCCTTCCATCCACACTCCCACCCCATTGCCATCCCTTTGGGGCAAAGGGATCCAGGTGCACGTGGGCCTCAGCAGGAGACAGGCACTGAGATGTTTTGGGAGCTGGGACCACATTCAGAACTGGGCACCTGGGCCCAGTGAGTGAATTTGGAAATCACAGCCTCTATGATTTTTTTCTAAGTGGTTCCAGCTTTTCTTGTCCATAGCCCTGAATTATCTGACAGGACACAAAAGCAAAACCTGCTGTGCTTCCCCTACTGTTTTATGCCCTCCTGCACAGTTAGAATTTAAAAAAAAATTAAATCTATTTTCCTGCCTGGCTGCATTTTGTTACAAATTAAAGAAAGAATAAACGCAAGATCTGAGGGAGAAAGAACAGAAGCTCCTGGGCTGTGTCTGGGCTCCATCTCTACCTGCACATGGAGCCTGTGACAAGTGGCCAGAGGTGCCCTGATGTGGGAGCAAGGGTGGCTGTGGGCACTGGCCTGGGGCTTGTGGCCAGAGTCCCTCCCTGAGCAGGCAGTGTGGGACTCCAGTGATGTGAGAACCAAATCCAGCCAAGGAAAGTCACTTTCCACTCATGCAGAGTTTGTGGGAATTCTCCAGGGTTGCCCTCACCTTCTGTGACCTGCTCTGCCAAAGTCACTGCAGGTTCCAGGACCAGGATCTGTATTCCCTGTGCCTCCCAGCAGAATTTCAGGAGAACAATCCCTCCACTGTGCAGCTTCCTGCCTGGGTCTGTCAGTCTTCAGGACCTCGAGTTCCCAGGGGCAAGAGGAGCTCACAACTCGCTTTTCTTCCCATTAGGAAGGAGAGAGAGATACAACACAAGATTTTGGGGGCAGGTCAGAGATGTTGGAGCCTGAAAGTGGAGTCAGTCCCTGAGCAGAGCCTTGCCAAGACTCTCAGCATCCCTCAGGCACATCCAAACCCACCCAGCTGCTGAGGGGGCTCCTGCTCCTCGGGGAGACACCACATGCACAGCCCAGCAGAGCTCCAGGACCAGCCACTTCTGTCAGTGCTGCAGATTCCAACTGCCTGGCTTTGTTTCCCAGCAGCGTTTAACAGGCTGATGATGTTTGTTTATGAAGTGAGATGCACATGATTTATTTGATGTGCTGGAGAGGCACATTCCCACGCCAAGGACAGGCAGAGATGCTGCATTCTCTCCTTTTGGGGACTCAGATCAAATCCTCTCTTGCACAGGCAGAGCTGTGCTCTCAGCTGCTCCAGAACTGGCATTAAACGCTTATTAGAGACCTCCAAACTCCAAGCCATGAAGCTGCATTTGTTCTTGTCTGTCTCTGCATTTAGAACAAGTGTTAATAGAGTGTTCAGGCTCTTAGAACAGGTTTGGGGAAAAGGTCTCAGAGTACCTGAGCTCTGGTCTGGATCCAACTTGAATAATCCTAAGGGAGGTTTCATCCTCTCCTCGTGCTTTTCTGGTGGATTGGGTTTGGCATGTCTCACCTGGCTTGCAGGGACCGTGGTTTAATGAACTGCTTTGCAAAATGACTTCACAAATGGAGAGTCTACTCCTGCCTTTTTTAGCACCTGGAGATCTCTTTATTCCAGCTCATCACCCAGACCAGGGCCTGACTGCCAAAGAAGCCAGCAAAGAAAGCATTAAGGGATGGAAGATGAAACGCAGCACATGGGCTGTGAGATTTACAGCACTCAGTGAAAGCACACGGGGGGACAGGAGCCAAACCCTCACCTGATGGGACCAGCAGCAGCTCAGGAACCCAGGCAGCAGCTGGAGCTCACCCCACACTGCTCACCATGCCACAGACACCACCTGATTGACACCAGGGCTTGAGGATGTGACTCAGTCACTCCCAGACAGCTCCTCTGCTGGCCTTCCCCTGGTCCCTGCATACAAAACACTTTGCAAATGAAGTGTGAAGATAATATGCTTTATCATGGGCATTTATTACCCGTGATTGTCGTATAAATCTCCCTCCATTCACATACATATACATAAGGTGTATATAAATATGCAGTATCCGGCAGTACCCAGAGCCTTTTGGATGATGTCAATGTAGCCCCCATAAAGATAGTGGGAAATGATTCATAATATTTATATGACAGACATGATATGAACTGTAATAGCCTGTTGGGATTGAGAATATCCATAGGTCTCTGTCAGCCACAAATGTGATTTAAATATTATATATGTGGCAACTGTAGCATTAGTAATATGATAGCTGTTATTGATAGTCGTCATAAAATGCAGTAGTTTTGCACTGAAGAATGTGAAAAATAATCTAGTGGTTTTCCTAATGGTCTTCCCAGCAATGCACTGAAAGGAAGTGTACTTTCAATGCCTCCTTTTTTCAATGCCTCCTCCTCTCCTCCCCCCACCCCAAATTACCATCACATTCTCTCAGATTACTGCCAGGGCCATATTTTACTCTGCTGATGTCAGGTTGTGGCATCTCATCCCCCTGGGGCTGTCTGGGGAGGGCAAAGGGTCCCTGCAGAGCCCTGGGCTGTTGTTCCTGTGTGTGTTGGTGCTTCCTCTGAGAGAAGGAGCAGCAGGAGGGCAAAAAGCAGCAAGAGAGGGGCTCAGGGGAGTGGTGCCATTCTGGGTGTGAAGTCTGGACCGTGGCAAGGGGTCCTCAGCCAGAATAAATCAGCACAGCCCTGCAAAAATGATGCAGCCACACTGATTTATGCTCCCTGGGCTTCCCAAGGGGGGCTCTGGCACTCAGAAAAGGGACTGGGGCATCTGAATCCTCTTCCTTTCCCTTCCTGGCCTTCCACAGCCAAAGCCTGCCCAGCCAGGGGTCTGCTGGAGCGCTGGAACAGCAGCAGGAGGGTGGATAAAGGCACCTTGAACCTTCCAGGGTTTACCTGGGCTGGAGCTCAGGAAAGCTGGGAGAAGTGGAGGTGACACCTCTAACCCCAAGGGATTTGCTCTTTGGCCACCACACACCTCCTCAAAAGGCTCCTCAGGGCACAGCACAGGGGCTGAGGGACCCCTGGCCACAAGAACCAGCCCCACATCTGAGTAAAGATGTCCTTCCCTGGCTTCCAGAGCAGCAAAGCTCACTTCCTTCTGGTTGCCAGCCTGCCTTGATCTCCCCATCTCTGGCCCTAGAGCAAAAACAGAGGGGAAAACTCCTTAAATCCATGATAAACCAGTGGCTGCCACAGCCATGAATTACACCAGCCCCTGCATTTTCCCCATGAGCAGAACCAAGGCAGGGTAAGACCTGCCAGGGTGGGCAGCCCAGCTCAGGGTCCCTTGGATGTCCCAGCCTGGTGTCACCCAGCAGGGTTTGGGGGGGGATCCAGGGGCCCAGATCACACCCAGAAATGATGTCTGGTGTCCATCCAGGGAGCTGCTTTTAAAGGGAGCCTCTGCCAGGGGTCAGGTGTTGCTCAAAGGAGTTCACCTGTCAAGGGGCAGGTATTGGGGTGCTGGCTCCATCCTTCCACATCACAGGAAATAAATCAAGGCAGTGATATGTGCACAGCAAACCTCAGGGTGAAGCATTGATCAGCTCCCTTGTGTGTAGCTTTAAAAAATAAATTAATTAAGGTTCTGTTAAAGGGGCTTTGCAGAGAGCCCCACGTGTGGTCAGCACTAACGAGGGGTCTGGGGCTGCAGGCTGACATCTCCCACCCCTCTCCAAAGGATTTCATTCCCCAGGATTCCACTGACATATTTTAAACCTAACAGGATGCACACATTTCAATTTAGTGCAAAGCACTCTGCTCTTGGTGGACGGAGCTGGAACCAAGGAAGAGTTTGTGCACAAATGGGTGAAACTGGGCCAGGAAAAGGTTTTGATTTTCCCCCAAAAATAGAGGGGAACAGCAACCCACCCTCCATCAACCACATGTCCAGCCCTCTCTTCCAGATCTCTTCCCATGCCTCTTTTTAACTTTGACAATACAGAACATTTTATAAAAGAAAGCAAAAGTCTGTTTGAAAGTAAGAGGCCAGGTGTAATTTAATGCCAGTTTTCTCCATCATTTGCATTGCAAGGGACCTGATCTTCCTCTTCCCCACCCTGGTGTGAGCCAGGCATTGCTCCAGGGAAAACCATGGGCCTATTTCTGCTGTCGTTTCCACGAACATAAATCAGGAATTTACTCAGTCGAAATAAGTGGAGCTGCACCAGTGTAAAACCAGTGTGAGCTCAGAGTTACAGTGCTATAAAAGCAGTGTGAGGTTAGAATCAGCCTCGGTATTTATGGAGACAGTTTGAGGAAAGCCTGGGGAAATTAGTAAAATTGGGAACAAACAGAGGGGAAAAAAAAAAAAAAAAAAAAGGCATGTGATTTCCTGATGATTTGGCAAATCAAATGCTCAAGGCCAGCACTCATATTCCTTCCTCCACTGTGCTGCCTGTTCTGGTGAGCACTTCTGCCAGAAGAGCCTTGCTGTATTCTTCCTCTTCTGGGTGACGCAGCTGCGAGATGCTCGCTATGGAAATGCCGTATAAAAATAAATTGAATCGAATTAGGGAAACAACTAAAGTAATTTCTTCTCTGTCCTCACATTAATCCATTTAGGTTGATTCTCCGGGTGCTCCAAAAGGGATTTACATTTCTATCCTGTCAGCAGCCACAGTCCCTTCCTCTCTGCTCAAACAAGCCTCGGCACCTCCTAATTTGATGTCTTTTTATTATTCTCCCCCTCTGCCTGCCCCTGCATGGAGACTTCAAGGAGATTTTTTTCCAGGGTGATTGGCTTCCCTGGCAGGTTGGATTAAGGCACGATTTGCTCTCAATTGCGACGTTTTAATGAGATTCATTTTTTTGGGTGGTGGGTGGCAGTGGGGGGGCAGAAATTAAGAGCAGGGAAAACAAAAACCGTCTTGTAAATGAAATAATGATGTGTGAGGCCTGAGATCTAATGAGAAGCATATCAGTGGCAATCAGAGTTGCTAATGGAGCCTGTGCATTGATATCTGCTCCGAGGCAGCCACGGCAATTCCAGCGTCACAGGCCCACATCCCCATCCAGCACGGATTTCTGCTGCCCTAAAATGACACGTTGTGTTTCCGACAGGATGAATTCCAGAAAGTCCCAGGGCCCTGTAAGTAGGTCAGGCTGAGATGTTCATTGCCACGGTCTCATATGGCCCCACAGTCTCTGTGCCCTGCAGCCAGGATGCAGAGCAAGCAGTAAATAGCACAGGGCTGGGGGAAAAGGGCTCTGTGCTCCTGCCAGGCTCGGGGTGGGGACCTGGGAATGGCTCTGGGGACACCCCAGGGCTCCTCCCTGTGCTGTCCCACTCGCTGGTGTGGCACTGGTTCCACTGAGGGATGTTCTGCTCCATCCCTGTTTTGCTCCTCCGAGTTGGTCAAGGTGTGGTTGGGTATTCCCATAAGTAGAAAAGGAGCAAAATATTCCTGCATCATCCCAGGGAAATCACCAGCACTGCCATGAGCTATAAGGAATTCTGCCCTTGATGCTGGTGAAGAGCCCTCCTAGTCTGAGCATTGCAGCACAGCCACCCCCCAAAAGAGCTGCAGGGAGAGGCTGGGGGAAATGCTGATTGTTTTCCTCTTCTCAGTTGGTAAAAACCTCCAGGATTTGCCATGGAAAGGTGGGAAAACCCTGAATCACCCTCAAACTGGAATGGTCCCCAAGGTAGGAGGTCTTGAACTTGGCTCTCTCCCACTGCCCCAAGCCCTGACCTCTGCACTGCACAATCCCCAGTTTCCTCCTCCTCCAGAGCCCAGGAGGGTTTCTCTGCTCTGTTATTTCAGTCCTTTGGAATTTCCCTGCGAAAATGAAAGTCCACCAGAAAAAATTCCCTCTTGGCCGTGTCACACACCAAGAGGAGCAGTCACAGGGGGCTGTGGTTGTTCAGCCACGAGTGGATCTGGGGGCACAATCCCTGCTCCACTCTCCTCTCATCCTGCCTGGACAGCCCAAATCCTGTAACACCTCCAAAAGTGCCACTTCTTTTTTTTTTTTTTGGAAAAGCAGTGCCTGGATCATTCCCCTCTGCAGCTCTCGTGCCTCCCTGTCCCAGCAGTGTGATTTCCAGGATGCATCCTGGAATCCTGGCTGCCAGCTGCTGACACCGCACGTTTCGGGGAGAGAGACGCAGCGCTGGGACTTCCAGTGTAAACCATGGGACAATCCAACATAAATATTTCGAAAGAGATGGTAGGAGGGGGGATGGAGAGCAGCTTTGTGGGGGGGCAGATTCTGCTGCCATTTACACAACGTCACTTCCCAGCCTGGAGTGACCTTGGCTGGTTCTCCCAGTTTTACTTGGATTTTGTGGCAGCGTCGCTGAGAGCTGGGTCTGACCACTGAGTGAGCAAGGTTGGAATTCCAGGAGTCTTTTCCTGAAATTTCTTGACATCTCTTTGTTTCCTCCCCCACTGACCTCAGTTCCCAGGGGTTTGTACCCCTGGCACAACTCTATTCCACAAACACAATAAATCCAAGCTCAGCCTCAGAGTATCTGGCACAGCCTGAAAATGAAATGCCCTGGCCATGGATGGGCAAGGCAGGTAACAATTCCTGTGGCTCTTTGGGAACATCTGGGCTTGCTGCAGCTCCAAGCAGTTTTTGATCCTGCTGTTGGGTGCATCACTGAAACACAGTTTGTGGTCCACCATGCTCTAGGAAATATTATCATCCTGAAGAAATTCCAAAAACACATCCCAGAGGTGCACAGAGGATCCTGCTGCCTGGCAGAACAGCAATCCTCCACTTGCAGGCCCCAATGCAGCATCAGCCACAGGAGATGTGCTGGAGGCAGGAACAATTGGCCTGTCCTGTGAAGTTTTCAGCATTGATGGGGAGCATGGAAGGCAAGATCCAGGACAGTTTTATTTCCCATGTCTGTTTTTTCTCAAGGATTAGTGATTCCAGGGTTTTTGCCAGATGAACCCTGGTTAAGTGAGTGTACCTTGGCTTTAAAATGCTCACTCAGGGCTGAGGACTGGCTCTTGCTCAGCATCTCAGCAGGCACTGAGTTTGAAGCTGGGTTAGTGTGGTTCTGGCCTTTGTATCCATCTTGAGTGGGCTGGGCTTGAAAACTTAATTTTGGCCTTCTGAGTGTGTGATCATTCCCTAGTTCAGCCTAAACCCCTTCCCTGTGTGGAAAGCAGGGCTCAGGAGGGTGCCAGCCCCAGGGGCACCAGTCCTGTGGGTGCCATCCCAGATGTTGTGTGCCCTGATCCAGGCAGGGATCCATCCAGATGTGCCCCTTTGATGCCAGGCAAGCACAGTCCTGCTGCTCCAGGCTGCTCCCAAATAACCCCTGGTTCTGCAGGCACAGCTCAGTTTTATCCAGAATTTTGTTGGTGGTCAGGTTTCTCCATCAGGTACTGCAGGGATGTGACAGAAAACAGCAAATCCTGAGGAGAAAAACGGGGAGAAAGGTGTCCAGGTCTGGGAGGACAAGGGGTTGTCATGTCCCTGTCCCAGTCCCACTGTCCATACCAGGAGCCCTTCCAGACCCTCCCCAGGTAATTAAGAAAGCTCAGATCACCTCATTACACCAGTGAATACCTGCCCCATTATCACCATGGCTCCACAACATTTAAACCTCTTCAGTTTTCAGTCCTGACAGGGGTTTTTAATAACCTGAGGAAGGTGCAGCCAGACTTTGACATGTTCAAGGCAGGGTAATCAGAGATTCTATGTGTGCCAAGGAAGCAAAATGCAAAATAAAACATGATCACAAATAATAATAACAGTGTTTGTGAGCTGCACAATGCAGGAGCTCAGAGTGGGGTTGTTGCTTCATTCCAGAGTGCTCTCCTGCTAAATCTTTTCTGATATTAAAGCTGGCTCGATGGGGTCCTGCTCCCTGGTTGAAACATCAATATTACTAATAAATAGAAATAACAAGTGAGGTAAAGGGCCAGGCCAGCCTGACCTGCTTTATGAATTAATGTAGTGAAAACTGGCCCTTTTCCTCCAGCCTTTATATACTGCAGGCACATGTATGAACATTGTACACATTTATTGGACATCAGAGCTTTGGAATACAGCTGGAGCCATGCTGTAACCTAATTACTGTGCCAGGGAAAAAGGAGAGGCCCATTGCCCAGCCCCCTTTGGCTTTCAGGGCTGCTAGGAATGAAATCACCTCTCCCAGCCAGGATTTTTTTTGTGGATCCCCTCCAGCCCCAGAGCTGAGGGGTTTCTGTGGGATCCAGGGCTTCCAGTTTGCAGGGATTGTAGCTGGAGTCTGTGGGTCTGGTGGCAAGGCCATGTTTGGTTTGGAGCTGGGGCATTTGGGGGATGGCTGCCAAAAGGAGCTGGGCAACCTGACCCCTCCATCCTGTGCATGTGCTGGTGGCTATATATATCCATATCCATATATCCATATATCCCTGGCTATATATTCCCACATACCCATATATCCATACATCCATATATCCCTGGCTATATATTCCCATATATCCATATATCCATGAATCCTTGGCTATATATACCCATATATCCATATATCCATATATGCCTGGCTATATATTCCCATATATCCATGTATCTCTGGCTATATATACCCATATATCCATATATCCATATATCTCTGGCTATATATATCCATATATCCATATATCCTTATATCCCTGGTTATATATATCCATATATCCCTGGCTATATATATCCATATTATCCATATATATGTGGACACATATATCCATATATCTATATATCCCTGGCTATATATACCCATATATCCACATATCCATACATTCCTGGCTACATATATGTATCCATATATCCCTGGTTATATATATCCATAGATCCATAGATCCATAGATTCCTTCTTATATGTATCTGTATATCCATACATCCATATATCCCTGGCTATATATACCCATATATTCATATATCCCTATATCCATATATCCATATATCCCTGGCTGTATATACCCATATATCCATATATCCCTGGCTGTATATGTCCATATATCCATATGTACATACATCCATATATCCGTGGCTGTATATACACACATATATCCATATATCCCTGGCTGTATATTTCCATATATCCTTATATCCATATATCCATATATCCCTGGCTGTATATGTCCATATATCCATATATCCATATATCCCTGACTGTATATGTCCATATATCCATATATCCCTGGCTGTATCCATATCCATATATCCATATATCCGTGGCTGTATATGTCCATATAACCAGATATCCCTGGCTGTATATTTCCATATATCCATATATCCATATATCCCTGGCTGTATATACCCATATAGCCATATATCCCTGGCTATATATATATCTATATAACCATATATCCCTGGCCCTATATAGCCATACACATGGGCACAGAGGTGCTGGGCACTGCTCTGCTCCCCTGTAACTCTGCCCTGTGGCTCCTGCGTGCTGGGGGATGATTTCTGGGAGGTGTGAGGCAGCTTTGGGATGTGAGCTGATCCCAGGAATGTTCTATCCCAGATCCAGCTCCCAGGAATGCCAGCACAGCCTCACACCACAGAGCAGCAATCTGGGGCCAGCCCTCGCTCCCAGCCACAGACACCGTGTGCTGTCCATAATTTATGAGCTATTCAAAATTTATCGCCGAGAACAAACTCCGCCTGCGGAAGGGTTTGAAAGCCTTGTTAAGTATTAAAGTGGAAATATCCGTGCTGGGGATGGGATGGGATGGGATGGGATGATGGGATGGGGATGGGATCAATGGGATGGGATGGGATGGGATGGGATGGGATGGGATGGGATGGGATGGGATGGGATGGAGATGGGGATGGGATGGGATGGGATGGGATGGGATGGGATGGGATGGGATGGATGGGATGGGATGGGATGGGATGGGATGGGATAATGGGATGGGGATGGGATCAATGGGATGGGATGGGATGGGATGGGATGGGATGGGATGGGATGGGATGGGATGGGATGGGATGGGATGGGGATGGGGATCCTCCCTGCCTGCCCACTGGCTCAGCCTGCCCCGTGCAGACCTGAGAGGGCTCAGATTGTCTCTTTACCCCCTTATTTTTCCTTTCCTCCACGTTTTTCCCCTTTGTGCTGCCCCTCCATCGCTGTGTTTCTCCAGCCACAGCAGCCCCCGGGTCAGGGGTAGGTCGGGGCTGGCCATGCCCCCCTCCCCTGCCCCCAGCCCCCTCCCTGGGGGGACCCTTGGCTTTGCTGCAGGGGGCCCTGGCCAGGCTGACAGAGCCATACAAGCACTTGTCACCCCAGCGGTGACGAATCGGCCTGGGCTGACAAGAATGGATGGAGCTGTTTCCTGGGCTGATGGGGGCTGAGAGCAGGGCTGGGGATGCTCTGGGGGGATGCAGGAGAGGTGCTGGAGGTGGGAGGTGAGGTGGGACTCAGGTGGCTGAGCTGGGGCAGCCCCATGCTGGGGAGGGGGTTTGGGGTCTGGGCTGGGGCAAATTTAATAAGTCCTAGGGCGGCCTCCTCGCAGAGCTTGGCTTAATGGGATGCCAGAGACGACAGGGTTGCCTCGATCTGCTCATTCCCTGGGCCTGGGGAACCATCCATCTTGTTCTAACCCTATTTTAAAAAAATATAAAAGGAAAGAAAAGGAGGGGGTGGGGGAGAAAGAAAAATGATAAATCTGTTCAGGGCTTTTGTTTGCCTGCGATTCCTGTAAAGGACAAAAAAAATGAAATAAAAGCCAGGCCCATTTTTTCCTTGCTTGGTGTTGCCATGGGATAGAAAAAAGCCCCGTTCTCAAGAGTGCAGTGCCTTTGGGGAGGGGAAAACCTCTCGTTAACGTTATGAGTTGCATCTGTTCCCTGGGTCCGGGTCACTTACAGCTCTCCCTTGCCTGCCTCCCCCACCCCCTCACATTCCCATTGCTAATTTATTTGGATATCCATGCCCTCAGAAATCAAAGGGGAGATCCTGGCTCCCAGCTTGGGCTCTGAGACAATGACCACCATGCTGAGAGCATCCCAGACCTGAGAGCATCCCAGATCTGAGAGTATCCCAGACCTGAGAGCATCCCAGACCTGAGAGCATCCCGGCTTGGGGAGCATCCCAGCCCAGGAACCATCCTAGCTCTCAACCAGGTGCAGGAGACAGAGTACAGAGCAAGGTCTTGGTCTGCAATGCCTCCTCATCCCTCTGGAAAACAGAAATAATAATCCTGGATCACTGCAAGAGGCAGGAGAGGGAATTACCCCTTGGACAATGCTGTGGGCAGGAAGGGTTTGGGGCAGCATTGCAGATATTGATCCTCCACTCTTCCTTCTGCTGAAACCTCTGACCTGGACCCTTGAGGACCCAAATGAACAAACTTCCCTCCTCTGCTCCTGCTTGGCTCTCCAGCTCTTTCCCTGCTCAGGGAATGCATGTGATCAGGACCCAGCGCTATTTACCACATCTAGGAGGGTGAGGAGGCGTAAAAAAGGATCTTTGATGTAACACACTGTCATAAAAACATGTCTGTACAGTGGAGCAGAGGCTCTCCAGGACTTTGCAGGATGAGGGAATTGGCTGGATATTTCCAATGGCATGTGCAAGGAAGGTACCAGCCACTGCCCAGGTTGGAGCTCCGAGGTGAAACACAGGAGCTGGCACAGAGCTGGGAGCCATAAAGCAAAGAGCTTCACAGTGAGAGACAAAACAGCCAGAACCAGTGCAGGGAGAGGAGGATTTTCTTACCCAGCCATAGCTCCTATCTGCTCAGATCCCATTTCCAGGCTATTTATAACCCAGGTGGTGGCAGAAGGCTGGTGGCTGTGAGCACTGAGCCCCCAGCACCCTGTGGCTGCCTGCACCACATTGTCAAATGTGCCTGGCTCTGCAGAGATCTGGCTCCAAGAGCAGAGGGGATCAGCAGCCCCAGCCAGCTCTGCACCAGAGCGTCCACAGGGTGTTTGGGTGGCTGCAGAGAGGGAAGAGTGGTGATTGCAGCTGCTGTAAAGCAGAGGTTTGGTGCCTGATGTGCCAAAGGGGACCAAAATGCAGCTGTGCAGGGGGCTCCAGGTGGGAACATGTCCTGGATGGGATGAGCAGAGGGGCTGTGCCAAAATATGCCGTGAGGAGCCATGGCAAGCCATGCTGTGCCAGCTGCACCGTGCCATGCCATGCCATGCCACCCAGGCTGGGGACACACCCATGGAGCCCAGGCTTGGCAGGGGCTCACAACCAGGCAGAGGCATCCTCACAGTGCTGCTGGTGCTGGCCAAAGCCTGGCATCTCTGCCTGAAGGAACTGTGGCAGTTGTGCCTGGGAGCCAAGGGAAAGCACAGAATCTCTCTGCACACTCTCAGGATCCTCGGGTAACTCGCAGGTATTGGTTTGCTGGATTGTGTGTAAAAGGCTTCACAGCCCTTATTATAAACACTATAAATAGGTTTGTGGTTCTTCTTTGAGCTTAAGAACAAAAGGCTGTTTCATTATCATTAAACTTGCGTTTGAGTTGCTCTGTGACTGAGTGTCTGGCCTTTTATTGCAAGCCAGGGCTTTCAAAAGCTCCTTAAATGTTAATGTCACCTTTAAAACAACAGTGGCGAGGCCTTTGATCAGCCCTGCCGGTCACTTGGTGCAGCTGGAGTAAGAACCAGCCACTGACTGATCTTGGGGTTTCAATATTTCCCTCTTGCCCCTGCAGATGCCTGGCACCAGGAGAGCAGCCAGGCTTTGATCAGAGCTGGGTTTTCAGCCATCTCAAAGATGTCCAGCACTGGGTTTCCATGGAGGGGAGCAGGGAATGGCCAGGTTGATGCTGCAAAAGTGACCCAGCCACGCTGCCCCTGCCTGGCTTTGGGGACAGGAGAGAGACCTTTCTCCACTGCTTTGCCATGGACCTATGGGATGGTCCAAGTTTTGGGGCCACCAGCTGCACCCCTTTGTATTTGCCAACAAATTGGAGGCTGGCAGGGAGCAGAATCATCTCAAAGCCTTCCTCTTCTCATGGCTCCAGCTCTGCCCTTCAGAACCTCCCAGCAAAACCACATTCCCACAGTTTCTGTCCATGCTCACACACACGGTCAGCAGCGTGGGGACAGGGTGACACCCGTCCTCCCCGAGCAGGCAGCAGCCAAACGCCGCAGGAAAGCACATTTCAGGTCCAATTAATGCCATCCACGGCTGTGCTGGTGCTGGGCTGGGTACAAGGATATGTTTGCAGAGATAAGTGTGAGTGTAACCTGATGACACAAGTTGCCTGCTTCCAAATGTCAGGCAAAGTTCACCCAACCCATGTGAAACGAGTTAAAATTTAACAGAAATCTGCAAAGTGTTGCGCCGTAATTGAATCCATGATGTGGACGGGAAGCATGTTCAGACACATCCCAAATTTGCCTGAACCATAATATTCTTCTGGAGAAGAAAAAAAAGGGGAAAAAAAAAAAAAAAAAAGTCGATTTAAAGGAGGCGGCTGCTGCTAAATATGCACGCGCCCCCTCCTTCCCCTGCTGCAAGGAGAAAGTTCTGTCTGAAAACTTCTGAGTCATCCTGCATCGGTTTTGATGTGTCAAAATTGGTTTAAAAATTCACAGCTGAAGCAGCAGCGGGGAGAGCCGAGCCCAGGCACAGGCAGATGAATGCAAAGTGCTGCAGAGCTGAACCGCATCGGCTCCGCATCCACAACGAGCCGTTAAAGCCGGACCCGGCATTAAGGAGGAAAAAAAGGAAAAAGGCTTTTTGGCTTCTTGACACTGAGATGTGGCTTTGTGTTGTTTTTCTCTCTGCTGGCTGCTAATTCTCCCTTTGTCCTGGCATGGCAGGGTGCAAACCCCTTCAAGCTTTAGAAATGGAAAGTTGTTTTGTTGGTTTTGTGCTCCCTTTCTATAGCGAGTTCAGCCCCCAAGGCCTCCCTGCCGTGGTCTTTGGGCAGCAGTGGCCAGATGTGACCAGCACAGCCCATCACAGCCCCACGTGGGCTGGCACCACCTCTCTTGAGGTTGCCCAGAGCCATCCCAGTGCCCTTTTTCCTTCCCTTTCCATGTTCTCCTGGCCAAATCCTGCCCAGGTCCTTCATCCCAAGCCCCAGCTGCTGAAAGAGCCATGTCACAGTAAGGAGGAAGAAGCAGGAGAAACGAGCTCTGTGCTCTGGCTCACTCTGAGGTTTTTGTCTCTATCTTTTCCATTTAGGGAATTTATTACACTAAGTGATGGATGGAATGGATTAAAAAAAGAAGAGGATGGCCGTGGCAGGGTGGAGTAACTGAAGACAGCCCCTGCCTGGGCTGGCTCTGCACACAGCATCCCCATGGATGGAGCTGGGGCTTGTTTCTGCTTTATCCCTGCTCCTTGCCAGCACTTCAAACCTGTGATCCTAAAGGTCGGTGCTGCAGGCTGCTGCAAAGCCAGGCTCTCCCCTGGACACAGCAGGAGTGGAGGAAAACTGCCAGGCATGGCTGAGACCCTTTGTGTGTTTTCACTCTGCGAGGGCTTTTCATAGGGGAGCTAAAAACAAATTTAGCACTTAATGCTCTGAAGAGTAAACACTTAAATACCCTATCATCTGCCCAAGTGCTTTGTTTATTATCCAGAGAAGCCAAACTGAAGCAGTTTTCCATGGAGATGTAGTACCTCCTTCAGATTAGCCAGCTTAATTAGATCCTGGTTGCAGCATGCTGCTCTGTGCTGATCAGGGAGAGTCAAAGAGCCTCTTCAGAGGCCCAGCCTGGGCTCCAGCTCCACCAGGAACAGGGCAGGATTTTGGGAAGAGAGTGGCAAAGCTGGACATCTTGAGCTCTGGTTCAGGGCTGGTGACAGGGACAAACCCAACACTGGTGCTGGGTGTGGAGAGGAGCCACCATCTGCTCCCAGTCACACCAGTTTGTCCCAGCTTCCATCTCTGAATCCCAGCAGGGATAAACTCACCTGACAACTTAAAACAAGCTATTTTACCCTTTTTCTAAATTAAAGTTGGATGAAAATGCCAGCTGAAGTACTAAAAACTGGCAAAGGCTGCTCCTGAATAGTGGCTGCCATGACTGGTACTCCCTGAAGCATAAAATCTCCAGTCTCCCATTTACAAGCTATTAAAGCTGTTACATCCCATAATGGAGTTCCTCAGGTGAAGAAGACAAACAAGGGAAAATGCTGAAACACCACTGCAAGGGCTGACACAATAACAGGCACGGCACAAGAAGGATGTGACACGGGGACACAAACAGGAGCGGAATTTATGTCACTGGAGATTACAGGGGCATCGTATATCAGCCATGGAGACGGGGCTGGCCTGAGCTTTCAGGGAAAACACTCACAACAACAACTCCAGCCAAGAGAAAAAGCAGAGCTGGGGCTCTCTGGCAGCACCCTGTGCTCAGGGAGAGCTGGGGAGTTTGGTGGGAAGGAGAGGGAGAGGCCGAAAATGATGCAGTGCCTGGTGTGACAACTGAAGGTGTTGCTCAGTTATTAATGATGCTGGGAAATGTGTGCAGAGATAAGTGACACCTGTGCCACCGTGTGAGGGGTTTTTCCTGGGCCCAATGGCATCACTTTGGGCATCAGTGCTAATCCTGCTCTTTGAGCTGTGGGGCTGCTCTGAGCCCTCCACACCCCACCACCCCCCAAAGCAGCTCTTTGGATTTATCCAGAGATTTATCCTTTGGGGAAGGGGAAGCCAAAAGCTGAGCAGAGCCCAGACTCCAACATCCCACAGCATGGAGGGGAATTCTGTCCTTCTACCATGGGGAAGCTCCATTGTGGATGGCTTTAATAACATCACAGAACCAGCCTGCAAGGGGAGGTTTTACCCACAGCTTATGGGATTTGGCCATTCCTATATCAACTTTCTCATGTTCATCCCAAAACCTGTAAATAAATAGCCATGAAAACTCAGAACAGGAGAAGGGTGTTGTCCTTCGGTTGGATTTGGTGTAATGTGAGTACTTTGGACTTTGCTTAGCACTCAAATGAATTATTGGCTCCTTGTCCTTCAGCTCAGAACATTTTTTTCTTGCTTTAAGTGACTATTTGCAAATGTGATGTGTGCCCTGTCAGAGTGCACTCCCCACTCTGCACCTTGCAACTCCTCTTGGAAGTGTCAGAAATTATCAGGAGAGGCTGGATATGGCCACTGCTATTTCACAGAGCATCTCAGGTTGGAAAGGAATCCATAAGGATCACCAAATCCTACTCCAGGACTGATCCAAATGACCAAGAGCATCATTTGTGCTGTGACCACTTCCCTGTTCCAGTGACACATCATAGGCTGGGAAAGGGAGAAATCTGAAGCAATTTTTCCCATGGTCACAAAATCAACCTATGACCACAGTGTGACCTGAATATTGAGAATATCTGTGTCATTTCCAGCTGGTTTTGGTGTTGGAAATGCTTTTACCAGCCTGCCCCAGTGCCAGGGTGCAAAGCAGAGATGTTTCCTGCTGCGCTGTCCCTGCCAGGAAGGATGAGTCCAGCATGGACAAGGATTTAAGAATCCACCTAAGGGTGATGCTGCAGGAAGAGAGGGTCCTGCAGGACCTGGCTGCTCAGCTGTGAGTCTCCTGCAACTCCCAGCCCTCATTATTTCACTCCAAGTCAGTGCAGCAGCAGTCAGACTTCAGAGTAAGAGCTGTCCTACTTTCAAATGACTGAATGCAGTCCGTGCCTCATTCCTGTTGCTGTGAGCACACGTTTCCTCTCAGGTCTGGATGGTTCCCCTCCATCCTTGGGTTACATGAGCTGAAATTGGGGTTGATCTGTCTGTCCCCAGCACAGTAAATTGCTGTGCTGCCTCAGCTGGCAGCAACGTGGGGGCAAGATTGCTCCAGTGCCAGATGAACTCATCACAGGAGCATCCTGTGTCTGACACCCTCAGCCTCTGCCTCGCCAATAAAAAATGCCTTTTCTTCTCCAGCCTCACAAAGCAGCAGCTCTGCCTGGAGCCCAGAGGCAGCAGCAGAGCCCCCTTCCCTTCCCTCCTTCCCCTCACACACACGATATTGCATTCATTCATCTCGGGGCCGCGCTCAGCTCGCAGCCTGACACTGCGCCCTGCTGATGTAGCTCTTCATTTGGGGCTGTCAGGGACTCCAACAGCTGCATCCATTACCCACCAGGGCATTTCCCCCCAGCTCCTCACCCTCTGGGGGTGTCCCCTGGCCGTGTCCCACCCGTGAGGCTCTGGCTGTGGGCTGGGGAAAGGGGCAGCCAGCAGGAGATGGATGGCCCCCAGTGGCACTGGTACAATGAGGTAATTCCACCCAGCAGAGCCTCATCAATCCCCCAGCTCCAGCACAGTGTCCCCACAGCCACGGACTGCCAGGGCCATAGCCCAGGTGTGTGGCTGTCATGGAGATAAAAGAGGCTTAATTAAGACCCAATAAGCTAAGTGATTTGTTATCTCGGTGCAATATATTACTCCAGCCTATCGATCCCGGGGAAGTACAAGAGCCACCGAGCAGGCTGGATCCCTCCTTGGTGAATATCTGCTGTGGAATTCCCGCTGGAACAGCAGTTCCTGCTGCTGGCTGCTGGCAGAGGCCAGGAAACAGCCCCTAAGATCTCCCCAATGCTGGACGTACCCACAAAAAAATCAGGATTTGCTTTGCCCGAGGGAAGAACAGAGTGAAATCTGGGAAAAGGCAGCTTCCATCCAGCCTGAGCTCAGCTGTGGAATGGGAAACCCCAAGGGCTGTCCCTGTCCCAGGCTGGGATGTCCCAAGCAGGGAGCCAGGTCCTGGCCATGACCTTGGTGCTCGAGCCCAGCCAGCACCACACATCCTCTGAGCTGCTGAAACATTCCCCTCCCAGCTAAGATCAAACCATTTATTTTTCAAAACTTGAAGGAGGGGTGAAGGGGAGAGGGAGGGGAACCCAATTCCTTTAACATTCAAAATGTTAAACTGTTCACGGAGTTCTTTGATCTTTTGAGGTTTTGCTGCAAAGGGAACACCCTTTCCCCATTGGTTTACTGAGTCACGCTTATTACTTCAATGCAGAAATATCCTTTATGTCAAGTGTATAAATATCCAGCCCTAAGCTTCAGAAGCCTTTTCATTTTTTTTCTGTCTGCCTTGCTTTTTTTTTTTTTTTTTTTTTTTTTTTTTCCCCGGAGGAGCGTGTTTCACGCTCTCCCGGAGCCGCCTGCATTCTCCCTCTCAGTCGCTTCCCAGCAGGAAAACTCGGTGTTCTGCAGGGAGCACCCAGGGCTGCCCTTCTCTGCAACCTCATCACATTTCTTGGGGGGAATTCGACAAAAAAGCAGGAAGGGGGTGGAACATCCCACCTGCAAGTGCAGGATGCTCGTATTGCAAGGATGCGCATCACCCCTGGGATGCGCAAAAATAAAAGCACGGGCTGGGGAGGGGCTGCACGGCTCTCCCACGTTTTCTCCCGCATCTCCAGCATCTCCGGGCCGAGGCCGGGGTTCTGAGTGGCCGCAGGTGCGGAGGAGAAGCCCCGGGCTGGCAGAGCCCGGCTGGCAGAGCCCGGCTGGCACACGATGCCGCTCGCCCGCCCGGAGCCGGGCTGGTCCCTCCCGCCTGCCCCGCGACTTGGCCCCGAGCTACGTCTGCGACTGGGCTTGTTGGAGCGGTATTGATGGCAGGCAAGCCGCAGCCTGAGCAGCCCGAGCCCCGGGAGGGTTTGCTGCTCTAGGGAGGGAGGCGGTGATCCCCCTGCGGGATGCGGGGTGCGCCGCCCTCCTGCTCTCCTCCAGCTTCCGAGCGGGATGTCACCTCCAGGAGAGGCCATCCCGGTGCCACAGGTAGTGCAAAGTGTGTTTGAAACCATGGCACAGCTCTACAGCTCTGGATTTCCCTCTTCTTCAAGGAAAGACTCATCAAAGTGTGAGCCTGGCTCAGACCTGGGCATGCTTAGCCAGGCAAAGGGAGGCATTCCCAACAGCATCCCCAAAATGGGACAGCATTCCCACTCCAGCCAGCCTTGGCTGAGAGCAGTCAAAGCTTTTAGGAGTCACATCCCGTGTCCAGCTCTTGCTGTGAGCTGATGGATGCTCAGAGCTGCCTCCAGCCATCCCCTGAGGAGCACCGAG
This sequence comes from Muscicapa striata striata, assembly GCA_030060385.1. NCBI lineage: Eukaryota > Metazoa > Chordata > Aves > Passeriformes > Muscicapidae > Muscicapa > Muscicapa striata. The sequence goes on along the minus strand of JAREIS010000026.1, from coordinate 888,411 downwards.
CAGACTCCTGGGCAGCTCTGTGTCCCCAAATCAGGAACCACATCAGGAGGGATGACCTGGTGAGCTGGGGCAGCAGCCAGAGCCTTCAGCTGGCAGAGGGAGCAGGGCTGGTGCTGTGTGTGCCCTGTGCCCTCCCTTCCTCTGAGCACAGCACCAGCATCACCCCCTCGTGTCCCTGGGGCTCTCAGACACTTGTGCCTGAAGTGGCACATCCAGGACTGCTGGTGATTGATTGATCCATCCCTGATTGATCCATCCCTGATTGATCCATCCCTGATTGATCCATCCCTGATTGATCCATCCCTGCCCATGCCAGGAGCTGAGTGTGGGAGCTGCTCTGGCCCCTCCAAGCCCAGCTGTGCCCAGGCTGAGGAGGCTCCTGTGCTCCCCCTTCATCCCAGCATGGAAGTTTCTTTTTTCTTCCCTTTTTGCCCCTTGTTGGAGGTCACACCCCCCCATTACATAACCAGGAGCCAGCTCTGGGCAGAGCAAGGAAACTTGACATTCACATAACCTGCCAGGCTCTCTCCAACAGGGATTATTAAGTCGTTAGAGTCTGTTAGCAAATTTTCCCAAATACTTTTTGCTTCTTCCCAGGGGCACCTTGATGGTTAATGAGCCCAAACTACGGGCTGGGCTCAAATTCACCCACTCCTGTCAAACAACCTCAGGGTGTGGGGGAGCTGCAGAGGGAGGGGTCAGGAAGAAAATCCCCACCTGAGGATGCTGCTGTTGGGTGGCAGAGGGGAAGGGGAGAGGTGCCCACCCCAGGGAGGGGTGAGGGGGTGATCCCCATCCTCCTTCAGTCACACACACCCGCTTTTCTCCTCAGCTGAGCTGGCAGCCCAGGGCAATATTTCTAACAGGCAACTGTATTGCCTAACTGGAGACAGAATAAAAAATAATCATAAAAGAACCAGTCAGGCAGGCCAGTTGAGTAGAGAGGAGATAGGTTTCACCCACCTGCAGCTGACTTGTCCTCACGTTCTCAGGCTGAGCAGTGCTGCACATCAACACCCGAGGATCTGAGGCTGGTGACAGGGGACATCCCCTGCCCCAAACCCCCACCCAGGAGCAGCATCAGTTCAAAATCCACCTTTTTATCAGTGTACCCCTCATATTTTTGTGATTGTTGAGAAGCAAAGTCTGGAGGAAGTGTTACAACTGCAACCCAAGGCGTGGGTAAAGGGGAAACCCCACACAGACTCCTCTTATTTTAGACCCATGACTTTTTAAAAGAATATTATACACTTAAAAGGATTTCTGATCCATTTGGCCTTTAGAAAAGCCTTCATAATTTTTATGAATATCAGTAAAACTAGCAATAATAATGAACTGATGGCTACCAGAGTGTGCCTCCAGGTAACTCTGAATAATTTCCACTTGGATAAGCAGTACAGCTCTCTGATCCCCATGACCCCACTGCCTTGAAAACCCTTTGAAAGACCAGAGGAGGCTGTGATTTCCATCCCAAGCCGTTTTTGGTTCATATCTGTGAGCAAGTCACCTGGGTATATCCAACATGAGGTTCAGCATTTGCATGGGACTGCAGAAAACTGATTTCCCAGGTAAGTACAAGCATCTGGAGCCCCCAGATATCCATCCCACAGCTCCCAGGACAGGGGATGGAGCTTTGCAATGGATCCCCTGTCAATGACCAGAGATCCCTCAGTGTCACCCACCCCTTCACCACTGGGCAGAGAGCAGGGACCCAGAGAGTCTAAAATTCACCTTCTTTGTAAAGTTGCTGGTGGAAGATTTGTCACATGAGCCTGTTTGCTCCAGAAATAAATCTCCCTTTAAGGCAGGTAAATCTCAGGCAGAATCTGTAAGATACCCTAATGTGGCATTAAGCTGAAGTTAAGGTTATATTCCTCCAGGGATGCCAGATGGGATTTGCTTTCCTTGAAGACAGGACACATATTTTAACTTTAATGGGTTGATGGAGCCCCTTTTATCTTGTAAATATGAATGAGGAAGGGGGAGCTGTTAAATAAATGGAGGGGTTTTACCTGAACCTTTTTCCCTGTCATTGGCTTGGACTGTGCTAAAGACCTTTGTTTTCTCAGTGGAAAACTCACTCAATCATTCAGAAAGGGAACTAAATGCCTTTTGAGAACATAACCTTTATTTTCTAGATAAATGGTTCACTCAGAGCAATTTGCATGTGGGAAGCTGGTATATGGCACAGGGAAAAAAAGATTATATTTAAAACCCAATAGCAATGTAGGTCATGATACAAACATCTACTGCTGAGATGACTTCTCTGGGGTTGGAGTTAGGGAGCTCAAGGCAATGTGAGAGCATGGGGAGGGTTTGTGCAGCAGCTCTGCTTGGGGCTGAGTGGGTACCAGTGAACTGATCTGATCCATAATGGTCCAGATAAAAGGGGCTGGGCCCTGGGAAGATGCAGTCAACCAGATGAGAAGCCCTGCACATGGTTCCCACCACCCAATCCTGCTCTGCAGCCTTGTCCCCAAGGCTGGCACTGCAAACCCATCCCAGCCCCTCTCACTTTCCAGAACTGAAACCACCACAAGTGTCACACTGACCCTGGTGACCCTTGGCCACCTCTGCCCAAGAACAATTCCCACAGCAAAGCCAACCAAGGGAGGGACAAAGCAGCATCCAAACCATTGCCTCCTGGTGGCTCACCTTCCTCCAGCAGCGGGTTTCCCTAAAGTTCTCCAAATCATTGCACCCCAAAACTCCCAAATCCCTAAGCTAGCCCAGAAACAGCCCCCAGACTTGCAGACCTTGGGCTGGGAACTACAACCCTGCTCTCTAAAGTGAGGAAGGACCCTGTGGGGCTCTGCCCTGCTCCAGGTTGTGCCCCTGCCGTGGTGTGGAGGAGGCAGAGCCTGGGAAGGCGCCGGGAGCAGCTGCAGCAGAGCCCGGTGCCAAGCCCAGCTGCTCGTTAATTAGGGGAACATGTTGTCTCTTGTACACACCTCCAAAGACGCTGCATTAGCTTGATAAGTATTTAACACTTGGCACAGGGGGAAATTTCCACTTAGCATCCAGCAGCACGGAGCAGCAGGGAGGGGAAGGTGGCACAGGCAGGGCAGGAGGTGGCACAGCCCTGGGGACCCGGCCTTGCCCTGCTGGGACAGCTCCAGGCAGGAGCTGAGGGGTTTGTGGGCTCTGCCATCACTCTGGGACAAAGCCCTGCCTCTGCTCTGGGTTTAATCCCCCCCTCTCCTGGGGGTTTTGGCTGCTTGTCCTGTCTCTGAGAGGTTTTTGGAGCCTGCTGGCCGTGACGAGCTCGCTGTGCTGCACACATTGTGCTGGGGTGCAGGCACTGTGCAAACACTGCCAGAGAGACATCTTCATCCCCACAGCTGCCTTCCTGCAGGGGGGCTGAAGGGAAAAGGGCCAGGCTCAGCTCCTGGGACAGCAGGATACCCCCAGAGCTGAGGGAAACTGAGCTGGGACCCACCCAGCCCACAGAAAAATGGTTCTTGCTGCAGAAGTCACCTTTTGCAAGCACAGTTCCCTCCAGAGGGGGCAGGGATGAGGGTGATCAGATTTTCTACAGCTTTAGGGACTCAGCCCAGCCACACATAAATTGGGATGGGGGAACTGGTCCCAGTCCATTGGGCACTGCCCAAACCTTACACAGGGCCAGGCAGCAGCCCCAGCCTCCTCTTTCCACTACCAGGTTCCATTAGCATTTTCCATATGTTTCAGTGCAGATAAATCTTTTGTCTGAATCGAAATCAGTAATTATGAGTCAGTGTTAGCACACAGCAGGTGAGTCAGGCACAGAGGCATTTTTGCCTCATACCCTCAAGGTCTAAGGCACATCACTCTCCTGAGCCTGCCGTGTGTGGTCTTTGTTCAGGGCTTTCACAAACTCCATGGGCAGCCCCCAGCCAGAGCTGCCACCTCCTCCTCCAGTCCTCAGGGTGGGAAAGCACCCTCAGCACCTGGGCAATGCACAGGTGGTCCCTGCTCACTCCATGCCCTGTTCAGTTGTTTTCAGCTCTGGCAGGACGTGGCTTGGTAGAGGGGATGTTTTATTGATGGGTGGGGCTGCTTGGAGATTTGTCTCCCTGCTCCCTTTGATCCCCCAACTCATCTCCTCACCCCATCTCCTCTCCTCACACCCCCGTGGAGTTCAGCCCCATCCTTCCCTCCACTGTGGCACTTCATCCTCCCACAAACCAGGCTGGGCTAGGGAAAAATGATCCAGCCCTGAGAGGTGTGGTGGGCTGTAGGTTGGTTTGGTCACCCAGGTGCAGCTCCAAGCCCACAGCCAGCCTGGAGAGCCCATCCCAGCTGCTGAGCCAAGCTTTAAAGGTGTGTGGGCAGAGCAGCACGTGGCCTGAATCCCCCATCTCTGCAAGGGCCACACTTTAATGTCACCAGGGTGAGACTCACTCATGGCTCTTCTGCTCCCTGAGAGCACAACTTCTTCAGGGGCTTTGTCTTAAAAAGACAGGAAGCTCATGGCTCCAGAAGTTATTAGGAGAGAGAACATAGTCCAAGATATCCCACAACCAGCATGATCATCTAAACTCCATTTAATTTAGAGGTGCCACAAGAGAGTGACAACACCCTGACAGTGCCACGAGCCAGCACCGCACACGCAGGGGGGGCAGAGCATCCCCACGCTCCTCACTGGAGGCACAGCAGAGATAAAAACCCCACTGGCATGACCTGGGAAGGAGCTGTGAGCCCCCAGCTCTGCACAGAGATTAGCCCAGCCAGCCTGTGTTTGCTTTCTTTGCCTTAAAGCACGCAAAGCCAACAAAACAGACTTTGTTTACTGCCCGTCCTAAACCGCTTAGGCAGGGGGAGATGAGCTGAAAGCTTAGACACGCTGCAGAGCTCCAGCCAGATGTGGTTTCCAATGGGCAGTTAGGCACCTCTGAAACCTGAGGTTTATTAATGAAGGTGCCTGCTGAACCATAACGAGCTGTTGTAATTACCTTGGCCGCAGCATCCCTGGACAGCACCGCCACCAGCGCCCGGCTGAGTGACCACAGCATCCCTGGCAGCTGAGGGAACAGCTGAAGGTCATTCCCCACACTGCCAGGCTCTGGTGGGTGGCTGGGGAGAGATAACAAACCCCAGGGTCACCCTGATAAGGGATGGAAATGCTCCGGAGGTGAGGAATAATGATGTGTGAAGGGCGATGCTTCCCTCCCAATGACAAACTCCTCATCGGGGCCTCCAGAGCTGAGGATGCTCCACTGAGGGACCAGCCATGGCCAGGCAGCACTGAGGTGTGTCTCTGTAGGCTGGAGAGCCCTTCCCTGCAGCCCAGATTGCCCCTTCCCAGTTCAAACCAGTGCAAGGAGCAGAAAGAAGAGGTGCTCTCCCAATTCAATTCCAACACCCAACTCCAGCTGTGGAGGAGCTCTTGGATGCTCAGCAAATGATGCTGGGCTTAGGTAGGAGCAGCTTAAGCTGCAGTCAGCCCAGAGCCCCCAGCAGAGGGAATGGAAAAGCCACCATGGCTGAGGAGCAGAGAAGCATCTACACCAAACCACCAGGTTGATGGGGATCAGGAAGATCAAAGAAGACAAATCCCAGCATCCAGGAGGGAGTGACAAAACAGGGGGACCAGGTGATCAGTGGGGGCACAGACCCATCCTCCTCCTGCCCTGTTCCCCAGAGCACAGCCCTGCTGATGGAAGTCAGCACCTCGCCCAGCAAACACTCACTGGGAGCTTTTCACACCTGGTTCAGCCTCTTGAAGTTTCACACCAGTGAAGAGCTGTGACCTCAGGAAGGGAGGGTATCAGCTATATTTCCCAAATATCAGCAAATCATGTGAGAGAAAGAGATATGCTAAGGGGGCAGACTGCTCAAACCATTACCATCCTTCTTAGTACCACTTAGCTGAACCGTTAAAAAGATCCAGGGCTCCCAAAGACAATTAAGCTCAAGGGAAGCCATAAATCTCAATAAACATCAAGCCAAGTTTTCTTCACTGCTTGAAACAACAGATATAATTTCATTGGTTACTGAGCTCATGCTCCCAAAGGGATTTCAGATAAAAAGCCACTTATTCAAAACACCAAACCCAGGCTTCTCCTGTCTCTCAGGCTACCGAGGGGTCAGATTTCCCAGCATGGGAACATGTGCCCCGTGGTCTGCAGAGGTGGAGCCTGGCTGCAAAAATCCTCTGCAGATTTATGGTGTCTGTGGCACGGCGCTGTGACCTGCCACCAAGGTCAGGCACCTGCCTGGGGAGGTGGCTGATCCCAGAGGGAGGCAGGAGGGGAGCTGGATGCTGGACACAGCCCTCCATCCCCTGCTGAGCTCAGCAGGACAAGGGGCTGGTGGAGCTGGACACTGCTCTGGGACCCCAGGGACCAAGGTCACACACAGCCAAGGCTGTGGGGAGCATTTTCTCTATCTCCAAGCTGGTTTTCATCCCTGCCTCGTTATCTCTGAGGTACCTGAGGAGCCCAAAGGGGTGGCACAGAGCACAGCAGCTCTCCAGGCTGCCCCAGGAGCCTCCTGGCACTTTGCCCTTGTGCCTTTTATCCAGCTCACCACCAGCCTCTCTCGCCCATGTGCTTTCCTCTGCAGAGATCAGAGTGAAAGCCATGCCAAGGCAGCACATGCCAGCCTCAAGTCCTCACTCCAGGGTTTTTTCCTGGCAGGTTCTGTGCTCGACAGGGCTGGGGCCTCAGTTTTGACAGCTCTCTGCAAGGTCATTCCATCCGCCAAGTGCTGCTTCCTTGTGCTTTGATTTAAGTTCTGGCATGCTTCTTGTATTGATTTCTCTCAGATGTATTTTATGGGGAATAAGCACTCAAACCAGGAGGCCAAGACCTCCTGCATTGTGCACAGCATAGTAATGGATGAGCTCCTTCTCACACTCTCTCCCTCCCCTTGTCCTCAATTCTCTCACCTTTTATTTAATCCACTTGCAAATGCAATGGGGTGAAGGACAGAAAATGCACAAATACATGAAGTGTCCCTGCTTTGGATGCTTCCCTGAGAGAACCAAGCAGGGGATGAATTTGGGTTGAGAATAGAAACACTTCTCCCAGTTTTTATCAGGAATTTCAGCTGCAAAAGCATTTCCCTGGTTGAGACTGTGGGATCTCCTGACCCCTCAGGAAGAGCCTCAGGAAGTATGAAGAATTCAGCCTTGTCATAATTTAGCACCTAAAAGCTGCAGGTGGTAGAACCAACTCAAACCTCAATTTTCTCTCTAAGAGAAACCATCTTTACCACCAGAAATGCCCTGGTGGGATGGCAGGGAACGTGTCCTCATATCTGTTCTGCTGTCTGTGCAGACTATCCAGGGCCAAATATACCCAAACATTCCAGGGAAGGCTTTTCTGCCAGCTGAAAATCTCCTGAGCTCAGCAGAGCTGGAGACACACACGATCCTGGGGGACAGCCTGAGCTGTCCAGGTTTCCAGCCCAGTGGTTTATCAGCATCCCAGATGTGCACTCTGGGTTTGCTGCATCCAGCACTGCTGGAGGTGACCTTGGCAGTGCTGGTGTCCTGGTAAAACCCCAGCCTTAGGTGAGACCTAAAAATCACCAGCAGAAACAGCAGAACATTTCAAGGCACAAACCCTCAGCACACTCAAGGGACGGGTTTTTTTCTATTTTAGTAAACAAACTACCTGGGATCCCTATTGCCAATATCAGGTTTCCCAAATTTCTGAATCCAGGCTGCTGAAATGATGACACTGCTGTAGAAGTGAGGACTCCAAAATTCCCATTCAATATATTTTCCTCTGATGACACAAGCCCAAGGAGTCAGGATTTGGAAGGCAGCCCTCGTTCTGTCCACTGGAGGAATAAAAACACGGTTATTGTTTTTCTCAGTGAACTGCAAAGCCTGTTTTTAAGTGAAACCTGAGCTTCCTGTCTCATCACGTGCTTCCAGGAGCTCGAGCTTTAGGAAAACCAAATACTTTCAAACTCTGGATAAGACCACTAGGGTTGCTTAATTTCCTTTATGTCCATCTGTTTCAGTTCAGCTCAGTTGCTTCTGTCCCAGACAAGACATTTGGCTCTTCTAAATAAATCTTATAGCCCATTTGGATTAAAGACTTTCTGATGCAGCCTCTGAATATAATCCCTCTGATTTGCATCTCAAAGAAATCGAGTTAAAACCGAGTAAAGAACCATACACGGAGTGCTTGGAATTGCTGGAGTATGTGAAGCACTCACGAGGTCCCATATGGATAATGGTGCTTTTGTTTGGAATTTATCAGGAGCTCCTGCGCTCCCCTGGCTGTGGTGGCACCAGGCACACTCCGGGGCTTTCGAGGCAGGCAGGGTGAAAACATAATTGCCTGTTTTTGCTGCTGTCCGAAGCTCCGAGTCTTACACCCCAGAAACCGAGAACGCTGCGGGGAAAGTGTGAGACGCACTTAGAGAGAGTCTGGGGTGGCAGATGCCACCGCGGGGACAGCGGGGGATGGATGGATGAGCCGCAAATCCCCCTCGGGCTCCGCCAGCTCCGGGATTACTCTCTCCATGATGTCCAAGAGGTGTTTTTGACATGGAGGGAGAGCCGGGAGCGCGGCGCATCGCTCCGTGCGCTGTGTGTCCCGCTGTCCCCAGGCTGCTCCAATGTTATCTCGTTTTTTTGGAGCGGCAGCGCTGGGTCACGGGATGCCGGGGTGCTATTCCTGGCGGTGACGCAGCCGCTTTCCTGCCCAGGCAAATGCTTTTCCCCTTTCCGTGTCCCAGGGTACCTGTCTGTGACACATGCCTTGCGAAACGCAGCGCTCCGAGATTCCCCAGATAAGCGGCTCCGTTCGAGCCTCGCTGCTGGAGGAATTTTGGCAGCAGCCCAAGCGCTGCTGTCCCACTGATTCCTCTCAGGAGCGTTTGAAGGCTCGAGGTGTTTGTGCCTCTGAGGCGTGGGAACAGCTGCTTCCTTCTTTTTAACCTTCGCAGCGGTAAAATCATGGGGGGAAAATTAAAAAGGAAACCTTACATAACCCTAAAAAAAAAAAAAGAAAAAAATTAAGCAAAGATTTGCTGCATCACCAGTGCTGCCCATGGCAGAGCTGGGCTCTAAACGGGTTCAAGGGAGGGATTCAAGACCCTGTCACAGCCATAATTACAAGAGGAACGGACATGGTTGCATTGACAAACTCCAAACCTCCTCCCAAAGATCCCAAGATTATCAGCTCCTTGGGACAGGGAAACTGAGTCACAGAGCAGGGAGGTGTTTGGGTATCAGGGCTCCTGCAGAGGATCAGACCCACAGCAGGGCACAGGCAGGAATCCCTTCGCTAGGGCAAAGCAGACGCCCACGCTGCTAATAACGATAATAATTAATTACAAGGACTGAGCAGAACTGCCCCAGCCTGAACCTTTACCCAGAAAAACCTCATTTTCTCTGGATGAGAAGAGCCTGGGTTGTTTACCACAGAGGAACAGGGGGGAGAGCCGAGCTGGACCCAGCCCAGACCATCACCCCCTCCCCTCTGCCACAGCCCCAGAGCCATCACAGGCCCATTAAAAGCCAAATTCATTTCCAGAGCTGAAACCAACTGCCCGTAATACAGACTCTGCTGCAGCTGTGGTTCAGTGTGGCACCTGAGAGCTGCGAGGTTAATGACACAGGGCTGTCAGCAGCCTTAATTATATTCCCATTTTTCCAGCCCCTGATTAGCTTTAGAGCTCATCTGGTGTCAGAAATTTGGTGCCTAAGCTTTGACAAAAGTGTTTCATTATTACTTAATAAACGGGCAGAGAGGGAGGGCACGTCTTTAAGCTCTGGCTTGTAAAAGCTTCCTTTTTTTCCCAGCTTTTTTTTTTTTTTTAAATTTAACCTCCCAAAAGCTCCCTTAGCTCAGCCATTTGAGCTGACCCCATTCTCAGTGCCCAGTGAAGAGCCCCCCACATTGCTGGGACCCCCAAATCTGTATCAAATTTCCTCCATAAATGTGCTCTGTTCAGCTGAGAGCCTGCTGCTCTCTGGCTGCTGATGGCCAATTAATAAGAATCATTTATTACTGTTCTATCACCCCTAAAATGAGCCAGGTGTTTGCAGGGAAAAATAATAAAATAAAAGGAGATTTAAAAACAATAATAATAAAAGCACAAGCTTCGAATCAAAAGATCCAAACGGCTTAAAATCTAAAGCAGAGCTTAGGTGCTTCTTGAGATTCAATTTCCTCCAGCTCTCAGTGAACTTAATTAGCTTGAATATTAATACAAGTGGTGAGAAGGAGCCTGGTATCTTTTAGCTCCTTCTTTAAAAGCACAGTGAGCTCCACCACAAACCTCTCTGGGACTGAAGGGGTCCCAGCAGCTCCCTGTCCTTGCTCAGACCCCCAAAAGCAGCTTGGTACCCAATTCCCAATTAATTCCCCCCAAAAATTTTCACCCCTCAATGTTTGTCTCTTTTATCCTTTTGCAGGAAATCCCTGGAGTGGAAATTTGAACAAATCACAAAATATTTGCCTTATGCTCGGACTGAAATTGCTGGTGCTGCCTGGAGGAGGTTTTTAAAGCCAAGGGTGGCTCTTCAGCATCATGAGCTGGATGTTCCCTCCCACCTGGCCTGGCAGTCAATCCCCAAATCCCTGCTGTGTTTGTGAACATCACTAAGCACATTTTCCCTGTTCCTGTGAGGGTGAGAGGGGCCTTCCCAGAAGAGCAGCACGTGGGGCAGGGTTTATGGTGCTGGTCTCTCTCTGGCCTTGGCCACGTTCATGGCAGTTGCCTGAGATGAAGGACGCTCTCAATGACTTTATCCTTGACCTCTGATCAGTCAGAAACCACGGAAGTTTCCAGCACCTCCAACCATTTAATATTTAACTTCTGCTGCAGCTTCTGGATGGAGATACTGATACAATTTTGGCTTTGCAAAGGCTGGAAGGAGCTGGCTGCAAATCATTAGCAGGATTGTTCTCACCCTGGTTCTTGGCTTTTTAATTGCCAGGCAGAGTGACATGAGACATTCACTGCAAAAAGCTGCAACCACATGAAATTTGCCTCGTTTGAGGTTTGGTTCCAGCAGAGCAGTGAGTGATAGAAACCAGGTTGATATTAACAGAGTCACTTCCAGTGTCTCCAGTGGTGACAGCCCTGGAGTTTGGCTCAGAGGATTTCCAGAGACTGGAGGAGCAACAAGAGCATTCAGTGAATGGCCCCAGCTCAGCACAAAGCAGCGGTGTGGGATATTTTTGGCACAGTGTCACCACTGTCCCTTGAGTGATTGAAACAGTCCCCATCAAAAAGGGACCATGGGGAGGCTGGTGACTTCTTGTAAATTATTCCCATGCCCAGGAATACCTGAAACTATTGCAAAGAATCCACCTCCTTCCCTTTCCCTTTGTATGAAAAAAAATATTATGTGGGAGGGAAAATCAGCTGGAATAGGAATGGTTTTCCATCAGTGAGGAAAGCTGAGGTGGGCATTCCCTCTGAATGGAGGAGGACTTTGGTCCAGCTGCCTCCCAGCAAGGCACCAGTAACACCAGTAACAGTAACACCAGTAACACCAGTAACAGCCTGCAGCCTGTCCCCATGCCATTTCCAGAGCTGGTAACGAAGGGCAAACACCAAACTCATTGCATGGAACACACCCAGGCTAATAACAGTATTAATTACAGCACACAGCCCCTTCTTCCCACTGTAAATCTCTATTAGCAATAAACTGGAAGGGTCATAAAAAGGAGTTTACAATGAACCCACCAGGCAATATGTGTCTGAATCCTTGGCTTTGTTGCAGCTGGCAATAAAGCCTTCTTTTATTAGAGCACATACCCTGCCCTGCAGATAACATACAGGGCCCAGGACTCCTGGAAGAAATGATGCAAAGCTGTTTTGTTGCACTTTGATTTGCTGCAGAGCTGAGTGGAGGTGGGAAAAGATGAGGGATCTGGGTAACAGGCTCCTGTTCCCTCATCCCAGCCTGACACTGAATCACCAGAGAGGGAACAGCCTCAGGAATTCTGCATCCTAAATGTTCCCCTGCCCTCTGCGGGGGGAAACGTGAAGAAACAGGGGGAAAAAATAAAAATAAAAAAAAAAAAAAAAAAAAAAAAAAAAAAAAAAAAAAAAAAAGTTGGAGGTAAATTAAGAAACACATGGAAATCCTTGGTGTAAGAAAGGAGTAGCAAATGTTTGTGGTGGTGTCATGGGCAGGGGTTAATGTTTAAGCTTCTGTTTTTGTTTATAAAAGTTGGGAGCAGATAGTGCTGAGTATCTTAGAAATAGGCTCAGATCCATGCAGGGGCATGAGGGCCAGACCTGGAAGAGATTTGTTGGACTTCAAAGTCCTAGTCAAGCTGATTCCAAAAGAGGAAAAATATTTTAAAATGAGGGAAAAAAACCCCAAAATAAGCAAAGGTTGATATTTGCAACTTGTGGGATATGAGAGAAGCACCCAGACCAGCATAGAAAAGATGTCCCTTTTGAGTTGCCTCCCCAGCAACCACAAAACTGGACTTTGATGCTCTTTGTAGGTCCCTTCCAACTCAGGCTACTCTGTGATTCTGGGAAAGTTGGCTTTGCTGAAGGACAAACACCACCACTGCCAGGAGCACTGCCAGAACCACTGCCCAACCCAGTGCTGCCCCTCTTCCCACCCCTGGGGTGCCTTCAAACCCTAAAATGGGCACCTGGTTCCTCTGGGCTTGCAAGACCCTTTAAAAGGACCAGCACTCATTAATTGAAGCTCAGTGGAAGGTGCTGTAGACACCAGTGTGAAATCACCAGTTTTATTCAGCTCACTGCTCAGGTAGGATTGTTCTGAAGTGCAGATCAGCCCTGTTCTCTTATATATCTTGCAGTCTTAAAAGTAGCAATTCTGTCACCTCTGGAGCCATTTCTCTGCTGTTTGCAGCCTTGCTGGTGCTTCAATGTTTAGCTGGAGGGCTTCATCTCCTTCAGACAGCCACCTGTCAATTATCCATGCCCTCCATAAATCAAATAAATGGCTGGTGGCTTTTGTTGTACCCATAAAAAGTCATTCTCCCTCTGTGTTTGTAGTAAAGCTGGTGGCACTGTGCTAGGACAAGGCAAACAGATTTTTCCAGGGAGTTTAAAGCCTGGCTCCAGCACTGTGGTTTGGACTTTCTTTCAAGCTGAAATTCAACCACAGCCCTTCACACTGCTGCCTTTATGCTGCTCTGAGGTGTGTTTCCATCCTTGTAAACACTCACAGTTTTGGGGCTGCTCTTGGACAAGTTATTGCCCAGAGGAGCCCCTGGGAGTGTCCAGAACAGGCTGGACAGGGCTTGGAGCAGCCTGGGACAGGGGGAGGCGTCCCTGCCCATGGCAGGGGCTGGAATGGGATGAGCTTTAAGGTTTCTTCCAACCCAAACCATTCTGGGATTTTATGTCTGCTGCCCTGGGATGAGCTTTAAGGTTTCTTCCAACCCAAACCATTCTGGGATTTTATGTCTGCTGCCCTGGACAATGGTGAGACCCCATTGTGGTTGTCAGATGAGCAGGACAAGTGCTCTCCTCAGTGTGGCCTTTTAAAATTCCCTTCTCCTTCTTCTACCCATTCCAGACCTGGCATCCTCAGGAAAAACTCTCACCCCACTTCTCCTGCACTCTTCCCTTCCCAGGTTAGAGCTTTTCCCAGCTGGGTTTGCAGGCCAGACACACTCTCAAAGTCAAGGGGAGAAAAATAACCCACTGGAAGCACTGGAGCCCTGGGCCTGGCTTTTTAAAGATGAATATTCCACAGAGAAATTACTCATTGTTTTTTGTGGCTCTTTTACAGAGACAGAGAAAGAAAAGAAACTGATGTAATAGGAGATATTAGCCAAGCCATCTGACTAAGGCACCTCACTCCCCATCCACCACATCCAGCCTGCCTGGGACTCCTGCTGCCAGCCCCAGCCTGGGCTCTGCTCCTGCTGGGGCATCAGTGGGGCTAGACCCCAATGTTTGGGTGGGTCAGCCCAAAATCAGCCTCTGAACCCACCCCACAGGGGCAGCAGAGGAAGCTGGGGAGTGCCACCAGGCTGCAGCCAGGCTTGGAAGGGACATTGGCTCTCTGCTGGGCTCTTTGCCACCAGGCTGTCCTTCCCTGTGCTACTGAGAGTGCTGGGTGGCCAGCAAAGCTCCTGAGTCATCCCCATGCAGCCCTCCCCAGCTCCACATCCCTTCCATCCCCATGAAGCACACGTGGGAGGGGACATTTTATATATATATGTATTTTTACTGCAGCTGGTGGCCCTGTTCCTGAGGCCAGAGGAATTATTACCTGCTGCTTTCATGCTCTAATAAAGAACATGTGTTGTGCCATGCATAAATTCAGCTCCTGAGCTGATGAGAGAGGAGATTTTTCCCCTTCTCTGCCCAGGACTGTGCAGATGAGTGCTCCCATTTATCCAGCACAGGAGTGGGAAGGGATGGCTGGGTGAGAAGTGGGAGCAAGGCACACATGTGCACACACAGGGACACATGGCCCTGTGCATCCTGAGCCAGAGAAATGCTGCAGCTCTCTAAATCTACCCAGCAATCCTGTGCTAATCTGCTCAGTCCCAGTCCCAAATATAACCCAGGGACAATAAATAAACTAACAGGAGTTAAATAAGTTCAGCTTCTTAACCTTTGCACGGATCAATCCTGTGTTATTTCATTTTTCCCTTGTTTCTCTCTGCCCCCAGGGACAGCAGGGCACAGCAGCCAGGTGAGCAGGTAGCTGGAAGCAGAGGGGGAAGACCCAGATCTGTGAAAAAATTAAATCACCAACCACTTCCTTTCTGAAACCTGGGGCTGTTGCTTCCTGCTCTGCATCCCAGATCTGAGGAGGTTCCATCTCCAGGAGGATTGTCACCATCAGGGTGCAGGAGTTTAAAAATCCTGGGTTAAAACCTCTGGCTGTGTCTCCTGCTTGAAAATCCCACTCTGCCAGTCAGGAGTGAGATGGTCCATGGATTTGAGATCTCTAAAATACCTGGTCCAGCATGTGCTGGAAGAGAGTTTACCACATCTTCCATTATGACTCATGTGCTGCTGTGCCACACACTCATGGGGAAAATATGATGCTGGTACCCAGCAGATGCCACCTAGAAGGGGACAGTCCCAGCTGCACTGTCCCTGCAGCACATCCTCCTGCTTTATTGCCCATCCCAGTAGGAATAAGTCTTTCCTCCCAGCTGGACTCACTGTTCCCCCAAGAATGATGGATCTCCAGCCTTGCTGCTCTGCCACCATTTTTTAGGTCTTTTTTGAGGTGGTCAGCACAGCCACCATCCTGCTTTGCCAAAATCCTGGGAGGGTTTTTTACTCTGAGCTGGGAAAAAGAAGATGTTTTCCAGACTCCCGCCCTCGGAGGATGAGTCGGAGGAAATTAGCAATGATGCACCACTGAAAAAAATCAAATTGTTCGAGCAAGTTCAAAGCTGAGCCAGTCTGGAGACATCTGCACACCACATGCCAGCAGCAGTGAAACACCAATAAATCCTTGCAGGATGGCACTGAGGGAAGGAAGCTTGAGCTGCTCAACCCAACTGGGGAAGCTCCCAGTGCTTCTGTTCTGAGGTGCCTGAAGAGACTCAGTGAAAAGGAGAGAGAGATGAGGGAAGTGAGGGAATAATAACAATTTTTGGGGAAAATGTTGAGCTAGCCATGTTCATAGAATCCCAGATTGGTTTGGGTTGGAAAGGACCTGGAAGATCTCATTCCAACCCCCTGCCATGGCAGGGACACTTCCCACTATTCCAGGTTGCTCCAAGCCCCATCCAACCTGGCCCTGGACACTTCCAAGGATCCAGGGGCAGCCACAGCTTCCTGGGCAGCTCCCCACAGTTGCCTTCATTTTGGATGTGGTTATTGCTCCAGTTTCCAGAATGAGATGACCACTGAAGTCTATTTTCTGATTGAAACCCAAAATCTTTAGGCCAAATCTAAAGAAAACCTTTCTAAAATTGGAAGGCTACCATGAACTGAAACAGCAGAGAAAAAATGGAGTCAAGAGTCCAATTTTATTTCTGGAGAAAAGGCTGGTTTTAAAATAAAAATAGAAGAACCTTGCCAGGTGAAAAATGTCCATCCCTTCACCAGAGATCAATAACTCCACAGGATCAGGCACTCAGGCCGCTGACCTGTGGTTGTTTGTAAAGGGCTTTCACTCTGCCCACGGAGCTAAAAAACTTTATAGTGTTCAAAGAAAAGTGAGTAAACAACCCAAAATCAAAGGTCCAGGAGCTTCTCATCCAAGTGGCCTCAAGACTTGGAAGAGGAGGTGTCAGTCCAAGTGAGAAAATCCCACTGTACCTGAGCAACACGGGAGCTTTGCCATCATCTCCAACAGAGGCAGGAATTATTCACTGTGTTTTTCTGAACTTCTGTGTCATCCTCAACTCCATCCCTCTGGATTTTGTGGTTGAGGAAATGCCAGGCCTGGAGCAAGGAAAACTTTAGGTCCACATTTAGCAAGCACAAATATGCCCTTTGTGAAAATCCATGTTGGTGTGATGGGTGGATTCCTCCACCTTCAAGACTGGGATGGATTCTTCCACCTTCTCCAGGCTGGGGTGGCAGGAATGCTGTGCTGGGAATTCCCACACTGACAGGTGCCACACTCCATCCCCACAAACTGGGTGAAGCCCCATCTCCCCACCCAGCTCCTGTCATTCCATGGCCCCACAGCCAATATTGCCTTCTCCAAGGAAAAATTAGGGTTGTGCATAATTTGAACACCATAACCAGCCCCACGGTCCTTATATATGAAAAGGGCTCCTGCTCTTCAGGCACAGAAATTCAAATAAATCAAAATCTGCTCTCAGCATCTGAAATACCCAGGAGGCAGAGGGAAGGAGCAGGGTTAGGGCTGGCCCACAGCAGAGGAAGAGACGTGAGAACAGAGCCTGGTGCCTGCCCTTCCTCTGAGAGAGGAGTTTCACACAGACCTGAAACCAGATTGTCACAGCAGGGATTTTGCAGAAGTGCTCCAGCATGGGGGAACTCCCATGGGGGTGCTCGAGACCAGACTTTCCTAAAGTGCTCACCTGATCTGCTGCACTTTTTGGAAAGTCTGACAGGCAGAGCAGATAGCTCTAGACACTGCTGTCTCATCTAGGTATGGCTGACTCAGATAAATATATAAATATGTGTGTGAGTGGCTTAACACACTTCCCTTTCTTCCTCCTCTGTCCCCCCAAGTTTTGCATGTCTGAAGCTGTTTCAGATAAAAGATACTCAAAAATGAAAATGCATTTGGGATGTCTGGGAACTGAAGAAGTCAGACTCAGAGAAAACCAGATGGGGTTAGAGCCCAAAAATCCCTGTCTCCTGCCAGGAATCTCAACCCACTGCTGGCTGCAGGTCGAGGCTCCGTGTGCTCAGCAGCAGCCAGGGCTTTTTCCAAAGTGTATTCCATCAGCAGTAATGGGTCTTTCCTCATAAGCTCTGTTTTCATAGTAAATCTTCAGTCTTACATTGCATTACAGAGTTCAGCTGCCGCTAATCCTTAAAAACAATTCATTTCCAACTGCAAAGTGCAATAAAGAAAGGATAATCACTATTAATATTAGTTATTGTTATTGATTTCAGCTTTAAAGAATTGATTTTCAGTCCTGGCTGCATTTATGAGTCTCTTTGCTGAAGATGCATATACAGGGCCCACCACTATTTTTAGATCCTTGCCCCAGCTCCAGGAGGAAGAGGAGGGAGAAGACAAGGGAGAGACCTCGTGAGGAAGATCCTGCTGGGTGAAGGAAGACATCTCCATGTGGCTTCACGTGCACACATGGAGAAAAACAGGGAGATTAAAAGGAAAATTATCAATGCTTTCTTCCAGAGAGGCCCTGCAATACCAGTGAGTCCTCCCAGTCCTTCATGAGCCACAAATTCAATTTTACCCCCTGCCAGTGAGTCTTGCTCTGCCTGGAGTTCTCCTGCCTGATTCCTCTCCCCACTCCACCCACAGTTTGATTGCTAAATATAATATCAAAATGTAAATAAAAATGTTTTGGTGGAAGTCACCCTTTCCTCTGGGGATGCTCAGCATCCTAAACTGAGCAAATCTGAGTGAAGGCCCCAAAGCAGGCAATGATCCCAGGATGGGATGGGACTCCTGGGAGGATAATCTGGGCAGGAGCTCAGGGATGGGATGAGGATGGGCAGGAGGGAAATATTTTGCCACTTGTGGTTGAAGCAGATGCCCAGGAAGGGATGCTGAGAAGAGAGAGTAAAGTTTCACTTCCTTGTTTTTAAGGCAAGAAGGGGGTTGGGTTTTTTGAATCAACATCTCGCTTCAAAAAGTCACTAAAGTTCTGTCTCAAGGGCATAAAAATATTGAGAACCTCAAAAGCAGAAGGAAGGGGGTTGGTTTTTTAGGCCACCAAAATGTTTCAGTGGGCTTGGAGTGAAAAAGTTTCCAACATATTGCTTGGAAAGAAATTTTGGAAATTCTTTGCAATTCCTACAGCAAACGCTTCTTTTCTCCAGTTGTTTGGAAATGGCAATATACATAAAAAATTCCATATATAGCTCTATTTTCTGTGAGCTTTAAAAGCTCTCCCTCTAGTTTGAATATAATCTGGTGAGGATGTGGGAATGAAACTGGGATAAAAACCCTTAGCCAAGCCTGCAAAATAATTAAATGAGCGTTTAACCAAGATCATTATTTTCCACAGTTTTATTTATATGCAAGATTGGATACAATGGTCTGGAATATTGTTCCACACTATTACTGTGCTATAAATTATTCGAGCAAAGCACAGCAAGGCATCATAATGCAATATATTTTTATAGTGCCATAAAGTAATTATGCACCAGACAACAAAACCCTACAGAAGTGACATATTTTATGTTTAAATTATAATTACATTAAAAGCGTCTCTTCCATTTGATGTTTATGAAGCACACACAACGGCTGTCGGAGGCCTGGGAACAAAGGGGATCTCTCACAGAAAGCTGGGCTGGGCCAGGGAGATGCAGCTGGGGAATATTTCTTGGATTTTGGTGTTTTCAGAGTATTTCTGACAATTTTGGCTGTGTATCAGCAGCCAAGCTCAGAGAAACACGACTGGTCCTTGGTTAGGCCTACAGATACAGGCCCAGCTAGGGAAAAAAAAATGCAATTTAATGGTGTTCCAACAATTGGGCTGGGTTTTTTCCCTTTGTTTCACCTCTCCTGGAGGTATGAGGAATTACCCAAATTAACATTTGTACCCCCACAGATCTCAGCTATAAGGAAATACAACAACCTCCCTCAAGAATGGCCTCAAACCATCTCCTTCCAACACCTTTTTTCTACAAATCTTGTGATGTTCTGGGGATAAATTCAGTCTAGAAGTGGGAATAACACCCCAAAAATTGCACTTAGAGCAATGAGTGGGTAAAGCTCGGAAAAAAGAAATAATTTTTTGGTGAGAAGAGCCTGGAGCCATGGATATTTCACCTCAGAGAGGTTCCAGCCTGCAGGAAACCTCTCCAAATGGGGCCTGGAGATGTTTTCCTAGTGGATGGTGCCTGGTTTGGGTTAAAACCAACCACAAAGATGAGATGAGTGGTGCAGAGAGGGGTTGTCAACCCAGGGAAGCTGCAGGAGAGGCAGAGATGGAGCCATGGCTGCTGTGGGCAATAAAATTTCCAGATGCAAGGTGTCTACCCAGCTGATTATAGTTGATATTTGTGTTGATTATTTGTTGTTAATGTTCTATGTCTAATGTTCTTTGTAAATTGTTAATACTCCTAGCTGTTTGTCCTTTCCCACATCCCAGAATCCACTCTTGTATCCATGCCCACCTCCACTGCCCCCTCCAAAATGGTGCACAGCAGCAAGTGCTCATGGGATAGCATTCAGTGCTAAAAACCCCTAAAATAATGAGCCAATATAACATCTAAGACTAAAAAATGGTACTGGCAGGTTGAGAGAACAGTGAAGAAGATGAAATCACCAACCAGAGCTTTTCCACCTTGTTGCCATGATGTAACAGTGCCAGCATGACACCCCGAAACAAAAAGCCAGCAAACTTCTTCCGAGGGAGTCTCACAAGGATGGAAGCTCCAGCTCTGCTGCACAGCAAAGCTGAACTCCTTCTCCTCTGGCTCACCCAGATCTGGTTTTCAATAAAGGCCTTGAAAAAGGAGTTGGTCTCCTGGCCTGTTTATTTCAGGCAGGAGCTCCCTGTGGGAGCCCAGAGGGTGGCAAAGGGGCAGCTCTGCACAGGCAGGGTTTTGTGGCAGCAAATCCCCTCCTCAGGAGGGCTCAGCATGTGCAGAGCAGTCGTTCCTGGCAGGGCAATAATGGCCCGAGCCTGTGAGGAAATGGCTTCTGTGGTTGCGCCCCAGCTTTTCCTGGAAGGAGCCCAGCTCCCACCTGCAGCTCTTCCTGCCTGACTCACGCCATGCAGCTCCCCAAGGTGGGTGTCTGACGCCCTTTGGAGGCGGTGACACCTTCCTAGAAGTGTGACAGGGACCATAACCAGGACAGCAAGGGGCAGCAGGCAGGGGAGAGGATGGAGGATGGGGCCCCTGGTTCTGCCAGCCCTGGGTTTGCTCCCCTTGTTCTGCCACCTTCAGAAGAGGCTCTGCTGCTGCGTGCCTCAGTTTCCCTTCAGTGTGGGAGCTGAGCATGGAGGGAAGGAGGCCAGGAGCAGTTGTGAGCCAATAAGGCTGTGCAAACACTGCCACACTCAGGAGCGGGGTGAAGATACACAGAGTGCCCTTCCACAGGCACCCAAACCTACAAAACCTGGGCAGGAACAAGCTGAAGGTCCTGGGAAGGCTGCATTGGTCTGTCTCTGTGCCCCCAGATTAACTAACCAACTAACTAACTACCCAACTAACTAACTACCCAACTAACCTATCTGTTTATCTACCTACTCTATTTATCTATCCACCCCCTGCACATGGAATGGCCCCGCTCTTCCAGAGCTGACACCCTTCAGAACAAATCCATCCTGCCAGAGCTGGTGTTTTGCTAGAGAAAGGTCACTTCAGCTGTTTGTGTGAGAGCTGAGGCCAACTCAATATCCTTCCTGTCCTGACATCCTTTTCCAGGCCAAAACCCTTTCTGGAAGCACAGAGAGGAAAAGCTCAGAACAATATCTGCCTTTATTTCCCCCTCCTGGGCTATATCCTTCAGTGTTCCACTATCCAGGGGTTCTGCTCCATGCTGGAAGAAGGAAGGCTCATAAATCATGTTTGCACATGGCTGCTCCCCTGGTTTACCCAACAAACACAGAGATCTCCTGGTGTGTGGGAGCAGCCCTTAAATTCAGCGACCCAGAGAGCTCAGAGCAGAGCAGGGATGGTTTGAAAGCCTGTCCTGGCTCCTGTGGTTTCTCTTCTCTTGGATTTTTGTCATGACATGCCTGGACAACGTGACAAGACCTGCACAAACTCTGTCAGCCTCATTGCTCTCCCTCCACCTTCCAGCTCTTCTTGCAAGCTTACTCCAAGAGAAAGAAGAGCAGAGATGCTGCAGAGAGAGGAGAGGGCAGGGGTTAAATTCAGGCCTTGGAGAGCTGAAATATTCCAAACATAAGGCGGATGTGGCACTTCCCAGACTGCATGTAAATCAGAGACACATGCTCGCTCTGCTATGGCAGCACATGTGCGCTGTTTATTTGGAGGACCCACGTTGCCACTTATTTTTGTTTCCACCCAGTCAGGACTGGAAGGAGTTTGCTCCAGCTCTCCATGGTAAAACAACACAGGGTCTCTCTTCCCTCAGGATCAAGGCATGAGAGCTACCTTCAGATTCTGGACTGAAGGAACTCAGCGCTGCCCTTTTGAGATGAGCTCCAGATCTCCCACCAGCCCCGGAGCTTTCTCTCCCTCTGAACCCAGCCAGGAGCGACTCAACATCAGGGAACAATTCCAGAGGCTGTTCCACATTAGCCACAATCCAATTACTTCCCACAGCCTGGTGATGCCTTCCCACACCCCCTCCCTGCCCTGTTGGTGGCATTGGGCAGGTTGGGGTGACCAGCCCAGGGACAGCCTGGACAGGAAGGGACATGGCAAGGTCTGTGCCTCTGGCTGTTTGCACAAGCCCAGGTTTGCCCTGGCAGCAGCATCCTGGGGGTGAAAGTCCAGTGCTACGCTGTCAGTGGGCAAAGGACACGGGCACTGTGGAGACCTTGAAGCAGCCAGAAGATCAAAGAGGACAAATGTCCATGGAGGACAGAGTTACAAAGCTAGAGTAGAAGAGGTTTAATGTCCTGGGCATGGGCAGTGCCCTGAGAAACTCTCCAGTGCAGCAGTGCTCAGGGCTGCTCCAACTTCCCTCTTGGGTGTCTCCACTGGGTATTTTGCAAGCAGAAACTCTTTTCTGGCTCAAACCAGCCCTGGCTTCAAGCCAGGACCTGTGGCTGTGGTCAAGGCAGGGCTGAGGCACCACTCACAAGCCCAGCTCACTGTGCATCAGCCCCCACACAGCCCTGCCTGCTCAGTGTGACTTTTGAGGCTTCCCACCCACCACAAGCTCTTCATCTCCTCCTCCGTGACACCCTGGCTCCTTTTGTGCCCAGTTCCAATTCATTTCTTGCTTGAACGTGCTCCTTTGCTCAGCATCCACCCCGGGCTCCCAGCAGGGATCACAACACAGATTACAGCAATCTGCAAAGGGGATTTGGGGTCCTGGGAAAGGCCCTGCTGCCATCCCTGCAGGTCTCCTCACTCTGAGCCCTGCACTGGGGCGGCAGGAGAGCAGCACTGCAGGCTCTGCCTTGCTGCAGAGCACTGCTCTGCTCGGCTGATTGTCACTTACCCTCGGAACCCCCAGTGCCACAGGCATGCAGCAACCCCTCAGGAGCTCAGCATCTGCTGGATCCCCCCTGGAAGGGTATATTTCTGTGTGTTTCTGTGTGTTTCTGCCTAGCAGCTCCCATCTGACTGGAGCTCTGCCTGGACGTGGCCTTGTGTCACCCAGGAGCTGCTGTCCCCATCAGCCAGATGTGACTTGTCCAGTGATGCATGAGCTTTCTTGGTTTGCCTTCCTTTCCAGTGCCCCCAGCTGATGGCAGGAACTGGAGGAGGCAGCTGAGATGCCAGGGATGAAATCTGCTGTCCCCTGGCACGCAAACCCTGTGTCCCCAGTGGCAGAGTCACCCCAACCAACCTGTCCCACTGGAGCTGTTGGGCTGCCAGACCTCTGGGTGAGTTCTGGTAGCCAGCCATGCACAACATTCCTCCTCTGGTGGAAGGAGAAAGGCACAGAGGACAAAAGAAGAACCTGGATCCAACATCTGGTTCCCAAGGGGCAGAGGAACTGGTGTCCATTTAACAGGTGGGAGCTCACACTAGGCAGGTTCAGGCACCAAAAGCCACTCTGGAGAGGTGCAGAAAGGCTCTTTGCAGCCATACCCCAGCCTGCTTTTCCCTGCTGTGCTCACACTGAGGTGTTGATCCCTGCTGAACCCTGGACTGATAACAAAGGACCCACCTGGAGCAGCCCCCACTGCATTTTTTGGCTCTGTGATGCCCATACCCACCCCACAGCCAAAGCTCCCAGACACATCAGGAGTTTGGAGCTGCTGGGGCTTGCCCAGCTGGAGGGGATGTTTGTGAACCCACTCACAGCATCACAGTGCAGGAAAAACAGCCAAGGGGGGCTGGGGGAGACAAAAAATCCAAAACACAAACAGAGCTGGGAGGGAGGGAGGGAGGGGTCCCTGCTTTTCATGCCCAGGTGAGGCAAGGCAGGGAGGAGGAATGTTTTCCTCTGGATCCACCAAGGCCTGGGGGGCTGGCTCAGCCCTGAGAGCACAGTCCCTGCTGTGGAGGAGAGGAGAGGAGAGGAGAGGAGAGGAGAGGAGAGGAGAGGAGAGGAGAGGAGAGGAGAGGAGAGGAGAGGAGAGGAGAGGAGAGGAGAGGGAGGAGGAGGAGAGGAGAGGAGAGGAGAGGAGAGAGAGGAGAGGAGAGGAGAGGGAGAGGAGAGGAGAGGGAGAGAGGAGAGAGGAGAGAGAGGAGAGGAGAGGAGAGGAGAGGAGAGGAGAGGAGAGGGAGAGGAGAGGAGGGAGAGGAGAGGGAGAGGAGAGGAGAGGAGAGAGAGGAGAGGAGAGGAGAGGAGAGGAGAGGAGAGGAGAGGAGAGGAGAGGAGGGCTCCCCACTCTGCAGCTCCTCCATCCTGGGGAGCTCTGGAAACTCCCCTGCCTGTCCAGGAGCAGTGCCACCAAACCTGGCAAGGGCACAGGCGATGCTTCCCTGCCTCTCCACACAGATCAGCCTTTATCTCCTGGCTAAGTGGGCAAGGGGTGCCTCTCCTGAGGCTGATGAGAGCCAGGAGTGTGAGCACGGAGCAGGCAGAGCCCACGTTGGCTCTTTGTGATGGGGCTGAGCAAGGCTGGGGAAGCAGCTTTGCTTCACAGAGACCAAAATCCTCCCAGGAGCAATTACCAGGGGATCTGAGGGTCAGAAAATCCCCAGCTCCCTGTAATCTGGATGGGAGGACAGGCTGACCTGTGAGGACACAGGTAATGGGGTGAGACCCCAGCTCCTGGGGATGCTGCCAGAGGTGGAAGTGCTGATCAAAAATCCTGCACAGCCAGGCAGCTCCCTATGGAAACAAGATGTGGGGAAGGACTAAGTCCTGCCTAATTTGGAGCTGGAAAAGATCACACTCCCTTAGATGGCTTGGAAGCATATTGATCTGACTGTCGTGGTCCCAGGCTGTTGTGCCATGTCAAAACAAGACGTTTTGATCAGACTGAAGCAAAGGAAATGTTGAATTTTCCCTTCAGGGAAAGAATTCCCAGGACTGTGAATTTCATCCTGGCTTGAGATTGCCCTGCTTCAGCAGTTCCCATGGGACAGAGAGGTTTTATTCTTTTTTCCAGGCTCTTGTCCTCAAGACCTTCTTCTGAAATTCTGGACTTAAGTCTTCCCAGAGGGTCAGGTTTATTCATGACTGAGGAGGCCAGAAGGCCTTTTAAGCAGTACTGTAATTATAACTGAAATGTCCAGAGACTCCAGAGAGAGCAGAGGCTGAAGACGAGCACAAGATGCCTCAGGAGCCTTGAGGAAATGAGGAGATCTGGCCCACGGATTTGGACAGCCATGGATATGCCATGGAAGCCCTCATTAGTGTTATTCTACATTATGTTTATAATACCAAGACAGAGCTCCCACGGGGAAACTGCACAGGAGCATCACAACAAACGGTGCTGAATGGAGAAACATCTCCCACCTGCTGCTGTCAAAGGCTTTTTCTCCTCCAAATGCAGCAGCACAGACTCAGAGACTGAGCCCAGGCACTGCAGCTTTAGCCCACAGACACATCCTGAGTCACAGGATGGGTTTCTATTCCTGTTTTTGTGCCTTTGCAGGCCAGTTTGGTGCGAGGTCGTGTCACCCACACTCACACTTCTCAGCCCTGCCACCTCCATTTCTGTGCCAGGGATTTCCACCTCCATTTCTGTGCCAGGGATTTCCACCTCCATTTCTGTGCCAGGGATTTCCACCTCCATTTCTGTGCCAGAGATTTCCACCTCCACCTGCCTGCACAGGGCAGGAGCAGGAGCACAGGCACATCCAAGGCTGGCTCAGGTCAGTGCCAGCCTGCAGGAACACTCCCAAAGCGTGGCATCTCTTCATGGCAATCCAGAGCAGACAATTTCCAGACCACACCCGCCTGTTTCGGCATCAGTTCCCAAATTTTGGTCCTTCAGCCACCCACACCTGTGAAACACATTCCCAAGTCCCCTTCCCACCTGCTGTGCCTGAGGCTGGCATGACCTCAGGACTGAACCAGTGGGCTGGGATTCTGCTTGCTGTTAGTAACCCACTGCCAGCCCAGAAATGGGATCAGCTTTTGCTCATGGCTTCAGATCCACCAGTTTTGTGGCCTCTTCAATTCAATGTTCAGACCTACAAACCAAAATGCAGGGGTTGACTAAGTGGTCATGAAGGGCTAAGAGATATTTGGACACAGGTAAGACCCAACCCCAGCAATGCCAAGAAGCAGCTGCATCTGAAACCTGCTAAATCTCCTTTTCTGCCTCATTCCTGCCAAGACCATTCTGGTGACCTTTTGCAGCTCATTTTTCCCACCCACGAAAAGTCTGCATCAATGCTTAAATCTTTGCTTGGAGTTCTACAAAGTGCCCAGTGCTGGTGCAGAGGCAGATGTTGTTGAAAGCAGGGTTTGGGCTCTGTTTGGCCCAAAAACTGCAGCTGAATGTTGGGATTTTGATTTGGTCACGCATGCAAGAGTCTGTTAAAATTTAAGCAATGTCCAGAAGTCTCATTGGCACCTCTGAGGCCAAAGGACACATCTGAAGTGAGGTGTGGGGTTAAATCAGGTTTTCCAGTGGAAATTGAGTTAAGCATTCAGCCCCTAGGATATGCCTGAATCCCTACACCTTTCCCAAAAATGAGATGTGAAGATGAGGTTATTTCACCTGGATAGAGACTTGGAGGGTTTTATGCCCAGCTTGTCTTTCCCAAAACATCATGTTTTCCACTAAAGGGAGCATTCAGGAAATGAATGACTCCAAACTTCCACAGATGTTGAAGCAGTGTAAACAGGACCAGTGCCCAACAGTGCCACCCTTTTTGTGTCAGTGGCTCATCCCTGACAATGATGGAACAGCTCCTGATCCCACTGTGACATCAGAAGCTCCTTGTGATTTTACAGAGCTTTTGAGAACTCGAGCTCTCTTCTGTTTAAACAATCCTCACCTTAAAAATGAGGCTGTGGAGAATTCACTGCAAATCCCTCGCATTTCCTTAGAGCTGAGGAAACGAGTGAGATCAACTCCAAACTTGCAGCAGGCTTGCCCTGCCAGAAATATTTGTGCTTGGACCAGCAAAGCCAACCTTCCCAGGCTGGCTTGGGAGAGCAGACGTTTTGTTTTTTTGGCTCCAGGGGAGAATGTTGCCAGCTGCCAGCATTTAAACCAGCAGTGCTGCTGCTGCTGAGCACGAAATCAGCCAGGCAAGGCATTGTGATGGGGAGACAGAGGGGAAGAAAGGAGGGCATGGACCAGAAACCACCATGGAGGAGCACAGCTGTGACACAGAGCTGGGGCGTGCCTGCAGTGAAGCCAGATTAAATCAGGAAATTGGGATTGCTCGCTTCTTATTGCTGCCATCCTTCACCCTTCATTCATGCTGGGAAATGGGGCAGGAGCTTCTCAAACCCTGCTGGTGCCATTTCTTGTCACTGCCCCTGCCCCTGGTCTGACAGCCCAGATCCATGGGGTGACCATGGATATTGCTCGGGGAGGATGACTCAGTCTCACAGAGGATAAACTTGAATTACTTTGAGAGATGATCGTGTTTTTTCCCGGGGTCCATGGCTGTGATTGCTCCCACATCACACCCTCATCCTCCCAGCCTTGAAAGCAGATGTTGGCAGCTCTCAAGGCTTCTCTTTCTGAGCCAGGCAAAAGTGACTTTGGTTTTCCATGCTGCTCTAGCAGTTCTGACTGAGTGCACGAGTGGATATGGATTTATGGGGAATTTACCCAACGAGTTGGGAACTGTAGAGTCATATATACATATATAAAAATATAAAAATTCTGTTTCAAATCAATATCTCAGGACTGTTCTCCATAAATCCAAGAACTTACACAAGCAAAAAAGAATTCACATCAGTGTGTTCCCCACAAATAGAAAGTTTCACAGAGTTTGGGTTTTGTGGGCGTACATTTCAAAATCTGCCCACAAATGTTTTCTGTCTTAAACACCTCAAAAACTTCCCAGTGAAAAGTGACAGAATGTATCTCTCAGCAGTCAGAAATGGGATTGCATCATACACAGACACAATCAGGCTGGTTTTCAGCTAATTAACTCTGATCCAAATGCATCGCTGCTTGAACAAAGTTGTAAGAGACCCAGGGCAAGTTTCATGATCAGGGGGTCAGAATAAAATGATCTTTTTGGTCCCTTCCAGCCCAAATAATTTTATTATTCATTATGAATCCATGCCAGAGAAGCTGGAGTTCCCTGGAAGGCCACGTTGATGCCACTTTGAACATTTTCATGTACTCCAGGGAAAATTCTTCGAGGTCCCCAAACGTTAAAATATGAGTTGGGAAAATATTCCAAATTCCTTTGCAAAGTGGGAAAAAAAAAATCCAAGTTAAATCTGGAGTGCTTTCCTACATTTGAAATAAGAGCTTGAAATTGCATTTTATTTGAAGGGGTGTTTGAATTTTACATTTATTTACATTTTGCGATGGCATGAAAGGCAAGAGTGGTTCCTGCAGGAGGATGGTGAGGTTTGAAGGAGATGCTCTGTGCAGGGAGTTGTGCTGGACCAGGGTTTGGGATCAGTGCAGCAGCAGCCTCCCAGTGCTTCCATACCCAGCTAATATGAAAAGAAAAGCTCCTGCTGTCTCCAGCCAATTGTAATTCAATTGTATAAAAAAAAAAAAATTTGCTCCAGGTGGCAATTTGGCATCTGCTTCCATTCCCCGCTGCGGTGAGGGATTGCAGGCACGGCTAACGAGGGGCTAATTTTGCACAGATCCTCGCTCCTGCAAAGCTCAGGGAGCACTGTGGGATGGGGAGCAGCTCGTTCCAGCCCAGGGATAAAGCCCAGAAGGACAGCAGCTCGGAGCTGTGAGTTTTGGGCTGCAGCCTGGGATGGCTCTGGGGTTGCTGTTTGCATCCACAGCCTCATTAAACATTCTCGTGCAGTGTTATCGCTCTGGAATTCCAGAGTGCTGAGTCCCAGCCTCAAGCAGCCAGAGGAATTTGCTCCCCAAGCATTAATGCCTTCTTCTTCCCCAGAAGGATCCCCTGGGATGGCTCCTGTTGTGCAATGAGGGTGGGCTGGTGTCCTGCCAGGCTCCAGATCCGGGTTTGGGCTTGGCCACCTCGTCCAGCTCTGGGTGATGGGACCATCATGATCCATGGTGGACAAGCCAAGGGTGAAAAAGGACTGGGCAGGTCACTCAGAGTGACCTTATCACTCTCTCCAGCTCCCTGAAATGTGTTTGTAGCCAGGTGGGGATCAGTCTCTTTCTCCAGGCAGCACTGACACAACCAGAGGACACAGCCTTAAGCTGCACCAAGGGAAATATAGGTTGGATATCAGGAAAAAGTCTTTCACAGAAAGGGTGATAAAGTATTGGAATGGTTTGCCCAGGGAGGGGGTGAATTCACCATCTCTGGATGTGTTAAAAAAAAAGATTGGATGTGGCACTTGGTGCCATGGTCTAGTTGAGGTGTTGGGCTGGGTTGGACTGGAGGTCTCTTCCAATCTAATGATTCTGTGATTCTGTGTGATTCTATGACTCTGTGATTCTGTGTTTCTGTGTGATTATGTGATTCTATGTGATTCTGAGATTCTGTGTTTCTGTGTGATTTTGTGTGATTCTGTGTGATTCTGTGATTGTGTGATTCTGTGATTCTATGACTCTGTGATTCTGTGTGATTCTGAGATTCTGTAATTCTGTGTTTCTGTGATTCTGTGTTTCTGTGTGATTCTGTGATTCTGTGTGATTCTGTGTGATTCTGTGTGATTCTGTGATTCTATGACTCTGTGATTCTGTGTGATTCTGTGATTCTGTGATTCTGTGTGATTCTGTGTGATTCTGTGTGATTCTGTGATTCTGTGACTGCTGAAGAGCAGCAGCCTCCTCCACCCTTTTCACTCCATCCAGAGGCAGAGCTGGGACCTGCTGTGGGGGACATGCACCACATCCTGGATCCTCACTGCTATCCTCCCACTGATGCTGAGGACAAAAGAGCAGCTTCTCCTCTCAGCTGCAGGACCCCTCACTGCAGCAGAATTCCTGCCTGGACTCAGCTCACAGGGAATAATTCAAAGCTGCACACACGCAAGAGCACTAGTTTAAAAAACAGAGATAGAAAAGCTTCTGGATGAAAACCAGGCAAATTCCTTGAGTCTGGAGGAGGCTCATCCACATCTGCTTTCTGCAGGGCTCCTGCCACTGCTGCTGTTTGTGTGGGGCAAATGGGGCTGGGGGCTGGCGAGTCCTCCCGGGCGAGCGCCCGAGGAGCCAGCGAGCTTTTGCAGAGTCTTTTTGATGACAAGAGCGTTGTGCTGACAAAACAGCCCCGTTCTCTAACCCCTCGTTATCACCCTTCATTTCAGGAGTGTTGGCTGACACGGCGGAGCGGCAGACCAGGATTATTAAGTTGTTGACAGAGAGCTCATCCACTCCGAACAGTTATCGTGGCAGGGAGCATCCAGCACGCAGGCAGCTCCTGACAGGCTCTCTCATCAGCCAGATGCTGGGTGTGGGGGGGCCTCCTGCAGCCTCACACCCCGTTTTCCCCCCTCTTATTGTGTTTAAATGAGTCTCCCAGCAGCGTTATGGTTGATCAGCCCTGCAGAGGAATTAATGAGACATGGCCGTAAATAATCCTGGGAATGGTTCTTAGCTGTCCCTCCAGGTGAGTCCATCTCTGCAAGGAGGTAGGAAAGGGATTTATTTGGGAGAATGCTGCAATGATTGCTCTCCCAATGGCCAGGGAGGAGCATGGGACCTTCATGCATGGAGAAAAGCAGAGCAAGGCCAGAACTTCACCTTGCCAAGACCTCCATTGCTTTACTGATTCTGGTATTAGGCTCCTGATTGCACCAAGTGGCTAAAAGCCTTGCCATGGGCCAGGATTAGAAAGCCAAAGCCCTGTTCAGTGCTTTATTCCTGAGCTCTATAAATGTATCCCCTCCTGGAAATGCTGCTCAATGTTAACAGGATTAGTGGGCCTGTTCATCCATCTGGGCAACCTCTCAGAGTGGGGTAGGAAGGAAGGAGGTGGGAAGGATAATAAAAGGAGGATGGAGGCTGGTGAAATGTCCTTAATCCTGCTCCCCTGCCCACTGGGACATGGTGCTCCCTCCCTGCTGCTCTGCCATGCAGACAGCTCAATAATCACAAGGGAGCAGCAAGACCAGCCCCAGCCCACGGTGCAGCACTGCAGAACTCAGGGTTTCACTTTGATCTCTGCCTGCAAGATGAAAAGTCTTAATCAAGGCTGTGAGCACGTTAAACAGCAGACTCTAAAATAATTGGGCACTCCAGCCTCCTTAGGTAAGTGCAAAAAGAGGGGATTATTGTGGCTTGGGTAGTCAAATGTGTCCAGGCTTTATCCTGGCTGGAGCAGGGTGCAGGCAGAGGGAGCAGGGCAGGCTGGGCACGGGGCTGGCCACACAATGCACTGCTGTCTCTGCTCCCAGGATCGTGCTGCTCCCTGCTCTCCCCCTGAGCTGGCTGCATTAAACTGGGCTGCCAGCCTTGGCCACCACTTGCCTTGCCAGCCCCAGGAGCAGCTGCTTTTGCAGAGGGGATTTATTTACCTGCCTGGAGAGTCCAAGTCTTTTACTTCATTTCCCTCAAGCATTTCAAAAACCTCTGCCCGCAAGGCTGAAGGAAACTTTAAAAATGTTTTAAACTGGTCTCTGCTAGTGGGGTGGACTTCACAAAAGTCTTCACAAAAGAATTGTCTTCCCAATGCTCTTAAGATGATGTGCAGGGGAAAAGGGACAACCATGACATCCAGATGAGCCACAGCATTGCAAAAAGCTGCAGAAATCAGGAGGGATGGAGATGAGAGGGATGAACTTGCACCTTTGGGTTCAGTGCTTGAAGAGAAAACAGCAGAGCCAACATGGTAAGAGGTATCCTGTACTTCCAGCTCTGATGATGCCACTGGATGCTGGAGCAGGTCCCAAACGTGCCCATTGCTCATTGCAGGTTTGTGTCACTTTGGCTCCCAGCACCTCACAACCAACTCCATGTGCAACAACAACACACGAGAGCGAGTGTGCCTGGCACGGGGAGGCTTGTGCCATGGAAAAGGTGCTTTGCCCCTGATTGGAAAACCTAATTAGCAATTAGAAAGGAAGGAGCATCCCATCAAGTAGATTTGGAGACTCTTTTCCAGCCCATCAGGTTTGCAGAGAGTGAGGGAGCAGCTTCTGGAGCAGCACAGGGGATCGGGGGATGCACGGACGAGAGGATCGTCTTAAAGAATGGAAAGGACATGAGACAAAATGTTCTTGCTCGATGTTGTAAACAAGCCTAAAGTGTTTTGAAAGACTCTGTCAATATAAATTACTGACAAACAAGACACTGGAATTGCAAAAGAGGAGCCCAGCTGGAGGAAGGCTGCTCGCAGAGTGCCTGGCTGCCCACCTCAGACACTCAATGCAGCAGCACCACTCTCCACTGCTCTCCCACATTCCTCTCTATTCTTCCCCTCTCGAATGGAGAAGAGGCATCAAGTGCTCTGTGTGAGATGAGTGCATTAAAGCATCCTCCAGCCCAGCCACTGCAGCCCTGGCAGCAGAGGGAATTTGCCAGCAGAGCTCTCTGTGTGCAGCATCTCACAGTAATTCCCTGTGCGAGCCCTGTGGTGTGGGGTGGGGAGATTGGCTCAGCAGTGCCTGTGCCCCTGACCCTTCCTGCAGGCAGCTCCTTCCCATCCCCACAGGATGGATCAGGGAGCTCTTGGCATCCTCCATGAGGTAAATGTGTGCTGGAGCCACGGGCAGGGAGCAGCTGCTGTGCTGTAAATTCCCAGTCTCAGTTACCTCATGTTAACTTTCTCATCTGGCTGTGCCTCCTCCTGGGACAGCAGCCAGAGCTCTGCAAGGAACAACCCTGGCTGTGCCAGTCCCAGCTCAGCTGTGGACAGCCCAGGCAGCAACCTTGGCAAAAAAAAGAGCCCAAAATAGAGTAATGCTGATCTCTCAGCCATGGCCTGGAGTGATTCCAGCTGCAGGTACAGGGTGAGCTGTAGCCAGGATGGTTCCAGCTTCTGGGGGTCTGGATAACTCCTGGGGTCCTCGAGGCAGAATTCAGCTGCAAGGTCTTTAAATGCAAGCAATGCCCAACAATTAGGCAAATAGCTCTTTTGTGAGGTTCATCTTCGCTTGCAGACCTTCAGCTAGCTAGGAATGAGATCTTGGGATTGCAGCAGAGGTTCTGAAGATATTATTTCTTCAAAGGGTTCCACTAGCAAAATCCAAATACACAGCATAACAAGGGGTTTTTATAGGGTTTAGGAGGATTGAAATCTAACCAGTAAAATTATGAGTTGAAAACTCTCCAATTACTTTAAAATTCTAGGTGAGAAAAGACCAATCATTAAGTGAAGTTAAAGACCAATAGAAATCCTAAAAAAATAACAGGGGTTTCTGTAGGGAGGTGAACATTTCTCTAACGTGAGTCATCCAAAGGAAAGGGTTTCTTATCTCAGGGGATGAGGTGCCAGGAGCCCTTTTCAGGGATAGCTGTATCATCCACAATGAACACCCCTGTGTGCTTTGGGGACAGTGGTGGGGACAAGTGCTCACACCACACTGGGTGTGCTTGAGAATCATGGAATCCATAAAGATGGAAAAGATCTCTAAGATCATCAAGTCAAACCAGTACAGATAGAGGTCAAAAATTTCTATTTTTGAGGGTGTTAACCCTTTTCCAAAGAGACCAATAGAAAAAAAGTCCTTGCAGGGATGGTTGATGTGGTCAGCTCCCAGCCCAGCCTCTTCCCAGTAGGGCTCTGCAGGTGAATCTCAGGGAGATTTTTAATGATAACAGTGGGAATTAGGCCTTTAAAACCTCTCTGAATCTGAGCTTAAATTGCTAAAAAGAAGAGAAGAGAAGAGAAGAGAAGAGAAGAGAAGAGAAGAGAAGAGAAGAGAAGAGAAGAGAAGAGAAGAGAAGAGAAGAGAAGAGAAGAGAAGAGAAGAGAAGAGAAGAGAAGAGAAGAGAGAAGAGAAGAGAGAGAGAAGAGAAGAGAAGAGAAGAGAAGAGAAGAGAAGAGAAGAGAAGAGAAGAGAAGAGAAGAGAAGAGAAGAGAAGAGCCCTGGGGAGACTTTAGAGCACATTCCAGTGCTTAAAGGGGCTCCAAGAGAGCTGGAGAGGGACTTTGGACAAGAGTGACAGGACAAGGGGATGGCTTCCCCCTGCCAGAGGGATGGGTGGGATACTGGGGAGGAATTGTTGCCTGTGAGGGTGGGCAGGCCCTGGCACAGGGTGCCCAGAGAAGCTGTGGCTGCCCCTGGATCCCTGGAGGTGTCCAAGGGGCTTGGAACAGCCTGGGACAGTGGAAATGAAATGAGCTTTGAGGTCCCTTCCCACCCAAACTGTTCTGTGATTCTACAAACACAAAGGCTCCAAAACCCACTGCAGCCCCTCAAAGTGTCTGTTTGCACCTCTGGCATTTCAACCTGGTACCTACTGAGTAAAACTGATAAAACAGATGAAAACCAGGAATTTCTGCACCCAAAGTCTTCCTACCAATTCCCAACACCCTGTGGATGGCATCAGTCAGGGTTTTGCACTTTTCCCCTGCTGTTTCAAGCACAGATGACTGAGCAGAGCTCTGCCTGCTGCAGAGCCTTGGCTTGCACATGGGGATGCTCTAAAGCCATATGGGATTTCCAGCAGCCCCTACTGTACTTGGGCCTCGAGTTCAGAGCAAGGGGAGTGCTGGAGGGGTGGCTTTACCAGCTACATAAATAAACTGGAGTGGGTTTGTCCACCACTGAAACACAAACACGGCTGGGGTGGCAGGAAGCCAAGCAGAGAGATAATATTTTTCTTAGGTATTAGCCCAGTATGAAATCAGAGCAGATGAATTCTCAAAGAAAGCCTTGACAGGGAATAATGAGATTTTCAGGTGGGTTTTTAAAATTTTACTAGAAAGCTGAGAAAATAATGAATTCTAACCATCCTCCCTATGATTAAAGAGTCTCAGTGCTACCCCCTCAGAGCAGCATGGGCAGGAGGTGCTTTTCAGAAGGATTTAGTGGTGATTTCTGCTCCTTTCTGTATTATGGGAGGCTCCAGGAGCTCCAGAGCTCATCTATCCTTTAGCAGAGGTGAGCTGGGCTGTGCCCATGGCATCAGTGCCACCAAGCCCTGCCCTGGCACAGGGGTCACTGGGGGGACATCAGGGCTGCCTTTGGACCAGAGTTTTGGGGCACAAGGAGGAGAAATCCAACCCAGGCCAGGATGCAAGGAAAGATCAGGCAGAAGGTGCTCTCCACGAGCTCATTGCTGAGTCAGCTCTCCCCTTGGGGCCAAAAATGCCTTGCTGGGACACCTGCCAGTGGTGCCAGAGCAGAGCTGGGGTGACAGCCTTGGGGACAGGGGAGCGGTGAAGGGAAAACAAGGACA
The DNA here is from genome assembly GCA_030060385.1 of Muscicapa striata striata. Taxonomy (NCBI): domain Eukaryota; kingdom Metazoa; phylum Chordata; class Aves; order Passeriformes; family Muscicapidae; genus Muscicapa; species Muscicapa striata. The sequence continues at coordinate 853,438 of JAREIS010000026.1, read as the reverse complement.
AACAACTCAGTGTTGTTTCCACTGAGATTCACAGAATGCTTTGGGTTGGATGGGGACCTTAAAGAGCATCTCATCCCAGTATGGGACACCCTCCCAGTATGGGACACCCTCCTGTGGCCCAGGAGGTGACACCAGCGCTGTGTCTGGCTCTGGGAGCAGCGTTTTGTCAGCCAGCATGGGGAAACCTGAGCCCATGGACAGCTCACAGGAGCAGAACTAACAAGCCAACAAATCAGGCCTCTGCCATCTCCTCCTCCCCTCTCTGTCTGCTTCAACAACAGCCCGTGGGGGAGGCTCCCAGAGCTGCTGAATGGCTCCAGAACCAGGAGCCAAAACCATTCCAAACCACACGTCTGAATGAATTCATCCCAAAGACAGAGGGAGGGAGAGGGGGGCAGTGGGGAGGGAGGAGTGGAGCAAAAGAAACACAAGAAGGAGAAACCACTTGGATCCTTTTCAAGCCCTTTCTAAAAAAATGCTGAAAGAGTTTGGCAATACTCATAAAAAACCCAGTGCAGCAGTTGCCCTAATTTCTCTGAGCAGCATTGCAGGCGACAGGATGGCTGTGGCATGGAAAATAAGGGATGAGGAGGAGGAGGAGGAAAGGGTTTGGATGTCAAAGTGACGGTGACAGGATGGAAACACAAAAGAAATGTGAATTAGTGTGATTTTTTTGGGTTTTAGACTGAATTTATCTTGGATTTTTCCTGATGCTTTTCCCAGCAATCCTTGGAATTTTATGCATATTTGCATAATTTTTGCAAATTCTGGGTTTTTCCTGATGCTTTCCCCAGCAATCCTTGGAATTCTTGCAATATTTTAGGTGTTTGAGTACAGATTTCAGGTGTTCTTGGGCCATTTTTCATGTGATTTTAGGGGTTTTGGGCCCATTTTAAGTCGGCATTTCCTCTGGATATTTTGCCCACTTATTTTACCATTTTTTTCCTCAGAAATCCCTGGATTCTGGCTGGCATTTGAGACAATTTTGGTTGTTTTATTGTAATTTTGGGACTGTTTGGGCCACTTTCAGATTGATTTTTATTGGTTTTTTGCATTTATTAGTGCGAATTTTCAGGGATTTTTCTAGTTTATTAGGCTGAATTTTTCCTGATGCTTTTCCCAGCAATCCTTGGAATTTTGGCAGAGTCTAGGTGGTTTAGTACAGATTTCAGGAGTTTTTGGGTGATTTTTCAAGTGCTTTGAAGGCTTTTGGGGCCATTTTAAGTCACTTTTCCTCTGGATATTGTGCCTGCTCTTTTTCCCAGTTTTTTTCCTCAGAAATCACTGGAATCTCACTTTTTTGGATTATTGGTGCAGATTTTAGGAATTTTCTGGCCTTGCTCCAGGATGGACACAGAGACCCAGGATGGCTGAGCTGCTGGAGCCTCACTCAGATCCATCCCTGCTCCATCCTTTAAACTGGAAAATAATGCCTTTAAATTGAAAGAGAGTAGAGTTAGATGGGATATTGGGAAGAAATTCTTCCCTGTGAGGGTGGGCAGGCCCTGGCACAGGTACCCAGAGAAACTGTGGCTGCCCCTGGATCCCTGGGAGTGTCCAAGGCCAGGCTGGATGGGGTTTGGATCAACCTGGGATAGTGGAAGGTGGAACTGGATAAACTTTAAGGTCTCTCCCACCCCAAACCATTCTGTGATTCTACAATTCCACAATTAATTAAAACATCCCTCAAGAATTTCAAGCTCAATCCCTTAGATTTGAGGGACAAACATCAACACCAAACTCCATGTCAGGATTTTAGCTGACTCCATTCCCCATCCCTTGAACAATGGCATTTTCAGGGCAGTGGCAGAGCCAGGTCCCTGTTAGGGGTTGCTAAATTGAAAGGCCAACACTGCTGTTAGAAACACAACATTTAAGGGCTGCAGCCCATCAAACCACCAGCACAACCAAGGTCAAAACCATCTTTGAGTCATCCCATGGAGTTTCAGGGGGATCTGTATAAATATCTGGAGAGGCTAAAGCTAAAGGCTGAGTGCAAACACTCCCAAGGCTGCAGGACCTGGTGACATTCAGCCAAAAGGTCACATCTCTCACCATGCTATTTGCATTCTCCATCTACCTACAGCAGCAGCAGAGCAATGAGCTGGAGGAGCAGAAGAATGGGATGGAAATGCTGCCCAGACTCTGCTTTGGACAGGACCTTGCATTTCCCTTCTTAGTTTTCCTTAGTTAAATTAATTTAACTCTGAGGTTTCATAACAAAGCACCTTGTGGGATGTTGGATCTGCTATTCCCTCTGAGCAAGAGTGAGGGACACCCCAGCAGCCCAAGCTGGGACATTGTGGCTGCCACATGAGACCATTCCCTGCTCCAGCTGGGAATTCCTTCCCAGGAAGGTGCTCTTGTAGGGACCAGTGAAGAATGGGGCTGCTCTGTCAGGGCTGCTTCAACCCAAGAGAGGGGACTTAAGAAGGAGAAAACTGAGAGCTCAAGCACTAATCAGGATATGCAGCATTTTGAGGATGCCCCTCATCCCTCTAAAATTAAAATTAAAATTAAAATTAAAATTAAAATTAAAATTATTAAAATTAAATTGCAGAGAGGAACTTGCAGCCCTTGGGAGGGGAACCACTGAAGCTCCATGTGACTCCAGGCTGGCCAGCTCCACTTGGGATGAGTGAGAACTGTGTTTTTCTGTCTCCCAGAGCTGGTGTTTGCTATCTGGGGAGTGTGGTGTTAGGAAATCTCTCTGAGTCAGCCTCAAAAGTTGCACAACTGAAATATCCACGGCAAAACAGGGTGCTGCAGCTGAGGGATTTCTTCCCCAGTTGCAGAAGAAGGGATGGCTTGAAAAGTTTCAACCCCCAGCTAATTTTAGATGGACTGCCCTATTATTGTCCAAGCTGACATCAATTAAACCTTATTTTTCTGTCACACAGGACATGGAACACATCTGTACTGCTGAAGATTGGCTTAGTCAGAGGCTTTCTGAAGCCTGGGGCTTGCTGGATTGAATCACAGAATCATTTAGGTTGGAAAAGACCTTTAAGATTATCGAGTCCAACCCTATTTATGTACCTATGTAATGTTTAACTTCATGGCACTATAATGCAGTTAGAGAGAACTCAAAGGGAAAACTCTGCTGCTCTTAATGCGGTTTCTGCTGATGTCTGAGGCACCTCAGACAGCAAAATGCATCTTTTAAATCAAGAACAAAAAAGCTGCAGTGTCCTCAAAGTGCCAGGAAGGATCAAAGGTGCAAGACCTCCTCCTGCTCCCCAGAACATGCTGGGCTGTTGCACCAACTTGTACCTGAATTTAAGTCCCAGGCAGGATTTTAACCACAGCAGATGGTTGGGAAGAAAGCAAAGGCTCTGCAGAGGAGCCCCACCTGGAATGTGGGCTGTGGAGACTGATGCTGGGGTCTGGCTTGTTCCTCTCACAGGTACCAGAGGCTTTGAAGCATCTCCCCAAGATTTTTAAGGACAGTGTGGGTGTGGGGAAGCCACCCTGCCTGCCTTGGGGAGGTGACTGCTCAGCCCTCAGCCAGGGGAAACCATCCATAAAGGCTCTAAAGAGGAAATGCCTTCAAAAAATTTAGGGGGGAAAAAAAACCAGTCCTTGCAGATCTTATCTCGGGGGAAACGGGACTCAGGCTTTTGGGAGGAGGCATTTCCCAGCCCTGCAGGCTGCCAAGCCCCCCCTGCTGCTGCAGATCCCTGGCAGTGGCCTTTGCAGGATGCAGGAGAAGGCCTCTGAGACATTTCTTTCAAAAATAGAGCAGGGGTTACCCTTTCTTTCCAAACTCCTCCCGGGAAGGAGCCGCCCTCTCCCAGCGCCTCTGCGTCCCCTGGCTCTGTGCACACTAACCCCAATCCATGAGGGTCCAGCCTCCCTCTTCCCTGAGCTCTGTGGTCACTGCTCATTCCTGGGGAGCAGCTCCCACCTCTCCTGCTGGTGGCTTCCCACATGGTCCCAAAAATTTCAAGGGAACACCAGGGAAAGGTGGAAATGCGTTGGAACTTGATGATCTTTGAGGTCCCTTCCAACCCAAGGCATTCTGTGATTTCTGTGATTCTCTGCTTTAATTTCAGGGCCCTCCCCTGCACCCCAGCCCTCAGTAGGGCTCCAAGCCAGCCAAGCAGGAGAGACTTTCCAGAGCTTGAGGCAGAAGAGGAGCTAGAGCAGAAATTTTTAGGAGAAACGCCAGATCCCTGCAAGTCATCAGCGTGAGACAGCCCCAGGTCTCTCAAGACAGATGTTTCCAGATGTGGCCAGGCAGCTGGACTACCTTACAGGCAAAATGATGACCTGGCCAGAGGTTTGGTGGCCAGAGGGTCAGAGGTCAGTTCAGCAGGGGGTGAAGGGTGGTGGTTGGGCAGATTGCAGGTGGCAAAGCCTCACAGGTCCCCTTTGTTCATCCCACGGATCCAGACCATCTCTGCCCCTGGGTTTGTGCCTGTTTAAATCAATCAAACAGCCCTGGGCTTCAGGAAGGTGCTGTGGCACTCTGTGGATGAGGCTGGAGTGTTTTTAATTCCCCTCTCTGCAGAGATCTCTGCAAGTGTCAATGGAACTGACACTTAACCTTTCCCTGGGTCAGGTAGTTCCACTCCAGCATCCACAGCATTCCAGCCAGGATCAAAGGTCTCTTCTGCAAGGTGATAAAACCCAGTCAAAGGCCATGTTCAGATGTACTTGTCTCCCAAACAAAAAGGAAACTGGAGGCTGCTCAGCCTGGAGAAGAGAAGGCTTCATGAAACACCTTCCAGTACCTGGAGGGGGCTTGCAGGAAGCTTGGACAGAGACTTTGACAAGGAGGGCAGGGTTAGGTGGGATATTGGGAAGGAATCCTTCCCTGGGAGGGTGGGCAGGCTCTGGCACAGGTGCCCAGAGCAGCTGTGGCTGCCCCTGGATCCCTGGCAGTGCCCAAGGCCAAGGTTGGTCCAAGGTTGGACATTGGAGCTTGGAGCAGCCTGGCACAGTGGAAGGTTCCCACAGCAGAGGGTGGAACTGGATGAGCTTTAAACTCTCTCCAACCCAAACCAGTCTGGAATTCGGTGAAATGGAAGGAGAAGAAACCCTGAGCATCCCTGAATGGGTGAAGGGATTGGGGGGAAGCAAAACTGCAGCCAGCCAAGGAGCTGAGCTGTTCCCTGTGCTCTCCTGAGCATCCCCTGGCTCCTGGATGTCCTGGCACTGTGGGAGGGATGGGAGCTCCTGCAGCTGCATTTCCTGGGGCTAATTACCAACCACACCACCAGCTAATGGCTCTGCCACAGCAAAGTGCTATTGACTGAATCAGAGTGCAGGGAAATGTCCCTCTCAGCTAAGGTAACCTCCTTTTCCTAAATGGTTAATCTCCAACGTTAGAGCTGGTGTGTTAAAGGAGGTTTAGGGCAATTTAATAGCTCATAAAACTTTATGGTCCCAGTTGAAATTGGAGTGATAACTCTGGAGTGTAAAGCTATACTTTGCTAAATGTCTCCCTTAGATTTTTTATTTTATTTTATTATTGGAAACTTAACATCTGCTACGGCAAAATAAAACAGAACCATTTGCACTGCTGAGAGACGTGAGCATTCTGCTTCTCTTCATTCTGTTTATATGTTTATTGCTTAAAACTTTGGCGTGGATATTATCCTTGATTATTAAGATTTCAATCACTCTGAGGAAGGGAGAGATAAAATAAGCCAAAATAGAGCCGTGATCAGTTTAACTTGTGGGCAGAATGGAAACCAACAGGATGCCAAATCGTAGACATTGATATTGTTTGGAGTCTTCTGAAATTTCCATTAATGATTCCTTGGCCAATTTCTGTCTGCTACATAAAGCAACACACAAACCACCATGGAAAGGGAAATGGGGAGGATTTGGAAGGTGCCTGACCTCTAACTGTCTCTATTTTGGTGCTTCAGTTTCCCCAGATTTCAAATGCTGGTGTCTTCTCCTAAGTGGAGACCTGAAGGCTTCATCCCAAAAGTGAAGGGTCATTACTGCCCTGGGAAGCCCCAGTAAATGCCAAAATCTATGGCAGAGCTGCTATTCCTGAATCTCAGCATTGTGGAATCCTCTACAATGCCCAAAGTATTATTTTTTTCCTCCAACAATTACCTATTTGCTAATCTTCCCCCATTCCTTCCAGCATAAATCTCAGCTCACACTTCCAAGCCACATTATTTAGGAGGAGGAAGGTCTGTTTCTAAAAAGATCCATGTGAGGAACGAACCAGGGACTTAGGGAGCCAGAACAGCCACAACTCACACGGAAAATGAAATTAAAATGTTGGTGAACTCCAACCAAGGGTGCTCCAGCAGGGAGGGGACAGTGAGCCCAGCACAGTCTTCAGTCCCTGGGGAGTGTTAAAGGAAGTTTGGGATTTATTCAAAGATATTTGTGTGGAGAACAGCTTAGTCTGCTCTGCCAGCAGCCTGGTTTAAGCCTGGCTTTAATCTGGTGGCCCTTGCTCAGCACAATCCCAGGGTGAGATTTCCCCACTGCCAGCAGTGCCCCCCAAGAACGCTCCCTGTGATCCTGCGTGTTTAATTGCCACTTGGAACAGAACAAAGCCCTTCTGGCACAGCCCTGACAGGAGCAGGATGTCGAGTACAGGCTTGAAAGCCTGGTTCCTGCCTGCCAAGGCCCAGCTCTGGTATGTCCCCTGGCCAGAGTGTCCAGGCCAGGCGTGGGAGGATGTGTGGGAGTGGGCAACACACTCCTCTTGAACTCCTCCTCCTCCTCAACTCTCCCCTGTCGTGCTTTCCATGCAGAGACTCCCCCATTCCTTTCAATCCCACCCCAATTTTCCCATTTTCCCTGCCTGCCATGTGCAGGACAGCTTTGCACTTGTGTTTTCCCCATGATTCAGCAAATTCCAGAGTGGCAGCTGAAGGGTTAAAGAGCCTCTCGTTAAGTTGCCCCCAGGGATCCTTCCCCAAGTCTCAGTCCTGGCCTTTGCTGAAAGATTTCCTCCTTCCCTGAGATGTCATTTAGGCCATTAGGGGGATCTTTTGCAGGGAATAATGCCTACCCCTTACACGTGGTCCCCCTTAATTAGTAATTAGGATAATGCAATATTGAAAAAGCAAGGCACAAATTTAATTAAGTTGTGTTTTATTAGAGTAACTAAGGAGAAGGCCCCCGGACTCCACGGAGGGAGAGGGATCGATAGGGAACATCTATTTTCACTAGAAAACAATTGCAGCTGACGGGCTGAGAGCCACCCCCAGCTCCATCCCTGCCTGCCCAAGGCAAGGGCCAGCACAGGGCCTGGAAAATAAATGATCAATACCTGCAGAGAGGGTCTGTGCATTCTCAGTGAGCATCCTGGAGCAGATCTAACAGGAGCTGACACACAGCTATGGGGAGATGGCCTCCACTGCTCAATTAGCTCGTTATGTTTTAAGCTGTTCTGGCTCAAATGATGGCAGAGGAGCTTGGGGTTTGTGTCTCTGTTTTTGGGGAGTTGGTGAGTGTGCTTTAAGGAAGCTCCTTCCCCACTGCCACCCTCTGGTCCCTGTCCCCCCTCACTGACCCAGCCCAGCTCAGTTCTGCTGGAAAAAGCCACCCTGTCCCTTCCAAGGGATCCTTCCCATTCCTTCCCCACCCCTCAGAGGGGCTGCAGAGGGGCTTGGCATCCTCTGAGATGAAACAACACTTCTGTTTGCTCTGCAAACCCTCCTGCTGGAGATCTCGAGGGAGATGTTTCCTCTTTGGCAGGGTTTGCTCACACAAACCTGCCTTTATTTACTCTCCCTCATCTCAGCACGAAACCTCCCACCTGGGCACACGTACACACCTCGTGCCAGGGCCAGGGAGGCTCTGAGTGCCACTTTTTTGCTTAATAAAGCCAGCAGACACTTCCAAATCTGCCTTTTCCTTCCTCTGCTTCTGTTCCATAGCTGTTCTCCAGCCTTCTTGCATCTTGTCAGGTACAGAGAGCAGGGCCCTGCTGGGCCAGGAGCTCTGCATGGTAAAATAAAGGGACTTCATGCAGGCACTTGTAGCTCAGGCAGGAAGATAAAAGCTGCAAGAAATGAATTATTCTTGTCTGGTTATTTGAGGGACAAATAAAAGAGTTGCTGAAGGCTGCAGAGAGCAGGAATGGCCACCATGCCAAGGGTCCCAGGCCAGAAAAATCAGATTCCCAACAGCAATGGTAAAGATAAAATATGAACTCACACAGAATTCTCAGCCTGGATGCTGGAGCCACCCCATCCTGCCTCCCTGTGGCACAAAGGGAGCTGGGCTGTGGCCCACCCTCCCCATGGGCTGCTGCAAACGGAGCCTTCCAGGGTGTTTAATGCTCTCCAGCACGATTTGGTGCATGGAGATCAGTCAGGCTTTGATAAGATCATAGCAGGAGGACAGGAGGAAATTGCAGTCCTGCCCAATGCTTGATCTTGTGCTGCTGAACCTGCTGTATGGGAGATGTGATGGTCCAGCCTTAATGGCATCATATTAAGCTGAGACAATGCAGCCCCGTGACCTTGTGATGCTTGATAGCCATATGTGCTATTTTAATGAAAAATCGGGGCTTAAGTGAGTGGCTGCCCATGGGCTGTTAGCAGGATCTCACTCCGAGCTGGGGGGAGGGGAAGGGAAGGGAATTGGGATGTAATAGCCATAATCATCCCTCAGTCAATGACCTTCTGCCTCCTCTGATCGTGCTGGTGGAGAGGCAAACCCAACAGGACTGTGACCCACCTGGGGCTGCCAGGCTCAGATTTGGGTTTGGGCCTGTTTTCCTCAGAAGCAGCCAACAAAATCTGTGACTGCCACATCACTCAGGTGCGTTGGGGGCAAAGCATAACTGGATTTAGAGCCATTCCCTCTCGCTCCACACCACTGGGAGCAGGGACTGGGGCAAACACCCCTTCCAGGCACACGCACTGGGCTTCCTCCCCCAACAAATTGAAGCTGTAAATATTGATAACCTTCTCTTGCAGGCCTTTTTAATGCCCTCCCATACTTAGGAACTATTAAGCACACCCATCATTACTAACCTGCGAAGTAAATGCGTCCTAATGGGCAGGCGAGCTACGCTGGCCCCAACAAATCATTCCTAATGAATAGTACCTGGCACATCCATCACCCTTAAACGCCAGAGCAAATCCATCTGCGTTAGCCGCTGAAAAGAGCCAGGCAGAGCTGGCCCTCCCTTTCTTCCCAAGCTCGGGGAGGTTTGGCTCTCAGCACGTGAGCCTGGCTGTTTCCAGTCTCTCCCCATTCCTGCAGTCAGCATCTCCAAGGCGTTTCTCCATGGCCGGGCTGCTCCCGCACACAATGCCGAGAGCGCTCTGGCAGCGGCATGAAAGGCTTTAAATAGAAACCAGCCATTCTCCACACAATGCTTGCCTGACCCCTCGCCGACCTCACCCTCAAATCTGGGGTTCACAGCCCCAGCCTTGAACCCGGCTCTGTTTTTTCATGTTTGGCCTCTCTATTTCCTGAGGTCAGGCAGCCCACCGCTCCATTAGCATGAAGCAACTCAGGGCTCATTTGCCAAAACTGACATCCTGGGAAAGTCCTGATGAATTTATGAATTAGAGGCTACAGATGCCAGTAAAAGAATTAAGAACTTATTTATTTATATGTGTATTTATTATTATTATTATTATTTGCAGGAAATCAGCTGGGATGCTGCTGTTTGCTTTTTTTTTTTTTCTGACAAGCAGCGCCAGCCTTGAACGCTGTGTCAGCAGCAGTTTTCTTCCAGAGAGGAAAAAACACATTTTTTTAAGGTCTGTTAGGGGTTGAGTTTTTTTGAGTTGTTTTTTTTTTTTTTGTTTTTATTATTATTATTATTATTTTTGGTTTTTAAAGGAAGTGCCTGAGGAAGAAAGTTCAGCAGCAGGAAGCTGAGGGAGCCAGGCCGGCATCCCGGCGGGGCGAGGTGCTCCCACCTTGCGGAACGCGGGGATTGCGACACCCGGGCGAAGAGGTAAAATTTATATCCCATAAATCACGTGTCAAGTGCCTGCGAGGAGAGGTCATTAAACAGATGTATGAGGCAAGAGGCAAAGTCCATCCATTTCAGAAGACGCTCCCAGTGTCAGCAGCTCTCCAGAAGTCTCAAGAGGCAGAGGGATCCAACCGGCACGGCAGCAGCTTCCCTCCTGGCCTCTGATTTATTTCCTCCTCTATTTATTTGATGGCATTTTCTTTATTGGAAGAACTTCCCGGGCTTTGCTGTCCCCTGTCACAGCTGCCCAGTGTGGGGGCTGTGAGAGGGGAGGGCAGAGGGTGGCACATCAAACAGCTCGGGAGGGATGGAGTGATGGATGGAGGCTGCCTTGTGATTAATAATCAAACCAAGAGCTTTTACTGAGCATCATGTGGAAAATGTGGCTTTGGAAACATTTGTCTTCATCCCACAAACAACAAGTGGTGTTTCTTTCCCTTTCTTTGTTTTTCTCCCCCCCCTCCTTTCCTCCCTCCCTCTCTCTCTTTTTGCTTTCTTTGCCCAGAATCACTGATTAAAATCTTTTCCATGCTTTACCTGCTCCAAGTGGCTCCTGTTCTGGTTTGATTTATGCTTTGCTTATCTCAGGCTTCAGTGGAAAAATAATGACCAGATAATAAAGAGCACTAAGTAGCTTTTCAAGTGACATGGTATCCGCTGTGGGACTGGGTTCTGCAGGAGCAGGGAGGGAAATGCTGGGATGGCCTTGGGCCAAAGCAGAGGGAGGAAAACAGAGGATAACGGGAGGACAACCACAACCCTGGGCCAGTGGTTCTTTAATGGGTGAAAGCTCGGGGCACCCTCCAGTGGATGCCTCAGCCAGCCCATCCCTGACCTGCTGAGGGGCAGGAAATCTCCCCCGTGGGTATTGTGATTTCCCCTGGAAATTGTGATTTTTGCCCAGGATTCCAGTGGCTGTTTGTCCTCCCACACCCAGGACAGGGGCTTCCCTCAAGCAGACTCATCAGGATGCTCCTTCCCACCTCATTTTCTCCTGCCAGTGAGAGAGGAGACCCCCAGCTCCAATCTGCAGCAGATCCTTAGTGCCCAAACCCCACTCCCTCCTGCAGCTCTGGGTCTTGCTGCTCCCAATGGATCTGCAACAGCTCCAGACCCACCAGGCTTCACCCACAGCAGAAGAAATCAGGGTTGGGACCCACAGGTCCCCCTTGCTGAACAGGGCCACAGAGCTTCCCTGCTCTTTTCCCAGTGTCATCTGGTTAAAGAATCGCCATTTATTTCAGGGTAGGAAGGAGCCATTGTTTACTCTACGCTCAGGGAAAAGGGAATGGTTTTGTTGCCAAGGAACTATTTTTAATTGTAATGTGCATCCCGCATGGCTGCTGCGTGGGAACAGCAGGAAAAGTGGGGAAAGTTGGGGAAGTGGGGAGAGCAGGAGAAGTGGGATGGGATAGTGGGGAAAATTGGGAAATTGGGGAGAGCAGGAAAAGTGGGATGGGATGGAATAGTGGGGAAAATTGGAAAAGTAGGAAAAGCAGGGAAAGTGGGATAGGATAGTGGGGGAAATTGGAAAAGTGGGGAGAGCAGGAAAAGTGGGATGAGATAGATGGGAAAACTGGGAAAGTGGGATGGGATAGATGGAAAAACTGGGAAAGTGGGATGGGATAGTGGGGGAAATTGGGGAATGCAGGAAAAGTGGAATGGGTTAATGGGGAAAATTGGGAAAGTGGGATGGGATAGTGGGAGAAATTGGGGAAAGCAGGAAAAGTGGGATGGGATGGGATGGGATGGGATGGGATGGGATGGGATGGGATGGGATGGGATGGGATGGGATGGGATGGGATGGGATGGGATGGGATGGATAGAAAAAGTGTAGTGATAACTGCTGGTCATCATCCCATGGAAAACCTCGAGGTGTCAGCACCAGTGTCCCCTCAGCCTGGAAAGCAGCAGCAGCCTGTCCCTTCCAGCCACATTCCCACCAAACCATCCCCAAATTGTGCTGCTCAGCTCCATCTGAAGAGAAGAAGAGACACAAACCAGCGCCGGCCTGGCGGTGTGAAATCATTGTCGAGCAGGGACCGCACAGCTCCCTCCTGGCTTTAAATAATCCCAAAAAAGAGAAGCCTCTGGATTGCCTGCAGGGAGCCAGGGCTGCGTGGGGCTGAGCTGGAGGGGGAAAGGAGGGATGTGCCCATTTCTTTGCCCCTATCCCTGGCTGGCAGCCAGCCCCTGACACCTCTGGCAGCGCCGGGGCCGGGCTCTATAAATACGTGTGCATGACAGATCTGGCACCGCGTGTTCCTGTAAGTGATGTCATCTTTGGGGAGTTACTTAGCAACCGTGGAAAATGTTTTGGAGGCTCTAATTTTTCAGTGTGGCAAAGCCATATATTTATGCAGCTCGGCTAATCAGCTCGCTGGCGAGGCAGCCCCGATGAGCTCATTTTCTTCATCATTATTTTATGTGAATTGGGCTTTTAGCACTAAAGAGACCACAAAGATTTAATTCAAAAATGTGATTGCTTTATGTTTCCAGGGTATCATTAACATGGCATCTACGCAAATAACCATGGTAACAAACTGGTAATTAGTACATATATGGCACTTATTATTAATACAGAAACAGGACAAGTTCCAAATCAGCACAGATTACAGTACATTATTACCATAGTAATTACCTGCAGTAACACACACAAATTGAACTAAATGGCCAATTGAACTAGAGTGAATGGCTTTTTATTCCAGTCCCTAAATAATGTGCATTCTTGGCTGAGTAGTTCAAGGTAAATAAAACTGTTTTTAATTTATTGCCAAAGGTTTTTCCCCCCCTTTGGTGGGAAGGGCCGGGAATGGCAGGAGTCAAGAACTTTTTTTCATTTTATTTTGCCATGCTTACTATATAATTATTGTACAGGGTAAGCCATTCCTGATTCCCAGAGAAAGACAAAGAGGGTAAAAGTTATTAGTTTATTTTATTAGTGGGTTTATTTCTCTAATTTCAGCCATGAAGTAATGTTCAGTGTATCTACAAGAGTCAATGCCAAATAAAGTAGGGCCCAAATCCAGTCTTTCAGTCCCTGGGTTTGGCTTTTTTTTATTGAGAGAGAAGAAATATCTGCATTTGGAGTAGGTTAGAAAACTGAACTTTTTGGAGAAGATCACATTTATTAAACTAATGAAAAAACAGGGCTTTGGCCTAACCCTTCCCCTATGGGTTTGAGGTATATAAAAGCACTGAACCCACAAACCCTGAGTCAAACCCAAGCAGCCAAATGCACTGGATGGAGCCAGCAGTGCTGAGATGAGCCAACCACCAAAAATAGAGGAAAAACTCGAAATTTCTTCTCATTCTCTCCATTTTGCCACACTTTATTAGTGCTACCCCAGCCCAGGGAGGGCTGGAAACTTTTCTCTTGGAGATCCTGGAGATGCTGAGCAGGCTGGGCTCAGAGCAGTGGCAGCAGACTCACAGCCCTTTAAACATTAAATTCATCCCTCCATCCTAAGGTTTTTTTTTCCCCTCTCTAAATGGAAAAAGCATTCAGAGAGACACTTTGAGAAGGAATCTCTGTCTGGCCTGTGTCTGCAGTTTGCAGAGCAGGGAGCAGGAGCACACACCACACACTGCACTCACTCCTGTTTGGGGGCAGCCCATCCTGCAGGTGCATGCTTCAAGACCTTTTTTTTTTTTTTTTTTTTTTTTTTCCAGCTTTGCCTCCTGAAATGATTCTCCTGGGTTGTCTGGATGCTGATGATTTTACCAGTCACCACTTTCTTGGGATGGCTTTCTTCCAGCTGACATTTTTTCCTGTCCAAAGCCACACTGAGCAGTTCTCAGCATGCAGTCCCTTGTCCCCCCCAGAGGAGGTGCCTCCCCTCTCCCCAGCCCCAGCAGGAACAGAATGACAATCCCAGCCATTCACAGATTTATTTTTTTCCCCTCTCTTTCCTTCTCTTTCCTCTAGACAAACATTAATACTTCCACTTGCTGTGGGGAATTCCCACACCAGCATTGCTGGAGCAGCACTGGGTTGGGTGTGCATGGTTTGGGATGGGACAGGCAGCCTGGCACAGCCCTGGAGAGCATCCCACACATGGAGGGAAAAGTGGAGGATGTGCCCCACCAGCAAACCTGCTTTGTTGTGCTCTTCACCCATGTGCATCTGCTGGAGAATTATAGTTCCTTTATCAGGTCCATCTCTCATTGTGTTTTACCTTCCTCAATTCATAAGAAAATTATTCTTTTAGCAGGCAGGCATTTAATTAAGTTTCACTGTGTTTGCTTTGGCTCTCACAGCATGGAAAATCTCCTTTTAACAACCATCCCCTGAGCGTGGGTTCTGATCAAGCCAAACTGCCTGGATGCAATCCCTTCTCCCAGCAGTTCCCTTTCTCCTTCCAAACCCTCTGAGCTGCTCCCAGCCCTTCCAGCAGCACAAAAATCCCCTCTGAGCAGGCAGCAGGAGCTCAGCTCTGCTCAGCATCGTGGCTGCTGCCCACTCCTCCCCTGCACCCTCTCCTGACTCACAAACTTCCCACTCCAAATTAACACCCATTAGGGCTTATTTCCATCACGCTCCTCCCACGCAGCCACACAGCTCTGCTGCCTTCAAAACAGCCATGGAGCCCTGCTTTGGGGCTCAGTTTAACCCAATTTTATTTCCTAGAGGGGTGTTGCTCTCATGAGAGCTGAAAGCATCTTTTTTTTGGGAGGTGGGAGCACAGCAGCTGCCCCTGAGGAGCTGCTCACTCCTGGGCTGGGTGGTTTCATCCAGCAAGTCCACAGAACTTCAGTCCTAAGGAGGAATAGGTTGTTTGTTTTTTTTTCCTCTGCAGTGCCACAAGCAGCTCATCTTTGGGAGCTAATTGAGAGCTGCTGTTGATGTTTTGGTTTAATTCAGGGGGAAAAAAAAACAAACCCAAAAACAAATTGGATTTGGTATCCTCAGCTCCCTGCCCTGATCTGCTGCCAACCCTCAGGATCTGGGACCTTTCTCATCCCTGGTATCAGCACCCAAACCTGGGATTCAACATCTCCCCCAACCTAAAAACCCCCAAAAAGCCAAAGCAGGGCTTGATTTTCCCTCTCCCCTCCTCTCCCCTCCTCTCCTTGCTGTTTTGTTTTGCAGTTGCTGCTGTTGCCATGCCATCTCCTTTTGTTGCTATGGATTAATAGTGTTTTTTACTTATTTTTATGTATGTCCTGGGAACATGATTGCTTAATTTGCCCTGCAGGTTTGTGGGCCTGACAGACATTTCCACATCACCACCTTATCTTAATCCAGTTCTGGGCAGCTTGCAGGATGAATACCTGCAGAAATACCTGTTCCTGGGGAGGTTTAGGACAGGTATTTGTCCCAGCAAGTGGCCAGGGTGGGAGTGGTGGGGACACAGTGTTCCTACAGCCTGTGCTGGGCCCTTTCTGATATTCTGGTTTTTGTCTAACCCAGGAAAACACCTCAGGAGCCACCAGTGGAATGAGCCTGGGTGGAAGGATGGGCTCCAGCTGTGCCCCCATGGACCCCCAAGGTGACACAACTTGCATGAAATATATTCATTTATTTCATTATTATGTGTACTGAATCAGGATTTGCCCTCCAGCTCTTTCTGTCCCTGGAAAATCCAGATCAATAGAGAGGGAACAGAAGTCCCCAGGGAGCATCTGAGCTGTGCCATGGGAGAACCTTTGGTGTCCAGCACAGACTTTGGTGTCCAGCACAGAATGTGGGGCTGGAAGCAAGGCTGCCACAGAAAAAAAAAAAATAAAATAAAATAAAATAAAAAAATTAGGAACAAAGTGTTTTCCAGTGGTTTTAGGAGTTATTTTGTGCTCAGCAGATCCCAGTTTATTCATGTTCCACAAACCCCAAGGGCTCCTCCAGCACTGCCCACGGCCACCCCTGCAGTGTCACTGGTCCCCAGCCAGTCCAGGGGGAGGATTTGTGCAAGGAAACCACTGCAGGTCTGTGGGCTGGTTGTGGGGAAGCCCAGAGGAGGGATCAGGAGGGATCTGCTCCAGGCCCAGCTCCCCACACGCCCTCGTGGGACGACCCTGTGTTATTTTGTCAATCAAACCTTTCGTTGTGTCTCCGTTCTCCCCAAATGAAACAGGGAAAAAACTCCATCCTTTCACCCCATTATTGAAAACTGCATGGAAGTGACTTCATCCTATCATTATTATTTGGCTCCCCACAGCCCTAATGCATTAATGAATATGGACACAGGGACACAGGGACACAGGGACACAGGGACACAGGGATCAGCCTCTCCCCCCCAGCAATCAATCCTGCCTCCTCCTCCTCCTCTTGGGTCCTCTCCCAAGCAGTGCTCAGACAAATTTGCCCCCGCATTTGTGGAGGTCCCTGGCTTGCACACATCAAAGGGGAGCTGGTGACATCATGGAGATCACAGAAAACATCAACTCTGCCTGTCTAGAGGAGGGGAAAACTGGCTCCTTGCAGATCCACAGCTGGTGGGGCTCTTAGTTACACAAGGAACATTCCAACCATAACATCCTGCAGCCTCCCTGCCACCAGACAACACGGCTTTTATGAGGGTGGGAATGTCTCTTTAATGAACTGGAGGTTTTTAACTTGTCAGAGGGTGCTGGGGATGGGATCCACTGCAGTCATTCCTGGCCAGGCTGCTGTGCTGGTTGTCCCTTGTCCACCCTGGTCCCCCTCTGGTGCTGGGGTGAGGATCCTTGATCTCCTGGGCATCTCCAGTCCCCCTTCCAAGGGGGTGATTCACCTCCATGGGCACCTCACAGCATCTCCCCTCTGGTCCTGTGGAAATCCATCCTTGTCCAGTGAGAAGAGGAGCTGGAAGCAACTCTGAGCCCCTGGAAGTGTCCAAGGCCAGGCTGGATGGGGCTTGGAGCAACCTGGAGTAACAGAAAGTGTCCCTGTCCAAGACAGAGGAGTGGAAGAAGGCCTTTAAGGTGCTTTCCACCCCAAAGTCCATGATTCCACAGTGAGTGAGGCTAAAATCGTCATGGCACAGGAGCAAATCCATCCTTCACCTTAATTACCCCTGCCCTCATCAGTGCCCTGTGCTTGCACAAACTGGGCTTTGGGGGTGGGGGAGTTCCATGTTGATAAATGTTTTCTCCAGTCCCAAAAGCACTGTCACTATCTTCCTCACTGCTGTGAGTGGTTATATGTGGAATTCTGTAGGGTTTGGGGCTTTAGTGGTGTTTTTTAAAGGGGTTTTTTTTTCACACTTTTTTAAAGCAGCACTCGATGCTGAGAGGTTGCTCCACCCCAGAGTAACAAATCTCTAGTGTTGTCCCCTTTATTTATCCTTACTCAGAGACTTCCAGCCCCCTCTGAAGGGCTGTTTGCTGCCATCAATCCTGGAGGAGCCCGTGGGGGCCAGGAGAGGAGATTTGTCCTATTGATTACCCCGGGCTGGGAGGAATCAAACACCAGGAGCAGACAAACACCTGGGAGGAGAGCAGGGCAATTGTCAGCTTTGCTTTGCAGGTTATTGGGTTTGGAAGATCTCATTTTTCTCTTCCTACCTGGAGGCTGAGAGAAAACTGTAAAACTTTCCTAAATTCCTCCTCGTTTTTCTGTTTGAAGTTCCTCAGTTAACACCACACACCAGAGAGAAAAGCCCCCCTCAGAATCCCCCCTCTGCCAAGTGAGATCTCACATTATTGTCTCTGACAGCTCTCATTCCTCAGGCACTTTCTTTTTCCTTCCTCAAAGGAAGGGGGGGAAAAAAATATCAAAGTTTCCAAACCTGAGCACCTTCTGAGATTGCAAAATGCAGGCTGATGTCGGGAGGGATGCTCCGAGCTGGAAAGCAGGAGGGAGGATGGATGCAATCCTTGGCAAGAGTTACATGTGTTTGCCATTGCCTTTGCCTTGGGCCCTTGGAAAATGTTTGTAGTTTTCAATTAATCTCATTAGTTTGGAAGTAGACGGAGGGGCGGGAAATCAAAATAATTTCATGGGGAATTCTCTTTAATGGCATTTTAAAAACATGTAATTGAGAGAGGTGCTGGTGGAAAACATTTTAATAGTGCTGAAATCCGCGGAGGGGAAGCAGTAAGGAATGTTCAGGAAAAGCCTGGTGCGAGGGGTCTGTGGGGACACAGAGCTGCCAGTGGGGCTGGTGTGGGGTCAGCACAGCTTTGGGACCCTCAGCCGGGTCCCTGGGCTGCTGGTAAGCCCTGGGAGAGCCCTGCTGGCCATCCTCGAGTCAGCTTTTAATTCCCTTTTGCTGCTCTCCTGAGGCTGGAAGGGGTCATTGATTCTGGCAGTTTTTCTCTGCCTCGCTCACTGATTGTCCCCAGAGTGCTGTGGGGACACTGGGGTGCCCTGGAGGGTTTCTGGGGTGAGGATAGAGCATCCCTTCCATCCTGAAGGGATGGAGAAGGGCACAGAAACCTCCCTGCCTGGCAGAATAACCCAGAGCATCCCCCCAGCACACCTTGGGGACACAGGACACACCGAGCATCCATCCCACTGCTAATTCCCTGCATCCCAGTGAACCAGAGAGGGAGGACTGCTCCCTGAAAGAGATGGTTTTATCCAGGAGCATCCTGTGGCAGAGACCCTACCACCAAAAGGAGAGAGCCAAAGCCACCCCCAGCCGCACTCTGTCCCCATTCCAGCAGAACCGTGCCCTCCCCTGCAAGCTGAGCATTCACTGGTGGATTCGCCCTTTTTCGCTGCTCGCCAGCCCGGTGCCCGGCCGGGGATCGCTCCCTTTGTCCCCGGGCACTCTGTCGCTGTTTGCCGGCTCCACCAGTGATTCATTCCTGCCGTGGCAAAGCGAAACTTGGCTCGGTGCTTTCCCCGCTCCGGGGCCGGGGGAGGCAGAGCCGGGCTCTGAACTCGCTTTATTTCCCCTCGTTCCGTGCTCACTCTGCTTCGCTGCGTTTAACGAGCCCGCTAATTGCTGTCGCAGAGCGGAGGGACAACCTGAGCGGAGGGATGTGACACTGCCACCCAGAAAACCTGGCTTTTGTCCCCAAAGAGTTCCCCAGTGCAAGGACAAGCTGTCTGCTCTGCCCCACACCTCTCTCCATCCTCCTCCACACCACAGACTCACCCTGAGTGTTCATCCATCCTCCCCCAGCCCAAGACTCGCAGGTTAAAGCCCCCAGCAGGCAGGGGAGGGGTGTCTGGGGAGGGGCACACCGCAGGATTGGGCCCACCATGGCCCAAAATGGTATTTTTATGCCCATTTTGTTGTTACTTAATTTGGGGATTTGGGGGGGGCAAATATCACCTGGCACCACTGTGCCTAACCCTATCCCTATTCCTAACTCTTACCCTTTCCTCCTGTTTTTTGCCATTAAGTTCCTGCCACCCTCCCAACCACTCCTCTGAAGGACATCAAAAAGCAAATTATGCCCAGGAACATCCATCCCCTGCAGCAGAGCCCCGCAGGTCAGCGAGAGCAGCCCCAGGGGGTGAGATGCTCAAACCATGGAGCAGAAGGAAAAGGCTTCAGGGTGTGATTGCAGCTGGATAACCCGGGAGGGGGGACACTCCAACCCTCTGGACATCCATCAGCAGGCTCCACCAGGAGATGGGAACGGAGCTGCTGAGCCAAGGAGGCACCTTTTGACTTCTTAGCAGCCAAACCCTCGTGTGCATCACTCAGAGGGGTCCCAGGGGCACAAACAACATAACACCTCTCCCTCCCAGATGCAGTAAAAGAGGAGAACATCCCAGAATAGGCGTCCAAGGGCAGGTTACTCTGTGCCAGGGCTGTTGGATATGGAGGATACAAGAGAGGGAGGCTGTGGGATGCACAGCATGGAGGGGAAACTTCGATCCTGTTGGTCCCAGGGGAGATCCTGGCTGGATGCAGGGGTGCAGGGGGCAGGGATGCAGGGATGCAGGGATGCAGGAGTACAGGGATGCAGGAGGCAGGGATGCAGGGGTGCAGGGATGCAGGGATGCAGGGATGCAGGGATGCAGGGGTGCAGGGGTGCAGGGGTGCAGGGATGCAGGGATGCAGGGATGCAGGGATGCAGGGAGGCAGGGAGGCAGGGATGCAGGGATGCAGGGATGCAGGGATGCAGGGATGCAGGGATGCAGGGAGGCAGGGATGCAGGGATGCAGGAGTACAGGGATGCAGGGATGCAGGGATGCAGGGATGCAGGGAGGCAGGGATGCAGGGATGCAGGAGTACAGGGATGCAGGGATGCAGGGATGCAGGGATGCAGGGATGCAGGGAGGCAGGGAGGCAGGGATGCAGGGATGCAGGGATGCAGGAGGCAGGGATGCAGGGATGCAGGGATGCAGGAGGCAGGGATGCAGGGATGCAGGAGGCAGGGAGGCAGGGATGCAGGGGGCAGGGATGCAGGGATGCAGGAGGCAGGGATGCAGGGATGCAGGGATGCAGGGATGCAGGGATGAAGGGATGCAGGGAAGCAGGGATGCAGGGATGCAGGGATGCAGGGATGCAGGGATGCAGGGAGGCAGGGAGGCAGGGATGCAGGGATGCAGGGATGCAGGGATGCAGGGAGGCAGGGATGAAGGGATGCAGGGAAGCAGGGATGCAGGGATACAGGGATGCAGGGATGCAGGGATGCAGGGATGCAGGGATGCAGGGATGCAGGGATGCAGGGAGGCAGGGATGCAGGGATGCAGGGATGCAGGAGTACAGGGATGCAGGGATGCAGGGAGGCAGGGATGCAGGGATGCAGGGATGCAGGGATGCAGGGATGCAGGGATGCAGGAATACAGAGATGCAGGGGTGCAGGGATGCAGGGATGCAGGGATGCAGGGATGCAGGGATGCAGGGATGCAGGAGTACAGGGATGCAGGGATGCAGGGAAGCAGGGATGCAGGGATGCAGGGATGCAGGGATGCAGGGATGCAGGGATGCAGGAATACAGAGATGCAGGGGTGCAGGGATGCAGGAGTACAGGGATGCAGGGATGCAGGGATGCAGGGATGCAGGGATGTAGGGATGCAGGGATGCAGGGAGGCAGGGATGCAGGGATGCAGGGATGCAGGAGGCAGGGATGCAGGGATGCAGGAGTACAGGGATGCAGGGATGCAGGAGGCAGGGATGCAGGGATGCAGGGATGCAGGGTGCAGGGATGCAGGGATGCAGGGATAGAGGGATACAGGGATGCAGGGATGCAGGGATGCAGGGTGCAGGGATGCAGGGATGCAGGGATAGAGGGATACAGGGATGCAGGGGTGCAGGGGGCAGATCCTCCCCCACACTGTGACTCTGTGCTGCCCATGGATCGATGGTGCTCACAGGGCTCTATGTAGGTCAGGCACATCTCTGGCTCCCATTAAACTGAGCCAGGATCCCCCTTCTCCCTCCATCCAACCCTCTCCATGCCCAGCCTGGGCTCTGATCCTAGAGGAGAGGAGTGTTCCCCTGGGGCTCAGGGCTCACTGTGTGTGTGTCCAGCCCCTGCACCCCACCAGCCCCCAAAGCAAACTCCCCCTGGGTGTCTGCACACCAGGAGAGCTCAGGGCTGGGAGGGGGAATGGGCAGCATGACCCAATTCATGGTTTCTGTCAATAAAGCTGGCACTGCTCCCTCTCAGCTTTGTGAAATGGATGGGCCTGGAGCAGCTCCCAGAGAAGGGGATTTCTCAGAGCAGCATCCCCTGGGAGGAGGGAGCTGGATCTCCCACGTGCAGCTGCTCCCCTGCTCGTCCCCATGGGGGTGGAGTAGATAAGAGACATCCCAACCTTCAGCCTTGGGAGCTGCTGGGTTTGGCCTCCCAAATTCCTTAATTCCTTCTAGAAGCCTTTATCACCCAAGGAGGAAACCCAAATCTTCTGGTACCCTGGGCTCCTTCTGGGCTGGAAGGAGAGAGAGGCATGGAAAGGGAGAGAGAGCAGAGGAAAAACTTTGTCAAACAAACAAAAAAAACCTTACTCAGTAGTTCAGAGCAAACTTTGTACTAGTTGAAGATTTGACCTTGTGTTCTCTCCTAGGAACAAACAAGAGCAAAACGAGGATCATTTTATTTTGCCTGAAATTTGGAGTGGATCAGACCCCTGCTGTTCCAAGCCCCTGCAATGAATGGCTATAAACAAAATGCATTTCCAGGGGATGAATTAAACACTGAGCCTGAGTACTGCCTGTGTTTGAGAGATGTTTATTTGTCCTTGCTGCCTCTCCATAAAGAGTTGCACAAGGACTTACTAAATTTTAACCCCACATTGTTCTTGGGTAAACACTGCCCTTTATCCAACGTCAGGAGTGCTTGGAGCCCAGATAAGCTCAGGTTGGCTCGTGCTCTCTGGAGCTTTCAGCCTCTTGGAACCAGCTCCCCACAGACCCCAGGGCATCCACATAATTCCCAACAGCCTCCAAATCTCTGGCAGCTTTCTGCATCTTTATGCCAAAAAAAGTTTGTTGTGAGAAGTGTAGCAACTTTTATCTCAGCTCCTCTCCTTATTTTGGAAAGAGAAAAGGGGATAAACCGTGAAAAACTGGTGATAAACTGTCCCAGGAGCTGTGCTGTGACTTCCCAACAAGTCCACATGGAGCAGGGGGGTGGGAATGAAGTGATCTTTAAGGTCCCTTCCAACCTCAACCATTCCATGGTTCCATTTGCCACTGTCCATCCTTCCCCTGCCCTTCCACAGAGATGGAAATAGTGAATCTGTGAGAGCTTCCTCCACCCCAGTCCTCACTCTGCCACTCCCAGCATCACTGGTGAACACACAAAAAAAAAAAAAAAAAAAAAAAAAAGGCTAAAAGGGGATGAATATCACTGCAAACTTTCTGTCTGCTTTGATTTCCAGGGTCTGCACAGCCTTGTGCTTTTGGAGCATCTGCTGGCATCCAGCAGGGTGGGGAGTGAGGTCTGCACAGCCTTTGGCACCCAAGCAGGAAGAGCAGCCTGGAGTGCAGCATTTCTGGGGGGAAAAAAAATGGATTTTGCTGTTCAGGGGGGAAAAGCTGAGTAAAAGTGGTGTGAAAAGCAGCCCAGCTCTCCCTGCCTTCCAGGGAGCCCCTGAGAAAAACCCCCCCCTCGCTGCTTCCAGGGAGGTTTTTGTGGTGTTTCCCCCACTTTGGGGGGACACTGCCACAGGATGTGAGATGCTGAATGTGACTCTCCCAAAAGAAGAAGGATCTGTGCCTTGTAGAAACATTTCTGAACTCATGTTTGTTCCCTCTCCTGGGTCTGGGCAGAATGTCAAAGCCTGCTCTGAGCTGGAAATATTTTAAGACTAGCACTCACTGGAGACTGAAACAATGGCAATTCTTCAGCTACTGAGGCTTTTATAAAAGGGCTTTTGACACAGAGGCTGCTTAGGGTTGGGTTTTTTTTTTTTTTTTTTTTTTCTTTAGTTGGTTTTTCTCCCAGAAAACACTGTGCTAGTGTCTGTGTGCATGCTCGTGCACACACTTTTGTGTGTGCAAAATAATCCCTGAGCTTGCAGCAGGGCTGGAGGTGGGAATGCCCAGGAGGTGCCTCCAGCCCTGCTCCGGCGAGGAGGAGGCAGCAGCTCACACGGGATCCACGCAGGAAGAAAAAGACATTTTAGAGTAAATGTCAGCTTTTGCGTTTCTGGGTTTGGGGCTTTTTTTAAACATGTGGGTGGGACTTTTATTGCCCAGATGAAGCTGAGATGGTTTCAGTCTCCAGGGCTTATCCAGAAGATTCACACAAACACTATGGAAAGTGTCTCTTTGCTCAGGGAGGATGAAATTTGACACTGCAGAGATTTTAACCCGGTATTCCAGCGAGGAGCCTCGGTGCTTAGCGTGTCATATCTGATAAAGGCTAATCAGCCCTCCTTCAGGCACCATTCAATTCTTGTTTCCATCTGCTTCCCGTGCAGATTGTGTTATCCCTGATGTGGACTCACATGCAGGCGAACCAGCGCGAGTCCTGCTCAGGAATCAGAGGATCAACAGTGAGGAAATCACCATGGAACCCTTGAAAACAGCCCAGGCAGCTCCCAGTCCTTGCTTGGAAACCAGTTTGCACTGGTGTGGGGATGGGGATGGGGATGCAGGTTTCCTGCACAGCCCCAAGCTCTGCATCCCCTGCCCCCAGTGCCATCCCTCCATCCCTCCAGGCTCCTCTCCCTGCCTGAGCCTCCTCCTCAATTATCCTGTTTGTTCAGGCCGTGTGGATTCCGCTCTCCAGCCCCATGTGCGCTGTGTGTATAGGGGAAGATAGATTGTCGCTACTTTCCAGTATAAATCACATTCCTTACAACACTCCAAAGTAGCATTTTCAACCTCAGGGTGCTAATAGGATCCAGCAGGAGAAAGAAATGTCAGCTAAGTAGCAGGCGCTGTTTGGAGAGTGCAATGGAGCTGATCCACAGCCCCGGGGCAAAAGGAGCAATCCCAGGGCAAAGGTTAAAGAGTTCAGGAGCACTTCAGCCTACTTAATTGCAACAGGCCTCTTACACGGTGTAAGATGGATGGCTCGGGCCGGGCGAGGGGGGCAGAGCGGGGCCAGCAGCATCTCCCGCCCCGGGAAGGGCCGGCACGGCGGGGAGAGCACCGGGATGGGGGGGAGAGCACCGGGATGGGAGGGAGAGCACCGGGATGGGAGGGAGAGCACCGGGATGGGAGGGGAGAACACCGGGATGGGAGGGGAGAGCACCGGGATGGGCAGAGAGAGCACCGGGATGGGGAGGAGAGCACCGGGATGGGAGGGGAGAGCACCGGGATGGGAGGGAGAGCACCGGGATGGGAGGGGAGAGCACCGGGATGGGAGGGGAGAGCACCGGGATGGGAGGGGAGAACACCGGGATGGGAGGGGAGAGCACCGGGATAGGAGGGAGAGCACCGGGATGGGCAGGGAGAGCACCGGGATGGGAGGGGAGAGCACCGGGATGGGAGGGGAGAGCACCGGAATGGGAGGGGAGAGCACCGGGATGGAGCGGGGGGAGAACCGGGATGGGCAGGGAGAGCACCGGGATGGGAGGGAGAGCGCCGGGATGGGAGGGAGAGCACCGGGATGGGCAGGGAGAGCACCGGGATGGGAGGGGAGAGCACCGGGATGGGAGGGGAGAGCACCGGGATGGGAGGGGAGGGCACCGGGATGGGAGGGGAGAGCACCGGGAGCTCTGCCCCATCTCCATCCTGCACCCATCAGTTCTGCCCCATCCTCCATCCTCCAGCCACCAACTCTGCCCCATCCCGATCCACGGCAGATCAATTGGAATTTAAACTCGAGTAGGCTTTTACAAGAGCTCAGCACAGGCAGACACATAACCAGGAGCCAGAATAACTCCAGCTGCCAAGGAAATGTTTCCTGCTCCCCCGAAATTCACAAGGAACGTTTTAAGGGGAAAGAGGGGGAATCGGGTACTGTTGCTGCTCTTGTCGTTTTTCTTCCAGGATTTGTTTTCTGATTTCCTTTTATTTTGAATCTTCAGAATCTGAACGTGTTTGGTATCAGTCCCAAGGTGTTTCTGCTGGGAAGGTGCCTCAAATAATATTTTCAGTAGAGTTTTGGCTTGTTTTCTGACACACATCTGAGAAATGTCATCAAAAGCTGATGTTTTGCATGGAAAAGGTCTTTTTGCAATTTTTTTTTTTAATCTGAAAAAAAAAATAGAATAAAAATATTTCATCCCTTTCTCACAGCGAGGTTTATGCTGTTTCCCTGGTGATAAAGGCACAGGGCTGGCTCTTGAGACAGATGCGTTTAATTCCCAGCTCTGCTGCAAACCCCCGCGATGACCTTGGAGCAGCCACTCAGCCTCCGATCCGCACGGGATGGGATTTTGCTGTTAGAGCTCCCGTTTGGCCTCTTCAGATGGGGGAAAAAAAAAATCTGAAAACCTCGCTGGTTTCACTGTCGCCCTCGCTGTCCCCCAGCCCTGGGGGATGCGGGGGATGCTGCCCTGCTCCAGCCCGCAGCCGGGATGCGGAGCGAGGGGCTCGGATGCCCTCTCGTGGGAAGAGCGGGGCTCGGCCGCGCTCCCGATCCCCGAGGGGGGCGCGGGGAGACCCCCGGCCCTGCTCTCCCCCTGCCCCGGGATGCTGCGGGTACCCCCGAGCATCCCCTGTACCCCCGAGCATCCCCTGTACCCCCGAGCATCCTCTGCGGGGACGTCACCGAGACCATCCCAGGGCGCAGCATCTTTTACCGAGGAGAGGGGAGGTGAGGAGGGACCTTTGCTCTTTCAAGTCCTGTCTCCTCGTCCGCTGAAATCAATAGAAAGGCTCCCACTGACACTAGAGAGGTAAGAAGGGGGAAATAAGCACTGTGAAAGGGGCAGGAAGGGGCTGTGCTGGCGTGAGCATGAGCTGCTGGAGGAATGGGATTTGTCTCCTCACAAAGGTGCTTACACTGGGGGGTCTGCCCAGAAGCTGGGTGCTCGCTCTGGCAGAGGTGCTCGCCCCTCCCTGAGGTGCCCCAATCCCTCTGACCAGATCTCCAGCAGCTGTTCCAGCACTCAGCTCATCCCATGCTCATTTCCCTGAGCCCTGACATCCTGGGGGCAGCACCACTTTTCTGCTTTCCAGTCCCTACTGTGCACTGTCTGCCTCTTCTTGTGGGAGATGCTGCAATCTCCAGCCACTGCTTCTGAACTAGCAATGATGCAGGAAAAAAGCCCTGGTCCTGCAGATGTGCTCCAAAAGACCTCCATGGCTCCATTAT
The DNA here is from genome assembly GCA_030060385.1 of Muscicapa striata striata. Classification (NCBI taxonomy): domain Eukaryota; kingdom Metazoa; phylum Chordata; class Aves; order Passeriformes; family Muscicapidae; genus Muscicapa; species Muscicapa striata. The sequence goes on along the minus strand of JAREIS010000026.1, from coordinate 826,968 downwards.
TTAACATTGGGAAAAGCTCTCTGAGGTTGATTTTGACAGGTTGACAACGATGCATCCCAACAAAAGTAGAAGACTTCTATTTAATTTTCAGAAATAATACCACAATGATCTGGAGGGGAAAAAAAAATATTGCAAAGTCTGAAATAGCTGTTTAAATATAAGTTTAATAAGGTTTATATGCCTAAAGCATACAGACCAAAAGTCCTCCAACACACATTACCATACACGTTTTCTTGGGATGCAGTCCAAGGTCTATTGGTGTCCTGCATCCCCCACCAGCAGGGCTCAGGACAGCAGCAGCGCAGCGAGGATGCAGGGCAGCAGGAGGGGGCCGGGGGGCGGCCGGGGGGCTCCGGGGGAGGCGTTGCACAGGTCGGTGTCACAGCAGTGGATTCGCACCCCCGGCAGCTCCTGCTGCTGGCAGTGGCGGGAGGTGGCACAGCCGCTGGCCAGCAGCATGCCCAGGACCACTGCGAACCAGAGCAGGACATCGGGGGGGCATCAGGGCAGGGTGGAGGGGACGCTGTGACAGCCTGGCACAGGGGACAGACCCCACGTGGGGGCTGCAGGGTGGGGTTTTGGGGGTGAAGAGCGGCTGGAGCCGCACCCGCAGCCCCCGGGCTCACTCACCGCTCTCCGTTTTAATGCAGAACCGGTGCTTGAAGCCCTGGTGGGACTGCGAGCAGGTGATCACCTCGGGGCTGGAGCACCCCGTGTCCACGTTTTTGGCGCCAACCACGATGTTGCAGCCATAACACTGGAGTGCAGACACTAAACAAGAAGCAGAAGAAGCACGGCTGGATTTTTTTTTTTTTTTTTTTCCCAGAGGGGAAAAGACTTCAGCTCGTTCCGAGCTGCTCTCTACCGACGGCTTCGCAGCGCTCCCTGCCTTGCCAAGTCGAATTAAGCCAGAGCTCGGAGCTGCCCGTCACTTGTTTACCCATGGGCCCAAAAATACAGACTCATCTCCCACTAGAGGTCAGTGCGAAATCAGAGATTAGCCGGAGATCTGAGCTGGGATCAAACTGCGGGAACAAGGGAGCTCTGAAACAGGGGGTGTAAAGAGTAGGTGAAACCTCACAATCACAGACACCGCCAAGTCAGGGCTTGGTTGGGCTCAGAAACTGCTTTTCCTGTTTTCACCGAATTTCTCCAGTTTAGCTATGCCTGTTTTGGAGGCATTTGCTCCAGAAGGATGGGGTTTATCGACTGGTTTGGTTTTCCCCCTGGACACAGCCCTGATGTTATCACAGGGTCTATCAGGAAGGCAAACCTGCTCGGAAACAGAAGGGAAATCCTCCTTCAGAGCAGAGAGCCACTGTGCCTGTGTCCCCAGGCCAGTGGCCTCAGCGTGTCCCCAGGCCAGTGGCCTCAGCGTGTCCCCGGGGCTTTGCACACTTGCACTGGCGGCAGCTCAGCCCTTCCCTGCAGCCACTGTGTCTGAAAATTGCCACAATGGGGATTAAGCCATTTCTCAGGTTTCTAAAAAAAAACCAAACAAAAAACAAAACAAAAAAACCCACAACAATAACAAAAAAACCTCCGCACAACCCTAAAAAGCCTTTAAAGGGTATTAATTTCCACCGTCCACCTCTGTTGTGGAGGTTAAGGCAACCTCTGTTGATTAATCAGGTTTGCTGCCGTTACCTTTTCTCATCTCTGAACACTGACCCAGAGCCCTCCTGTGCTCCCACAGGGTTTTTGGGGGTGCTGAGCACCCTCACACAGCCGGGTACAGGAAGGGGAATCCCTGCCCCGGCCAAATCAGGGGAGAGGGATCCCAAATGCTGGCACACGGCCCTTTTGTAGAAAACACCGTGCCATGACCTCCATCCTAAAACCACCAGCTCAGCTGCATGACTTGGGGTGGGAGTGCCCCAAATCCCACCCAGACAGCTCGGGTTTATAGGGGGGATGCAAACTGTGAGCCCAAAGCCTGCCCCACACCCAGGGGAGAGCAGCACTCACCCTCCGGCAGGACGAAGAGCACGGTGAGCAGAGGCAGGATCCCGTGGGCACCTCTCATGTGTCTGCAGAGCATGGGGGGCACCCCCAGAGCTCAGGGGGTGAGCACGGGGGTCTGGGGGAGCAGGCTGAGATCTCCTCTCCTCCCAGCTCTTCACCTCGTTCCTCGGTGCCTCCTCCTCACCTGCGAGCGCCTCCCGCGGGTCCGGGAGCTGCTGTCGGTACAGGGGGATCTGCCTGTGCCCAGCCAGCCCCTGGCACCCAGCTCCTTATGGCGATGCTGAATTTCTCCCTTTTCCTCTCGAGAAATTCCCTGGTTCTTTCAGTTCACGCACAGACCTGAGTGCGTATGTGCTACCCTCAGTTATTTCTGTCCTATTTCCTCTGTCCACGATCACTTCCCATTAATACCACCGTGCAGCAGCTCTTGGAGAGAAATTCTCCCTAATCAAGATTTAGTTTTAAATCCACTTCGAAATCCTCTAATTCAGTTGGATTAGGCAGAAGGGGTTTGGGGAGATGTATGGTTTTACTTTTTTTTTTTTTTTTTGCCCATCTCTTTTTCCTCTCTGAGCTGTCTCATCTTCATGAACGGACCCACCGGCTTTCTGTGACATATTGTGCTATTTAAAGAGGAAAGGAATAATTTTATTAAAGAGAAGCAGTCAACTAATTTTAAATCCGAGACTTGAGATCCTCTCACAAAGTACAGCCCTGGGGATGGCCCTGGGGTTAAGGGGAAAGTCTGAAGGAGAGGGAAGAGTGTTTGAATGGAATGTGTGTATTTACACACAAGAAAATAGTTGCCTTAATAAAGCAGGGAGAGTTAGAGCCAGCCCCAGGCTTGGATCAGCTCTGGAGGGAGCTGGGAGTGCCAGGGGCTTGGGGAGGGGATGGGGGGCAGCAGAGAAAAGGGCTGAGCATTGATGGCTCTGTAGGGCCAGGGTCACACCCACACGGGACACCAGGGATGTCACCAGGCCCCCAGCCCCCTGTTGGTTCCTCCAGCACTGTCCCCACAAGCAAAGCCCCAGCTCTCAGCAGAGCTAATGGGACTTGGAGAGCTAATGCTTACTAATAAGAGAGCGCGACTGAATGCACGGGATTAAAAAATTAAAATGACAAAATAAGCGGCTTATGTAGCTCATCCAGCAACTGCCTGCTAGCAGCACCTGAAATCCCCCACCCTGGGCACTCCAGCCCACCTCCTGTGCCAGACACAGCTCCCAGCCAGCCAGGCTTGGACCTGATCTCCAGCAGCATCTTCATTAGCAGGGATGCTGGTTCATATCTCACCAGGAGGCAGCACAAACTGGTCCAAGGAGGGACATCTAGAGCTCAGAGGGGGCAGTTGGCACCTGGCAGAAGTGCCCAAGAAATGCAGCTCATGGATTCAAATCCCTTAAACCACCCACGGCGTCTCGCTTGCCTCAAAACAATGCGATTGTAACAAATGTCTGACACAGTAAAGCCTGAAAGCCTGGGGGAGAAGGGATAAAAGGCAGGAAATGGGATTGATTTAAACGCGTGCATAAATCAGAGCATTCAATAAGGAGGGGAAACTAACTTTTAATCCCCTAATAAACTCATCAGTTATCTGGAAGGGGCAGCCAGGAGCAGCCTGGGCTCTGTGGCAGTGATGAAGCATCCCTGGAAGTGTCCAAGGCCAGGCTGGACAGGGCTTGGAGCAACCTGGGAGAGCAGAAGGTGTCCCTGCCCATGGCAGGGGCTGGAATGGGATGAGCTGTGAGGTCGCTCCCACCCGAAGCCGTTCTGAGAGCCTGTGCTGCAGCAGCTGTGCACAGCTGGCGGGGCCGGGGGCCGCGCAAACCCCTGGGCGCTGCAGCTGGATCCGCAGCCTCATGCGGGAAAGCGGCTCCTCCGCTGGTTCTTCCCACCGGGAACCCAGCGGGGAGGGCTGGGAGAGCCCCGGGGTCGGGGGATGGAGCGATGCCTTAAGGCGGATCCCATCCCTTTAGGGATGATGGGGATTAATCCCGCGGGAACAGCAGCTCCTCGGTTTGAGGTGTTGCAGCGCTCATTTACAGAAATGTTCGTCTGCCTTTATCCCCGAGGGATGCCGAAGAGAAAGGCCTTAAGAAAACAGGTGGGGGAAAACCACCCAAGCCCTTCCACCTCTCCCACATCTGGAACTTGTAACTCGTCATTAGCGCTGATGGAACTCGGAGCGATTTACCGGGAACACGTGGGGAATGGGGCTCGCTGCTCCGGCTGCGGGAGACTCCAGCAGCGCATCCCGCGGTGCAATCCCGCTGGCGCTGAAACCCGCGGGATACCCACGGGGAAAGCTCAAACCCGAGGGATATCTGTCAGGAAAGCTCAGACCCGATGGATATCCATGGGGAAAGCTCAAACTCTTCGCAGATTACGCGGGTCCCCGGCACACCCCGCGCTGAGCTCACCCCAGCGGCACCGCCCCACGCACCGCCCGCCGGGGGCGGGACTCGAACCTGGGAACCCCGGGCGCGCCCGCCTCCATCAGCGAGGCAGGAGCGAAACCACGCCCCGCGCGTCACGGGGCAGGGGGAGAAGCCCCGCCTTCTGCGCGCTGATTGGCTGATAATGTGAATATATTAAAAGGGATTGCGGAAAGTGCGCATTGTGGCGATTTTACTGAGATTTTTAGGGTTTTAAGGCAAATTTGCTACACAGAGGAAAATCTTTTTTAATAAGAATTAAAAAGAGAAGTCAAATTGAAGGACAAAGAGTTGGAAATTTCGCTCACCCTATCTGGCATAGATGTACTTTACCGGAGGTTTAAATAGAATTGGGTTGAGCACAACGATTGTGTTGTATGAAAGGAGAGAAGGTTAGCACTCCCCTTGATAAGGATGGAAGAGGCCCTAGTGGCCTATACAACACACATACGGTTAAGGCACTGCCACCTACTTCGTGGCATCTAACCATGTTTTTTCTTTTTTTTTTTTTCCCCTTTTTTCTTTGAGGGAGATCCTACGAAAAAAAGCAGCAATCTCTCTTTTAGTGACCCAGCTCACCTTTTCCCTCAGCTTAAGTCGCTGGTGCAGCAGAGGTTCGCAGTAGTACCACACCCCAGCCACTTAGCCCGTACCTAAAATAAAGTTACACCTCCCCTACTCCAGCCTCTCCAGCCAGTACAAAATCCTCGTTTGCAGAGCTGTGCTTGAGCTAATCCTGGCCCTCCAACCACCACAGCCATGCCAGGCTGCACAGAATTAGAGGGAAGTAGAGCTCATGCCAATCGGCCCCAGCATTAATCCCAGGTGGGGTATTAAGGATTTAAATGCAACCTTTATGAAGAGCAGCTTTACAGCAGATCCTTTACATTAGGGGTTTTTCTATCCCTGTTCAAGAGATTTCCTTGTAATAGCAGGAAATTCATCTCCCTTCTCCACAGCTCTGTGTGACAGCAAAGCTGGGCAAGCAAAGCCACTCACACACAGGGACACAAGAAGCATTGTGTCAGGAAATAGCTCTGAATCAACATTAAAATGCTTTGCTGGAGTAAAATTCCACCTTCTCCATGCTGTAAAGCAGCACAGCTACACCTTGCATTGAAGAGTTTCACTGGTCTTCAAGAATAAGGCTGAAAAAAATCATGAGTTGATCATTTTAGCAGTGACACCAAGTCTAGACACATTGTCCCTTCCTGGGGATAATGAAAAACCTCCAAAGGCAGTGCTATTATTAATAGCCATTTTAGCAGCTCAACATGAACTCTATTTTTATATTTAAAAAAGAAAACCTCATATCTTGAAGCTCTTTTTCTCCAAGGGTTTCAAAGCAAGGCAGCCTCAGAGCAGCACTTCAAAGGTCTGGACTGATTTTCTGTTATTACCAAGCACATGAGGTAAATACAAAAAAAAAAAAAAAAAAAAAAAAAAGGTTTTGCTTCATCAGGAGCAAAATATCCCCTTGCAGCAGAAGCCTTTGGGTGCAGTAAAACTTGTGCCACTGTGGATTTCTCACCCAGCACAAGGTAAATGCTGGATCCCTGCAAGGAGAGGCAGCAGGAATCCTTCCCTTGGCTCAAGCTCCCTGAGGGGTTGTAGCAATGTTGTCTCTGCTGAGGACACTTTCAGCTCAATCCTTTTCCTTTCATTAAATAAATTTAGGTTTGTGTTTGTTCCTCTTTTTTTTTTCCACACCTCATCCTCCCTCACTGGAATTTCTACAGAAAACATTTCCCCTTAAAAATGTTTTTAAGAGAAGCTTCCATGGACACAGACACTGCACATGAGCACACTCTTCACCACAAACATACACATAAAATCCCACCTTTTTATTATGGCACATGGTATTTTTCTGGATGTGTAAATACCACATGAATATGACAAAAAGGGAAAGAAATACCAATGCTGAGATAGATACAGAGTCATGCCATTTGCAATACAGCTTCATACCATGGATTGCCAAGATACAAAAAGTCTGGGTTTGTTTCTTTTTACATTGAAATAACTTTACAGTGTTCTGTGAGTTGGCTTTAGAAACAGAAGAGGCAAAATAAAAAAAAAAAATTAAAATATGCTGAGAACAACTACAAGCAGGATTCATTTTAATGGTTAACAGAAGAACTGTAACTTTGCTCTAGAACAGCATCTATTAAACACACATAACAAGAGGTAAGCAACTATACAGAAGGTAAGAGATTCCACCACAGGAGTCAAGTCAGGGGCAGGAAGAGGGAAATCTGGAACTGCATGGTTTTATTTGGTCACAAAGTTTGAGCTGAGTGTTTTAAAATGAAGCACCCTTAAAGATGCAGTACTCCTATTTAAAACAATACAGAAACTTCCCAAGAGACTAAAACCTACATTCTGGAAAAAAAAAAAAAAACCAAAAAACTTAAAAAATTAAAAAACAAAAAAATTAGACATATTTTTAAAAAATTCCACACATCTCTAGGCTTGTGTCTTAACTTACTGGTACAAAGTAGACTGGCAGCTCTTCCTTAAGCAGCAACAGTGCCCAGAAGCAATGCCATCAGAAAATACAGTATCTTTGGGGTGTCCAAGAACTCTGACTCGACATCAGAATCATCCATTTGTCTGCCAAAACATTAGGCAAGAAAAGGAGACACTGCATCTTTTTTTTTTTTTTTTTTCCCACCACATTGCCCAGCTCTAGCAGAGCTAAGATGTTTTCTTTGGGCCAAGACTAACAGAAACCACTTTATTGAATATTCTTCAGGTTTCCTGCCAAACTGGATTTATGGGTGTTTTTATTTTTTAATAATTTTTTTAAAAACTTTTTTTTTTTGTTTTGTTTTGTTTTTCCTGACAGTCTCTAAAGCAATCCTGGAACGTTTAACAGTCACTCTTCCACAGTTTAATTGTTTTGTCGTTTTCTAGTGCTGCTGATGCAATGATGTTTTCTGTTGGGTGACAAGCTGTGGAGATGACAACATCTGAGCAAAAAGAAAAGAGAGAAAAATTGAATGATTTCAATCTGCTTCATAGCAGGCATTTCTGAAAATTAGCAACTGTGTTTTATTAAGCCAAGTTATTATTTCCTTGTAGCAGAATTAAATGTGTTATTTGTAAATATCTTACAACTGTTGCTCCTCTGTGAGAGGAAATACAAGCAGGAAAGAATTGAGGGCAGAAGGGAAGTGTTTGACAGGATTCAAAAGGTGAGAACTCTCTAGATTTGAGTTCTGACTTCTATCAGATCATTTCAGACAAAGCTGAATCAAAATCCAGGTCAGTTTTTTTGTCATAGAGGGTATTTCCAACATCCTGGTCAGTTCTTAGGTAGCATTTCAATTTCAGAGCCTGAAAATAAAAATCTGCTGCCACTGCCTTCCTTCCACTCCAAATCACTGGGATCCAGCCCCAACCCCTGGAATCCAGCCCCAACCCCTGGAATCCACTCCAGTCACTGGGATCCAGCCCCAACCCCTGGGATTCAGCCCCAAGCAAAGGACTGAGCACACTGAGATTTCAGTTAAAACTCTTTCACAGGACTCAGACTAGGTGACAACTCATGGCTCAAGCCCAGGCACATGCATAGACATTTCCAGACCACATCAATCCTTATCCTTAGGAGCTGCAGCTCCTAATCAGTCATTAATTTTATGAGACAATTAAATATCTTGACCAGTTCTGTGCTCAAGCAAATCTCCTTTGCAAGCTGATGTCAAGGTTCTCATAGGTGAAGAATAAAACATTTTTAATGCCCATAAAAACCTTTCATAAAAAGGAGCAAAACTCCCAGGGCTCAATTAAGCTTCAGCCAGACTAGAATTTATGGGTCTGAGAGTCAAAATTGGTACCAGAGAGAAAATGCTCAGGCTAAGCCTGATGATATGAGGGATATTTCATCAATAAAAACAAAATCCTCTCCCTCACCTGTGTGTCCTTGTAGTTTCTGTACAATCTCTTTTGTCTGAAGGTTCCAGATATAAACCAGGTTGTCTTCTGAACCAGACACAATCCACTGGAGGGGCAGAGAGAAAACACAGTTATCTTTCTGGTCCATATCCAAGTGCTATTTCTCAGTAAACATTGCATTGCTATCAAGTGAAAGGGAGAAGGAGAAAAAGTCAGGAAATCTGACAGTGAGCCCACCCAGAGCCACAGAAACCAGCACCCACCAAAGGAGGCTTCCAGCCCCCAAATCCTCTTTTATTTAAAGAGATGAGCAGTAAAAAATGCACAAAGGTAACAATAAATCAGATCAACACCAACCTTTCCACCAGTGACAGAGAAATTGGCAAATATGCAGTACTTCTCATTTTTGTGTCCTGTGTATGTCTTCAGGCACTGGAAGGGAAGAGTCACAGGACATTAATGCAGCTGGGAGAGAGTTTTCTCAGTCAAGGACAAACTCTGGGGAAAAAAGACTAAACACATCAGCCTGTGTTTCCCACCCTGCCACTGATCTAGAGGATGCAAATGTTCTACTCTAAAACCCAAAACAAAGCCCCAAATCTGTCCCATTACAACAGTGAAAGAGATCAAAGGCAATTTATTGTTCATGAAAAGAAAAATGCAGAAATGCTTTTAAAAAATGCTGTACTTAATTCTCAGGGCTATGCAGAAGGCAAATTTTTTTTTTTTTTTTTTTTTTTTTGTTGTTGTTGTTGTTGTTGTTGTTGTTGTTGTTTTTTTTGTTTTTGAAGACATCTTCAGTCAGAATCACAGAACAGCTGGAGTTTGAAGTGTCCATCCAGCCTGGTCTTGAACACTTCCAGGGATCCACAGCTTCTCTGGGCACCTGTGCCAGGCCCCCCCCCAACTTTCACAGGGAACTTTCTAACCTGAATCCACCCTCTTTTAGTTTTAAACCATTACCCCTTGTCCTGTTGCAACAGGCTCTGTTATAAGTTTATCCTCTTCCCAAGAGGGACTGGTACTTTTTTCTGTAGTATTAATATTAAAAATCACATGTAAAATCCAATTTTCCTAAAATTTTAGTTAAGTCTACATAAAGAATTACCTTTCCTTTGCTGTAGTCCCAAAGTTTAAGAGTGCTGGAAAACAGAATAAAAAGCAAGATTTCAGTTCTTGGGTGTTGGTTTTTTTTAACTGAAAAGTTCCTAGCAGCTGAAAAATGTTTCTCCATACCAAAGTTCCAAAAGTCTACATGGATCATTTTGGCCTTAATTGGGAATGCAAGGTTAGTTAACCCCAAAATATCAATTTTACTGCCACACTACTAATATTCTCCTCCACAGAAAATACTATATATGAAGTCATGTATTGCCATTACTATGGCAGCCAAAAAACTAAAATAAAGCATCATCTGATACTCCAAATTTCAAATCTGTGTGTTATTCTCTGTTTTTTTTCTAATACTTACTTGTCCAAAGTTGCAGCTAATATGTATTTGCCATTTGGTGAGAACTTCACAAAAGACACAGGAGGGTTATCATCATCTACAGCAAAATTAAAATCAGTGTTACAAAGTGCATGCCTGTGTTGTCTCACTGACAGAAGGTTTCTTTTGCATTCGTTTTTAATATTTTCATTGAAACACAGAAAAATCTGTGTGAAAAACAGAGCCCAGACAAGAAATATTTCTACTCACCAATCAGTGTTTTCAAGCACTGGCCTGATGCTGTATCCCAGATTCGACTGTTAAAAATCACAAAAATCATTATTATTGGCTTTAAAGCCTTTTATTACAATTTTAACATCACAAATGCAAACTTCTTTTTTTTCAAAAAAAGTATTTTTAAAATTCAAAAAGTGCAAAGAGTGATGCAGAGAAGAAATAATCACTTACCAGAGTCCATCATAGCTACTTGACACTATCAGGGATCCATCACGATTAAAATGCACCTGTAATATTATTAACACTAATTATTAAAATAATAACTTTACTGATGTTCATAAAGATCAAATGTTCAAGCTCCACTGCAAGTCCTTATTTTCCATTTCTGACATGGCATCAGCATGACATCAGCAGAAACAAACCTGAGGACAGAACCTGATTATTTTAAGGGCATGGAATAGAACCTCTTACATAGCCACTTACATGTTTTAAAGTAAATTTCTGCTATTTATAGCTAAAGAACAATTATTTAGAATTATTACTATTAAGAGCCATTTGTAAGTGTGACATATCTTTTACACATGGCAGAACAACCATGTTAGAACAGACACACATCTGAGGCTGATTTTTTTTCAGTGTTCTTCATTTCAAAGACATTAAGAGTTGAACACCTCGTGGTTTTCCTTAATTCCAATGGATATTGCTGATTTCCAAGTTCATTTCTCCTAAGAAATGACTGAGATTTAAAACAGGAGTGTTCTATGGAACAACTTCAGCAATGACAAAGAAATACAGGTTGTTCTCTGAGCATCAAGTGCCACAAATCTGTGTCCAGAATGACACTCAGGCATGCCTGGCACACATCTGCACTATTCACATTTACAGCCAGGACCAAAATCCACACTGATCTTGGAGAGAACACCACTCACTTCATTCCCACTGGCAGCAACCACAGCCCAGGCTGGACTCTGTGTAAGGGCTCAGTAACAGAGCACAAAGTCACCCCTCTAGAGGGGCAGGAGAGGAGCTCTGCTAACAAAACAAGCAATGTTGTGTTCACTGATCAGGAGGGACTTACAGCTGAAACTGGGTCAGAGTGAGCAGGCAACGTCTTGAGGCACTTCCCTGTTTTCACATCCCATATCCTCACACTTTCATCAAACTGCAGAGGGAAGAGAGGCACAGGGGCTTCAGTCAAGGCACTCAGGACAGCTTGGCTACAGCATGAAATCTTATCCCAGCTGGGTCAGAAAGGCCAGGACACAACCAACAGGCTGGGAACAGCTCCCTGAATTCCTTGGCTCCATGTAGGATGGATTAGGGGCTTTTCCCCAAGCAAACACAGCAGGGGCAATGCACAACCCACCTGACTACAAGCTGTGCTTGTGAGGGAAAATTGAAATGGGCTGTGTGATTCATATTCTTTCATTTAATATTGTTTTCAAACCATGATCTGACCCAATCTGCAGAGGGAGAGGTGATTAGAAGTCATCCTTTAGATAAGACAGAATCCAGGTGATTAGAAAGTGTAAGTTGTACTATAAATTCTGTAATCACTACTTATAAATTGTACTACATCAATCCTGCCTGCAGAAATCCTGTGCCATTCTAATCATAAATTAGTGTGCTACACTAATCATAATAATCTGTTAAGAAAATAAAGCTGTAATTGCATCTATGATTTAATGCCATCATCATTCTGCCAAGGATCCCTAAAGAACCTGTCTGTCCCTTTAGTGACAAGTGACAGAGTGTGCAGTACTTGCTTCCCACAAAGGAAAAAAAAATTAAAAACCACTCACTGAGCCAGAAACGATGAGGTTTGACTGAGGGTTGAAATTGCAGCAGAAAACGTAGTTACTGTGCCCTTTCAATGTCTTTAAGCACTTACCCTGAAATAAAATTCAGCAGAGTTAAATACACAGCATCACCCAGCACCATAAAAGCACCCAGAGAGACCACATTAAGGTTAATCACTGTGCAGTACAGAAAGAAACCATCTCCAGCCCCAGATTTAGATGGGCAGAGGGCCAGCTGCAACAAAGCAGGAAAGGAAAAAAGCAATATTAAACAATCATCAAGATTGCAGGAGAGGTGCAAACCCAGCTCAGGAAGATCCAAACCATTTAACATTCCTAATCAAAACACAACCAAATTACCCAGTTCTCTCTGTCATGAGAGAATGGGGGGTGGGGAAAGCAGAAATAAGTGTGGCTGTGCTAAGAAGTTACAAAAAGGTTTCATCTGAGAGGCTTTTTGCTGTGGTTCTACCACCATCATCAGGCTTTAGTGCTCTCTCAGAGCATAACAGACTGGTGGGTATCCACCAGCATCCCACTCTTTCCAAGAGCAGACAGCACAATTCATTCATCCTCAGCCCATTCACCAGCTTGTTACAAGCAGGCACACAAGTGAAGAAGCAAATTCTGGAGAAAAATGAAGGTAAGTAAATAATAATTCCTGTCCTTACCGAGCTTACATCCCATATTTTGAGAGTTTTGTCATCGGAGGCAGACACAAGGAGGTTGGAATCTGATGACCAAGCAACATCAGAGATCCCCTAAAACAAAGGAAAACAATTCTCTTCTCAGCTCTGTTTGTTCAGCCACACAGAAAAGTGGAAAATACAGACTGCAGATTACATTCCCAGCTGAAGCCTGAATGAAGATTCAGCACTGAGAGTCAGGATTTCAGTGATTTTGCTGGGTTAAGAGCTCCTCTGGCACAAGTTAATTTTAAGCTGAGCCACATACTCTGAGAACATCAGTAGCTCGTTCACACAGTTCTTAGTGTGGCCACCAAAACCCTTTGTTGGAATTCCTAAATAGAATGCTCATAAATTAATCTGAGTAAGTGGCTTTTCTTCATGACAAATGGTTGCTCTTTACAGTCCAAATCCCCAAAGGCTGGAGAAGATTCCAGTGGTTTTTCTTTTGATAAATCTTCATTTTTGCTCATGAAACTTCAGCACGTAAAAAAAAGTTTAAAAAAAGGAAAACCAAAGGGTTTGGGAGTTTTATGTTTTCTTTAGAACTTTGTAGAATGAGTAAGTGTTGTGTTTATGTAGGCAAACCCACAAGAAAAATTCAATCTCCTTAAAAGGCAAGTGTTTTGTTTCTTACACAAAGGGAAGATGGAACAGGACACAGTGTTAGAGCTCACAGGGATTTTCACCCAGGAATGCTCTGCCCTGTGTCTGAGGTGGGTTCTCCTGAAATTCAGGGACACAAGAAGCTGGCAGGGCACTGGGAATGCAGGTGTTCCATGAGCAGCCTGCACTCCACCCATATTCCCAGCCTGCCCCAGTATTACTCCAGCAATTCCAGGACTATATAAACAAAAAACTACAAAATAAGATTGAAGAACAAACCTTCTACACAGGCAGAACTAACCAAGAACGGAAATTTCTGAATGAGAAGAAAGCAAAATTTTTCCCAGCTACATTCCCACAGCAATCACCTCATACTTACCAGCTTATGACCAGATATTGTTTTTTCAAACTTGCCATCATATGCTCCCCAAATTTTAATGAGTTTGTCAGCAGCTGGAAAAGAATGTGCCAGTTCAGAGGTTAATTAACAGCACTGCCAGAGCTGTCCCTCCCAGGTGAAAGGAAATAAGTTAACTCTGGCTCTGGGCAGGTCTCCCTCCCCAGGCAGACCTCAGGGAAGGAGGTGATATGGAATTGGTGAAGAACAGCTTCCTACACAGCACTCTGCAGCAGCTGAGCTTACATAAGCTGCCTGGAATGCAGAGACACTCCAGCAGCTTTAGTTTCTCTCTTGACAACTTGGGTTTCTACTTTTGTTTTAGATTGCCAGTGGTAAAAGTAGTGCTGGTCCACGGGAATGCTTGAAAGGCTTTTGCCCCAAAAAGAACAATAATTACACCACAAGCTGGACTGAATGGATGCCTGAAAACCCAAACATATTATCCATGGTAACTTGCAAAACAAGCCAGAGGAAAAAGTTGCTATTTGCCAGAGATAGTTTGGAAAACACGTTCAGGGGAGAGGGGAGGGGGACTCTGATGGGGACACTGTAAGAATGGTTTGTATGGCACAGTGTTTTACTGAGGCTGTTTGCAGCTAAGCCAAAGCCCCAAGCCATTCCCATGTCTGGAAGATGTTCCAGTGACCCTCACTGTCATATTTAACATTTCCAGCTGCCCTTCCCCTACACAGGGATCCTCTCTGGATCACTCACAGTCACAGAAGCACATTTTCAAGGCAAAGCTGTCAAGCAGTGCTGAACACCAAAAAAACCCCCTATGAAGTATCAAAGCTGACAGAAAGGGGACTTGTTCTATCACTTAAGAGTGCAAGCAGTGAAACACTATTTGCAACAACCTTCTGCACCTCACTGGGGCATCAAAGCCTCTGACTGCCAACCACCACAGGCACACAGGACAGAGCATGTGCATCCAACTCTGCAGCCCAGCAGCACCTTCCTTATTTGCCACAGGAAAGTTCTGCCTTCAGATACTGTGCAAAAGTTTAATTTAAAAGCTTAAACTCCTAGTGATATAGAAAAGCACAAGGGTTTCCTCTGCACTGGAAAGAATCCTGTGTTGGTTTTTGTCCCCTTGCTCAGTAAGGAAAGTTGAACAGGTGAGGGGTCTCCTGGCAATGCAAAGATCCAGAGCTCAAAGTAACAAAACTTAAATCAAATTATCTTGAAGAATGACAGCTTTGGTATCACTTTTAAGAAAAATAATGACATAACATCCCTCCTCTCTCTGATGGAGGCAGCACTGCAGACAGGCCCTTTTCAAGGCCCACATTTGTGTTTGAAATGAGAAAAGCAAGCAATACTTACAGGAGCTGGCAAGCCACTCTCCATTAGGACTAAATTTGACTGATGACACTGCCTTTGTGTGTCCTGCCAAGGTGAACTTGAGAGCATAGTTTGGCTTTACTGGGGCAGGCTGCAAGAAACAAATGTATGAATGAGTTAAATTCCAAACTCAGTATCTCAGTGGCCAGCTCTGGTCAGTAGAGAGGAATGGACCATGTGGATGTTCACCATAACAGAATCAGCATTTACATCACATTTACATTCCCATTTCCCTCCAGATTCAAAAAACAACCAAACAAAACAAGCATCCTTTCAGTCTGGGGCCTCACTGCTCCAAGCACAACACCAAGTCACCCCTGAGGTGAATTCCATCCAAGCCAGTAACCAACAGGTGAGAATAACCCAACAGCTCAACCACAAAGTGCCTGGCACTTTCAAGTAATATTCTTGATATTGATCAGTGCTTTCAAGTGTTTGCATTTTCACCCTGATCATGAACTAAACCACAGGCAAATTCCTCCATGCCCCTAAAATCCCACTTTAACCCTCTGAAAAGGCTTCATGGTTGGACAGCAGCACCTCCTTTGAGCATCTGCAGGCTCCAAAGAACCTGAACAACTGTTTCCCCACTCCACAACTAGAGATTCACCAATTCTCCAGCCACCTCCAAGCATTCAAAAGATAAAACAAACAGCTTTTGTCATGATCAAAATGACAAGAAGCATTTCACTAGTGAGAACTTCCCCAAAACAAAAAAAAACAGACCACTTAGCACTACAGCAGAGCTGCACTCCATCCACTTTTCCCATAAAATCCTCAGCATGAGACAACAGCAGGAACAGCCACATGGAAAAGATTCTAATTTTATAATAATAATCTTAATAACAAGATAATTCAAATCCCTGATTCTAGTCTGGCTGCTGAGTGTTCAGGTAGCTCCAGGTGTTTTTACAGGGACATTTTTTGTTGCCCCACACACACCTTGCTCTGATTGGTCGAGGAGGAAGGAGTAGATTGTGTTTTGGTGGATTCTGCATCTGGCTTCTTTTCTTCTGTTGCCATGGTTCTGGAGCTGGCAAATGAGACTTATGGGTGCTTGAAGGGGAGAATGAATGTGCTGCTTCAAAAGGCAGCTCTTGCCACCAAGAGGAGAACCACGCTGAAAGGAAAACCTGGAAGAAAAACAAAATATTCTCATTAGCTGTCAAAAAGATTCTCAGCATGCAAGAGAGAGAGATTGGTCAAAGCACAGGTTGCCAGAAACCAGTATGAAACCCCCTATTTATTATCTGTTGAACAACACAGCAGTATTTTAGGCTTTCAGAACTACTTATGTGCAAGACCAAGAACTTCAGCCATGGCCTTTGATCAGTCCTTGGAAAGCTTTTTCCAAACAGAAGTGCAGCACAAGAGCTTTGAGGTGTGGCAGCGTTTTCATACTGCAGACCCCAAAACACTTGTAACAAGTACTTGGCATAGGGTAAACAGGGTTTGTATGGAAGATGGAGGAACAGTCCAAGGCCTTTCTGCGTTAATTTATTAAACTAGAGGCTAAAAGATGATAAAGAACACAAAAAATAACCAGCATTTGCAAAGGTTGAGACCTGACTAGATTCCTTTCACCTCAGAATGTGAATATTTTGGTGTCATATTTCCCTGCTGAAAGGTCTGAGCATCAAACCATCCCCATCTCCACTCCAGACTTCCCCCTGACTGGCAGCAGCCTTGGATCAGCCTCTCCAGACTCGATTTCTGTAACAAGACCTGATGGAGAGCAGTGCCAGGATTCTGTAATCGGGGCTGATGCTGCAGAGGGAACAAATCTCCACTGCAGCTCAGCCACATTTCAGCTCAGGAACAGAATCACCCCTGGCTCACACTGTCAGGATTTGCCTTCTAAGTGCATTTTGAACATCGCAGCTCCTTTTGCTGGTGGCAGCACATTCGGGAGCAGCGTTTGCTCTCAGGATCCGCTGGCATTCCAAGCATCTCCTTCCCCACAGGGTGCAGAGCAGGGCGCTACCAGTTGCCTGCCGGCTGTGCTCGCTGTGGGGAGATCCCAAAATCCCACAAAGGGCCGGGCTGGAAGGGAGCACAGGATCTGCTCCAGCAGGGTCATCCCAGAGCACATGGCACAGGATTGAGTCCTGACTATCTCCGCTCAGGGATACTCCCCGGCCAACCTGGGGGCCACAATAAGAAATTTAACTTTCCTAAGGCAGATCCCGACTCCTTTTCATCTGGAACTCATCTGGGAAGCCGAGCGAGCCCGCAGCGCGCTGCCAAACCACCGCAGCATCGCTGCCCGGGCCCCGGCGGGCTCCACGCCCGGGGGGCTCGCAGCCCAGCGCATCCCCCGCCACGCACGCGGCACCGATCACCGATCACACCCCCCGGGCCCGAACCGCCCCCTCCCTCGCTCCGGAACGTGGGGGGAGCTCGCCGCGGAGTGTGGGGAGGGGGTGACCGGAGGGGTCCGCACGCGGCCGGGGGAGGGCGGGGCCGGGCCGGGCGCGCGCGGAGGGGCCGGGGGGAAGGGAAGGGAGCGGGCGGGCTCCGCGCGCGCTGCCTGAGGGGAGGCGGCGGCGGCGGCGCGCGCGTGCAACGGCGGTGCGGGAGAGCCCCGGGCGGTGCGGGAGACGAGGAGGAGAAGGAGAGGAGGAGGAAAGGAAGAGAGGAGGAGCCGCCGCCGCCGCCTCGCTGTCTCCTCTTGGTGACTTACCGGGGGATGGGGAATGGGGAAAGGGGGGTGCGGCCGCCACCTCCTCCGCGGCGAGGGAGGAGCGCGGCCGCGGGAGGAAGGGGGGACGCGGCGGCGGCGGCGGCGGGTCCGGGTCCGCCAGGCGGGGAATGCGGGGCGGCGCCTGCGCGGAGCGGGCCGGAGGCCGCACAATGCCGCTCTCTCCCGGGAGCGCTACGGCGCGGCCCGAGAGCCAAAAGAGCGGCGCGAGTGCGCGCACGGGCGGAGCCAGCCCTGTGGCGCCGTGCCCGCCCTTTCCCTCCCCTCATTCTTTTCCCTCCCCTCCTCTCATTCTCCTCCTTCCCCTCCTGCTTTTCTCTGGTTTCTCTCCTTCACTGTCGGCGCCGCATTGGCTGTGGGGAGCGCCCTGGCCGTGCGGCCCGCTGCCGTGCCGGTGTGGCATTCCGTGTGGCATTCCATGCGGGGCTCGTACCCACCGCGCCTCGTACCCACCGGGGCCCGCACACACCGGGGCTCATACCCACCGGGGCCCGTACCCACCGGGGCCCGCACACACCGGGGCCCGTACCCACCGGGCCTCGCACACGCCGGGGCTCGTACCCACCGGGATGCGGTGGCCAGGGCGCTGCTGCCGCGGCCCCGGGGCCGTTGAGCCCGGCTGGAGGGGTTAGGTGTCGTTGGGGTGCAGCTGGGCCCCGTTGGATTCACACCGATAAAAGCGGCTGTGAGAAGGGCAGGCCAATCCACGCGCCAGAAATATCTGTAATAATGTCTGTATAATGTCTGTAATATCAATTATATTATCTGTAAGGTGGTGGTCGGGCTCTTCTCCCCAGCAGGTGGTGATAGGGCATGGGGAGTCATCCTCAAGCTGCGCCAGTTGTGGTTCAGGCTGGACATCAGGGGAATTTCTTCGTGGAAAGTGGTTTTAAACCTTGGAAATATTAAACATTGGAGCCACCCAGGGATGTGGCGGAGTCCCCACCCTCGGGGATGTTCAAGGAATGACTGGACGTGGCTCTCAGTGCCATGATTTAATTGACAAAGTGATGATCAATCAAAGGTTGGATTCTGTGATCCTGGAAGTCTTTTCCAACTTAGTGGTTCTGTGACTCTCTAATGCTGTTGTTTGAGCCATTTAACACCCTAATCCTCACTTGGGTGAGAGGGTATCTGAGGCAAGGTGGTTTTCTCAGCATATTGTCACACAAAAAGCCCTGACTCAGAAAAGTGTTTAATTCATTAAGGCCAAAGAGCCCAGTTACAGTTAAACATGTGTTTAAGTGATTTTCTGGAGAGCAGTGGGTTATTTCTGAACCCACACGTTGCAGTCTGCTTTCAGTTAAGGGGGAAGAAAAGGAGACGTGTGTCATTTACTGGCCCTTTAACACAGGAAGATATTTCACTTCCAAAAATTCTAGTGGCAGTTGAGAAAGGAAAAGATGAAAAAAATCTGTGGTATATTGAAGCCAAAGCCCTTCTCCTCCAGCCTGGAATCCTGCAGCAGAAATCTGGAGAATTAGCCCTGCCCTCGAAACTCAGGGAGGTAAAACACAGAAGAGCTGCACACTCACCAGAACAATATTAGGAAACAAATCCAGTTAAATCCCTGGTGCTGATTCTTCCAGATGGTTTTGGCTTAATGTTTTTAGTCTTTTAAACAATGAATATGAAATAAAATGGGAGAATACAAATCAGCAGTATAATGCTATTTATAGAACCTTTTCGTGGCAGGGTGTTTTTTGTTTCTTTCATGTTGGAGATAAGTTTGTATTTTGCCTCTCAGTGTCTGCTATTTTTCTATATATGTAGAAAATACATTAAAATATATTTATATACATGTAGAAAATACATGTATGTGCATGTATAAAAATCCTTATCTGCTCTAAATAATACCTCTCTGGAACCTGAAAACTGTAGCCTTGACTACAAATTAAGTGTAATCCTAAACAACCCCTTAGCCTCTAAATGTCCTGGATGTTTTTTTTTAACTAGTTTAAAATATGATAAATTCCATCTGGCCAAGTACCTGATTCCATGCCAGGCTGGGTTTTTGATAGCATGGAGCTTTCAGGAACAGCACGAGCAGGGGCATTTCTTTGGGACTGCACAGACAAAAATTCAGATTAAATTTCACTTGATGGTTATGAATCATCTGTGCAGGTCTTTCTTGCTCCCCCAGCCAGGCTTCCACAGCTGGGATCAGCAGGATGTGACATCTGTCCAAACTCTGGGAAAGCATGGGGCTTGGCAGGCTTCTCCCTCACCAAACCTTTCATTCCCTTTGCTTCCAACCAGCCTGAACTTGGGGACGTGCCAAGTGCACTGAAAAGACACCTGTCCGAGGTGTTTGTGGGAGAGCAGCTTCCCATGGTGATGAAAGGGAAAGGAAAATGGCTCAGATTGGAAGGAAGTGGCTGCTCCCAGTGCTGCTGGGGTCCCTTTGGGAGCTTTCAGGGTGTCAGGAGCTGTGGCTGTGGCTCCTGCTGTGACCAAGGTGTGTGATTTTGTCCCAGGTTGCAGCGTGAGCAGAGCTGACCCAGTGCTGCAGAGCTGATCCAAAGGACCTTGTTGTTTGTGCAAAAGCTCCCAGGAACTTCACTACAGCCTGGACCTGCTCTTTAGCCCTGCCTGCTGCACACCAGCTCGTGCTTACATTTGTAGTGGTGAGTAATCAGACACAGAGCTTACAGGCTCTGTGAGCCCATGTTTATGTTTTGGCACAATTAGCAATCTCAGCTCGCATTTTTATTTGCTTGGGCCCCTCAGCAGACAGAGGAAGTGCAGAACAGACTCACTGTGTGTTACACACTGCTCCAGAAACAGGGAGGAAGAGCTCAGGAGAGAACTGTTACATCTTTTAGGCTTCTAAAGAGCAGCTGATCCCTGACACTGAGCTGTTTCTGGGTGGTTCCTAACATGCTGCTCTGTTTTGTTTTTTTCCCTAAATCCCAGATACATCACATTCATATGTTTCTTCTGGGATTTGAAAACAAACACTGAACCTTTTCCAGGATGATATTTCTACCTCCCCCACCACATTCTGAGCCTTGCTTGCATCATTGCCAACATTTGTTCATTTAAAGCTAGGAAATCTTAGCCCAGTGGAGAGCAGGTAGGATTGGAATCATCCTGCCCTGAGAGGCATGTGTACAAACACTTAGTCCAGGCAAGAGGGGCCTGTAGAAGTTGAAGAACTCATTTCAATGTAAGATCATTTAATACTGGTATCAAACCCTTGTTAGTAAACACCTGGTAAGAAGCATGATATTGAAGAGCAGGTCAGACTTCTCACAGGGTTGGAGTCCTGCAATGTGCTATAAGGCATCATTCAGCACAAATTCCCCTCAATGCCAGCATAGTTAATGCATGGAGGCTGCTGATTTGAGAGCCCCAGCCTGAGTCACACATGCTCTGACTGCCAGACGTGATGACAGCCTGCCTCTCCCAGCCACTTCAACTGGAGCAGCAGGTTCTCAGCACTTCTGTGAATCAGGAGCTTTGTTCTTTGGCTGCAGCCACAGTGAGCGGGCAGTTCAATACAATTCAGTCACACCCCTGAAATAGTTTTAGTGAAATCTATTTATTACTCATTGTAATTTACAGATCAAGATGTTTCAAGGAGTTTGGTTAGAGGATCTCTGTGCCATTCTCTCCAGCCATTGTGAGGGGGCAGGAGGAAAAGCAAGGAAACACAGAGGAATCCTTTAGGGCTTTGGCCAGCTGAAGTCTGGCACGTTCCTGTGTCTGTTGGTTTAAAATGCCAGCTCAGTAGCACACACTATTCACAGCCTTGCTTACCTGGGCAAACCACTGTGCTCACAGCAGGTGCTGGGTCTCCACATCACACTGAATGTCCAACAAAACCATTCAGATGCAGGTAATTTCCAAAGGAACTTTATGGCCAAAGATATGTAGCAATGTTGGATGGGCAGTTTCTTTTCCATTCCCAAATTCAATGGCCATGTCCTTCTGTCTCACAGCAGTTTAGGCCTTTGCTCTGCCTGTTTCCTTATACATCCTTAGCTCACTGTATCCCAGTCTCCAGCTCCTCCAAATAAATCCTTTTGCACCCTCCTGGTAAGACACATCATAGTCAGACAGAAGATTTTGTGGGCTCTTCTTGCTCTTCCTACCCATTGCAGTGGAAGCACTTCATCTCTGCTTCACTGGTTTGAGAACTTCCAATCTGGAAAAACTTTACCCTCACTGGGTATTGGCTAACTCCAGACCACCATTCAGATGACAATCAAAACTCCTCTTTGCAGATGATCTTTACAAGATCCTTTAGGTCTTGGGTTACTCAATTCTTTCCTGTCTTCCCTTCAAACAGCTCAGTGCTGTGCCTTTTGGGGCTTGTAGACATCCTGGCTCCTGGTTTCACAGTCTGGGGGCTCTGCTCACCCTTTTCCAGATGAAGAGGGAACACTGAAGATCCAAAAGCCCTGCAGGCACTGACATTCTTGGGAGTGAGGAGCCAGGGTGGCCTCTCCAACTGGTGTGTCCAGGCTCTCAGAACTACAAAGAATGAGTCAGAAGAGCTGAGTCCCAATTCTGCCTCTGCCCATGATTCTCTGCCTCATCATATTCCCTCTCAACTTCCTCTGGTGAAAAACAGGAGTCATAATATTTCCTTACCTACAAAAGCTGTAAGGAGGATTATTGCATTGTTGTGAATTCCACAGATGAAAGGTACTACAGAAGAACAAACTGCAATTATTGTTTCAAACCTCTGCCCTAATCCTGTCATCCTTAACTTACTGAATAACACTTACTCAATCGAGGAAATCCTGCCACTACACTGACTCTGTTGTAATAAGAGCATTTATCCCCTTGTGTTCAACACCCTTCTGCCTGACACTGGAGTGATCTGAGTCATATAATCTCCCCTTGGAGTGGGGAACTGTTGTTTTGATGGTGGAACAGGCACAGGTGAAAATCAGAAGCTTGAAGGAAGTACCTATTGCAAAGATCAGAAAAATTGGTGTTCCCAGCAGTCCCTGATTCCTGATAAATACTTTTGGGTGCAGTCACACAAGGCACTGAGTGTGGCCCATCCTCCCAAAACTCATCTGTCCCACAAAGCATCTCCTTTTCTGCTTCCATCCCCTCTTGGTTTCAAAACACTCAACACTCCATGAGCAGAGAGGCAAAAAGTGCCAGTGTTTAAAAGCCCTGCAAAGCACTCTGCTTTTGCACAAATAAAATTTTTCTTGTTGAAGCCTGTGCAGAAAGCTTCTGAGAAGGATGTAGGTACCACTGGGCATTACAGATTAAAAGTAGTGCAACAGCCAGGAATAAATACACGGCAGGTGTTCATTAACAAGGCACTAATTGGGTAACTGGAGGTGCAGCAGAGAAGACCACAGAGGGCAATTGAGAAGCTTTGGGTGAATCTAGGATGTTCCTCTGAGCTTGGGGAGCAGGAGGAAGAGCTGCTGCTCTAAGTTTGTATTTTATGGAAAAGCTGGTGTTAAGGTGCCTCAGAAGAGGCAGACTGTTACATCTTGTGCATGAAACTGTGTGATAAAATCAGTTCAGAATTTAATTTAAAGATTATGACTCTCTTTTCCTCGGTTGAAGTGCTTTTACTTTGGCTTTAGTAACTTGAGCTTAAATTGTTCTGATTTGATTTCACTGTACCTCCTAAGGGGCTTATTCAAACTGAGTCAGCCTTTGCCTGTTTGGCTAAACCATTATCTAAACTCACTGCCTTGCATAAAGAAGGCTTTAGGGATCCCAAAATATGTTTGCTTTCCTAATCCCTTGGAGGATCCAGTGGGGTTCTTCAAGCACAAGTCTGCAGACCTACAGGTAGGTGTGTGAGTGACTGCAGTGTTCCAGGTTGAAAACTGATAGTGGTGAAATCTCTGGGGACAGTTTCCCACGTGAATTGTTCTGCCTGCTCAGCCTGCTGCATAATGAACACGACAATTTGGGATGAAACTCTCTTACACCCACCCTGGGTGAGATAAGGCAGGACAAGGTGTAATTGGAGACTCCTTTTGGGTTGCAGTTTTGATGCACCCTTCATCATCGTGCTCCTAAAGGTGGATTTGCAGTGAGGCTCAGACTCCAGTACTGAACTTGTGCACGTTCACTGTGAGGTGAGTGCTCTGCTGGCTTGGAAAGTTTTTTGCTCTCACAGAGTTTTTGCTCTCTGGCTTCTCTTGTCTCTGCCTGTCTGCACTCCCCAATTTCTCTCTGCTCTGCTGTTGTGCTCTGTGTCTGTTGCTGGGGTTGCTGAACATTCTGCATTAGGAGACAGACCCCTGTTCAGTTCCTTGTGGCTCTGCCAAGTCTTGCATTGCAGCCAACACTTCTTTTGTTGCAGGAGTTTGTCTTAAACTAAAATATAAATACTTCTAAACCCCAACCTTTCGGATTATGATTTAGCTGAAAAGCAGTCTTTGGAGTGCATGGAGTCCACTTTTCCAAGTGTTCATAATGAATACTCAGCCCATTTCTCCCTGCCCCCTTTCTTGGAAAGCTTCAGCTGCCAACTTTTCCCAGCCCCCATGCCTGGAGCTGCAGCAGTTTTCATTTAGGGACTCTTTGGTCATGCTCATGATTTGGTGTCTGTGTATGTTATGGCATTCAGGAATTCCTACTCTGGTTATCCATGTGGATCAGGTACATCCTGGAGCAGGACAGTGCAGTCAAAAGAATTGCCCTGCTTCCCTTCACCTCCCAAATGCTTTGACACACTTGTGGTCTTTTAGATTGCCTTGAAAATGGGCTTAGAGCAGAACAATGGTAAAAAGTGCTCAAAATCCAGTTCTTCCTTTACTCCCTGGTACCTGGTGTTCAGGACACTTGTGGGCAGGGCAGAGTTTAAGTGATGTTTCAAAAGGATTTCCTCTCTGTCCAGCAATCAAGTTTGTGAACACCTCAGTGAAATGTGATGGTTCTCCTTAAGAATTCCTAGAATTTACTGGGTGGGGAGGTGACTTTGGGGTACCTGATGGTCAAGTCAAAAGGGTAAGAAGGGAAGCACAAGTCTCACACACTGACCTAGAATGGGGTTTGGGTGTTAATGCAGATACACCAAATGCTGCCTTAGTGAATATACCTAAGAGTGGTAGAGTTGTGGGTAGGTTTCTGGTTCCTGAATTTGCACAACCCTTGAAGTTGAGTGCCAAAAAGCCCTTTTTGGGGGGAGTTTGGCTAAGGCATGTGAACAGTTTTGGTTCCATCCTGAGGCAGCTGCAAGCATGGCTAAATGGAATTCTCCTAAGCCTGTAGAATCTTTCTGATTATATCATACCTCTGGAGAAATTTCAGCCCCACTGGTAGTGTGTTTCTAAAGCTAATCTTCTGGAAATAAGGTCTTTTAGTAAAACTGCCTTCACCTTATGGTTACAATAAACTGACTTATTAATTGGCATCAGCATGTGGCTGTCTGAACCAGCAGTGTGGCAGCCTCTGCTGGCACATGTGTCCACAGAGAAATCCCCTCACTCTGCCTTATTCCATACTGGCACTCAAATGTTCCCCTCATTTATTTTCCAACAGTTCTATTATATTTTTTCTCTGCAGCAATTCAATCATATTTTGGCTTGTAACATTTTTTTGTTGTTTTAACTTCTGTTTGCAGTTGTGGATTTGCTTTAGGACATGGGCTGTGTGTGGGTCTGTTACTTGGAAGTGTTTTTAACAGCGCTGATGTTTGTTGATGCTTTTATGGTGGTGTGCTGGTAAAATTCACATTGTTTTTATTGTATACATTAGATTAATTTCTGTTGTTTTCAGCAGTTGACAATGTTATGAAATGCACCAACCAGTGCAAACTACATCGGGCTGTGGATTTTCTTGATGGATTTTTTTTGGCGGCTCGCTACTCCAGCTTGTATCGGCGGCGGGCTATTTTTATTGCAGCTCGTATTAGTTGTTGCGTAATAAACGCGAGAGCGCATTACCCAATGCAAACCGCGATTTAAAAAAAAAAAAAAACCACATATATACACACAAAAAAAAAAAAGGGGGGTGACAGCAGTTGTGATTTCTCGCAGCACGCGTGGGTTTCCAGCGGCACTTTTCAGGCTCTGCTCGTACCTCGGGAGGCGCGACGCGGACGGACGGGGGAAGCCGGGATTTTCCCCGGCCATGTCTGCCAGGGGACACCCTCCTCCGCCAGCTCGGCTCGGCCCCGTGCGGCGGGTGCCGCTCCCCGAGCCCCGCCGGGCGCTGTCCCCGCCGGGCCCGTGGCGTTGCCCGGCCCCGCCGCCCGCTGACCGGGGCATCACCCCTGCCGCGGCCGTCCCCTGCCCGCCGCTCCGGGCAGGGCGCGGGGGGCCGGGGGAGCCGCGCTGGCTGCTGGGAATTGTAGTTCGGGCTGCGGCCGCCACTTCTCGCCCGACCCGGCCCAGGACTACGGTGCCCACATGGCCTTGCGCCCCGGCGCATGAGCGCTCGGGCGCTGTAGCGCATCTATTATACTGCCTTGCCGAGGATAAAAAGAAGAGCAACTGGAGGGACTGTAAGGCAAACGTTGCTGGAGCTGCCGGGGCAAAGTAATCTATTTAATCTTTCCCTTTATTTGTTAGATGCTTGGGTGTGCATTGCTAGCACTGGGCCATGGTTTCTGGAGGGAGGGGGGGTCGGGGAAGAAGGGGGAGGAAAGCAAAACCCACTTGGGAAAGGCCAATGCTGATTTTTTTTTTTTTATATTTTTTTCCTCTCTTCTTCTACTCCTTGTTACGAGAGCCCCGCGTCGCTCCCCGCGGCCCCGCAGCCTTTGTGCGCCGCCACAATTGTAACAAAGCGCGGCGGGGCTGGCTGCAGCCTGGCCATTGATTTCCTCCCGGCCCCGCCGCTCCTGCCCACCCTTTTCTTCTTCTTCTTCTTCTGCCGCTTCTTCTCCATCTTCTGCTCCCCCTCCCCTTTTCTCGGAGCGCCCGAAGCCGCCCCGGCCGGGCAGCCGCGGCCCCGCCGAGCCCCGCGCCCCAGCGCAGGACGGGCTTTCTTTCTTTCTCTTCTCTTCTCCTTTTTTTTTTTTTTTTTTTTTTTGGTTTGGTTTTTCTTCTTCTTCCCCCTCTCTCGCTCGCTTTCTCTCGCTCGCTTTCCCTCGCTCGCTCTCTCTGCCCGCCATCTTTTGAAGGGGAAAATTAGGGCGAGGAAAAGGAGGGCTCTTGAAAACAAGGAAAAAAAGAGAGAGGGGGAAAAAAATAAAAAAAAAAAAAGGAGGGAAGAGGACAAAAAAAATTTAAAAAACAGCGCGGAGGAGGGGAGGGAAGGGGGGATTAAGCAGCCTCCAGCCCCGGTGCCGGCGGTCCGAGCTCCGCGTTGTCGCGGGCGCGGAGCGGAGCCCCAGCCCTGGGCCAGCGCCCGCCTGCTCCGGCCATTTCCCCGGCTGGAAAAAGGTCTGAGCAGGCAGCGGATGATGGGCTGGAAAGTGCGCGTTTCGCGTCTTGTCCGCGTCCGCATGCATTTATTTGTGTCTATGTGTGTGTGTGTGTACACAGCTGCTCCGCTCGGGTAAATATCCGGTGTTTACCAAACTTTTCGCAAATAAATGGAAACCCAAGGGTTCGCTGCCTAAACTCGATATGCTTTCTAGGTGTAAAAAGAAACGCAGATCGCAGATTTATATATAGAAGTGTCACGCTATAAATAATGCTGCCGATAATAAAATGTAAATCTTAAAAACTCAGCCGTCCTTCTCCTCCGTTTATACTTCTTGTTTGGGTTTGGCACCTCCCTGGGCGCTGGGGATAGAGCATTATTTGTAGCCTTCTTGGTTTCACTTTCAAACAAAGCTGTAGTGTTCAGGTCGCGGGTCTGTGTGCGTCTTTACGTGCTTGGGTCTCGCAGGGTGTTAATTCACAGCGTGTTTTCCTCCAAAATTGACTTTTGACGACGTGGAGAATGCGTTCTGTCAGGTTCGGGAGAAATGTTCTGTGACAGTCCCAGAGTGTGGATGGATGTTCCTTTCTGTTGATGTCTTCAGGAGCCAAAAGTTACTAAAATAAACTTGTTTGGATGAGTAAATGTGATGGCTTCGCTAATATTTCAAACTTTTATATGTAAGTTTTGGGGTTGTTTTTTTTATTTGTTGTTTTGGTTTGGTGTGGTGGTTTGTTTTTTTTTTTTTTTACATCCTAAGTTCCCTGACACTAGTAAGTAATAGCAGGTTAGGAGCTGACATAATTAGCAAAGCACACCTGCTGTTCCTTGCTGGGAATAGAGAAGCACGTTTTTAATATGCTTGTTAATATTTTTAACGTGTACAGTGTGAGAGTGCTGGTGGGGGTGTGTCTACACGAAACTGGAAGTTTAGTTTTAAAGCTGAAACTGTTGTCTTTAATTCACACAGTGCTAAGCCAAGGTATTAGAGGGGACTTGGTGACTACCATATGTGCTGCAGGATCTGGGTGACAAGTGCAGAATAAATATGCATCGATCAAAACAAACAAGAAGTCCCCAAAGCGGTTTGGTTGCTTTAGAAGCAGAAAAAGCCATGATCTGTATTGCTTACAACTCCCTAAGTGCTTGAGTGTTCTGTGAATGCAGGTCCTGCCTCCTGATCTGCCGATCACAGCCCTGGCAGACTGCTGGGTGTCTCATTTTTTTAGCACAGAAGTTTGGGGAGTGTTTAATAGTACCCTGGGAGGCTCCTGCTGAAACAGAGTAACTCCAGACCTCAAAGCCTTTCTTTTTGGAAAGAAGAAATGCTAAGATTGTGCATTTCTTTCACTCGTGCTTATTTCGTGTTTTGAGACAATGTTTAATAAAAGGCTTGGGCAGGGGGTAACAATCTTTTAAAATGTTCAGCATAAGCTTGATTGCAATATTGTCTCTTCAGTGCTGAGACAGTAGCTATTGCAGTAAAAAGCTTTTTTCTTGTAGTGACCTATGCATGCAAAGTTTAAATTAACAAAGAATGCACGTGCAACGTGGAGTGTCTGGGGGTTACTTTCAAAACTGGCTCTGCAGTGTTAGTTCTGTTATCTTCAAATAAAAACTAGGCTTCTGGAAATAAAACTGTTGTCATTTAAGCACCAAAGTGCTTACAAAAACTTTAGTTCTTGTCATTTAAAAAGTATTTAGAGGAAAAGCATGTTGAAGTCTGAGTTCCAGCTCAGTAAGCGTGCTGGGCAGCCTTGCCCTTGCACTGTCTGTCTTTCAAGAAGGCTGATTTTGTTATTAGTCAGTGTCTGCAAATGCAAGTGTTTCTGTGGGCTTCCTCGCTGCTGTGAACAATGACTTAAATCACAGTTCTTAATGATCTTGCAAAAGGCCTCTTTGCTGAGTGAAGAACTGTGTGTTTAAAACTCCTCTCTAAGGTGGAGTGAGTCTAATGGGGTTTTTTGGTCTCCTCAAGCCTCACTTGCAGGCCAGGGCTCCAGCTTGCCTGACCCAAGGGTGTCTCCCTGGGAGGCTGAAGGCAGTGCACACACCGGCCTGGGGCTTCCCAGAGTTTTCCCAGGCACATCTTTGACTTGGTGCACGTTCTGAATGATGCTGTTTAATATTTACCACTTCCCTTGGAGGGGAGGCACTTGTGCAGTGGGGTGTGGGTTTGCAGCCAAGCCCTGCTGCACTCCTAGAATCTCACTCCTCCTCCCAGCAGTAATCTGGGAGCCTGATCGCCCTTGTTGACAGCACAAACAACTTGGGAGTCAAATCCCTCTCCTCGGCAGCAGCTGAGTGATGTACTGAGGTCTCATATTTCAAAGGCTTAATTACTTTTACAAAATATATTACTCTGTCTACTTTGGTAAGCTATCAGGTGCTTTCAGCACAGGCAGAACTATGCTTTGCTAAATAAATGAACAAAGAGTGTTTTGCATCTCAGTGTTGATGATTGTTTCTCTTTAATCCTGGTTGCTCCTTCTTTGCTAATTTGCAAAATTCATTAATCCTCAGTGGGTTTCCCAATAATTACCATGAGCCATATGTTTTGTTTTGTTGTACTTGATGTTGGTTTTTTTTTTTTTGTTTTTTTTTTCGTTTTGTTTTGTTTTATTTCAATTTGCTACATTATTCATTAGTAATAGCCCAGAACCTCGTTGGAAGCAGTGGAGTTCTGGGAGTTGGGAGGGAGCCATTGTGTGCTGTGCTGCTCAGTGAGCTGTCAGGACATTTTGGAAGGAACTGTGCATCTCCAGCTTTTCATTCCACGGGATCTTACTGCAACATCAGGGCTGTTTTGTCAATCGTTAGTGCTTATTTGAGGTGAAAAACTTTCTGTGGCACACTGACTCTATAACCAACTTGTTGCTAAAGCCAGTATTGAAAGGATGTAAATTCTTCTGGAGAGCAGTGCAGAAATTTTCTGTAATGTGCTGTGTTTTCTAGTAGTTCTTTTCTCTTCTTCTTGATAAGATATTGACTGAAGAAACCACTCACCTCTATTTTGGGTTCCTTATGCAGCTTTCCAGGCCTTGGTCTCTTTTCAGCAGATGTTGTCATATTTGGAAGTGTTTCAGCAGCATGGATAACCTGGTCAGAAAAGGATTTTTCTTCTTTCCTGGGAGCAGGGCTTTCTTCTCTCCATCAGCATTGCAACAGGTGTAGCAAAGACAATTTGAGGTGAAATTTCTGTGCTTGAGGGACCAATCTGGAACAAATTTCCCTGTCTGCACTGATCCCATTTGCTGTCAAACTTTAAGATTTAGACTCAGATGTGATTGACACCAGTCTGCTTTGGGAATGATCCTGTTTGCTCCTGCCTTTCCTTTAAAGAGAGAGAAGCAGGGGCAGGAAAGGGTTGCTGTTCCACTCTTGAAGTTTGCACTTGGAGAACTTTCCTGACACAGATGTACAGGCTGAGATGTTCTTCATGTGACTGACTCTCCTGTTGTAACCAAACCCTACTTTTATTTAAGAAAATGCACATTTCTCCTTCTGGGACTTTGTCTTTTCAACTGCTCAGCTCATCCTTGTGTAACATCACAGAGGGTGCCTGATTGGGGATCTCTCTCAAAACCATTGATATGGCCATGCTAAGATAAATCTGGTTTAGAAAATTGCCCTGGTCCTGGTTTGGCTATAAGTAAGTGTAGAGTTTACAGTCCAGAGCTTTTTTTGCTGGGAGGGGCTGTAGAATGTAGCTTTATTGTTTGCCAAGGCTGATTTAGGAACTGTGTTGTGCTGGGATCTGTAGTGAAAGTGATAAACTGAGCACACGTGTGTAAGAATTGTGTCTGAGAATGCTGTTCCTTCCTGGAAAGCATTGCTTTTTGCTGTTCCTTCCTGGAAAGCACTGCTTTTTGCTGTTCCTTCCTGGAAAGCACTGCTTTTTGCTGTTCCTTCCTGGAAAGCACTGCTTTTTGCAGCTTTTGTGTTGCTGCTCCAGTCCTGCTCAGGGTCTGTGAAATAATGTTGAAGTGCAGCTCTTCAGTGAAGAGAGAGGGAATGTTTCTCTGAGTTTCCCCTGGAGTAAGCGCTTGCCTGAGTGGGAGTATTATGGGTCAGCCAGTGTGCTGGGAGTGTTTTCCTTTCCTGGGCAGGAACAAGCCACGTGGGAATCAATTGGGATCCTTGTGTCCACGCTGTCATGGTCATATTTCCTTGGACTTGAGCTTCATCCATATGCAGGAGCTCAGAGCAGCTTAGGGCTCGTGTGCTCTAAGCCGTGGGTGCTCTCAGCAGGGGCTGTGCTGGGGAGGCTCTGCTCCTCCTGGCAGGAGCCTGTCCTCCTGTCCCTCTGCCCTGAGCACCTTCCCCCCTTCTCTGAATCAGTAACCTCTGCTCCCTGCACAGGGAGGGGACTTTAAGATCCAATTTTTTCCCTTTCTCGCAGGGATTTAATTCAGAAACTGCTTTGATGCTCTCTGAGGGAGCGACAGCAGCTTAACTACCCCAGCTTGTTCACACCTCAGCTGACCTGGAACTTCCTTGCATAGCTGGGCAAGTTTATGGATCTACCCAACCTTAGCAAAATCACTTTTCATCGGAAGTAGTAGAGCCCATAGAGCCTTTTGTACTTGTGTGGCTGTGTTTGCTTTAAGTTAACACACAGAGTTATTCCGGGACAATGTGCCTGTTCAAACACAGAGCACTTCAATTGCTTTGAGAACAGATAAAGCCAAGCTGGTGGGAGTGTGCACAGGGGATGAGTGGTGGTCTTAAATGAGAGGGTGACTGGTGTAACAAGTGGCTGCAGTAATTCCCTTGGTGTGTGGGAGCTCTTACCCTGCCCCATTAGCAGGTTCCTGTGCCTCAGGAATATATATACATATATACATGTATATATACAAACAGTGTATTTATGTCCTGGTCATTCAATCCCTTTCATTTCATCCTTCCTCCCCTTAAACTGACTTGATTGTCATGTATTGATTTTAGGTGGACTTTGCATGGGAAAAGTGCAGTGCTGTAGTTGTAAACCCAGAGCATGATTTAAACCAATGGCAGCTCATCCATTTTTACTACTATTATTACATCCATTTTTTATCTGTTTTTTTTTTTTTTTTTTCAATAGTAACTTTAGTCATTTAAATACATAAAAACAAATTTAAAAGTTAAGTAGAAAGGAGAAAGTGTTGGAGCATAAGAAGTGTTCAAGGGAGGTTGTTGATGAAGATACTTTCTCTAATGAATCACTTCAGTTCTGCTCTGTGCAGTGAAATGCTTCAAACAAGTTAACAGATGGATCTGGCTCTGTTTATTAGAAGTCTGTCGATGTTTGCATGGAGCTGCCCCTAAGGAGAACATCTGTAGCACTTGTAAATCATATTAATAATGCTGATATATGGCCTTGCAGAACTGGTGGTGTAAGGGAGAATTGCAGTGAGGGTTCTTAGCTCCACAGAGCAGGAAACAACCCTTTAAATAGGTAATAGAGGGGAATTAAGTGCTATTTGCAAGGGCTCTGTATTTTATACTTTGCTCAGAGTACTTTCTGTACTTAGTTTCATAAAGAGGAGGTGATCTTCCTGTTTCTGTAGCCTCTTAAACTCAGCTGGGAGTGGAATTTGACTGTATCTTACCCCCTCTCCCTAACAGGTGTCACTAAGGACCTTTTGGGTGTTGTGGTTTATCTTTCAGAAACATTTTTAAAGAGTGCTGCAGTGTGGGCAAAGGGATAAAGCAGATGGCAGTTCTAGCTTTGTACTTCCTTCCAATGACAAGGAGTGTTGTACTGAGTCAAGAAGTTGTTTCCAGAAACCCCAGTGATGGTATTTGAACACCCTGTAAATGCAGGTTCCTTTGTGCTCTTGCTGCTTTTTTTTTTCCTTTCTTTAAAGTTTGTTGCAACCATAGCACTGAGAAAGAGTTAGTCTATAAATGCGTGGGGAAAGACTAATGACTTTAATTGCAGATGGCAGTGGAAATATTGATATTCCCATTTCCAAGTGGGGGATAACCAGCCTGCAGCCTGGGGTATCAGAACTGTCAGCAGGCTGGCTTGTAGTGGGAGTTTTTGTAATTCTGTGCAGGTACAGCAGATGCTTGGAGATGCTCTGCCCAGCAGGGAGGTAGTTGAGCTCTTGAGGTTTTTCTTTTCCTTTTTTTTTACACTTTTCTTCAAAAAGCTTTCTGTCCAATAATCTCTCCTTTTGGAAATCAAAGTGCAGAAAAAGAAACAATCATGACAACCTGTTGTGGAAAGGCTCTGTGTCATTTATTCACTGTGTGCTGAATCAAATGGAGTGAGTTTGAGGCTTTTCTTTATGCTGTAAAAGTACACAAAGCAACATATGCTGATTAAAAAGAGGAAGGGCTGACTTTTTCAGGACTCAAATATTTAACTGTGCAGATCACATCCTCTAAAAAGCAAAAAACTGAGGGTCTAGATGTACAGTTAGGAGTTCTGGACCCTGTGTGGGTGTTGCCACATTCTGCTCTACTGGCTGTACCTAAATGCTGCTGCTGTGCATGCATTGGCTGAAACTTGGGGCAAGGCCAGGGTGTGTGGGGTTTTTTTAGTTCTTATTTCACTTAGTTTGGTTGGGTTTTAATAATTTAGCAGAAATACAGTGTGCAGACCTGAAACTGGCAAAAGTGTTTGCTGGAGTCACAGGGTGAATGGTCAGGAGTGTCACTGATAGAAGTTGTGCTTTGGAGAAGGGAGGTGTAAAGGAATAGGGGAAATATGGGAGATCAGGAGGCAGAGCCTTGAAGGAGATGGGTTATGATGCTTTAGCCTGTAGTTCAGCAAAGTGGTCTGGATGTGATCCAGCATTTAACAGCAGCCTGTGGTCAATCACATTTTCAAACTGCATGAAACAGGGAGCTTTCACTTCTGTCTCCTCACTCTCTTCATCCCTCCTTTCTTTTCCTGACTTTATCTATATTTTGCTTTCTCCCAGAGGGTGTAAGTTAGCTGCCTCTTTCCTCTTGCAGTTTATCTGCTCAGTAGTGTTTATATCTGTTTCTATCCACCAGTTTTATTTCCTGAAGGAATACAAGCAGAAGCAGCCCCAGGCTGGCTTCTGCTGAAGCCACTGAGTATCAGATTAAAACTATTCAGCACTATCATCCAGTTCTGAAATGATTAACAGCCTCAGCCTGCTGCTTGTCACTGGGCTGGTGTGTCCAGGATGGACCTGTTGCTCCTGCACTTTTAGCTGGGTGGTTTCTTCTTAGCAGCTCTCAGCAAGTGAGATTTTTGTCTTTTGTCCCATGTGCTGTGGCAGCTCCATTTTCTGATGGCTGAGCAATCAGGAGTTCAGAGATTCCCTGCCACTGAGATCTGTTCAAGCAAGTTCAGGCTGAAGGAACATCAGCTTGTCACACAGTTTGTCTCCCACTTTCAGAGCAGTTGGTGATGCTGACATAAAGGATGCTTAGAAAGGGTGACTGTGGCTCAAACCCAGGTGAGAAAATGGATTTGTAGTTCTGGTTGTTCTTGAAGTATGGATTTGAATGCAAAACCAGAGGTGAGCAGAAGTGGAAGAGTAGATTCTGTCCCTCTGTGGAGCTTAAAGTGATAGTAATTCCAGAAACACAGAGAGGTGGGATAACAAACAAGGCATCCAGCAGACAGCATTTGTGCCAGTTCTGAATTTGCAGAATTGGCCAGCCTGCAGAAGTTGTGACTGAGTCTGAGGAGTCTCTTGCTGTGCCCATCAGCAAGCCTTGAATTTGGGGTCACCAAAATTTTTCCGCTCCTTGGCCAACATTGATACAGAGTTATCTCCTCTTGATTAGGTTGTAGTTTCTTTTTGTGCTGTTTTAGGAAGTGTGATGGCAGAGAACAGGATCTCCATGCTCCTGCACCCCTTGCCCTGGTGCAGGGGTTTCTCTTGCTGGGATTTCTGTGCTGCAGGGGGAAGATGCTTCTGCAGGGCTGGTACTGCCTCCCTGAGCTCCCCAGCTATTGTAACTGAGACAGTGGCAGCACCCACACATCTGATCAGTCTGACAAGATTCTCCAGCCCCAAACATGCAACACTGAACCTCCCTTGTCATTTTACCTCTCTCTAACAGCTGGAAAAGGAATTGACTCAGGGAGAGAAACCACAAGGTGTACAGAGCTTGAGTTTGTTCTTGCCTGTGTTTAAATCTTCCTTAGAAAGAGGTTTATCTTGATTGACCAATTAGTTGTATCTTGCAGGTGATAAGTCTGCAAAACCCTCTGTGGTGAGATGCTGAGCCACAGAGACCTTGCAGCTTAGTGAGAGGGGAAAGCTGCCGAGCACTTTGCAGGATCAGGCTTGAAGTGGTTCCTGCATGCCAGAGGTCTGGGCTGTGCTGTGCACTGTACTTCCAGTGCTCCCCCAGCTCTCCTGTCCCCTCTCCTGCTCCTGACACGTTCAGAGCATGGATGGTGTGTGGCCATGTGCCAGCACCTTCCCACTGCTTCCTTTCTGCCTGATGTCCCAGGCTGCAGGGCTGCTGCTGCACAGGGGCTTTTGGGGGGCTGCAGCCACCCCTACAAGTGCTAGGAGTTGCCAAATAAGTGTGCAGTGCACTGGGTAAGAGAGAAAATCTGCTCTAAGCAGGATGTTTTCCCTGTAAATTTTGGCTGTCTGGTTTCTCCCTGGCTCTGCCCCATTAAATGTTGTGGGTTCAGCCCAGTGGGTCACACAAGGTAATTCCATTGCATCTCCACCTTTCCCCTCTGGGGAAAAATGGCACGAGCAGAGTCTGCCCAGACATGTGGTTATCCCAAACACTTCACTTCCTATGCCAAATCTCTCTTATGTAAAAGCCCAACAGTTTTTGTTTTTGTTTTTTTCTATTGCCATAAAGGTGTAATTTGTGTATCTTGTGAGAGGCACAACCACCAGCATTTTCATGTTAAGCACCTCCTCATTCCCATCCTGTTGATTTTGGTGCAAGCCACCAGCTGCTCCAAGTACTCTGAAACCTGTTCATAGATCTCATTTATTACAGCTAAGCATTTGTTAACTTTTTCATGATAGGCCACCCAGTTAATTTGCTGAAGTACCTCCTGGCTAATTCTTTGCAAGTGCAGTTCAGTTTATCTAAGTCCAGCTTACTGCAGTCAGGTTTCAAAGCTGGCTGAGCTCCTTTTCCTCACTTTTCCTTCCTCCTGTAGCCTTTTTAACAAAACTCTAACTCAGGAGCTTGCACAAAAACAACATAGGCTGAGTTGCAATTTGCCTCTGTATTTTCAGAGGACCACAAAAAGCAGGGCAGGAAGAAATGCCCAGAGGTCATTCTGTCCTCCCCAATGCAAAGAAAGGTCAACCATGCCTAATTCATTACTGACATTGGTCTCTTAAAACTGCTCTCAAAACCAAATTCAAAGCCATGAAAATGAACTTGGTTTAGTGTTAACCATCACTCCCTGCACTTGAAACTGCAGCCTTTAGAACAGCTGAGCCCCATCTGATTTGTGTGACATGCAGCTAAATTCCCACTCAGATTTGAATCAGAAGGTGCTTCCTGTGGCATTACTGACTTGGGGGAGAGAAATACTCTGGCCTCAAATTATCAGAAAGTCCATCACTTTATTTGAGGTGCCTAGCAGTGTTTATATGTCTCCAATGCTTTTATTAAAGTGACTTTTGGGTACCCCGGGCATCTCATCAGAGATCTTACAGCAGTGTGATTTGCAGAGAGCACTGAGTAGGCATCAAAAAAAGACCCTTGAAATTACCAGTCACTCCTGGCTGATTCCTACCTACTGATTAGGAACCCACTGAGGAAACACCTGCTCTTATAATAGCCAAGGAGAGACCAAGGGTGGGAAAGCCATCTGCATAATCTGATGAGCATTAAACCAACCAAGTCAAAAGCCAAGGAACTGACTTAATCTGCTGTGATCTTTTCCCCTCCCTCATGCAGAGGTGAGCTCAGGACACAGTTGCATCTCCCAGTCTCAGGATGTTATTAGGGCGGTGCTCAAAATAATATGCATGAAAAGCAAATCTGTGATGTCTGGGATTAATGATTTGGGAGCCAACAAGGATGGCTGAATGGACTTTCAGAGTGCTGCAGAGTGCCATAGGGGCACTACAAGCCAAATTCCCAGCTCCTGCAGTGAAGCCAAGTGCAAATCCCAGTGTCTTGAGGGGGTGGCATGCTGTGTGAAGTGTGTCTGTCTGCCAGGGCAGGGTTGGCTGATAAAGCAACTCATCTGTCCTCAAGTCTTGCTCTCAAATTGCACATCCTTGAGTCTGAAGACACCATCCCTCCTGCCATGGTAGTAGGTACTGAAAGCTGCCTGAGGTTCAGTTCCTGTGTGGGGCTGGGAAGGGAAGGCAAAGGAGGCATCCACAGGTTTTGTTTCCTTCTGAGGAGACTGGAGGAGTGCTGGTGTAGCCCTTACTTTCTACAGCCATAGAATGAAATGGGTACAACCCTCATTAATAACCTTCCCTGACTTTGTTGTCAGGTTTTGTAGTGCTGAACCTCCCCTGCAGAGAAAGTCTGGACAAGGTGACCAAGGCTGGGCTGCTTCTCTGACATGGGCAGTAGCACATGGTGGCAAATCTGACCAAACTTCCACTTGTTGGGAAAAAAGAGACTGAGAATCTGCTTTGGAGGCTGCAAGGAGCCAATGTAGGGAAGCAATGCTTGGAGCAGCAGCTTGGAGGACACTGCTTTTTGTCCTGCTGGCAAATTTTGTGTCTGGCTGCTGACTGGGGGCTCTGGGCAAATCACCACACCATGGTGTAAAGTGTGAGTTGTGAGCAGCAGCTCTTTGAGGAAGGAACAAGGTTTTTGTGTGTGCAGTGTGAAGTGCCAAGGGACCTTGGTCTCTGCCCAGCCTCTGTGTGCTACTGTAATGTAAATTAAAATTGTCCAGATAACAACGAGGTCAAGGAACATCTCTCAAACTTGATAATTTTCCCCAATGGGAAGATTTATGTGGCTGTTCCTGGCCGGGCTGGAATTGTGCCAGATTTTGATCAGTGTCCAAGTAACCACACAGAAATACTATACCAAGGGAGGGGAAGAAAACCCAAGGAGTTGTTGGACTGCCAGGCTGACATAAAGCTTGCAGTCAAAACAAACCCATGGGGTCCTGCAGGGGAGCAAAGCATCCCTTGGATGTTGGGCACTGCCAAAGGAAGTGGCAGAGCCGTGGGCTGGAGCAGCAGGAGAGCTGGCACTCTGCATCCACCCTTCATGGACCTGCAGAGCTGCTTTTAAAATAGTCCCCACCACTGCAGACAGGAAAATGTTATGCTGCTAGTGCAGGGAATTATTTACATGTTTTCTCCATGCCCAACTGTCTCTCCACTGACTGACCCTGTGCAAGAGGCTCAATGGAAGATAGGTGTTTTTTTAAAAGAAAACATCCATCCAACCTAGCTGGGCTTTTTGTTGCTTGGTTTGCCACAATGAGGTTGCAACTTAACAAAAAGAGACTTAAAATCTCCTTTCTTTGAGGTTTTGGGTTTTGCTTTTAATTACTTTCTCAGACTGAATAAGAAGGAGTGTTCACTCTTTGTGTATGACAGCACTTTAGGGTGTATTTTAAACTTGCAATATCAAAACTACTTGTGCAGACAGAGAAATCAAGAACAGCTCCTGCTACTTGAACATTATAGGCCTGAGGAACGAGATAAATAGTGGTTTAAAAATTAAAATTTAGAGAAGTTATTACTGCAGGGCTAAAAGAAGTCTCACCTTAGCCCCTCACTGGAAGGTGCACATGATGTCTGGTTTTGGCAGTCTTTGCTTCAGTACCTCATACAGTGATGTCCTGGGTCACTGTCCCTAACAGTTTAAATATTTATTGATACCAATGCAGTTTCAGTAGATGCTGGAGTGCTCAGACAAGAGCTGTGTCGTTCAATTCTACCTGTAGTTATGGAACAATTTGTAGAAGTTTTGTCTGTGGGTCTACTGAAGTGTCCTCTGAGATGATTTGTCTGGTAATTTGGGATGTCAGATGGTCAGGGCTCTCATCCCCTCACTTAATAACTCATATTTCACATGGAGTAGATTTCTCAGGCATTAATTTATCTCTAATTCAAAGTCATTGCCTTTTGGACATTTTCAAAGCATTTTTACTTTCATCTTCCAGATTTCTCATAGTCCTGCTTTTTACATTCCCAAAAATGATTCCATTTTAAGTCTTAAGGAATGCTGTAGAAGCAAATTGTTAGTTCTAAAAATTACAAAGTGATCCAGTATCAAAGGAACTTCCTCAGTGAATGGTGAGGAAGCTGCTGGACCAAGTTAAAGGTGCAGTGAGGCACAGGCACATTAAAGCTTTATTTGTGGCAGGACAGTACTTCCAGTGCTGCCAGACAGCCCAGGTAGCTATTTCTGTCTTCTGCAGGGTCCAGCAGCTCAATGCCACTGCTGCTGGGAGGTTTGGAGCCACTTTTGGGTGTAAAAACCAGTGTGTTGGGGCATGGAAGTTAAAGAGGAGCAGAGAACTGACCAAGTTGGCTGCCGTGGTTCTGCCCCTCCTTGTTTTGGTAATGTTCTTAATTAAAATCCTTTCTGAGTTGTGTCACTGATGACTCTTCCATCCCTTTATGTGGACTGCAGAAGCTTTATTTAAGCTTGAGGATCAAAATGGCCCTGTGGAAGGCAGTGCCTGTTCCAGAGAGTTTTCTCTGCTGGGTGGGGTCAGAAAGGAGCTCCCACTATCTCCATGGCACAGATGAGGAGCTGTGGGGTGAAGATACTGAAAGCCTTGGCCAAGGTCAGGGAGAAAAAGTCTGAGAGAGGTAGGAGCTATGGATCTGTGGTTTGTTGAATTACAGTTCTGGGATTTAATACAAATTAATTAAAAATCCTTATCAAATTGGTGTTTGAGGTAGGACATCAGGAAATTCAAATGAAAAGAGAATCGTATTTAGCCTCAGGTTATTTCAAGGGAAGACTTAAGTTACACTGCATAGTTTCAAACTTGTGACCCAAATGCTCTCTAGCAGTAGGAATTGCTCTCTGTGGCTGTTTTATTTCCCTTCAATCCTTGCACTGGATTCAGTTTGTTAATCAAGAAGACAGCAAACAAAATGCTTCAGTGGTGGTCACCAGGGGCCTGCAGCCAGCGTTGCATTCTCTGGGATGATGGATGCTGCTCAGAAACCTGAATCCATGCAGGGAGCTCCCCAGAAGGAGACTGAGTGAAACTTCCTAATTATCTTTTTTTTTGTTGTTTTTAATTCTTTGTCTATTTACCCCCCTTGATCTGAAGATTGAATTTTGCAACATTTCTGCTGCTGCCTTGACTTGACAGAACATTGGGAGAAAATTTGAAATCCCAAGTAACATTCTAATTGTGAAATTCCTTGTCCAGAAGATGCCAGCATCCCTTTTGGCTGCTTGGTGATTACCCTGCCTGTCATCAGCAGCATCATCAGATGAGAGACCAGTCCTTTTGGAACTAAGCTGGGCTCCTGAGTTATCAAAAAATGGACCAGAAGCCTGATTCTGGAGCTATACTTAAATCCATGGCATTTTTCCTTGGAATATAGTGGGTGTTGTGAACAAATGGTGGCAGCATCAGACCTGGACTTATCTGTTTTCTGCACAAATAATCACATGTATTCAGACAGGAGTTTGGTTTAGGTTTTTAGCAGTTCCCTCCCTCTCTGCTGCAGATCTGTTTGTTTGTACACAGCTATTTTGGTCAATTTTCCCCAAGTTAGGTATGTGTTTACTTTTTGCCTTCATCTAATCAGCAGCTCACAGGGTAAGTTGATGTTCTATATTTAGGCCAGATATTCAGTAGAGATGATTAGGGCTGTATTAAAACAGAGGTTTTGGGGTTTTTCCCAGGATGTCTTCCTGCTTTTTCCTTTGTTGCTGCAGCTTCTGTCCCTCTCATGTTTCTCTGTTCAACCAAGAAGTATGTGTCAGAGTATTTGTATTGCTTTCTAAACATATTTGAAATAATTTGCCTCTAGAAAGTGAGTGTGGTCTGTTTGCCATGAGAAGAGTAGCTGCAGTCCTGATGTGAGCTGAAATATCCAATGTTTATGGAAGATGACATAGCAAAGCTGTTTACCATATGCTACACAAGGCACAGTGATACTGGGCTATTTTTACCTCTGCAGTTTGCAGAGGGAAAACCAGAATACAATAATGCAATTTATGTAGTATCCTCTATTTCAAACAGACAGAGAGAGAGAACATGACAGCACTGTCTGAGCCAGGTCATGGGATATCAGCATAACACCAGTTATTATCTGAGCCTGGATCTCTAAACTTTGGTACAAAATTGGGGTCAAAACCTGTCAGGTGCATGCAGTAAGAGGCATAATAAGACTTTTATGAGATTCAGAGTGCAGATCTCTTCCAGTTGGGCTGTTTCTGGTGACACCTCTCACTCCCAGCAGTTCACAGCATCTCCCTCTGCCCCTTCTTTCATTTCCCTGGACTGAGATCCTCTGGCAGCTGTCGTCTGCACTTCATTATGGGATTTCAGACTACCCATGGCACCAGAGCAGAGCCCTGTGAGCTGACTCTGTGCCAGGCAGCATGGGTCTAGAGACAATGCAGTTCAGTTTACATGGAGCTGGAAGCTATGGATTTAGCAGCTTGCATCAGTGCATTCATGGGAGCCTGCATTACATCCTCACTCTATTCCCTGACAGGATTCTTAGGTTGCCCCGAGTGTTTTCTTGACATGAAGATGCTCTCTGAGCCAGCTAAAGCAAGAACTTGTCCCATGAAGCTTGCTGTGTCTCTGCAGGCTTTCAATTTGGAAATTGCTATTCCACTGTCTCTTGGGTCTTGAACTGTGCCCATCTCCAAGATAAACTGTGTTCCAGGAACAAAGTCAATGGAGTAAAGAGCCTGGGTTTAAATATTGTCCACAGAAGAAGTGTCTCAACCTGCCTGCTTCAAAAATCTGTATTTACACCCCACCCTCTCCCTCTGTCTAGTTTGCTCTAGGTTGTATGGTTGCACCCTGGCAATGGGATGTCAGTCCCATTCAGGGAGCATAAAGGAAGAAGGAAAGTCCCCCCGTTGCTGGCGCAGTGACAGCGAGTGAGAAGCGAGCAGGAAGATGTCGACGGTCACGTCAGCCATCCAGGCTCCTCAGGGCCCTGTCAATCCTCCCCCCCCAGAGGTGACCAACCCCAACAAACCCGGCCGGAAAACCAACCAGCTGCAGTATATGCAAAATGTTGTGGTCAAGACCTTGTGGAAGCATCAGTTTGCTTGGCCTTTCTACCAGCCTGTGGATGCAATTAAACTGAATTTGCCGGTATGTATCTGTTGTCTTCTCAGCCTGGAAAGTTTTGTGTTGGTCTGTCCTGGTTTTAAGGACAGGTATCTGTCAATAAAAGGCAGAAGCTTCTTTTTGAAATGGAGAATGTAAATCCCCTTCCCTCCAAATTCTTATAAATTTGAAATTAAGGGACTCTCAGGCAAAGATATAGGAATTAGGAATAACAGTTCTTTACTGGGAAAATTAAAATAGAAATACAGTATTCCAGAGAAACAATCCCAACCCTGCCAGAGTCAGAATCCAAGCTGACACCCGTCAGTCAGTCAGGGTGTTGGCACAGTCCCATTCCATGGTGGCTGCATCCTCCTGCAGTGGCAGATGTGGCTCAGCTGGAGCAGTGCTCCTGGAGAAGGGGCAGTTTCCTCTGAAGGTGCAGGGATGATGTGGAAAGGTCTGGCTTTCCTCTGGAATCCAGTGGAAAGAAGGTGCCTTGGTGTCCAAAATGTCAGTTTTTATCTGGGTAGGAAAGGCTTGGCTCCTCCCCTGGCTGGAGCATCTCCCATGGGATGATGGAATTTTATCAGCCATGCCCTGGGACTCAATGGCCATGAACAGGAGATCTCTCCTGGAGGGAGGATGGGCTGTGGCAAAGATAAAGATGATTGCCCATCTTGTCTTAAAACTGGCCCATTAGCAGATAATGTGTGCCACAGAGATCAGGAATCACTACCCCACCTGGTTTTAACAGATGATTATAGAATACACATTTCTGGCCACATCAACCCAACACATGGTCAGATCAGTTTTTGGGATTGCTTAAAGTGGAAATATCAGTGCCTGGGATGGTGTTGGGCTCAGCCAGTGGCTTCCTGTGCAGCAAGAGAGGCTTTGGTGCTCTAATCCAGAACAAGAAAATGACACTGCACAGCCCTGCAGCATCTCCAGGCTAATCACAGCCTCTGCAAGTGCTCCAGACCAGCCCAGGGAGAAACTGGGTTAACAGGTGGAAGCCTTTCAAAAGCCAAAATGCTCTTAAAATTAGAGATTGAAACTTTGAGCACAGTTTTAGCCAGCCCTGATAAACTTATGTAAGTGCCAGAGGCAGGCAGCCTTTTAAAAAGAGAGGTAGAAATGTTGATTCCCAGACTGGAGGTTGTGTGTTTTTGAGCCAGGTTCATAATAATGATAAGACTAAAAAGATATTAATTAGAAAATAAATGAGTGTATATTTACATTTACAGTTTCCACAAAATTTGAGAGGGGTGTTTTTAGGAGGGGTTGATGAGGAGAAAGCAGGGGCTACAGGGAGATGTGAACAAAACTGCATCAGGAGAGGTAACATCTTCCCTATTTTTCCAACAGGATTATCACAAAATAATAAAAAACCCCATGGACATGGGTACGATCAAGAAGCGCCTGGAGCACAACTATTACTGGAGTGCCAGTGAATGTATGCAGGATTTCAACACCATGTTTACAAACTGTTACATTTATAACAAGGTAAAAAAAAAAAAACCAAACAGGAAAACCTTTAAAAAGCACCCACCTGCCCCTGTTACTGTGCAGGTTTTGAACAGGGCCGGCTCCAGGCCCTCCTTGCAAGGATTTGAAATGCCACTAATTGTAACCACGTTACTTGAAATGCACAAAGCTGTCTTTGTGCTGCCTCTTTCTTCCCCCAGAGTAGTTACAATGGC
Source organism: Muscicapa striata striata (assembly GCA_030060385.1). Lineage (NCBI taxonomy): Eukaryota > Metazoa > Chordata > Aves > Passeriformes > Muscicapidae > Muscicapa > Muscicapa striata. The sequence continues at coordinate 783,303 of JAREIS010000026.1, read as the reverse complement.
AAATATGCCTTTTAATTATAGGTAGATTTCTGCTCTGGGGTTATGCAGCAAGTTTTTACTCCTTTTCTTTTCAGTTAGGAATTTTCTGGGATGAGCTGCACTTAATGCAGTGCTCTGCAGGTATTTTGTGGTGCTTTAATGCTGTGTGTTACTGTCTGGCATTAAATAGTATCTGTCAGCAGCAGAAAGGAGTTCAAGAATCATAGCTCTGTTCTTTGACTCTGTCTCCATAAATATGTTCATACTTACACACATTTAGATTGTTGCTTATTATAATTATTTTGGGTTTGGCTTGTTTGCTGTTTTGCTAGGTTGTTAAAATTCTTTGTGTTCTGTTTTCTCCAGTCATTTGTCATCATAGACACAGAATGGAGAACAGCTGAAATAAACAAATTAATTAGTTTGAGCCACAGAATGTGTGTTTAGCCTCTTCCCTTGGACCTGCTGGCAAGCAGGGGAGGACAGCTCATCCGTTCCAGTTTGCTGCTTCCACACTGCTGCACAAGATACTGGTTTATCAGGCTCCTACTGAAGTCCTGGTAATTCTCTGGATGCAGCACACTTAGGGGCTGTAATTATTGCATGCTAGAGCAGAATGGAAGAGCAGGAGAGTGGCAAGCAAGGAGGGAGAAGAGCTAATCTGTTTATTATCAGCATGTGGATACCATAATTTATGTGAAGGGCATCAGTGTTTTCTAAGCCTGATCTTCAACCTCGCTGCTTCAGATACGTGAATGATACAACAAAAGCTCATATTCTTCCTTGTGCAGCCCACAGATGACATTGTCCTCATGGCCCAAGCCCTGGAGAAGATATTTCTGCAGAAGGTTGCCCAGATGCCTCAGGAGGAGGTGGAATTGCTGCCCCCAGTTCCTAAAGGCAAAGGTCGCAAGCCCTCGGCAGGCAGCCAGAGCACAGGTATGGATCCAGCCAGGGGCAGGGAGTGCTGGGAGTGTTCCCAAACCTGAGCCACCTTCCAGGCTGCTGGGCTGTGCACATGGGGAGGAGGCTGGGCAGGGAGAGTGTGGTCTCACAGTTACAGCAGTGTGAGATGTCTGGGTGATGCTCACTCTCTGTAACCCTGCATTTTTGTCACACCAATCCTGCTGTCTGTGACTTGCCCTTCCAGGCAGCACTTCAGTGAGGGAGGGCAGTGCTGCTGCTTCTCTGTGCAAAGAAGAAGCCAAGGCAAGGAAAAACAAGGTAGTCAGAAATGCCAGTGTGCTGCCAGTGCCAGACCATGGCATGGAAAGCCTTTACAGATTTGGGTTTATACAGCTCACCCTGGGTTCTAGCAGAAATCTGACACAGCAGAGACTTGGATTCAAATTTTACTAATTCCCTAAACCCTCTATATTTTTCTTTTGCACACACGGTTACATCATAAAATTAAAGGATTTATTATGCCATTGCAAAAGGCTGTTTAGACCATATCACTGGAAACTAAGTTTAGTTCAACTTACCTAGAATTGATTTTAAATGGATTTAGGACTAAAACATCCAAGCATGGTAAAATAGTTCATAAAGGACCTTGTGTGGGCTGAGTTAAATGATTGCAGTTTTTTTTTCCCTCTAAACAAGGTCTAATTGTTGCTCTGGGAAAATCAATTGTTCCTCTGTTTTCCCACATTTCAGGTGCTAAATGGAGCTATAACTCTGTCCAAGCTCAGAGAAATTAATGATGATGTATCTTTTCAACATCCTTTGATAAAACATTGAAGGAGGATTGCTCTTTGGTTATTAGGTAGTAGGTCTGTCCCCTTTGTTACAACAGTAGGCAGGATTTTAGCAGTGTAGGTGTAGCATCAGAGACATTGAGGCCATCAGGAGGCTTAGGCACTGCTGAGGATCATAAAATAGGGAGTTGGAAGGGATCACTGAGCCCAGCTTATGTCCCTGTTCTACGAGTCCCACCCTGTGCACTTGTGGCAGATGTGAAGTGCTTTGGACTCCTGGGTGCCCAGGTAGTTTAGGGCAGTGGTTGTTGCCATTTGCATGGTGTGAGCCCCTCCCACTGTTCCATCTCCTGCTCTTAGGCTGAGCTCAGTGCAGCTCGAGACTGTCCCAGAGCAACACACAGTCCCTGTGAAAAACTGGGATTATTTTGCTTGTGGCTGACCTAAACCCATGGTACAAGCAGTTAGATCAGAGATTGCTCACTTTTGTCCTCCCATGGGGTGTAACATCACACACTGTGTGACAAAATCCAGCAGCACCAATTCACTCCCAGCACTCTCCCAGCTGTACCCAGCACCTCTCCCCTCTGGTTTAACAGGAGCTCAGCAAGCTGTGGCCGTGTCTTCCGTGTCCCCGCCGGCGCCGTTCCAGAGCGTCCCTCCAGCCGTGTCCCAGACTCCCGTCATCGCCGCCACCCCCGTGCCAGCCATCACCGCCCCCGTGGCGCCCGTCGCCGCCCCGCCGCCGCCCGGCGCCGCTGCCGCCCGCCCGCGCCCCTGCTGCCCGTGCTGCCTCCCACGCCCCCCGTGGTCAAGGTAAATCCAGGCTGCTTCCTCGGAGAGCCCTGCGCTCCTGCTGCCAGCCTGGGCTGTTGGCTTGGAGAGGGCTGAGAACAGTTCTGCCGGTTTTCACACAGCCCAGCTCAGGTGATGCCACCTGTGTTTGTTCCAGCCTCTCCTTTGGCCTTCCCCTGTGCTGCTGCTCCAGGGCTCTCAGAATTCTCTCCATTTTACACCAAATAGCTCAAAAAATACCTTCCCTCTCTAACTGAGCTCCTGATTTTACTGGGGCTGTTCCTTTAAGGTTTGTAGGCTCCAAAGCATCTCTTCCCTCTCTTACTGAGCTCCTGGTTTTACTGGGGCTGTTCCTTTAAGGTTTGTAGGCTCCAAAGCATCTCTTCCCTCTGTAACTGAACTCCTGGTGTTACTGGGGCTGTTCTGTAATGGTTTGCAGCTCCAGCATCTCTTCCCTCTCTTACTGAGCTCCTGATTTTACTGGGGCTGTTCCTTTAAGGTTTGTAGGCTCCAAAGCATCTCTTCCCTCTCTTACTGAGCTCCTGATTTTACTGGACTTGTTCCTTTATGGTTTGCAGCTCCAAAGCATCTCTTCCCTCTGTAACTGAGCTCCTGATTTTACTGGAGTTGTTCCTTTAAGGTTTGCAGGCTCCAGCATTAGGAATGCTCCTCTCTGCTTTCAACCAGTTCAAGACAAGCCTGTCACTCCAGTTGGAGGAGAATGATGTTGCCTGCAGGTTTTGGGTGCATTAGTTCTGTCTTCCTTACTGAGTAATCTTTGGGAGTTGTCACTGGTATTTTGCTATTTATTATGTTAATTTATGGGTAAATGAAGACATTACCTAAATAATTGAAATTTTCTTAGCAGGCTGTGTATTGCTTTAAAAATGATGAAAGCATAGCTCAGAGAAAGCTGGGGGTCTTTTTATCTCAGCTGTGGAATTAACTGCAAGAGTTTTGGTTGTGAGGTTGCTTAGACCAGCAGAGGCACAGAATTGTTTTGCTTTTTAACCCAATATTTTGGGAATTGCTAGAGAAATCATAAGTCAGATCTTGCAGCTAAGCTGTCTTCCTCCTGTCTCATATTTCAGTTTCTGTCCAAATAACTTGCTTCTGAGAATCAATTTCATTTGAAAACTCAAGGATGAACCCAGAAGTAAGTTTGCCAAATACACACTGTAAAATTAATTCTGCTCAGGATTTACTTAAGATTTCCCTTAGATTTCTCTAAGGAACTTTTTCCTCCCTATCTCCCTCTCCAGAGAAATAAATCCTTCACAGGAGCATGAGAGAGCTGACTGGACGTTCACAGCTTGAATTTATGTGAGAGGGTTTGTTTGCTTAAAGCAAAATCTACCTTAGCACACCCACTAAATACAGGGCAGTGAGGGCTCATGGGTCTTTGGTGATTAAAATGCTTTGGTTCAGAACTTATAGCCTGATGCTGCCACTGGAGACTCAGACATGTGGTTCAGTTACTGCCACTTGCTCAGTCCTGATGCATCAGCTGAGCTGCAGGAATGGACTGGGTGCTCTCCTTTCCTTGGTAAGAGCCCTGCCTTCCATCTCAGGGAAATTTTGCAGCATGGTTGGGCTTGGGCTGGTCACTGTGGCTCAGGTGACGTGCAGTGTTGTAGCCATTGTGTGTTGGAGCCTCTAGCCACAAATCCCATCTATCCCAGCGAAATAACTCTATTTTTTCTGGCAGAACTAAGGATAAGCTGTGCTAGGCTTTCTGCTGGGTGTGTACTCACAGAGCCTGTCCCTCTGTTGTTTCAGAAAAAGGGAGTGAAGAGGAAAGCAGACACCACCACCCCCACCACCTCTGCCATCACGGCCAGCAGGAGCGAGTCCCCCACGCCGCTGTCGGACCCCAAACAGGCCAAAATCATCGCGCGCAGGGAGAGCGGCGGCCGCCCCATCAAACCACCAAAGAAAGACCTGGAGGATGGAGAGGTCCCTCAGCACGCAGGCAAGAAGGGCAAACTCTCAGAGCACCTCAAGTACTGTGACAGCATCCTCAAGGAGATGCTCTCCAAGAAGCACGCAGCCTATGCATGGCCCTTTTACAAGCCCGTGGATGCAGAGGCCTTGGAATTACATGACTATCACGATATTATCAAACACCCCATGGATCTCAGTACTGTGAAAGTACGTCCTCATTTAGCACCTCTTTTTGTGGGGCTCCCCCTGGTTGCTCCTTTGTGGGAGGGGGAAAGGGGAAGGGTGGAAACCGACCCTGTTTGGATACCAGCTGGATATTTTTATATTTTGTTTCCTTCCCCTCTCCCTTTTTTGCAATAACCTGGAACAGCTTTTTTTTTTTTTTTTTTTTTTTTTTCCCTGCCCTGCAAAGCAGATGATGTACACAAAGCATCCTCTCCTCTTTGTGGTATTTAACTGGTGCTCTTAGGATTGTGTTGCACTCTGAGAAGAGGAGGTGCTTTATTTCATAGGATTCAATTGATGGTGTCCCATTTCCAGAAGCTGCTGCCTACCCACTTGGTGGTGGCAGATAGGCTTACACTGAGCAATTCCAACTGGAATGTGATGGTTCTCAGGGAGATGTCTGATGGTTTTGTGGTTCATGCTTGGCTCCTCAAGAGTTTAGCTTAGTATGGTCCAATATTCTTGTTTTTCCCAGTAAGTGTGGAGGTTTGCTGAATCCCTTCATGAAGCAAAGGGAACTTTGTAGTTCCCATCTTCTTGTGAGCCAGGCACTGGATTCTGTGGTGATGGAGGGGAGATTTCCATGTGCAGGAGGTGAAGATGCTGTTGCTGGTTTTCACTGGCACTGCCAGAAGAGTTTTACTGCCAGCTGAGCTAGTGCCTGGGATTGTCTGAGTGCCCAGGTGACAAAAGGGCAGCTGTGGCTGTGATTTCTGTCATATTCCTTGGCAGGTGCTGTGTGGTACCCAGGAGCAGCATGTCACACTCTGATGTGCCATGCATCCATCCTAGGGGTGCTCTGGGTCCCCAGAGATACCTGCAGCCTGCTAGTTGAATCCTCAGGTGATTGCAGGAAGATTAGAGAGGGTCAGAGTGAAATCCTGACCTTCTCAAACTGGTATTTCCATGTGTGCTTGGGTGCTTTCTTAGTGCAAGAGATCCTTGTGCTGTGTTCTGAAAAATCTAGGTGCAAAGCTGTGATTTCTTGGGTTGGTGACTTCTTCATCTCTTTAAGGCCCTGACTTCATTCTTTTAAAATTGTACACCTCTGCCCCTTTCTGGCAAGTGCAGGTGATATCCTGCCTCTGCACCTGACTAGTGTAGGGTAGAAAATTGGAGACAGGCTGATGGCAAACCCAGTGGAGTCTTTTACACCTAAAGACTCTGGGTTTCTCATTCCACATGGTATAAATAAAGTTGTTTGAAGTGCTGTCTGGTATTGGTTTTTATGGAGTGTTTTATTGTCATTGCTCTTGGCCTGCAGATCATGGTGTGACTTCTCAGAGATGCAGCTCTTAACATTCACTGTGTGGAACAGAAACCTGCCCTTTGCAGGCAGTGTCATTTTCCAGTGTCAGGGACTTCTTCTGTAGCTCTGAAAGGTTTTTAGATTTAATTCTGCCCAAGTGACAATGGCTGTGATAAAACAGCACTACTAAGGGCCTCCAAACTAACCTGGGAGGAATTATGTGAGAAAATAAACACAAGTATTGCTGCAGCTGTAACACATCTATTTGCTTCTGTGGCTCTGTTGGGTTTGATTTTCCTCAGAGAATATCCTTCATGTCCAGGAGCATTTTCTTCCCTAGCAGAGGTGTCTGCAGGAGGATTTGGAGGTTGTTTTCTCTGTGTGTGGTGGAGGAGGCAGGCTGGCTGTGGTGACTGTGCCAGGGGCAGGTGAGATGGAGGGGCTGTAGCTGAGTTGTTCCAGCCAGGGATGTGCTGGAGCTCAGACTGAGAATGGGAACAGCTGAAGGGACAGGATCTGTGAGCTCATCTCCACCTCAGTTCTCTATCACAGAAAAGGAAGGAGCAGAGCTGCTTGGAGTAGGAAAGGAAAGGGTGGAAGTGTGAGGAGACAGGGGCAGCAGCTCTAATTCCCTGGGAGGAGTGGGATGCACTGAGGCTGCAGCTGCTGCCCTGTTCCCAGGCAGGCAGGGACCACTTGCAGAACATCCCTGTCCCCCTCTGTGGTGCTGGGGGACCTGGAACACCTCCTGTCCTGCTCCATCCCCTGGCTGCCAGGTCCCAGCAGGGACAAGGATGTCTCTGCCTTTGCTTTACTCAGTGGTGAATGAGCAAGAAGCCTTGCTGTGCAGGAGGATTTGCACTTTTGGAATGAAGCACTTCCTCCAGGGATGGGACTCTGCTCACCCCTTGGCTTTCCTGCAGTGAGCTACTCTTTTTCAGAGCAGCTGAGTTTAGGGTCTTAAAAGTGAGGAGACATCCTTTGTGTCTTCTGTGAGCAGGACAAGCCTTACCTTAGAGCAAGGGACACATTAGACATGAGGAAACAAATTTATGCACAGCAAAGATGATTAAACAGTTGATTGAGGGGGAAAATGAGATTGCTGTGGCAGATGCTGTCAGTGGGACAGAGGATGGGTGAGCTCCACCTCTGCCAGCCCTGCCTGACTCCTGATTTCCAGTTGTAAATGTAATCACTTCTTTTTTTTTTTTTTTTTTTTTTTTTTTTAAGCAGCTGGATATCTCCAAGTGTTTTTATAACAAGATATTCCAGCCCACCAATTTAAAGTGCTTTTCTTTCTTTTGTTAAGCTAATTATTCTTTATAAGAAATAAAACAAAAATCCACAGATTAAAACTGCAGGGCTAGAAAACTGTTGAGCTTGGATGAAAAGCAAGGCCTCAGACACTGGAATGTATTTCATAGGCAATAATCAGGCCCTGAGTATGCCAAACAAATATAAAAAGGCCTTTCATGCAGTAAGATGTATTTTAAAATAAACTCTTTGGTTTGAACATATGTTTTGCTTTGGAATTGGTCTGAGAGGCTTTTCAGACAGGAGCACCACAAACCTATTTCCTTTTCTGCCTTTGTGCTGTGGCTTCCAGGCTGTCTCCTGGTTTATTCACCAGGAAAATGAGGTCTCCTGACAAAAGTTTGACAGATGTCTGGCTGCTGGGATGTCACCACCCTGCATCAGCTCCCTCAGAAGCTGAATCCCTGGAGGTGAAATTCTGCCCTTTTCACAACAAAAACAGCTCCAGGAGTCATTGCAGTGTTTCAAGACAGTTAAAAGTCTATCACAGCTGTGAAATTTCTGCAGTTCTGTGAAAAATGGGAATTTTGCTTGTGTTAGGGGTGGGTAGGTAACAGACCCTGATTGCTGTTGGGATGGGGGATGTCTATCCCCAACACATCCCCAGCCTGTCTGCCATCAACCCTTCCCTTCTCTGGGGATACAGGTGCCCAAGACATACAAAAGGGAAGCCTGTAAGCAATTGGCAAATAGAGAATTTCTTTAAATCCAGGTCTTTTAAATGCAAATGAAACCTAGTGTTAGCTTCTGGTTCCTTTCAGCAGGAGTAATTGGAGCTAAGGTTTTATACATAGTAGTAATATATGCACAAAATCAATTAAGTGCTAGGAATGCTATAAACTGCTCTCTAAACCCAAATCATTGAGTCCCAAACAGCAAGAGAAATGGCTGGAAGTGAGAGCTGAAAAATAAGAGAAAGGAACCAAGGTACAAATATTTGACATTTATCCTCACTTCTCTAGGAAATAACATTATGAGTAGGTTCATGAAGGGTGAAGTCTGTATCCATTTCTATCAGTTGGACATAAATAAAGAGTGGGAGTTGTAGTTTAACTGTAAATGCCTATTTTGCTGCAGGAATTGCAGAGCAAACCTCCTGCCCTCTGTTAGCAGGAACTCTGAGTTAGATTTTCATGATCTTTTCTGCCCTTTCAGATTTATAAGGCAAATATATCCAAGCATATGTAGAAACACACACTTCAGGTACTCCTGTAATTGTAACTTGCTTGTTGACTCTTGCCCTTTCCATCCATGATCTTTGTTTTTATTACTTCCTGATCCATTTTTCTAAATTATTTTTCTAATGATTTCTAAATGTTTTCTGATAGAATGTGGACCCTGACAGATTTTTATTCTACTACTTAGAACACAAGGCAAATTTAGACTCTTAGTGTTTAAATGCTATGAAATATCAACTGGTTTGTTTGCCTGGTGTTTGTTTTATAAAGCAGAAACTCTAAATGTTATTTAGCAACCAATAACCCAAATCAAATTTCCATTCTCCTAGATGGGATTTTTGAGGCTGAAGTTCCCATGTCCTCCATGCTGTTGCTACAAATACCTTTGGCTTATGGCTTTTTTTTTTTTTCTTTCCCCTTTCCCTTTGGCTTGTTTATTTGCAGAAGAAAATGGACAGTCGGGAATACCAGGATGCACAAGGTTTTGCAGCAGATATTCGGTTAATGTTCTCTAATTGTTACAAGTACAATCCTCCAGACCACGAGGTGGTGGCCATGGCCAGGAAGCTCCAGGTAAAGGTGTTGGCAAATGCATCTTCCAGAGGGTTTTTAGTTCAGGTACAAGGTGAGGTCCAGGTGTGAATCTGTTCTTGGCACCAACAAGGGAGATTCCTCCAGCCCTTGGAAAGAGCCTTTTGCTCTCTGCAGGACTGTTTGCTCTTCACATGTCATGGGCCCAATGCCAAATATTATAATATTTTAAAGTATGGAGAATTTTCTTGGGCTTTTCCATATTCTGCATATTATTATTTCCTTGTAGTGCACAAAGACCCTGCCCTGATGTGTTTAAGAAACCAGAGTGAGCTCTTTGTGGCCGAGACTCCTTTGGCCACCAATTTTTCTCCTTTTTTACAGGATGTCTTTGAGATGAGATTTGCAAAAATGCCTGATGAGCCTGCAGAGGCCCCCCCTCCACCTCCCCCAACAGCCCCAGTGGTGAGCAAAAGCACAGAGAGCAGCCACAGCAGCGAGGAGAGCTCCTCCGACTCCGACAGCTCCGACTCCGAGGAGGAGCGGGCGACTCGGCTGGCTGAGCTGCAGGAGCAGGTACTGCACCCTCCCAGCTCTGTGGCTGTGCCTTACACACAGCACAGCAGCAGGAACTGTGTCCTGAAAAATCCCACCTAGGCTGGCATGCAGGGAAGCATTTCCAGCCTAAGGGGAAAAGCATTCAGCTGTGCTATTGGTGGATGTTTCTTCATTTCTTCAATTTTCTTCAAGATCGTTTTTCTCAGTGCTGATGCTCTCTCCTTCTTTCTGCCATCCCAGAGTATGAACTGCTTGATTTTTGACTACACCTTGGGATGTAGAGGGAAGGGTTTGTGGAGGCAGCAGTTACCTTGCCTTGATTATTTTTCCTGTTTCCTCCCAGCTGAAAGCCGTCCATGAGCAGCTGGCTGCACTGTCCCAAGCGCCAGTGAACAAACCAAAGAAAAAAAAAGAGAAGAAGGAGAAAGAGAAGAAAAAGAAAGATAAAGAGAAGGAGAAAGAAAAGCACAAAGTCAAAGCTGAGGAGGACAAGAAACCCAAGGTGGCTCAACCACCAAAACAAACCCAACAGAAGAAAGCTCCAGCTAAGAAAGCAAACAGCACAACCACAGCTAACAGGTGAGAGCCAAGGTGCCTTGAGGGGAGAGCCAAGAGCTTCCAGCTCTGTCCTTAATTCCTGGGGAAGCTCAGTAGTTGTTAATTTGCTGCTGAACACTGTTCCCATTCCCAGACAACTCCAGGGAGTCTTTAACTTGGAGCTGGCAGTGGAACCATGGTGTTTTCACTGTCCAGCTCTTTGAATCCCTGCCTGATTGCTCTCAGATAAGGTTTTGGGGCTTGCCTTTTGTGCAGCCACCAAGAACGTGCTATTTCATGGCTGCACCCCTGCTGCTACTTGGGCTCATTGTCACACTTCACAGGGCTAAAATATAATAGGAACACAACAGCTGATCTCAGGCTGCTGAACTTTTTCAGCACTTGTGGTGCCGTTCCAGCCATCTGACAAGAGCTTCAAAGCCAAGAGCATGGGGATGTTTGTTACGAGGGAGTTGAGGGCAAAAAAAAAAAAGAATTCATTGCTGCATCCCCATGAATGTTTTCATTCTTGACAACCTCCCCAGGCAGCCCAAGAAAGGAGGCAAACAGGCATCTGCAAGCTACGACTCGGATGAGGAGGAGGAAGGGCTGCCCATGACCTACGATGAGAAACGACAGCTCAGCCTGGACATCAACCGCCTGCCCGGGGAGAAGCTGGGCAGGGTGGTTCACATCATCCAGTCCCGGGAACCTTCCCTCAGAGACTCCAATCCCGACGAGATTGAAATAGATTTTGAAACTTTGAAGCCCACAACGTTACGAGAACTGGAGAGATACGTGAAATCTTGTTTACAGAAAAAACAAAGGAAACCGTTTTGTAAGTTACCCTCCTGGGACACGTGTTCCCCCCAGCAGCTCTTGGGCTCAGCTTTGGAGTCAGGGCATGTGTACTGAGATTCTCTTATCCACCTGTTGGGTATGTGATGGCAGGAATTTTTAGAGATATTTTTTTTCCTCCCAAAGAAATGTACAGAAACTTCTATTTTTCTCTGTTCTTTGTTCCCCTGGTGTCCTGCTGCAGAGACCTGGAGAGCCAATGTGTTCCTCTGCAAGACCTGTGGGATGCCTTTATTACTTACCCAGGCTCTGGAAGGCCCTGTAAAGGTTTCAGTCTCATTGTGTCAGGTGTTATGTGCACCCATCTGGAAGGATCAGTTTCTTATCCTGAATAGTTTATCATCTAATTAGAAAGGAAACAAAAAACGTGGTTGGGATCCAAACCACCAAGGCAATAAATGATTTGGACGAGGTTACCTGTGGATTCTGGGTGTGTCTGAGTTGTGTATTCACCCCAAAATTGCTCTCCCTGTGTGTCCTGATCACCACATTGGCCTCACCCCTTGTCAGTTCAGGGGGTGAATGTCAATCTGCTGCTGAGTGTGTGGTTCAGACTTTGTGCCTCATCCACAAAGTGATTTCCTGCAGCCCCTGGAGAGTTTAGCTCCAGCTGAACAGCAATAGGATCACTTACCTGAAGTGCTCCTGGCCCTCTTGGTTAAGGGAGTTTTGCTTCTAAGATTAGAAAAACAAAACACAAAAGCTACTCCATGCTCTTGCAGAGCATCTCCATCCCTTCCTCACAAGATTTTCAGGAAGGCCTAAGCAAAGCTCAGACTTGGACCTTTCTTTTTGCTTTGATTTATTTTTTTTTCCTCTGAATCCTTCACTGTTGGCATAGCTCAGGAGAGGATTTTCCAGAGTGCTTAGGAGCAGGAAGCATCCTTCAATTTTGGAACCAGAGCATAGAGTAACACAGAATAACCTCAGATATCCACCCTGTGAGCCTGACATGCCTGAGCCTGACTGGACTCCTGTGCTGAGTGCTCCCTCTTAGGACTGTGCTTTCCAGATTTTTTTGTTGTTGTTTTTTCAAACCATTTCTTTAAAACAGCTCACAGAAATGTAGGTATTTCCTTGCTGGATCAGGCAAAATATCTGGCTCCTGTCTTGTGCTTCCAATTCTGGCCAACACCTGTGTTCAATTACCCCTCCTCTGCAGGAATATTTCCTTTCCTTGGCAGTGTGAGTGTTGCTGGTCCTTCTCACCCTTTCCTTCCTGGTGTAGTTACATTCCTGTTGTCTGCCAGCTTTTGCCACAGTTTTTAATTTGCCTTTGTTTGTTTTGTTTTCTGTTTAGAGCAACATAAACCACAGTAGATTCTTGCTGAGGGGATCGGAAGTTTTAATGGCAGATGCTTTACTCCTGACAACCTTTAATGGGACACTTTATTTTACAGGGCAGAAAACCCATGTAACAATTCTGTAATTACAAATCTGTAATTATTGACCATATAACTGGCTGGTAAGTAACCTGTAATGACAAGGTTATTACATGGATATTTCTATCTTCTAAAATACTTTCCAGAACATCTCTCTTAAAAAAAAAAAAATTGCATGTTACAGGATGGTGGTGATTGGATGAGCAAGGCAACTTCAGGTGTTGTCTTCTCTCTGGGATGTGTAGTTGCTGTGTGAGCACTGGATCTTGGCAGTGTCACTGCAGAGTGTGCACACAGATGTACATGCCCTGTAAAATAGTGATGTCCACTCTTTCCCCATGCATCCCTGCACTTTCAGAAACTCTGCATTCCTCCCCCACAGCTGCCAGTGGCAAAAAGCAAGCAGCAAAGTCAAAAGAAGAGTTAGCTCAGGAAAAGAAGAAAGAACTAGAAAAACGGTTACAGGACGTCAGTGGGCAGCTAAACAACAACAAGAAGCCTGCAAAGAAAGGTAATGGCTGTGGGTTTGTGAAAACAGCACCCCAAAAGTGGATAGGCTTTGTCACAGGGTGCAAACCTCTGCCTTGGCTTTGGATCTGTGACAGGAGCCCTCAGGGAGTTCCCTCAGGGCACTGAGCTGCTGTGTGGGGCTGCTTTGGTCCCTGGCCAGGTGGAGACTCCTGGGTGGCAAACAGGAGCTGTCTGGGGGCAATTCCTCCTTCCCTGTGTTAACCTGCACCACAGAGCTTCTAACACGTGGGGTTAAAAACCCCAAAGGTTCCCCCAGTGCAAAAAAAGCTTTCCCAAAAGGGTTTTCCTTGCTCAGAGGTGCCACTGCTCCTGTGGGGATCCCAAACCCCCGGGGTCCTGGTTTGGAGGACAGGTATCTGCCAATAAAAGGCAGAAGCTTCTCTTTGAAATGGAGAATGTAAACCCCCTCCCTCCAAAGTATTGTAATTTTGAAATTAAGGGGCTCTCAGGCAAAGATATGGGAATTAGGAATAAGAGTTCTTTACTGGGAAGATTAAAATAGAAATACAGTATTACAAAGAACAATCCCAAAACAGTGCCAGAGTCAGAATCCAAGCTGACACCCGTCAGTCAGTCAGGGTGTTGGCACAGTCCCATTCCATGGTGGCTGCATCCTCCTGCAGTGACAGATGTGGCTCAGCTGCAGCAGTGCTCCTGGAGAAGGTGCAGTTTCCTCTGAAGGTGCAGGGATGATGTGGAAAGGTCTGGCTTTCCTCTGGAATCCAGTGGAAAGAAGGTTCCTTGGTGTCCAAAATGTCAGTTTTTATCTGGGTAGGAAAGGCTTGGCTCCTGCCCTGGCTGGAGCATCTCCCATGGGATGATGGAATTTTATCAGCCATGCCCTGGGACTCACTGGCCATGAACAGGAGATCTCTCCTGGAGGGAGGATGGGCTGTGGCAAAGATAAAGATGATTGCCCCAGCTGGTTTGTAACAGCTGCCCAAACAGGAGATATCCCCAGGGAGATAAAGATCTGCCCATTTGAACCCATTAACAGGAGATATCCCCAGGGAGATAAAGATCACTGCCACACCCAGTTTTAAACAATGGCCCATTAACAGGAGATCTCTCCTGGAGGGAGGATGGGCTGTGGGAAGATAAAGATGATTGCCCCAGCTGGTTTAAAGCTGGCCCATTGGCAGAGAATATGTGCCATGGAGATCAGGGTCACTGCCCCAGCTGGCTTCAGCAGATGGGATAGAATACACATTTCTGGTGACATCCTGTGTTGCAGCCCCACACACACAGGGTCATTAACCACATCCCTGCCTTGTTCCTGCAGAGAAATCCAGCTCCACTCCCTCCGGAGGCCCCTCCCGGCTCAGCAGCAGCTCCTCCTCCGAGTCGGGGAGCAGCAGCTCCAGCGGCTCCAGCTCGGACAGCAGCGACTCGGAATGAGCTGGGACACACGGACACACCCCCAAACGGACACCCCCTGCTCCCCCTGCTCTGCAGTGTCCCCTCCCCTCCCTCCCCCCCTGCTCTCGGGCCACGGTGGTCAGGTTTTATCCCTTCTCTCTTTTTCTCTGACTTGTTTTTATTATTTTATTTTTTAACTCAGTGTTACAAAAGGTATCTTCCATTTTTTTTTTTTTTTTTTTGGGGGGTGGATCTCTTTTAATAGGTCAAAGATCTTTGAGTGTGTGTGTGTGACTAGACTTTATGACAAATAGTTCCCTTTGCATAAAGTCTCTAAATTTTACATTTATCTGGAGAAAATTGGTCGAAAATGGAAGAACTTTGAGCTCTTAGCAGGAGATAAATAGAAAATTCTGCAAGGTTTGTAGTACATTTCCCTCCCAGCCCTTCCCTCTCCCCAGAATATTCTCTTTTAATAAGCCTGCCTGGCTCACACAAGGTAAAAACCATCTTTTTTTAAAGAAATCTCTGTAAAATGGTACTGTATCTGAAAGATGTTAGCTTTTGAACTAGTTGGTGTATTTGTTATTAGCACTAGTATTCTTAATCTCCAAGTCTACAGTGTGATGAAAATGTCAGATGCTATCATCTTTTTACATAAAAGCAACAAAAAAAAACTCAAAAAAAATTCTCATGTACTGTGGATTGCTAACATGCTTTTTTTTTTAAATCTTGGTAGAAGCATAGGCACCTGTTCAGGAAGGTCTTGAAGCATGAATTTAACTTTCAAACACACAAGCAATAGAATAGAAGTGGTTGCATTTCTTGGTTTTCCACTCAAAAGCTTCACTTTTCCTGGGCATTCATTGGGAAGAAGGGAGCAAGGGACACACTCAAGTTTCTTGAGAATGTTGTTTTTACCATTAAATAGATAATTTCCAGGAAATGGATGCTCTCTATGAAAGTTTTCATGGAATTTGAAAGAGGTTTTTTGGCTGGAAGTTGTCAGCTGGAGCCTGCAGCAAGCAGGACAAGTCATGTGCCCAAGACTGGGCACATCTTGGGCATTTTCTCCATGACAAACAGCCCAGTCTGGGCTTAAAATAAAGCAGCACTTGAGCTCCAGCTGAGGCTGAGCTGGCAGGGGAAGTGGAGAGGGATTTTGTGTGTGTTTGGGCTTTTTTACTTTGGAGTTTGCTTTGGTTTCCCCTAGAAAGGGGATGCTCCTGTTGTCAAGTTCCAAGCACTGAAATGTTTTATCTCAATGAAAAGAAAAAAGAGAGGAGGGAGAAGCAAAAAAAAAAAAAAAAAAAAAAGCTGATTTTTAAAAGCTTGCTGGTTTTTTTCAGTCCAGCCTAAAGTTTTGACCTGCACTGCTGCAATACACCCTGGTTTCAGTGTCCCTAATTTCATGTATATACCATGACTTTATTTATTAAACACCATTGGTCATTTAAAATGTAATAAAACCTGACAAAAGCAAAGCTGGGGTTCTGCAGGCCAGCAGACAGGCAGACTTTTAATGAGGTTTGAACCAGATTAAAACAAAACCAAACAACAACAAAGCAAAAAATAAAAATCCACAACTTTATTTATGTACCTTGGACTTTCTACCTAGAGGTGCTACAGACCAGTCTCTTGTGTGTCTGGTGCTCTGTCATGTTTGGTGTGTTCATTTTTAGGTTTTTGTTCCCCTTCTTTTCACCCCAGCCTCCTTTTTTCCTGTTTTGTACAGATTTTAGAGACATACACTTCAATACAACTTAATTTTCTCAGTGGTCTTTTTCTCCACCCCCCCCCCCCTTTTTTTTTTTTTTGTTTTGTTTTGGTAGAACAATGGGGGTTTTATCCTTTTCTAATCCAATTTTAGGAAAACACCAGTTCTATAATTATATCAAATTTGTAATCTGAGGGGCAGAAATTTTATTGTAAATTTTTTTATTGTAAAGAAGAAAAAAATATACAGAGTTTAACAGAAAGTTCTGCCTTTCCATCTCCAGCACCAGCCCCTAAAACTGCCCCTATTTTCTGGGGTAGCCCTAAAATTCACCTTCCTGTGCTCTCCCAGTGGTGCAAATTGCTCCAGGTTTAATTTTCCCTGCAGGTGAGTGGCCCTGGAGGCCCCTCAAAGCCAGCCCATGATTTCCTTTGCATGCTCAGCCTCAGGAGATGCTGTGCTGGGAATTTGGGAATCCCTGCCTGCTTTAGCATTCCAAGGTTTGCACTTCCAGCTGCACCCATGCTCAGTGCCAGCCACCACTGCCCATCAGGTGATTTGCTTCAGCATCTGCCTCTCAAAATCTGCTGGTGACCAGAGATTCTTTCTGAAAGAAAAATGTTCTGATTTTTACTGAAATTTGTGATTTTTCTTTTCCATTAACAATGGAGTTCAGTTCTGATTTTTTTTTTTTCCTGAGTTCTGCTCTTACAAAACTTTCCCCCAGACAGATCCCTGGTAATATATTTTCAGAATTTACTATGAGGAAATGTAATATTCACCTAATTAAGAGCTTGGGGTTTTTTTTAATGGGGTTGGGTTTCACCTGTGTTTCTCCTGTTGCCTGCAACTTGAATGATGAAAACCAAGGAATATTTTAAGGAATAATTGCAATCAATTCACTGCCATGGCATTTGGATAAACAAACTCCCAGTTTTCCCTCCTGGGACCTTTTCCTGCGTGCTTGACCCTGAGCTGTGGTGGTGGCTTCTGTGGGGAGTACAAACTGGAGGTGACAGCATCACTGCCACAGAAATCCTGGGAATTTCAGCTCTGTCACCATCCTCTGACATCAGGAGCAGCCTCTGGAACACACACAGACATCCCTCAAGGGATGTCCCACCAAAATTAATTGGGAAAGTTGGAGCCAGAGGGGTGAGAACCAACCAAGAAGTGATGGGGAAAGCTCTGGAGGAGGATCCCAGTGGGAGCTGGAAAACCATCCCAGCCTGGGGATTTCCAGCCTGCCAAGGCCACCCCGGAACGGGCAGAACCTCCTGCACATCTTTGATCCACCAGCTGCAACTTGGGCTTCCACTTACTGGGAAACTTTGCATGGGAAGTGAGATGTTCCCAACAAAATGGAGCAAGGAGAAATCCATTTTGGCCATGACCAAGGGAAGGAATCAACGACTCCTCACTTCCAAATGTTGTCCTTACACTTTTCCACTCCCAGCTTATTTGTGCTCATTATCCCCACCACGTCCATGGGGGTGCCTCCTGTACATCCTGAGTTTCTCCAGGAAAGAAAAGATGTTTCCAGTCCATAGTAAGTAGCAGCAGTCCTAAATGAGTTGGGAACTGAACCAACAGAGGATTTATTTAACTGGGTTTTATTGCATGACACATCAGTCCAGATGTCACGAAATAACTTCGAAACGATCAAACACACAACGTTTGAAAGAACATTTTTAAACTTAAAAATAAAAGAAAAAAAAAAAATTTAAAAATTTTTATGGTAGAATTTTTCTTGAATGAACAAAGTTTAACTTTGTTTTCCAGGGGAAACTTCACTGAAATCAGTATGATTTCATATGTATGCATACACACAGAGTTTTATTGAAACTGCTTTTTTCGGACGAATTCCTGTTTTGACAAAATATCTGACCAGACCTTTCTCAATCAACCAGCATTACTGCACCTTTGAAAAAACTTTGTGAACTTTTCTCTGATTGTAAACTCAGCCTGTCTCGTGGCTCAGTGGGACCAGAGGGAGATCCCCATCCCAGCAACCGAAGGAATCTCTCGGCTCTCTGCACACCAAACACCACAAAATCATTTCAGTTTTTGTACTGATGTGGTTTGAACCTTGCCTACCCCCAGGGTCTGGAAGTGTAGGAGTGATGATTCAGGGCTGTGTCACTGCTGGGAGGGTGCTGACCCCCAAACACACACAAACATCATTTCTGTGGGTGGCAATCCACAGCTGAGTTCCTCCTGAGCTCTCTTCCCTCTTCTCTATGTGCTAGAAGCAGACTGCAGTTACCTAATCTACTTCTTTCTCTGCTTTGGGGACTTTTAGACCAGTTTTTAATTTTGGTTTTTTTCCTTGTTTTGAAAGGAATGATGTTTTGTTTTTTTTTTAAAGCTGGGGTTGGAGCTGAGGGGAAGGGATCGGGGCATGACAAAGACAAGCCACAACCTTTTTAGTACTGGATTTTAAATTCTCAGTCTCTTCTCAACCCTGAGCAGTTACCACTAGGGCTAACTGTGGGCAGGCTCTGCATCAGTAAAGAGAAATTTAGGATTCCTTACACAGCAGCATTATCTTGCTTGAGCTGCATTTTGTAAAGAAAATGGTATTTGCATATCTTTTTAAAATGTCATTTTTAAAAAATAAATTAAACCACCAGCTAGAATTTGACACAGGCCACTTAGAACACAGCCCTGATACTGGCATAACCAATCCAGAAAGATTTGTTGTTGTATTTTTTGTTTTATTATTTTGGGGTTTTTTTAATATTAAAAAAAAAAAAAAAAAAAAATTGTTACTTTTCTGTATGATGTGCATGCAAATTTACCGTAACTCTTTTTCTTAAAACTTTTTAGTGCCATTTCTAGTATATTCCTGTAAATGTCAGTTATTGAAAAGAAATGAGTCAATGTAAGTAGTTTAGCTTGTTTATTGCAAATTGCTGGCCTCAAACAAAACAGAATTTAAAAAAAAAAAAAAGTTAGAAAGTAATCTTTGATGTTACTGGTAATCACGGACCCTGGTCCTGGGGCATTGGTTTTGTTTTCATAATAAAAAGAAAAATTGTTTGGTGTCTGCAGTTTGATCCCATATTTTCCCCTCTCCTCATCTTTTCCAGGTGTGGCACTCAAACCTGCACTGAGCAGTGCCAGCAGCCAAACACCAGGATATTGAATCCTGGCACCACGAGTCCTGGAATAATTTGGAAATTGTTTTGGGGAATGTCACACTCAAAGGGCCAACTGCCTTCAGAGTGGGGGGAGCTAAATCACAGCTGACTACCTGGAATAAAACTGCTTTAAGTCTTTAAATCCCCTTTTTTTAGTGAGGGAAATTCAGCTGCTCCCATGTCCCAGGGCAGCCAAGGAAGGGCTTGAACTTTTCTCAGCATCCTACAGTCTGCAGGGACTTAAATTCTGTGAGAATTGCTCCTGCTTGAGGTAAGTTGGGCTGAAAGGAGATCAAATCTCACCCAGGTTTGCTGCTGGCTTCTTGGAAGCCACCAGGAGCTGCAGGAAGCAGAGGGACTTTGTCACCTGTGACATTTGTCACTCTGTGAGCTCAGGGTGACCTGGAAGGCACAGCTTGGAAAGGGGGGCCTGGAGCAGCTGGTGCCAGTGCCAGCAGAGTCCTGGCATTGCTGTGTGGGGGCCAGCATCTATTTTGGTCACCAGAGAGGGTTGGGGTTGGTTTTGCTGTTTGGTTTGTGTGTCAGGTGGGGTTACCAGAGCCAGGCTGCCCCAGGGTTAATCTTTCTCTAACCCTGTTCCTGCTCACTGCCTTTCCAAGGCTTCAGCAAACCTGCTTCACTCTGCTCTGGTACCAGTGACACTCCCACAGGGGCTGTTTGTTCAGCCTGGCCCCTAAACAATCTGTCAGGCAGGTGAGGACATTTCTGGAGCATTTACAGGTGAGTTATTCCTGGGAGTAGCAAGCTGAACTCTTTCTTCAGGCTGGGAGGAGGTTGGGGACATGCAGGATGTGATTGAGGTTCACTGGTTGTGCCTTGAATTCATGTGCCAGGCCTGTAATAGGGACATTGAGGGCTGGAATGAGTCCAGAGAAGGGAACAGAGCTGGGGAAGGGTCTGGGAAGTCTGTCCTGTGAGGAGCAGCTGTGGGGGCTCACCCTGCTCTCTCCAGCTGCCTAAAATAAGATTATGAGGTGGGGTTTGGTCTCTCCCAGGAAACTGCTGCCAGGACAAGAGGGAACAGCCTCAAGCTGCATCAGGGGAAGGTCAGGTTGGACATCAGGAGCAATTCCTTCCAGGAAAGGGTGCTCAGGCTTTGGAAGGAGCTGCCCAGGCAGGTTTGGGATCCCCATCCCTGGACGTGCCCAAGGAAAGGCTGGACATGGCACTTGGTGATCTGGGCTGGTGACAAGGTGGGGATGTGACAATCTCCAAAGTCTTTTCCAGCCTGGATAATTCCCTGATTCAGTGTGACATCCAGAGGCTTTCCTTGTCCTGAAAGTGCTGCTGGCCCTGGGCAGCTGGAGCAGCCTCCCCAGTAACTTGAGAGAATTCTTCACTGCCAAGTGGGGAATGCCAAAAGCTGTCACCTGTGCCAGAGCCACCAGTGGGCATGCAGGGGTAAAACAGCCACTCACAAAGCTGCATTCAAATCATTTTAATGCACTTTATCAAAGAGGCTACAACAGTGTTTGAAACAAGTGCATCACCACCACACAACTGGCTCACAGAAACAGTCACAGCAGCCACTCCACAACCCTGCTGTGACCAGTGACACAAAGAAATGGAAAACTACAGTCACATTCACAGAGATGGAAGGACAACTCATCCTCTTCTTCCTGCACTGTCACATCCAGCCTCCATCCTGGAAGAATTTATGCACATTCTTACGGGTTTAGTCTTGTATAGTCCAATTAACACTCTGCAAAATAACTGAATTTTGGTTTACCAGCCATGCTAACAAAAAGAGACTGATTATACCCAAAATAAGCATCTTCCTTACTGAAATTAAAAAGAAAATAAGTGTTGGATTTCTTTTTCTATAAGAAAAGGAAACGAACAGCTGCTTTTGGGGGGATGTGCTGTTCCTTAAACTCCCAGAGTTCACGTGCTCCCCAGGGCTGGCCTGGACCCCACCTCTCCTGCTTCTCCAGGTGAATCCACCTGCAGTTCCCAGGGGAGCTCTGGCACAGCCTCCTGCCTGTGTGAGTCAATAATCTCCTGCTCACTCAGGCAGGAGCTGGAGCCCAGGTGGGTCACACATCCCTGGCACCGCTCCCCCGGCCGAGCCTCGCTGGGTTTGTGACTCACTGAACGCTTGAAAAACATTTATTCACTGAATTGCTTCTCCTCCAGAGCTAGTCCTGACAAAAGCAAGAGGGTTGTTTGTGTGCAGAGCAATGCACGGGTCTGCAAAGCAGCAAGGTTTAAATCTATGAGCACACACGAGGTATCAAACACCAACACATGCAGAAATAGTGCTTTGAAAAAACAACGAGCTGCCTATTGTTTGCAGTGCTATGGAGCAGGGCTGAGTACACCAAACCTCTATGATTTCACTCTAGAACAGGTGTGTTCTGCTCAGTACATTGAGTTCAGCAAGGTTGAGTGTCTGTGTGTTTCTTGTAGCGTTTCACCCACATGGGAGAGGTGGAAGAGATTCTTCACTGTATTTTAAAAAAAATTTAAATAAATAAAGTGCTTGAAAAAATGCAAAGGAGGTTTTAGATAAATAGAACAGAAGTAATGACTGTGCCTAATAATAGGCAGGTAAATAATCCATCCTGAAGCTGACATCAAATACTGATTTGCCTGGAGCTAAGCCTGTGCCCAGGCACTGCTGGGTTGGACACATGGCCTAGGCAGGACAAAAAGGGCAGAACCCTGAAGAAGAACTTCCATGCTGAACCCTGGGCACAATAATTCACACCCCTGGAAGTGGTAGTTGTGTTTTTAACAAAGATTCAGGTGCTCGCTGGGCTGAGTTTCTCAGCGTGATCTTGCCTTGAGCAAGTCAGGATTCAGCAGAAACTTAAACCTGAAAGCAGCAGCCTCTGTGCCCAAGCAGGGCAGTGCTTCTCCCTCCTAAAACCCTCTAGTTAATCGAAACAATCCCAGACACAACTTCTAAAATACATGCACCAAACCTACAATCCAACCTGAACTAGAAGTTAAACCCTTCCAAGCTACTGCATGCATTAAAACTTGAATGCAAAGCAACCTCCAGTGGCCTCCTTCCTTCTGTAGCCCATCTCAGGAGTGGGGCTGAGCTGTGTAGGATTTTCCCCATTCCTTTAGGACATGTGTGTATTTACAGGGGTTTCCTGCTGTTGCTTTCCTGGGCCTGTCCCTCCCATTCAGGTGGTTCACTGGGGGATCTGTGTGAAAGAAGCCAGCTCCCCTGACTCCAGAACTCCTGTTATTTCCATGATCCCACTCTGGGATCAGAGAAGGCCCTTGGTTTGCAGCAAACCCCAGCACACCTTTCCTACCAGGTGTTTTGAAGGCTTGGATTGAATTCCCAACACATTCTCTCCCTGTTCCCACAATAAACCACTCCATTCCCTGGCTGGAAGAGACCAACTCAGGGCAGGAATTAAAGAAAGACAGGGCAAACAGAACAAGTAATGGCCAGATGGTTTTGGAGATCAACTTCTTAAAACCACAGCCTTGATGGGAACAGATCTGTGCTGGCCTCTGTCCCACCAGCATTCCCAGGGCTCTGGAAATGCACCAGGACTGGCCAGTAAGGGTGGCTGGGGACAGTGCCCAGGTGCCAGCAGGTGTTTCCCAGGGCACACCAGCCACTTAGGAGCAGCACATGGTCCAGCACAGCCCCTGCCAAGATGCTGGGCAGCAACAGGCTTGAGAGCTCCCCAGCAAGACTGGGTTTGCTGCACACACTCAGCGACATGCAGAATGGGAGCCTAGGAACAGCAAAACCAAACAGAAACAATCAAACTTCAGCCTTCCCAGCCTCTCCTGGAAACGCTGCTTCCTGTGCAGGGCTGGGAGAGGGTGGTGCACACCCACCTCCCCCAGCTCTGCTTCCTCCCCACGTGTGGATTCCTGCGGGGAATTACATAATAGCACAAAACTTGGACTGCCCCGTGTCCCTGGAGACATCCAGCTTGTTTTTGTCCCGCACCAGGATGGCCTCGTTGCCGTACTGCGAGTACCACATGCTCCTGCTGCGGCTCAGGTACGTGTTGGGCGGAGCCGACTCCAGTTTCTGCTGCTGCTGCTGCCAGATGAGCAGGGAGGTGTCCCGGTACCTCAGGCGGGCGTAGCCCTCGGACAGCGCTTTCTCGGGCAGGGGCACCCTCCCGTTCATCACCGGGTCACTCATCTGCCCGAGCAGAGCTCCACGAGCCGGAGCTCCTTCCCACCAGCTCCGGAATAAACCCCGCTGGGGCTGCCCGGGTCGATGGCTGCTGCTCGGAGCTCAAGGGAGAACATCCCAGGGGACGGCTCTGGGGATGCACGAGCTGCTCAGGAGAGGGAGCACGGCCCTAAAATCACAGCTTAAAAACCACGCCAGGACTTCTGAGAGTTTCTCCAGCGCTGCTACTGCTGGTGTTCCACGCTGGGAAGGGCCCACACGTGCTGTTTGTTTGTTGGCAGCCCACGAAGCATCTCCATAGGTGCAGCCAGGCTGAGCGGCTCTGGATGAGCTGGATTCCCTGCAGAAAGGATCCCGGAGCCGTCGGGAGGTCAGAGCCCAGCGGCCAGCGGTGCCCAGGCCCGTGCTCGGCCCGTCCCCGGTGATGGACACAGCCCGGCCCGTCACGTGCGCAGGGATGCAGGAGAAGATGCTCGGCCCCGCTCGTGGTACCCGAGCTGGGATGGGAGGGGGCCCGGCACCTCCGGCGGCACCTGCGGGACACAGAGGGGTCACCCACGGGTCCCCAGCCTGCCACCCCTCCTTTCCGTGTCCCCCCTTCCCGCCCGCCCCCAGACCCGTCTCGCACCCCCCGGCCCTGCCCGTTCCGGGCGGGGGTCCCACATCAACATTGCCAACCCCCCCCGGGGTCCCCCCCGTGCCCCCCGGCCCTGCCCCGGCCCCACCGTGCTGTGCTGCCCGGCCCGGCCCGGCCCGGCCCCGCTGCGCTCGGCCCAGGCTCCGCCCGCCGTGATGCGCTCGGCTCGGGAGGAGCCACGGCCGGGGCGGGGGCACCGGGGCGGGGAACGGGAACGGGAGAGATCGGGGGAGCGGGCATGGGACAGCTCGGCGGGACAGAGGGCATGGGACAACTCGGGGGGAGCGGGGATGGGACAACTCGGGGGTGCGGGGATAGTGGGGTACCCTGAGATGGATTTGGGGTCCGGGAATGGCAGCGGGGTACCCTGAGATGGATTTGGGGTCCGGGAATGGCAGCGGGGTAACCTGAGATGGATTTGGGGTTCAGGGATGGCAGCGGGGTACCCTGAGATGGATTTGGGGTCCGGGGATGGCAGTGGAGCACCCCAAGGTGGATTTGTGGGTCTGGACTATGGCAGTGGGGCTCCCCAAAGTGGATTTGCCGGTTCGGGGATGGCAGAGGGGAACCCCGAGTGCGGTGTGTGGGTGCGGGGATGGCAATGGGGCTCCCCACGGTGGGGGTGGAACATGGGGTACGGGGTATGGGGTATGGGGTATGATATTGGGCTCCCCGCTTTGGATGGTGGGTCCGGACTGTGGCAGTGGGGTACCCGAGTGGGATGTGTGGGTCTGGATTATGGCAGTGGGGTACCCGAGTGGGATGTGTGGGTTCGGGGATGGCCCTGGGGCTCAGTTTGTGGGTTTGTGGGTCCGGGGATGGCAGCGAAGCCCCCCAGTGGGTGTCACCCAGCCCTGGACGCGCAGTGTTTTACACACCCAGCCCAGCGCGCGCGGAGCCCATACTGGGAGCACTGGGGCTGAACTGGGGGAATCCTCCCAAGCCCCAAGGGGCTCTCCCGGCTGCCTCAGGCCGGGGTTTCCAGCCCACCCTCCCTTCTGATGGGTGGCTGTGGGGCGTGCAGCCCCCTTTGTACCCCTTGGGGCTCCCCGGTGACCGCCACCCGTGGGGTGGGGACAGGCAGGGGACACCCCTGTGTGCTGCCAGCCTCATGCCACCCCCACCCTGTGACTGACCAGCCCCTCCTTGACCTCAACCCGGCCCCGCTGCTGCCCCGGCGCCTCCTTATCCCGCTGCCCCCTGGCCAGCGCTGTACGAAATATGTTTTGAAGAGAGCTGCAGGGCTTATTCTCTTCCTGATGATGCTAAATTTAAGCTCTCAATCTTCTTATCTGCTGTGAAGGCAGCGCCATCTAATCTCCTGCGAAGGAGCCGATGCATTTATCCGAGCAGAGCTGCTCCAGGCGCTGCTCGCGTTGTTCCGCTCGCCCTTCACGGACACAAACAGGAGGCTGTGGTTGCTTCCGTCACAGGGAAGGCATGCTGAGCTTCCCTGCTCCCAGGAGATTCGGGCCAAACACAAAGAAGAGGGAAAAAAAAAAAAAGAATGGCCACGCTATTAAAATATTTATTATCAGAAATATCCTGACTCTGCTGCTTAATCTGCTTCCTGCTAGTGCAAGGAAGTCAGCCCTGACCCACTCGTGGAAGCTGCAGAACACAGTGCAAAATCCTCTAGTGAACAAGATTTGGATTTTTTTAAGGCTCTCTTGGTCTTGTTTATAAAATTCCTGGCTCTGTTATCACCAAATTAACAGAAGTTGGTAAAGGGGGGTGGGTGCTGCCGAGAGGGGGCAAGGAGAAGGACTGGAACCTGCCAAGCTCCGACAGCCACCACCTGCTCTGACCCCTCCAGACACCATTGCTGCGAGTCCCTCGAGGCAGGACCCCTCCCAAATAAACCCTGGAGGCAGCAGCAGTGGATGGATGAGGTGAAATCCAGCTGCTGCCCAGCCAATTGTTCCTCTCCACCTTCCCCCGAGGAAATCTCTGCTTTGCTGCCCCGAGCTGCCTCGGGCTTTTCCCCTTGCCCAGCTCCCGGGGCTGTGAACACTCCAGGTCTGTCTGATTTTGGGGTGGAGCTCGGTGGAGGATGCTTAATTATTAATTAATTGGAGGATATCCCAGCAGCACAGGGATGGCGTTGGGAGCTGCTAACTGGTGTTTGCTGGTATTCAGCACAGCTGGGGCATCCCAAAATGAGAAATGCCCAGGGAAGTGCCAGCTCCACCTTCACCAGTGGAGTTACACTTTAAACAAAGAGCACCCGGGGCTGAGCGCTCCAAGGGGAGAATCCAGCTCGTCCCTCCTGCCAGGGAGCTGTGCCAGGTGGATTTTCCTGCTCCTTTCCGTGGGGACAGGCAGTTCCCTCTCTGGGCAGCTCCGGAGGTGGCTCCTGAGGGGACAGGAGCTCTGCTGGCAGCAGGAGGAAAATTGTGGTGATTATGGCAGGGTGCACCTTGTGTGGCAGGTAGATCAGGTGTGCCATGAGCCAGACAGAGCATTATTGTCTGTACCCAGCAGCTGAACGCTTTGCTGGCCCTGTGATTCCCCCCATCATCGAGCAGCGGGTTTGCCGAGCTGCGGCTTGCACAGATTTCCTAAAATAGTCGCTGAAAGGAGATCACAAAATCTAAGGGCGTGTTGCAAATGGCACGTAGGCTGTGTGACAGCTGCCGTGCCAGCAGCCGGGCCGGCTCCGGCTCTGGGGACCCTGGCTCCAGCTGGGGACACGTCCCTGGCAGCCAGCAGGGCTCCGGGACCGGCTGCTGCACGCTTGGACTAATCCAGAAGGTGGCAATGGCAGTCCACAGACACCGCCTGGCTGGGAAAAGAGGATTTCCTGGCGGTGTGGCTCTGGGGTTTAAGGGATAGTTTCAGAGGGGCTGCACTGTGGCTGCTTCTCTGCACGTAGAGAACCCTGGAGGGACAGCAAACTCTGCATTGCATTGCAGAAAATGCACCTTTCTTGGTATTTCGGGGTTGATTTGTAAGGTGTGGTGTCCTCATGCATGTTAGTGCATTTAATTTCCTTCCTTCCTTCCTTCCTTCCTTCCTTCCTTCCTTCCTTCCTTCCTTCCTTCCTTCCTTCCTTCCTTCCTTCCTTCCTTCCTTCCTTCCTTCCTTCCTTCCTTCCTTCCTTCCTTCCTTCCTTCCTTCCTTCCTTCCTTCCTTCCTTCCTTCCTTCCTTCCTTCCTTCCTTCCTTCCTTCCTTCCTTCCTTCCTTCCTTCCTTCCTTCCTTCCTTCCTTCCTTCCCTTTTACTCTTCTTCCACTAGTTTTGCCTATTCCATTCCGGACTGGGATGTCCCCAGCCAGCTCGGTGACATTCCCAAACTGCCACCACTTCACCAGCCAGGTCCCCCTCGCATTCCCTGTGCATTGGGACCCGAGCTACGGGATCTACCTGCACACACCGAGACATTTGGGGGTGAAAAAGCACAAACGTTCCCTCTTGGCAGCACCTTCCCGGCGCATCCAGCCGCCTCCCGGGCTTATCTCGAGCGGGGAGCTGAAACAAAGGCCCGAGGAGCAAAGTCCGGGAGCGGAGAGAAGCTGCACGCTGGGTGCCCAGCAGAGGGTGGTGTCAGCTCTGCCCTGCCCGGCTGGCGTTCCCTGGCATTCCCTGGCTGGCATTCCCTGGCTGGCATTCCCAGCAGTGCCAAGAGGCAAAATCCGACCTCTTTAATTTATTCAAGCTCCCTTTTATAGCTTTGGGTCCACCTTGATAACATCCCCTTGCAGGACAGTTTGCACAATGTGGAGCTCACAGCTATGGATCCGAGCTCTGGCTGCACAGGTTTGGGTTGTTTTTATTTTTCCTGCTCTCAGAAGTGCCTCAGCCATCAGTTCTCCGGGTTGCTGCAGAGGCAGGCGAGGAGCGGGCTTGCTCCAACACCTCCCACGCAGAGCCTGGCTCTGCAGCTGCAGGGATTGTTCCCAAACGTCCAAGGGCCAAGAACGCTTTTTATTACTCAGTAAAAACGCCAGGCTGCGGCTCGCAGCTTTAATTATGCACAGATAATAAACTCCTCTGTTGTCATCTACCTACAGACCTGACCTCACACGGCAGGCCGACCAAAATTATCCTGGCACGACTCCACTGCCTTCAGTAGCCTCGTGATTCCTGCCCATGGGTGCTGTTGGAGGGCAGGAACGCTTCGTGAAGAGCTAAAAGATGAAGAAAATCATTCTGAGAAAGCAGCTCCTCAGGGTATGGGGAGTGTGGGCTGAGATGTGAATTCTCCCAGGGCAGGGCGCAGCTCTGATGGTGAGGCTGGAGCGTGTGATGCTGCTCGCTCTTGGATCGCACTGTTCACACCCTGCCCTGGCCCAGGGGCACCGCCAGCACCTCGCCATGAAAGAATTTCTTCTTTAAAAAAATAAAAACAACCCCAAACTTCCCTTGGAATACGAAACAATTATTTTCTGTTCTTCGGAGAGATCCTCCTTCCTAGATTGAAAATGAAGGATCATGGCGCTAGAGTTGCTTTTTCTCCTTTATCTCCGCTTGGCTCCATTTGGAAGAGATTAGTGCTGCATTTGTTTGACATCCAGGTTAATAGCTTCCCTTCGTCCCAGTCCCGGCTTCCGGTTTTGGCTATCTGGAAAGCCGGGCTGGAAATTAATCGGCAAACTCTGGGGAGAGGATCTCGCAACAAAACTCAGAACAGATTCGAAGAGGCTGTTCTAAGCCGCGCTGATTTGGAAGGAAGCCACCGGTGAAAATTAGAGATTTTTCAAGAGTTTGCTGGCAAGGAGTTAATGCCTGAGAGTCGAGGTTTTTAATAAATACGCTGGTAATTAATTATAGGAGTTGTCCTCCCGTTTGAAAGTCAAGGAACACGATCGCTTGTTTAGGTTAAACATCTCCCCTGCAGTATTTGCAGCCCAAACACGGGATGATGACGAGTGGGAGCTCAGACAAAGCGCGGTCTGTGTGTGTGTGTGCGGCCCCGGGACCGCTCCTGCCACCGCCCGCAGCGCTGGGGGGACCCCAAAAAATGCGGTGGAGACTGTGCCAGCGGGGACAGCGGAGCAGCACCGGGGCTTTCCCGGAACTGGGAGAGGAGCGGCAGCGTTGGGAGGGACAACAGAATGGGGATTTGGGGGAAGAAAAAAAAAAAAAAAAAAAAGAAAAAAAGAAGAAAACCATGAAAAATAAAAAAGGAGAGGAGGAAAAGAAAAAATACCGGGGGAAAAAGCGAGCTGCAAGGCAAAGCGAGGCGAAGCACCCCCCACCCCCGCCGGCAGCCCCGGCTCCGCAGACAAAGGGGCGGCGGGGCGGAGCGGGGGCGGGCCGGGGGCTGCTCCGTGCCCGGGGCGGCGACAAAACTCGCACCCACGGCAGCTCCCCGGCTCGGCCGGGCAGGTGGGGTCCCTCAGAGGAGCAAGTTTCCCCAGGGCACCGCCACGGAGTTGTGCGCGGGGAGGGAGTGGCGGCCCCGCCGTGCCCGTCTGTCTGTCCGTCCGTCCGTCCGTCCGTCCGTCCGTCCGTCCGCCGCTTTGTTCCCGGAGGATGCGGCGCGCCTAACCCCGGCCGAGGCGCTGGGGCCGCAGCGGGGGCAGGGGCAGCCCTCCGCCGGAAAACTCCGCGCCGCCCTCCTTCCTCCTCCTCTTCCTCCTCCTCCTCCTCCTCCTCCTCCTCCTGCCGGCCGGAGCCCCGGCGCGGAGCGATGCTGGCGGGCGGCGATGGAGCGCGGCGCTAGCGCGGAGCCGCCCAGCACAGCGGCCCCTCGGGCAGCTGCCCGCGGCCCCTGAGGAGGAGGAGGAGGAAGAGGAAGGCTGAGAGAGAGAGAGAGAGCAGCCCGCGGCCATGGAGGAGTGGCGGCAGTGCGGCCGCTGGCTGATCGACTGCAAAGTTTTGCCCCCGAACCACCGGGTGGTCTGGCCCTCGGCCGTGGTCTTCGACCTGGCGCAGGCGCTGCGGGACGGGGTGCTGCTGTGCCAGCTGCTCCACAACCTCTCCCCCGGCTCCATCGACCTCAAGGACATCAACTTCAGGCCGCAGATGTCCCAGGTAGGAGGGGAGCGATGGGTGGAGGGGGTGGCTGAGTGGGGAACCCCCAGGAGCATCTGGATCCCTGGATGCGGCTGCTGCTGTGGCACGACTTGATGGGATGGGATGAGATGGGATGGATGGGATGCCACAGCGTCTGTTTCGCCCCCCTGGATACCCGGCAGCCCCTCCCAGCCTTTATCCCCCCGGTTTCTCCCTGGTCCAGCGCCGGGGGAGCCGCGGCCGCACGGGAAAGGAGAGAACACCCCGGGAAGGAGGGAAACATCCCCCTTGTGTTTACAGTCATGGCGAAACAAAAGCAAATTACAGGGCTAAGAGGAGGAGATGGGATTATTCGGGGTTTTCATGGAGGCGCTGCTTCGTCTGAGATGTGCGGGAGGAGCGGGCGCCGGGACGAAACTTTGGCTGGGAAGACTCAGAGCAAAATAAATGAATAAATTTCTGAAAACACGCGAACCTCTGGTGCTGGCCGGGCAGGGAGCGGGGCCAGTGCAGTGCCCGAGCCCCGGTGCTGCATCCCCGCACTGCTCCAGGTGATGGGGGCTCAGGTCAGGGACCCCAATTGCACCCCTTGCTCTGTCCTCTGCCCCGCTCTCATCGTGGCTCTCCCATCTGGGTACTTTAAAAGGGCTCCATCCTCGGAAGTATTTCCAATTCCTGGTTGGTTTGGTGGAAGGAAGCTTAAACAAACGGAAAAAAAAAAGAAAATAAAGAAGTAAAATCAGCTCAGGTTGTTTTGGGTCTGAATGCTCCGCTGGTGTTTTTGCAAGCTGAGCTGTAGGTATTTGCATGGGAATGGGGAAGTGAAATCATTTAGAAACAAACGAAAGGGGGGTTTGTGCCCTGCCCGCCGGCAGCCCCTGTGTTGAGGAGTTTATTTCAGTGTGCTGGCTTTTATTTTTGAACAACAGGTTCTAGTTGAAGGGAAACTTTCTGTGTTTAACTTCGCTGAAGCCTTCTAGGATAAATAACCAGTGCCCACATCAGCTGTGTTCCTGTGCTGTGAGAGCAAATCCCCCACCCTCTTTCCACTGGAATTCCCTTCCAGGACAATGTTTTTTCCCAGCTGTTTGTCCCCTTCACCCAGCAAGACTCACCCACGTGTGCTGGGGTGGCTGCTGTGGTTGAGCTCCCAGATTTGGAGCCCTTCTCTGGGGGGCTGTGCTGCGAGGATGTCCTTGGTCCTTGAAGCACCGGGATGGGAATCCCCAGCCCTGTGGTGAAACCAGCCCGAGTAAATAACAACACGTCCTGATGCCTCTTCCCAGGGTGGAACAATGCTGGGAGATTTCCTCTTGGCTTTCCAGGCTATGAACTGATCAAACTGTTTTCCGCTGAGGCTGATGTTTCCAAATATAAACTGTGGATGGGGACGGCTGGAGCTTTCCTAGAACGTGCTGAGAGCAGCACACTGTGTTTGGGGTTTTTTTAAGGAAATCTGTAATCCTACCAAGCTCCTTTTGGTGTGGTAGTTGCCCTTGTGGGGAGGTCAGAATGGGTTTAAAGATGTGGCACTTGGGGACGTGGTTTAGTGGCAGATTTGGCAGTGCTGGGTTATTGGTGGGACTCGATCTTGGAGGGTTTTTCCAACCTAAACTCTGGTTCTGTGGGATCTGTGATCCAGGGAGGATCTGGGGTGGTTTGGAGAGGAGGCTCTTGCTGCCCTTGCCAAGGCAGGTGTTTGCTGGTTGGAGAGGAGAGTTCACAGCCCTGCTGTCTTTAATAAAAGTGCTTTGTGCTTATCCCACCTGGC
Source organism: Muscicapa striata striata (assembly GCA_030060385.1). Classification (NCBI taxonomy): domain Eukaryota; kingdom Metazoa; phylum Chordata; class Aves; order Passeriformes; family Muscicapidae; genus Muscicapa; species Muscicapa striata. The sequence goes on along the minus strand of JAREIS010000026.1, from coordinate 751,793 downwards.
TGCTTTCACAGCTTCAGGGGGGTGATTGGGATGGGTTTGGTGGCCCTTTCTCTGAAAATCAGGTCTTTAAAGGGGAGCAGCACACAGCTGAGCCCACAGGACCTGCAGAGCATCACCTGCTATGGGAGTGGATGCTCTGCTGAGGCTCAGCTGGAGCCTCAGCCAGGATGGGACCCAAACCACTCTGGTGTCAGCCTTTATATTTGGTATGTTGGCTGCTCTTTTGGTAATCCCTGGATTTGGGAATTTGGCTTCTTCCCAGGGTGGTTAAAGGCACCTTTTGCTGCACTGGCAGCCCAGGGAAGGGAAGGAAGGAGCTGAGCCCAACCACAGAGGGGACAAAACCCCTGGGCTGCCCCAGCCCTGCTGTGGCTCTGGGGGAGCAGTTCAGCATCTCTAGCCCAAATTTCAGAGGAGTAATGCAGGAATCCAGCTGTTGTGACCCAGCTGTGATGTGCTCAGACACAGGGCAGGGATGTGTGAGGCAGAGCACACCGAGGAGCTTCAGAGGTGGTTTTTGATGATAAATGCACATTTTGCCTGCCTGGCTGGACTGGCTAACCAGCTGTCTGCCTCACTAGAGAGCTCGTTTTGTTATTAATCAGGTAAAATGCCAGGGGACAAGACACTTGTGCTAGACTTGAAACACCCAGTAATACTCAGAATATTCTGTCACCCACCTTTCCTGCTGAATTAAGTGGGGCTGTGCAGGTGTGTGATGAAAAACAGATTTTTGCCTGAGGTGAGCAGCGTTTCAAAGGCCACAGGTGAAATCACATCTCTGCAGAGAAACACTTTAAGATCCAGGCACTTGTGTGGTTTTTTTTTAATCCCTTTCCACACTGATTTGTTTTTCCTTGACGTGTGCTGCGAGGCGAGGTTGGAGCGTTGGCAGCACAGGGAGGATGCAGGGACTGCTGCTCCTGCTGTGGAGAGATGGACTTGGTGTCCCTGTCCTCCAAAAATCTCCCCAGCCTCATAAAACCTCCCTGTGCTTGTTCAGCAGAGAGGCCAGACTGACACACAGCAGTAGTTTAATACATGATGCTTAATTAAATATAAATGAGGCAAATCACCCTGATAGGATGCAGTCTGAAATTTGCTTTATTTTCATGTTCAGCTCCAGAGACCCAAATCTGCTGTTTGGTGGTGCCTGGGAGGATGAGATGACCCAAAGAACTTCCAGAGTGGCCAACAAAATAAACAGGAAAAACAGTCTTGAGTCCCAGCTCTCCTCTGAGAGTCACTGGACGCAGGGGCAGTTTTGATGAACCTGGAGTAAAACTTCATTTCTGCTCCTTGCTTTTGCTGCTGAGGCTGTTTCTGGAGAGCTGGGAAGTGGCATGGGGGTGATTGCCCTCAGTGCTTATTGATCATTGTGTCTGTTACTCTGATTGGATTTCTGGGGCTGTCATTCAGGGTGATTTTCCTGCCAGCTGGGAGAGTGTGATGCAAAGGATATTTGAATTTGTAAGTAGGAGCTCTCAGTTTGTATTCTCTGGCCCAAAACCATCCCCAGAACCCCAAACCTCTCCCCATTCCCTTCCTAATTCCAGTTCTCTGTCACTGTGTGCTACAGCTGCTCTTGGGAGTGAAATGGAGATCTTTAAGCTTTGCATTTTCATCAATAATTAGATTTGAATCTTAATTTTGTTCAATCTCTGGTCAAATACAAATTAAATGATTCTCCACTCATGTTTCAGCATTAAAAAAATATGTGCAATGAAACACCTGCATTGCTTGGGTGAGGTTGGTATTTGGTGCTGTGAGTTTTGTGAGGTTTCCCTTTATTTGGCATTTGTCTTAGATAAAAATTAATCCTTCCTGACAGGGCCTTGGGTGTGTTTGGAGGTTGGTAGGGAAGTCTGCTGCAGGCTGCTCCCTCTCAGGCTGTGCCAGACACCTTTGCAAGAGTGGGAGTTGATCAGGAATTATCCTGGAAAACTGGGGGATCTGGAGTTTCTGCAGAGTCCCACATCTGTCCCTCCTCTGGTGGGGGATGCTGTGCAGGGAATTTCTGCTCCCAGTCTCTGCAGCTGAAGGAAAATGGGTTAATTCAAGGGAGAACAACTGAGAAAGAGCAATAACCCCCCAAATCCTGCCCCACTGCCCTGTCCTGATTGCTGGTGGAGCAATCTCTGTGTGTTGAGAGGTGGAAATTGGTGCACAAACTGCACAAAGCTGCTGTGATGTGATTTAACATCAGGACTCCCACAGACATCACCTCTCCTCAAAGCTGCTCTGGACACTGCTAAATATCTTTATTTTCCCTGCCCCAGAACCTCCTGGGTTCTGGAGATGGAGCAGTGGAGGGTGAATGCACAGCCTTGAATTCAGCAGTAATGGCCAGCTCATTAAGGATTCTTGTTTTGATCACATTGACATCTCTCCAGAGGGAATCCACCCTGCCCTGCAGAGCCTGGAGGTTTGATTGGGGCCCTGGAGGCTGATGAGAGGCAGAAAACATAATTGGAGCCAGAGCTCTGCTTTGCTCTTATTAAGGAACCAGGCAGACAAGTGATGGCCAGGATTGATGGCTGCACCACCCCACACCTCACTCAGCTCTCAGATCCCTCCTGCCCTGTTGTTTTTATTTCATTTGCCATCAAAATCCTGTTTATTGGTGAGGAGGGTGCTGGTTTGCTGTGGAGCAGGTGGCTTGGAGCCTCTCCCCCAGGTCCAGGGTGATGGAGGCACACTGGAGAGTTTGGTGCAGGTCATTATTTGGGGTTTTTAACGTGCCACTTGAAGGCTTTATAGCTCCAATGCTTGGAATTACTTCCATATGCCATGATAGTAGTTAAATAAATTCACTATTATCAAGTGAAATAAATTCAGTATTATCAGAGCTGGCTGGGTTCTTTCAGCAAAGTCTATGTAGCCACTCTGATTTACCCTGCTCAGGTCCTCTGGCTTTTTTTATTTACTCTCTGCTTTTTGAAACTAAGTTCTGTTAAAAAAAAAAAAAAAAAAAAAAAAAAAAGCTGTGAAAAACGGCCTCGTTCCATCTCCCTGTTTACTGTGTCTCACTGACTTCCCATTTGGATGTGCTGAGCTGAGCCTCACAGAGGGAAAAAAGGTGCTCTGTGTGTCCAGCCAGGCTCGTGAGCTCCTTGCAAAACAGGAGCTGCTCCCACTCTGCATGCCCAGAGCCCTAAAGCTGCTGTCAGCACAGGCAGGAGCCTCTCTGAGCCTGAAGGATCCAACTGAACCTGCAGCTGAAGGCTCATAAATATTCTGGTGGGGCAGGAGAAGGTGGAGAGTGTTGGATGGATGCTGAGGGCTGTGCCAAGCAGCCTGAAAAGCAGTGAAAACTTCTTGTTTTTTTTTTTTTTTTTTTTTCCCCACGTTCTTGAATGATTGATGAGGGCTAAATACCTGCATTAAACACCTACCAGCAACAGGCTCTTGAATGGATAGATGCCTTTAAAAACACAAAGCCAAAAAAAAAAAAACCAAAAAGATAAAATTAAATTTTTTTTTTTTTTTTCAAGCTGGAACCAGGTTTGGAAGCTGCCTCCTCTCCCAGCAGCCTTGATGAGCTGTAAAAAATGCTTGGCTGGTGCATGGTGATCTGGGGTGCTCTGCCAGGAGCAGGGGGTGACTCGGGGCTGGGTCCCTGCTCAGAGCAGCAGGAGGATTTTTGGCAGTGCCAGTGGCACTGCTCAGCTGCTGTGCCTGGGTCTGAGCAGGGAATTGGGTGAGGATTGAGGGAAATTTGGGAATTTGGGCTGGATTCTGGGACAGCTGAGCACCCCCAGCTCAGCCTGGTGGGGTGGCACCCACCACCCCAAACCCTTTTCCTTCAGCTCATCTGGAGCCTGATTTTTGGCAGGAACAGGAATGTTGCTCCAGACTGACCTGAGAGCAAATTTCTGATCCTTTTCTCTGTCTTTCCTTATAGAGACAAAGCTTTTCCCACTGTTGGAGTTGTTTCCCTTCTCCACTTGACTCCCCCTAAGCTCAGTTGAGAAATGGATCAAATATGCTCATCCCAAAAATCCCAGCAACCCAAATGGGGCTTTTTGGGACAGAGCTGGGCTGGGAGGATCAGGATCCATTTGATTTAGGGTGAATGAATGGCTGCAGGGCTGTGAGGTGCCTGAGTTGGGTTGGAGAGGATGGAGGGGTGATGGAGTTTGGAAAATGCAGTGAGTGAGTTTAAAAAATGCAGTAAATTTGGAAAATGCAGTTAGTGAGTTTGGAAAATGCAGTAAATTTGGAAAATGCAGTTAGTGAGTTTGGAAAATGCAGTAAATTTGGAAAATGCAGTGAGTTTGAGTTTGGCCACATCTCTAGGAACTGAAGCCTCTCTCTTCTCTGATTTTTAAACCCCTTTGAGCTGTGCAGCATTTTTAAAATAAATTTTTATTTCCTCACACCACTCTCAGCATCAGTTTGCTCCTTGGGGCTTCCAGTGATCTTGAAACAATCTCCTGGCTGCTCCTGCAGCAGCAGCAGAGATTCTCAGAGCTCTGCTCCCACCCCAGGGCTGGCTCAGTGCCCCTCAGGGTGACCCTGTGCTGTTAATGCTGAGTCCATCTGTCTGCCCAGCTGGGGCTCCTGTCCCTGTCCCTGCAGTGTCACCCCCAGCTGTCCTGTCAGCCTCAGCCCCAGGGATGGATTTTGGGTGCAGAGTGACTCCTGTGTCACCCAGCTTCACCTGCTGACTCCAAACCTCAGTGCTCCTTTCACAGGAGGGGCAGGACCTTCCTTCTCAGGGTAATTTCATCACCATGCCTCTGACAACTTCAGCCCCAGCATTGATGAAATTACTTTTGTATTTTTGTTCAAAAACACGCCTGGAGAAAAGCCTGTTTCTAACACCAGTGACTTTTCCTCGCTGCTTTGCATTTTCTTTGGCTGTGCTTCACCCCATGATACAACTCTGGTGCAACCATTCCCTGCCCTCCACCCTCTAAACATCCCAGATGTGCAGGGATGGACAGGCAGGGCTGGGCTCTGCTTGGTGCAGGGGGGGGGTGCAAACACAGAACTTGGTACAGAACAAATCTGTGCTGCTCTGCAGGTGTCTCATACCTGGGCTCTGTGATTTTGCTGAGCCCTGTGGCTGTGATTTGATTTTTCCCTGCACATTTTGTGCTTCTGGGAGTGTTTGTCTGGCATCCTGGGCTAGCCCAGCCCTGCAGTCTAGTCTGTGTTAACAGCAGGGTTTAGCTAAGATGCCCTAAGCTGAAAGGGCTTTTTTAGGGTTTGTTTTCTGGGTGGTTGGACTGTCTGAGTCCCCTCCTGTGTCAGAGGATATTTATGCTCTGCCTAACACCACAAGGGCTCCACTGTAGAAGGATTTATAACAGTAACAGGTGCAGGTGGATCAGTTTGCTGGTTTGTGGAGGCTCTGAAAAGAAGCCAGTTATCCTCAGGAAGGTCCTTGCAGAGCAGGAGTTTGGTCATCACTTGTTTTTGCATAACAAGTCCTGCAGAATAAATTTTTGGACACTTTTGGATCTGTTTGGACACTTTTTGGATCCCTTTTCTGAAGTCCCCAGGCAGTTGTTTCACACTGCCAGCCCATCCTGCCCCAGGACAGAGGATGTGCCTGCCCCTGCCCCTGTCCCTGTCCCTGCTCTGAGAGGTGCAACCAGTTCCTGTTTTGTAATCCTGCCCTGTCTGGACAGCCAGGATTCAGCTGGAAGATCCTCCTCTGCCTCCTTGGAAAGCCACCAGCCTGACTCACATCCTGACCCTCTCCTGCCCCCCTGCAGTCAATGCACTCCATGCTACAGACCCACCAGTAAATCACATTTTATTCACTCTGATGCCTCTGGGCTCCTCAGGTTCTGGATTGCATTTTCCAGGCTTGGGAAGCATCTCCCACCTCTCCCAGCCCATGCTGCAGGTGCTGGAGCTGGTTTGGCACAGGGAGATGCTGCCAGCTGCCCTTGGATGTGCTGGGAGTGGGGATTTTGGGAAGGGTTTGTGCCTCTCTGGGCTGTCCTTGCTGCTCCAGCAGGGACCATCAGCCTGTGCCTGCCCCCACTGGGGCCTTGCTTTGTCCCCCAAACCACCAGGATTTGGTAAATGAGGAGAGGGGGAAGGTTAAAAGGTTCTCATAGAGGAAATTTGCTTTTTCTCTTGCAGCATTTGCTTTAACACTGATGGAGGGGGGGAGTAAATTGGCCCTTTTGTAGCATTCATATCTTTTTGTTGTGTTTTATGGTGGTTTACAGCTAAATGGAACATCTGGTATTTGAAGGGGGCTGAGGAGGGAACAGAGGAGGTTTGTGGCTGGGGAAGGGGAGGAGCAGGAGGAGTGATTTGTGCTCAGTGCTGCAAACACAGAATTATCTGTGAAACCCACAGAACTCGGGGCACTCAGAGCCTGGAAAACAAAATATCCAGCCAGGCTGGGAGCAGGGACTCACTCCCTGTGCTCTGGGACAAAGCTGTGGCAGCTCCTGCAGGAAAACCCCAGGGCAGGATCTGTGTCCCTGCACAGCACCTGCCCAGGGAGATGCTTTGGCTGGTTTTGCTTTCCAGGATGAGTTGTTTGGCTCCTCTGCATTTGGGATGCTCTCAGAGCACTCAGGTTCATGCAGGATTTAGGTTTTTTCCTAAAGGAGAGCCTTGCTCCTGAGGGGTTGGGCTTTATGGCAGAAGCAGTGAGAGTGGAGATAGGTCTGTGATGGAATAAATAGATAAATATTTATTTATACATAATAAATATAAATATTAAATATAAAATAAAAATATTAAATATAAAATAAAAATAAAAATATAAATATAAAATATAAATATAAATATAAATATTTATTTATACATAAAATATAGGCTAGAGGTCGATGTGTAAAATATAGAAATATATTTGTATGTAAATAAAATTGTATTTCTTTAAGAGCTGGCGTGTGCTAAACCCTGGAAATCCCAGGCTGAGTGGCATGGCCCCAGGACAGGAAATGTGCACAGCACTGGGACAGGCTTGTGTGCACATCCAGACCCTTTGTGTTTATGGGAAGCACTTTCTCATGTGAGTGATCTTCCAAGAAAATCACTGGTGAGCCTTGGAGAGGGGAGGAGAAAAAGAAAAAAAAAAAAAAAGACAAGACTTTTCCTCCCACAGCTATGGGAGAACTGTGGCTTTAAACAGAAAATAAAACAGAAAATTTCCTAGTAAACCCAGCAGAAGAGTTTATGATTTTGGCTTTTTTTTTTTTTTTTTTTTTTTTTTTTTTTTTTTCCCTTTATAGCTCAGCTTCTATATCTTTATTTTCCTGCTGCTGCTGCAGGGTTTGGGGCTGTTTTGTGGGAATTGCTGGAGCAGCAGCTGTTCAGCACAGTGTGGCTGTGCTCAGCCACTGGCCCTGGGTGGCTGCAGTGGCCCTGGGGCTCCCTTGGTGGCCCTGTGGCAGCAGCTGCTCCATCTGCAGGGTGTCAATGCCTTTGTCCTGGTGCCTGGGCAGAGCCCAGGGGATGGCAGAGCTCTGGGGTTTGGGGACAGGGCATTACTGAGGTGCTTTGGCAGCTTCCAGATCTGGGGTGATGCTTTGTGGCTGCTCCTGGGGCAGGTGGGGGTGTCTTGTAGAAAAAAATTTAAGTTTTCAAGCTGCCAAATAGACCTAAAATTTTGTGTTGTCAAGGGATTTGGGGCAGGGAGTCAGCTCAGTAGGAAGCATCCCAGGAGGAAGGCTGGGGGTGGGGGCTGCCTCTAAAAAGGTGAATTTTTTAGGGTGAAGTTGCAGGAGATGAGATGTGAGGTTTGCTGACCTGTCCAGCCTGGTCTGAGCTGGGATATTCCCAGGGAAGTGTCCCTTGTGCATCCCTCCCCATGGCTGATCCACTGAGCATCTCCCAGCTCTTGTTTGTGGAACCCCTGGGGATTGAGGAGTGACACAAATATTTCTACAGAAAAGTGGAGTTTTTGAAGGGCTTTCTGAAATCATTAAACCTGAAATCATTAAAAGTTTAATCTGAGATCTTGCCAGATGTGAATCATCCCTGGGTGGGTTTCCAGGTGTCAGGGCAGGCATCACAGATTCATTATCTCATTTTAACCCTTCCTCATCCATCACTTTTGGGTTAGGGATGTTCACCCTGATGGAGCATTGATACTTCCAAGCAGTTCCTCACCTTTTATTGCTGCCACTCCCCCAGCTTTGGCCACTTGGAGCACGCTGCAATCAGAGTTTCACTGCTGAGAACTTCACCTGAGATGCAGAAAACGTGGTCAGACACCCTGAGCAGCCAAACCTGTTCCTTTGGTGAGAGGGTGAGAGGCCAGACAAACCTTTTGCTTCTCCCTTGCTGCATTTTCCACCCTCAGCGTGTTCAGGTGCACGTCACCAAGCTCTCCCCACATGGACAACACCTAAATTTATTTTATTTCCTTAGAGGTGACAAAGGTTAGAAGTGAGTTTTCCTCCTATTGACAGCTGGGTTATCTCAGGAAGGGTAATGAGGAGGCTTTAATGAAGCTACAGTATCTGCCTGAGTGGGGTTTTAGCCAGGTTGTTGCAAAAAGCATTTCTAATTAGCAGAGATTTAATTCCAGATTTTTGTCACCCCCCCCCCTTCCCCCTTAATTATATTTGCTAACGTGTTTAACAGCTTTCCCTTCAGAAAAGAACAATTTATTCAAAGGTCATAAATAGATTCTGGCATTAATTACTCCAGAGCCACACTGGGCTGCTCTGGACAAAGCAACTCCGTGGGGAATGCTAAACCTTTTGCAGTTGGATTTATCTGGGGTTGAAATGACTTTGTTTGCACACACCCCCATCAGAGACACCTCCAAAAAACCCCCAAACAGCTGATTGCATCCACATTTGTGCCCAGTTACAAACCCATGGGGATCTTGTAGCTAATTTCCCTGAGTTTTTGGAACAAGCCTGTAAATCACAGCTTCTCCCTTGATCTCTTTAAATTTATTTTCTGAGATTTGGGGGTGTTTTTGTCGATTAGTTTGGGATCCCATTATTACTGTGGATGCTGAGCTGGAGCAGGGGGAGCAAAGCCTGGCTGGGACCAGTGGCAGAAGGACAGGGCTGAGCTGTCCCCTCCTCCTCAGCCCAGCTTAGGTTAATAGTTTTTGTAACCTCCAGATTTTGGAGTGGCTGCAACATCTGTTCCAAGTGATAATAATGCAGTGCTGAGGGGGAATTAGCATACAGCTGCTGGGGTGGGGGAGAGCCTCTATAGAAAAATAAATGAATTTATTGATGGAAGATGAAGCCTCATTGCTTTTTCATAGTTCTGGTGATTTTGGCAGCGTGGGCAAAATCTGTTCCTTTGCAATGAGAAAGGGATGTGGGACTCTGATGTGATTTGAGGCTTGAGTGTCTTTGTTTTGTCATTTCACCCAAAGCCAAGAGTACTTTTTGCTGGCTTTATGTTCTTTTTGAAGGCTCAATCTGCCAGATGAGCCTGGGCTGGGCTGGCTGTGTGTAGGGGAATATTTAATATTTCTGGGAATAACTCTGTTGTCTCCGTGACCTGATCCAGTGGGTGGCATCCCTGCACGTTGTGCTCATGAAATTCTCTTTCCTTGCACTTTGGCTCTTGCTGTGCTCACCAGGAGCTGCAGGTTTGTGTTGGCACTTCCAGGATGTGTTCCTTCCTCTCCATCCTTCATCCCCCTCATCCCTGCTCCCCCTGGGTCTGACCCACAGCTCTGCATCACCAGCTCTGAGGTTCAATATTTCTTTGGCTCTTCCTCCCCTGGTGTTTTTGTGGAGTCCTGTGATGTGACAGTTAAATTTTCCTTGGGGGAAGGCAGGCAAACAGGCATTGCTTTCCTTGCTGTGGGGAAATGCACAGGAATGTGATTGAAGTGTTCTCTGAACCCTTGCATGCTTGAAAGCGAATTTAAAATGCCCAGGTTGTAAAATTTATAAGCCCAGACTGATGATTGGTGAGATTCTGGATTCCCCTCTTTGTAAAATAATGAAAAAATTAAACTGAAGCCAGCCCATGTTCAGCTTTGGCCTCCACCAGCAAGACCTGAGTGAATAGAATTACTTGTTTTATATGGGGAAAAAACCACCCTAAACATCTGATTTACCTGGATGTGAATGAAAAAAACTTGAAGGGGTGGAAAGCAGCCTCAGAAACCCACAGGGACAGAGAGGAACTTCCCTCTGAGCTGGGGCAGAGGGAAGGAATAACCCCCTGTAGCCACCAGGTTTTGCAGGCTCTCTTCACAGGAAAATCTGTTTTTCTGAGCAAGCATAGAACTGCTCAAATCTTGTTTAGGTATGTTTTTTTTTCCTCTCTGATTCAGAGTATTTTTTTTGATGGACAGCTCTTCTAATAACAGTGGATCCTGTGTGACCCAGCCACGGTGTCAGGAGTGTTCTGGCTCCATAAAAACCCGTTATTCTAGCAGGGCTGTCATCCCCTGGGGCAGGAGGAGCTGCTCCCACAGAGCAGGAGGAACCTGCACACAAAACCAGATATTTCACTTGTCTGTGCTCCAGGTGCCTCCATCACTGCTTGGCTTTGTCTCTGGCACATCAGCAGCTGAAGGATCAATGTGGAGCTTCTCCTCCCTCCACCCACTGAGGGTTTCACTCAAAAATTGGGCAAAAATCCTCCTGGTGCTGGCTGCTCATCCCACCCACAGCTGGCTCAGGTTTTTGGGGTTTGACATTTCCAGTGTCAATGGATCTTCAGCCTCCCACCCTGCTCTGGGAGCTCTGACAGCTCAAGTTGTGCTCCTGGAATCCCAGGATAACGGGGCTGAAGGAGGCTGTGCCCAGCCCAGGGCTCCAGGTGCTGTCCTGGGGTGTTTTAGCATTGTTATTCCTGCTGTCTTTGGGGAAAAAAAAAAACTTTTCTGTGAAAAAAAAGAGCCCAAACAACAGGTGGATTTTTACAGTTCTGTGGGTTTAAGGCAGCTCCCACACCCTGGTTCTTTAGGAATATCTCTAAGCAGGGGATGAGTGCTCAAAAAAGCCACTTACAAGTCACTGTTTGCATTACTTTGTGTCATTTGTGTTACTTTTTGGATTATTTTTGTGTTGCTCATGGATTCCCAGGTCCAAGCTCCACTTGGTACCAGGCCCTTTGCAAACAGAGGCCCTGATGCTGGGCAAAGGTTATCCAGATAATCTGGGAATGCAGAGCACCTAGGTCTCATTCTGCCTGGGGAGAAGTACTGGGCAGGGTGATTTGTTGTCCCTCTGCCTTCCTGGGGCTGGATTTTGTAATCCAGTATTTGTTTTTGTCAGAATGGACTCAGCTGCTGGGTTATTGCTGGGTTATTGCTGTCCCTGTGTGTGTGGCTGCAGGAAGGGAAGGGGACAGAAGTGTCAGTTCTTCCTCTCCTCATCCTCCTGGGATGGTGCTGAGTCCCAGATTAGGGATGGATCCTTTTCTTCATCCTCCTGGAGTGGTGCTGAGTCCCAGGCTTAGGGATGGATCCTTTTCCTCCTCATCCTCCTGAGGTGATGCTGAATCCCAGGTTTAGGGATGGATCCTTTTCCTCCTCATCCTCCTGGGATGGTGCTGAGTCCCAGGTTTAGGGATGAATCCTCTTCTTTCTCCTCATCCTCCTGGGATGGTGCTGAGTCCCAGATTTAGGGATGGATCCTTTTCTTCATCCTCCTGGGGTGGTGCTGAGTTCCAGGCTTATGGATGAATCCTTTTTACTCCTCCTCATCCTCCTGAGGTGATGCTGAGTCCCAGGTTTAGGGATGGATCCTTTTCCTCCTCCTCCTCCTCCTCCTGGGATGGTGCTGAATCCCAGGTTTAGGGATGAATCCTCTTCTTTCTCCTCATCCTCCTGGGATGGTGCTGAGTCCCAGGCTTAGGGATGGATCCTTTTCCTCCTCCTGAGGTGATGCTGAGTCCCAGGCTTAGGGAGGAATCCTCTTCTTCCTCATCCTCCTGGGATGGTGCTGAGTCCCAGGCTTAGGGATGGATCCTTTTCCTGGGGTGCTCTGCCTGTTCCCTCAGCTCCAAGCCCAGAGGTGGGAAGGCTCTGCAGGTTCCCTGCAGGGCTCCAGAGCCATCCCCAGCCAAGGGCAGCAGTGCTGGGCTGGGAGCCCTCTGCCCCAGCTCCATCAGGCTGGGCTGGTCACTGCTCCAGCCCTGGCCAGGCACTGCTGTTCCTGCTGCACTGAGCTCCAGGAAAAGCCTCCATCTGCTCCCTGAGTGTGAGCAGAAGTGACAGGTCACGATGACTTTACATGACATGTTATTTCTGCTCCCCTCCCCGAGGCACTCAGCAGCTGGAGAGCCTTTCCCCCACGGAGCTGGAGCAGCACTGCTTTGAGTAAGAGCTTTCTGCATTGGAAGCTACACCTTAGGAGAGATGTTTTATCTCCCTGGCTGTTTATAGCCCTGTAAAATACTGTGGAGCCTTCCTTTTCCCTCTTTGCCTGGTCTCCATTGCATTATGCAGAGGAACAATTTATTCCTGACAGCTCAGCCTAATGTGTGCCACAGCCATTTCCACAGGAGCCAGACCTGCCTTAATGTTTGCTGGATGGATTTTTAAATGCATCGTGCTGGCTCCTAAGCCAGGCTTTTTAATAACTCCTGCTCAGGGCTGAGTTTACATGAGTCTGACAAAAACCTTGGTGCTTGTTCTCGCAGCTTAATTCTGTGCTTAAAAAATCCCTCCCTGAGTTTTACACTCTGTGTGTGTGTGTTGGTGGAGGCAGTTGCTAAGAGAAAGGATAATTTAAAGCAGAAGGAAGTCATACATGCAGCTGTACTAAAAATTAACTTCAGTTGGGTGGTACTTAGGAAATTAAAGCAGGGATGCTGCCAAAAAAAAAGGGGAAATGAAGAGTCTGCGTTTGACTGGGTGTTGATACTGTCTTAACTGTGTCAATAAAGTCACTTTAATTCGTGGGTCAGTGAGCTTTTTTAGGGCTGCTGCCTGTTTAGACTTATTGATCCTGTCCCATTAAGCTCCAAATATTGTCCTTTCCTGTCCAGACAGTTCTCAGCCCTCTCCAGCAGAGTGGGTGGCTTTGGAAGGAGATGGAGTGGAGCAGCTGAGAAGGAATCAGATTCTGCTGCCAGCTCCCCTCTTCACCCCTCTGGCTGAAATACAGCATTAATGGTCCAGCCCAGCATGTCCCTGGGGCCTTATCTGCATCCTCAAATTGTACCAAATTAATTAGCCCAGCCCAGCAAAAGCAACCCAACCTTGCCTAACGCTCTGCAAATGCAATTACCCTGGTCCCAGGGTTTATTTGAGATATTCCAATTAACAGTCAGCTTTGCTTGTGCACTGTCTGGTGGAGCTGCTCCTGTCTGGCTGGCAAATAGCTCATTAAATCCTGCTCCATGGAATCCCAGTCTGGGTTGGCTTGGAAGGGACCTGGATGCTCATCCAGTTGCATCCCCCTGCCCTGCCCTGCACACCTTGCACTGGAGCAGGTTGTTCCAGAGGAAATGATGATGGAGAAAAATGATGATGGGTTGACAGAACCCAAATCAGTGCAGGAATGGAGGGAAGCAGGGTTGGCCACCAGAGAGCCAACCTGGATTTTCCCATTGTCTCACAGGGAGATTTTCCAGTGGAGTTTTCCTTCTTAACTGAGTGTAAATCAGTGCAGAATTACACAAGTGTTGGTGCTTGTGATTAATCCCCACATGTAACTTCCCATTAAACAATTTCCCAAAGCCTAGTTTGAAAAGATAAAAACCCCTTCACAAAATACAAAATAATGTTCTTCCTTATTTTAAACAGAGAAACAAAAAAGGGATAAAAAATATAAAAATTTTTCTCTGCTTGTGTGTGTTTATCCCCTGTTAGCCTGGCTCAGAAAGAAGGACTTGCTTTACAAGAAATATAAATACAGATCTGGAACCTGTTCAGTCAAAGCATCCAGGAGATTTTGGGAGGATTTCAAACCCCCTCTAGCCCCAGGTGCCAGCTTTGGGTGCACCCCTGATGTGTTACTGTAATAAATGAGAGTTGGGAGCTGCCAGGAACGGGATGTGGGTGTTAAATTAGAGGGTCCTGTTATCTTGTTATCCTCCCCAAGCATTAATTTATATCAATATCCAGAGCCTTGTTTCCCGTAATCGCTGGGATCTGTTCTCAGTGGTGGTTTTTATGAGCTGGGGACCTGACCTTTTTAAGCAGCTTTACAAATTAAGTAGCCAGTAGATTAATTTTCTGTAGCCTGTTTTTATCATGCAGAGCAGGAACTGTTCTGCATTGCTGTGGCAGTAAATTTTACCTCTGGAGCTTGGGAAGGGAGGGGGAAAAAAATCATCCAGATAAGGTAAAATAGTCACATCCTCAAGGAGAGATTGAAATAAATTGGGCCAGAAATTAAGTTCCCCTTGTTTTAATCCAGGGGAGGTCAGGGACAGGGTTGTGCCCAAATCCAGGGAGGTTTGGAGTCTGTGGCCAAAATTTCAGCAGGAAGATCTTTAATTCATGGTGGTAACAAATCTCTTGATGCTCTAGGGAACTTCCCAGAACCAGACTCAATTCTGGCTGGAGTCTCTCATGAAATTCCATCCTTGCAAAAAAAAAAAACAAACAAACAAACAAAAAAACAAACAAACAAAAAAAAACCAAACCAAAACAAACAAACAAAAAAAAACCTTGAAATGGGAAGTGATTTCGTTTTTGCTGCTTGTTTTCTTCCTGTGGTGTGAGTTGGGGTAATTGAGCAGTGCTGGGCATGTGCAGGGGAGGTTTTGGGTGCAGAACCACTCGTGGGGCTGCTTTAGGACAGCCCTGCCTCTGCTGGGCTCAGAGCATCCTTCCCACATTTAGGGTTTCCTTTCAAATCCTGTGCCAGGATCAAGGAGTGATGGCTCTTGTGCTTTTCACCTGCCTTGATACTCTCTAGTCAGGAATTAAAGCTCTCCCTTTCCTCCACGAGGGGTGAAAACACTTAATTGAAATCTTGCAGATAAAATACAGCCTCTAATCTGAAAAAAAAAAAAAAAAACAACCAAAAAGCAACCCAACCAACCAACATCACAGTAATGCCAGTGGCCTCTTCATCCTCCCCCTGATCAAAGTTCATTCTGATTTTTATCTTGTGCCTACATTAAATGTGATGGTTAACCTTCACAGTTCCTGTCTTGGCCTCCCAAGCTTTGTGATACTTACAGTTACTCTTCAGTTAATTAATTTCCTTGCAGTGCTGAAAGGGAGAGGAACTGATACCCTGAATGCAAATTGCCCAGGGCAGCACAAGTGCTTTAGGTGGAAAGAAAAATGGGTGTTTGTGCCTGTGGTTGTGGGTGGGTTTTCCTTTCCTGGACACAGGGATGGGTTTGGGGTTGATATATTTGGGCAAGTATTTGGGGTTGATATATTTGGGGTTGATATATTTGGGGATGTGCTCTGAAGCTTTCTGGAGACTGTTAGGGACTCATGGAAGCTTTTCCTGATGCCAGGGAGTTCTGAGCACCCAGCTGTGGGTTTATCATGGGAAACTCTGACATTTTCCTATTGCTGGGGGGAAGGTGCAGTGCAGGGGGTTCATCCCAGCCTGGGTTTAAACGTGGCCATTACCAAAATCCCTTCCTGCTCCCAGCACTGCTTCTTCTCCCCAGTACTGAAACACATCAAAACCATCTTAGGGGCATCCCACGACCTCATTTCTGCTGCTTTTTGGGGTGGAGAAGGGGCTGAGCTGCTCATCAGCTCTGCCCTGAGGAGCTGATGGCAGCACAGAGCCCTGGGACCTGTTAAACAGCACATTTTGGGCTCAGCCTTGTGAAAATGCAGCTTGATTTCATGTGCAGGTCTGCAGCAGTTCTCCAGAATGTAAAAAGTGTTGTGGTTTTAATTCCTTCTCTAGGCAGGAGCTGGGGGATGACTTTCAGCATCATTACCTGGTGCCATTAAGAGAAATGTTCTGAGAATTTGTTGTCTGCTGCTAAAAATGCCATCCCTTCCCCTGGGGTGATGTTTCAGGGCTGTTTCTCCCCAAACCCACTGGGCTGGTTTTCAGCAGGGCTCTGGGGGTGGCTGGCACCAGGAGGTGTCACCCAGCCCTGCTGTCACCAGGAGTGAGTTATTTCCATTTTCTGGGATGCAGAACTCTGCTGCTCCAGGGATCTGGGAGCTGAACCATCCCCTCCAGGCCTTGCCTGTTGGACAAGGCTCTGCAAATCTCACTGCACCATGACATCTGCAGTTTTTCCAGGCTTTTATTTCCTCTGCCACCCATTTCAGAGGTAAAAGCTGAGACAAACTTGGCATTGGCAATGTTTTTCTTGGCTGAGATTTTGCTTTGCAGTGGTGGTTTCCCTGTGGATGATGCCCTGCTTGGGCTCTGTGGGATGAATGTTTCAGGAGTTTGTTTGCTCTGCCTTCTGGCAGGTACCCTGGCACTTCTCTCACCCAGGAAAACAACATTCAGTTGTAATTTTGGAGGCTTTGTGAAAGTGAAGTGAAGCTGATTGGGAAGGAGTCACCCCACCCCGTGACTGTGCACAGAAAAATTGCATTTTACCCACGATGGATGAATAATGCCATGGCAGCCATACAAGCTCTTCCCAGAAAAGTCTTTTGGATGATGGAAGAGTGCAAGCTGTTGGTGTGATGGCAGAATTTCTAAAATCAGATTTCTTGGGATGTTTTAAGAAAGCAGAGTCTGCAGTGAGGCTGCTGTGTGCCCTGAAATGAGGATGTTCCCCTGTCTAACGTCAGCTCAGGGGTGTTTGGGGTCACAGAATCACAGATTTTATGGAAGGGACCATAAACTCATTGGAGCCATGGGCAGGGACACCTTCCTCTAGACCAGGTTGCTCCAAGCCCTGTCCAACCTGGTGTTGAACACATTCAGGTATCAATGAGTATTTAAAATCTACTCTATGGGACTGCTCTATAACTGATATATAAAGATTTTTAGCTCAGCTTTCACATTTTGTTACTATTTTGACAGTTTTGCATGAATGCCACTGGAGTCTCCTGTTGCAGACACCCTCCAATCCCACCCTGTTCACAAAAACATTCAGAGCTTGGCTCTTCACCATTTTTTCAGGGCAGCTTGGATTTAAAGAGACAAAAATGAGTTGTGGGAATGTCTTGAATTAGCCCAGGCTTGCAGCCTGCACCGAGTGCTTGACGTGACAAGGCTGCATTTGCTGACCTGGCTGCTATTGACTCATCTGAGAGCTGCACCAGAGCTCTTCTCATCACTGGCCTGTCCCAAGTCCATCAGGGCTCCATTCCCTGGGCCAGCCTGAGGAGCAGCAGGACAGTGCCTGCCTGGGAAGCTCCCTGGAAGAGCAGCACTGCAGGGTAACTGGAGCTGGGCTTTCGTAATCCCTCCTTTTCCTCAAGAGCAGCTGAGTGCTCTGGTGTAATTTGACTGTCATGGTTCAGGTCAAGTCCTGTCTCAGAGCTTTGGGCTGGCCCAAATGTTTTGAGTTTTCTCTGCAGGAGCCTTCCCACGCAGGGAGTTATCTCATCCCTTCATCTGCTCTCATCAGGATTTGTTTTTCACATGTCCCATCTCTTATCTGTGGCCGTGTTTTTGGAGGGAAGTGTGATCCTGGGTGAGGCAAACACCAGGTTAGGCCCTCACAGCAATAGCATGAGCTCAGACATCTCTTTTGTCATTATTTTTCTTCTTTCCTCTCCTCCCCCTTTTTTAAACTGAGTTCCCCTGATGGAGCTGCAAGAAGAGGAAAAGGCTGGGATTGAGGAGTGTGGAAGGGAACTCTCCATCCAGGATGCCAGACGTGGGCAGATTGAGCAATGCCTCCAGGCTCTCCTGCTCCCAGCCTTGCTGCAGCCTCAGATTTAATTGCTCAGGAAAGCCCAGCCTGGATTTGCTCTGGAGACAGCCAGATCTGGGGGCAGGAGCCTGAGATTCCTGTGTTCTGTGAGAAAGCCCCAAAGAACCCCCTTGGATGGATTTGCTGTGGCCCTGATGAACCTTGGGCATTTCTGGGTTTCTCCTCTGGAGCAGGGTGATGATCCTTGGTGGTTTTCCCACACTCAGGGGTGCAAAGCTCTGCTCCCTGCCTTGCCACCCATCCCCCAGAGCTGCTGGACACCAGGGCTGGCAGAGAGGGGCTGTGCCCACCTGGTTTTGCCAGAAACTCTTGTTATTCTGGGATTAGCTCTCAGAGACATCCTAAAAGATGAATTTCTAGAATACAATCAGCAACACAGGGATTTCATTGGGGTTTTCCAGAACCTCAGTGGGAAGATTTTTGGGATACACAAACCTCAGAGCTGTGGCTGGGGAGGTTGGAGCAGTGCTGAACCTGTTGGACCCGCTGGATTTGGGGTGGTTGGGGTGATTTCAGCCCGTGTAAGCACCATGGGTGAAACCCTCCCAGGCACTGCAATTAAATAAAACCTTAATGGTTGTGGCTTTCCCAGCATCTGCAGGCCCTGGAGGGCTCCACAAAGGAGGGAAATACTGTCAGCAGTGGCAGCCCCAGCGTTTTCTTGGGGAAGTTGCAGCTTCCTTCCCCTCATTTAGAGCCCCTGAGTGCCGTGGGTGACCCTGGATGGACAGACAGACAGACAGTTCCCCGGGAATGTGGGATCTGCTGGCTCCTGGCACGGGCTCTCACAGCCTGCCCTGCCACCAGGGCCAGGCTCTGGGTTTTGGGGAGGTCACCCCTCAGCACACAAACATCTGTGGGATGTCTTTTCCCTCCTCTGGGCTCAGGGATGTCACCGGATCCTGGTCCCCTCCTCCAGCCCTGCCTTGCCTTGGGCTCTCAGCTGATGGATGGGGGGTTTAGCCACTCTTACAGCCTTCTTTTTGTTTTTTCTTTTTTTTTTTTTTTTTTCCCTGTGTAATGATGGAAATGAACCTGGCAGTCTTCATGAGGAGTTCAGGTGCCAAGAAAACTTCCCTTGGATAAAACAGGATGAGCTCTTGGAGCCCTGGGCTTGGCAGGGTGACAGCAGCCCCCTCTGAGTGTCCTCTGCCTCTGGGGCTGAGCTTTGGGACCTCTGGGTATTACTCCAGAGTCTCTATTTTACTTTTACTTTATAGTTTTGAATTATTTTTTTCACAATTCCATGCATATTCTGGTTTCCAGTTCCAGTTTTATTTTGGTAACTGAGAGACCTCTTCCCTTTGAGAGCCCACAGACCATGATGGGAAGTTCCTGAGGGGTAACTGGGGGATCTTTGTCCCTTTGATGATGAGTGAAGGATGAACAGGACCTGCTGAACCCTTGGTGTGCTTCTCTTGGGCAAGGTGGAAGCTCTTGGTGAGTTTGTGCAGGAATTTCTCATCCCCTCTGAGCTCTGGCTCATTTTCCTCCCTGTGAAGTTTTTCTTGCTTTCCCCCAGTCCCCCCTGTGCCCTGCTAAAATCCATGGTTGCTTTCCCTCAGGTGCTTTCCTAGGGATAAATGGTGCTTGTGAGTGGATGTGAGAAGGAGAAGCTGTGGAGAGGTCAGCCCTCATCAGTGTTTCAGGCTCATTAATCACCCTCCCTTAAGTGGAATTTGCCCAGCCCTGGAGCGCTCAGCAATGGGAATGGCTGTGAAAGGGTGGGGGGAGGAAATAATAGTGCTAAACTGTTTGAGAAATAATTTCATTCTCCACTTCTCAATAGATAAATCTGCTGTCCAACAACCTGAAATTTAATCTGTCCATCTGGAGTAATTGATGAGCTGTGAGTTGAATCCAAATGCAGAGGGGAATTCTCTGCAGAGGTTTTGTGCTGCCTCTGCACCAGAGACAATGGGGAGAAGCTGGGGAGGAACAAAGCCAGCAGGAACAAAGCCACGGGAGATTTGGTGATGCTGGGGGGGACTGTGAGCTCCACTGGTGCTTTTGACTCATTTTTTGTCCCAAAATTGTGCTGGGGAGCCCTTGGTGTGGAGGGGAGCTGGATGGGGCAGAGCCATTTGGAGAGATCAGACACAGGCTGTGATCTTCACTTTTAGATCAGAGGAAGGTTTGGGTTTGAAGGGACTTTAAAGACTCCCTCAAATCCCAGCCCTGCCATGTGATGGTTGCAGTTCCCACCCTTGGCCTTTCTCTCCATTCCTGATGCTGGAGGAAGCCAAGGGAGTTTTGATGATCAGAGTAGCACAGGGGGGACTCGCTGTGGCTCAGAGATTCATCCTCTGGCTCTCTGCAGAGGTTTGTGCCTTGGCACCCTGTTCTCCCCTGGGAAATGATGTGTTTTCTCCAGGAGAGAGGCGTTTGCACAGCCTGTGATAAGCAGATGCTCCCAGTTGAGGACTCACTTCTCACCCAGCATTTTCCAGAGGTGCTGGCAGTGAGATAAGGGGAAATCTGACATCAGGGCCAGGAAGTGCTAAAGAAAGTCCCTTTGGTCATTCATCAGTGGGGTTATCTCCCCCAGCACAGCTCCAGCATTCCCTGCATGCTGCAGGACACATTTCCAGCCCAGAGCCCTGTGCCCAGGCCCACCCTGTGTGCCAGTGTGTGCTCCCCCACAGCCACAGCCCCTCTCCTGAAGGTTCTTTCCAAAATGCTGGAGCTGCTGAATGTTCCTGCCCTTCCAGTCAAAATCATATTCTTCATTTCTTTCCTTTTTTTTTTTTTTTTTTTTTTTTTTTTTGGTGTTTTATGGCAGTTTTTTACAAGTCTCTCAGAGAATCCCAAGTGGAAGGATTTGATTCTCCTCCAGACCCTACCTGGGATCTCTGCCTGGTTGTTGAGCAGCTGCTGCTGCATTCTCCAGCTTTTTGTCTGTCTGTGCCATCACCAGAAAGCACCAGAGGCCCCATCCCTAGTGGGATTAATGGGGTATGGGTGTGGCATTTAGGGACACGGCTCTGTGGAGAGCTTGCCAGCTCTGAGTCGATGCTCAGACTCGGTCTTAGAGGTCTTTCCCAACCAAAATGGTTGTGTTTTCCATTACCAGAGCAGTTTTGGTGGTGTCAGGACCATGTGTCACCTTCAAGCCTTTAGGGCTGGGTTGTGTTTCCAGCCCAGCCCAGGTGCTGCAGTTTGGCTCTTTCTGATGAATTTTCACGGGAAATGTCTCCTGCCTTGTCAGAGCAGGTGCCAGGGGTGCCCAGGCCTTCAGGGACTGCAGGGAGGGACCTGAAGTGAGGAGGAATGGGGACCTGAGTCACCCACACCCCCAGAGTCACCCACACCCCCAGAGCTGGAGTTTCCCAAAGGAGAAATATCCAGCCTGCCCTGGGCTGGCTGGGCATGTCCCTGCTGAGCTCCCAGTGTCCCTGTGCAAAGTGCAGGCAGCCCAAGCTCCAAATTACCCCTCCTTTGTCCTCCCCTGAAGGCATTTCTGGGTTTGAGCTGCACAGAAACTCAGCAGCACAACCCTTTGTGATCATCCCAGGAGCCTCCAAACACACTGAATCCAGTAAAAGAGAGAAAATCAGGAGAACTTCCTTTTAAACAGAGCATCCCAGCAGCTGCTGAGGAGCTCCCAGGCATGGGGCTGTTGGCCACCCCGTGTGCAGGAGGGTGGCCAGGGGCTCCCAGGGGGACTTCAGAGCAGTTTCTTCACTTTATGACTCTGCAGAGTGGTTAAAAATAAGCAGAGCTCTCCTGAAACCGAGTGCAGGTGCTGGGGCCCTTTGCTGCCTCTTCACAGCCCTCCAAGGGCTGGGGCAGAGCTGAACACACCTCTCTTATCTATTATCAAGTTTCAAGGTGTTTTGTTTTACCTGATGAGTTTCTTGCTCTGTTTGGCACAATCCCATCCCTGTTCCAGTCACCTCTTCCCTCTGCCTTTAACTCCCCTCTCTGATGGGTTTTGCTGTGCCCAGGATGTTCTCCCCACTCCAGGGTTTGTTCTGTGGCTGTTCTAGAGCCTGGGAATGTTGTTAGCTGTGGAATTCTCTGTGCTCTCAGAGAATTTCAGAGGATTTCCAGAGCTGGGCCCGGTGTCTGTGCCCTTGGGTGGCTCCCAGGGCTGTTCTGGATGCCCAGGAGGGCTGTGGCAGGACTGGGAATTTGTGTTATTGGTGCTGCCTTGCACCAGAGGAGATCCCAGGGCTCTGCTCAGCACCAGCCTGGCTGGAAGCAGATAAATGACACCTCTGATTTTGGGCCTGACAGTGCTGAATGAACCCTTGGAGAGCATTGATTTCTCTCTCTCTCTTTTTCTCCTGTGAAATGTTTGCTTGTCCAAAGGTGTGATTGACTGGTGAATAAAATGGCTTCAGCACAGCCCATGTTAAATTGGAGCTAATTTTAACAGTCCTGAGCCAAGAATTCATCATCTTCCATCAGCAGCGACCTCAAAATGCCAGAACAATAAAAAGCACGAGGTGACACTTTGCAGATTGGCCACAGAAAAGGTGCCAGGAGTGAATTGTGCCACCAACACCCAGGCTGGGTGTCCCCACCTGGACTTGTGGTGCTGGAAGGGTGAGGGTGAAACCCACCTGCACTCCTCATCCCCAGGTGTGGCTTGTCCTGCAGGCAGTGTGGTGCCAGCAGGTTAATTGGTTAATTGTGTTTGTTGTGGTTTACACCAGGCCTTTTTCAGCAGCTCTTTAAATAGATGAGGGGCTTTTCCCTTCATTTGTCACCTGCTGGCACTCAGGGTCTGGCTGGTGTTCCTTTGCTGGTGTCACCCAGAGCTGCAGGAGGGCACTGCCATTGTGGCTCCTCGTTCACCAGCTGTGGTGAGGTGCTTTCCACACCTCAATTGATGAGCAGCAGCACTTTTGGCCTTTGGCTCCTTCACTGGCACAGGTTTCCCAGAGAAATGTGGGTGCTCCATCCCTGGAAGTGTCCAAGGCCAGGCTGGACAAGGCTTGGAGCAAACTGGGATGGTGGAAATGGATAATTCTGAATATCCCAACCCAAACCATTCTGTGATTCTGGTTTGGTGCTGCCCAGCCTGGGATGAGCAGGAGCTGGGGAGGGAATGCTGCAGCAGGGCAGGGCAGCTCTGCAGAGGAAGTTTGCATCTTGCTGTGTGTAATTGTGGCTGTACCCTGTGCCATTAACTTTCAAAATTGGAGGCTTAAAAGGATTTAAAATAAGCACACGCTGGAACTTTGGAATCAATGGCACTGCAGTGCAGCAGCACACACAGCCTGGGGTGTAAATTCTTGCACAGACCCTGGAGATAAAGTTATGAAATAACCTGTGTCAGCAAGAGAGCCTGTAAAGCAATCCCAAAAAAACAACCAACCAAAAAACCTCCCAGTCTAGACACTTATATTTACTGCAGTGTTTATGTGAGGTAGAGGAATGCCCTAGAAAATCAGATTTGTTTTCAATTTCTGCCTCTGGCATGTGCTGGGAAGGGATGGGACTGTCCTGTGCCACCTCCTGTGCTGGGGGAGCTCTGCTGGCATGGGGGGCAGAAGGGGAAGAGGTTATTTCTTGCTTTGTGTGGGTGAATCAGCCTGCTGTTAATGAGGGGGTTTTGCTAATCCATGGCTGGGAAACCTCGTGTTTAATCCCCAAAGCAGCGCTAACGAGGAGATACCACAGCCCCAAAGACTCTGCTTTGATTCTTTTAATTAAAAGAAAATTAAGCTATTTTCTTTTGCTTTGAACCCTGGGTGAAGTTTGCAAGTGGTGTCTTTAGGTGCCATGTGACAAAATCAGGCTGAGGGAATCCACCCAAAGGCAGCTTGGCTGCTCTGCCTGATCACATGGGGGTGATTCACCCTCCACAGATTGATTTCCTCAGGATGCTAATGTGTTTGTTAGGAATTAGCTGAAACAAGTGAAGAGTTGTCCAAAGATACAGAGATAAATGTAAGGTGTTTTGCAGTGAGGATGCAGAGAGAAGGGCAGTTCATTGGCTGGCTCAGCAGGTGAAGGGTGTAGGTGATGCAGCTGCAAAAATGAAGCAGATTTTTGGTTTTTTCTCTTCTTTATCCCCTCTGCTGTCAGGAGCAAGACCCTCTGCAGTCTTCAGGCTTTGGAATCCATGATGATAAACATTTGATTGCTATAGGCAAAGACAGGGTTTTTAAAGAGAAACTTGATGTTGCTCTGCCAGTCAGCCTTGCTGGATAACCAAAGGTTTGAGTTGGAAGGGATATTGTAGATCATCCAGTCTGACCCCTGGGCAGGGACACCTTCCTCTATCCCAGGTTGTTCCAAACCCTGTCCAGCCTGGCCTTGGATATTTCCAGGGATGCAGGGGCAGCCACAGAGACTTTCCCACCCTCCCAGGGCAGAATTCCTTCCCAATATCCCACCAACCCTGCCCTCTCCCAGTTTAAAGCCATCCCCCCCTTATCCTGCTGCTGTAACACATGTCCCTTCTGTAGGGAACCAAATGGGATCATGCTGGAAATGGTTAAAAGTTCAACACTGGGCTCTGTGGAACATCAGCTGTAATTTATATTTGCCTTTGACCTTGAAAGGAAAACGTCCTGGCTTGAGTTTTGCAGCTCTTCTTGATGTTACCTTGGGAGAAACTTGTTTTCCAAAGGGGTGTTGTGTTCCTGGTGTGCAGCTGAGAACACAGGAGCCCTCACAGGGCACCCTGAGCCTGACATCCCCAGAAACAACAAATAAACTCTGCTGGGCTTTGCAGTGAGAGTTTCTCACTCCCTGCTCGCTTGTCTTGTGTTTAACTCAATAAATCTCAGCTGGAATTCCTGTCTCGCTCACTTCTCCTTTTCTCCCTTTTCTCCCCCAGTTTCTGTGCTTGAAGAACATCAGGACCTTCCTGAAAGTGTGCCACGACAAATTTGGGTTAAGGAACAGCGACCTCTTTGACCCCTTTGACCTCTTTGATGTGCGGGATTTCGGCAAGGTAAGGGTTACTCCTGGGAAGGGCTGAGTCTGGCACCTTGTTCCCTGGCTTTGTGCTCCAGGTTTGGGGTGAAAATGCAAAGTTTTGTGGTTTTCTGAGCAGCCTGTGAGAACTGGGCACCAGCTCCCTCTGCTTGTGGTGTATTTAGGGTTGTGCTGCATCCTCAGTGTATCCAGGGGTTGTTTTAGTGTATTTGGGGGTTGATTCTGATTCTGTTGAAGGGAGACCAAGCCTTCAAGTTTTGTGCTTTAGATTAAAACCTCTCTGGGATCAGTCTCTGAAGGATGTGACCTGTGTGGTTTTGGGTCCACACCTCTCTCAGCCCTTCCCCATCTGCAAAATCACTTTGCTGCAATCACCTCTGATTTTTGTCACGGGGCCAGCGAGTGTCTGTGGGGTCGGGGAGTTTCATGGCAGGGTGAAATGAGTGCCCTGAGCTTCTCAGAAATGTGTTGCTGTAAGTGATGGTTGGCACCAAAAACCGAAAACAAGGAGAACTGTGCCTGGCTTTGACAAGTGGCTCTTGCTCTGATCTCCTGGCTTTGACACCAGCTGCATCAGGGCTGATGGATACAGGGCTCAGGGAAGCCATTACCCAGGACAATTGCTATATTCTTCAGCAGAAAAGGTGATAAAAGATTTATTAAAGCTCTGTATTGTTTTACCTGTTTCGAGCTGCCAGACACAAGCTGCTGGAAGGCATCTTCCCTTCTGATTACCCAAAGAGTAGATTTTCACTGCTGATGGGGATATATTATTTGATATTTATTGCCTAATTTATTCCTGGACCATTATGTGGAATGTGCAATTGCAGTGCCTTGTTTTATGAGTTTTTTTTTTTTTTTTTTGATTTATGGAATACAAGAAGGCAGTTGTTGTTCTGGGAATATGAATGCACAGAAGGAACCTTTTGGGCTGGGGAAGGAACTGCTGCTAATTAAAATGCTGCTTTATCCTCACATTGTCTCTTGCTTTGTGCAGTTTCAGATTGCCTCTGATGCCTGTTAATAGGGCCTGGTGTTAAACACTGCTGGAGCACATCAGCTGATGAGCACAGTTTGCTTTTCCCCCTGTTCACTTTTTGGGGGTGCATTCAGCTTTGTGGCTTGGGGAGGTGATTTACCATCCCCTCTTTCCTCAGGACAATCTGGATTTTTAGGAGACTTGGGAAAGATCTGTGTTATAAACTTCCAAGGGATACAAATGTATTTTATTGCCTGCATGGTGCTTTTCATGTTGTCGTCATCCTCAACCAACCATAGAAAATGTGGGAAGCACAGACTCTCTGTAGAAAAAGCTAATTTTTTTTTTTTTAATCAGCTTGGTGGAGGTATCAGCTGTGCAGCTCTGCACCACCCTAAATCCCTCTGGAAGCCTGTCAAAACATTCCCATTGTCTTCACCACCTTTCATTCCCACATTATCCTCAGATCTGTGTTCAACAGTGGCAAAGCAAATAAACAGGGAAAAATCTGCTGCTGACCAGAGCTCCTTTTCCGTTTTGAGTCACTGTGAGAGCAAAAGGAGTCTCTAACCCACGTCCCCACAGACTTCACACACCAAAAATTCTTCCTGGAGCTATTCACTCCTCAGCTCAATGGTATTTTTTGGTTACAAGACACTTACACCATGTAGGAGGTGCTTCTGATGGAACACAGTTAACATTTAATTGCAGAGGGGCTTTGGTGGAGTGGTGTTGGGTGTTTTCCTTTCTGGATGCTACTGGGAGAGTTATTCCTCAAAAAGCCACTGGGACAGCAATTACCAGCAGCTTTTGGGATTGCTGGAGTGTAATTACCCAGGAGAAAGGCAGGGACTTGGTGCCAACCTCTGAGTAAAGGGCTTTGAATCTTTGGGGTTTTTTAGAGTTAGAAAACCACTGGTGCTTTAAAAAAAAAAATTTAAAAAATGGAGAAAAAAAAAAATCAGATTCCTCAGTCTTGCCTTGCCCAGCTGTTATTCTGAGTGGTTTCCATGTTTCCAGCCCTTCTTTTGGCTCCTGAGCCAAGGCTTCTGCACAAGGAGCTGCCATGGGGATGATGAACCCAATTCCAGCTCTACCTGGGGGCTCCTCAACTCCAGCTTTACTCATGGCTCTGCTTCTCCCTTGAGTTTTAAGCTTGGGAAGGTGTTTTTTGCTGTCAGCAGGGTGACAGCTGCTCAGATGGGACTGTGAACTGTGTGGGCTTGTCCAGCCAAAATCCCATGGGATGTCAGGGAAGGGCAGGCTCAGGCTCCTGCCAAATGGATGCATCACATTCCCTGTGACCTGCAGGCTCTCCCAGCTCCCCAGGGGAGCCCAAAGGCCACTTCCAATTGCTCATGGCCAGTTGAAATTGCTCCCAGCCAGCTCTTCTCCCCATGTCCAGTTACTAAGCAATCCTGCTGTGTGCTGTTTCTCATGACAGAGGTTTGGTGCCTGTATTTCTACCCATTCCCCTTCCAAAAATGTAGTTATGTGAATTATTTTTGAATATTTGATACCTTTAAAGTGGCTCAGAGTTCTCCATAAATCACCAGTGGCATCTGCAGAAATATTTTCTCCCTGGCTGCAGGAGTTAATATTGCCTCATCCCTAACTAGGGTCTGATTCTGCAGCCTTGCTGTGCCCAGTCCCTGTTAGTACAGCCTGGCTCTTAAAAAAAGAAATAAAATCAAAAGCTGGTGCTCATGTAGTGTGTGTTGTTACACATTTAGTAGCAGTGATGGTATAAAAATCAAACTCTTATTGGACTTGCTAATTTATTGGCACCAACTGTAATGACATAAAATGCACATAAATATGGATTAAACTCTTTATTACTCTATTAGTCAGCATGATGGTAGCCAGGTTCATTAAAAGGAGTTACTCATTTTAAATAACTTGCAGTAATGTACATTTTTTTTTTTAAGAAATATAGTTCAAATATTCATAAACCTGTGGAGCATGCCATTTATTAGCCTCCAGCTTCTCTCTGACGTGGATTTAATTGTCCTGAATTCCTTCTGAAGTTCTTGCTTTTTTTTTTTTTTTTTTTGCAAGATAAGGGTCTTCCCTCCCCTGCCCCACAGGTCTGAAACACTGCTGTTCTAAAAATGAAAAAGGGAAGTGATTCACAGGCCAGCTGAAAGAGGAGGAGATGCTGAGATTAAAATTAAAGTCGTGTTTTCCACTCTGCTTCTGGTCCAGAGGCTGGGGAGAGAGATCTGCACCCACCTTGCAGGGTTTGGAGCAAGGTCTGGATCAATTCCTCCTCTCGGCTGAACCCACTGAGATATTTTGCTGATGTGTGGCTGGGGCAGGGCTCAAATGAGAATTTCTTGTGTGGCTGAAGTGCCAGGAGAGGATGTGGGTGCTGGGGAGGTGTCCCCGAGCCTGGCACGCTCCAGGGGCTGTGCCAAGGCAGGAGTGAAATCAGAGCTCAAGCAAAGGATGTCCTTCTTCAATCTGGACTCATTGCTCCAATATTCAGAGTATTTTGCAGTGTAAAGGTGTCCCTTCCTCCTGCTGATGGCCTGGAAAGCTCTGAGGAGATCCAGGCTGTCCTTTCTGGATGCTCTTTGTCCTCAGCAGCGTGGCTGGAGCATTTTCCAACTGAGGGATTCCCACTTTCCATCCATTTGGATGGATTTGGGCAGCTCTGGAGGGGCTCAGCTGCCCCCATCCCTTTCTGTCACACCCCACCCTGCTGCCAGACAGTGAGAAAACACAATTTTCTGCTTGCTTTCAGACAGGAGGGTGGGGAGCGTTGTCAGAATTATTTAAGGGATTCATAACTGAGAGTTGGTGGTTTCTGTTTCTCTGCTGAGAATTCCCCTCCCTCCAGCATCTCCAACACCATGTAGGAACCTCCAGCCCTGCAGCAGTATTTTTAAGGGTGCCTTTTTAGCACAGTTTGGGCAGAGAAAGGGAGGGATTTATAGGAATTAATATAGAAAGGTGCAAACTGCAGAGATACAGCAGCAAACCCAGTGCCAGCTGTGACCTGCTGCTGCTGGGAGCAGCTCCTCTTCTCTCATTTTGACTTTCAGGGGTTTTTTTTTCTGACCTCCTGGAGCCAAGAACAAATTAAAAGCAGTGTCTTTTCTGCCTGCACCGTGGAGTGCATGAAGCAATAATGTCTGGGAGAGGAGAGCAGCTCTTGGCAGCCAAGCTGGGTGTCCCATCCCAGCCCTGCCTCTTATTTTCACAAATCCCTGGACAACTGGATGGGGTTTCCCATGTTGTGGCTCAGTGTGCCAGCTGCTCTGTGGCATTGGCTGAGTGCCCAGGGGCATCCTGTGGCAGCTGGGAGCATCTCAGCTCTCTGTGTGTCCTGGTTTGGAGGACAGGTATCTGCCAATAAAGGCAGGAGCTTCTCTTTGAAATGGAGAATGTAAACCCCCTCCCTCCTAATTATTATAATTTTGGAATGAAGGGGCTCTCAGGCAAAGAGATGGGAATTAAGAATAACAGTTCTTTACTGGGAAAATTAAAAGAGAAATGCAGTATTACAAAGAACAATCCCAAACCCTGCCAGAGTCAGAATCCAAGCTGACACCCGTCAGTCAGTCAGGGTGTTGGCACAGTCCCATTCCATGGTGGCTGCATCCTCCTGCAGTGGCAGATGTGGCTCAGCTGGAGCAGTGCTCCTGGAGAAGGGGCAGTTTCCTCTGAAGGTGCAGGGATGATGTGGAAAGGTCTGGCTTTCCTCTGGAATCCAGTGGGAAGAAGGTGCCTTGGTGTCCAAAA
Source organism: Muscicapa striata striata (assembly GCA_030060385.1). Classification (NCBI taxonomy): domain Eukaryota; kingdom Metazoa; phylum Chordata; class Aves; order Passeriformes; family Muscicapidae; genus Muscicapa; species Muscicapa striata. The sequence continues at coordinate 722,476 of JAREIS010000026.1, read as the reverse complement.
TCTCAGTTTTTCTCTGGGTAGGAAAGGCTTGGCTCCTCCCCCTGGCTGCCACACCCAGTTTTAAACAATGGCCCATTAACAGGAGATAAGTCCCACAGAGATAAGAATTGCTGCCACACCCAGTTTTAAACAATGGCCCATTAACAGGAGATATCCCCAGGGAGATAAAGATCACTGCCACACCCAGTTTTAAACAATGGCCCATTAACAGGAGATCTCTCCTGGAGGGAGGATGGGCTGTGGGAAAGATAAAGATGATTGTCCCAGCTGGTTTAAAGCTGGCCCATTGGCAGAGAATGTGTGCCATGGAGATCAGGGTCACTGCCCCACGTGGCTCCAACAGATGGTGACAGAATTCACATTTCTGATCCTGTATTGCAACCCAGCACACACAGGGTCACCACGGCGGGTGGGGAGGGAAGGGAGGAGAATTCTCCAAAAGAAAGGTGTGTATGTTTCTTATATATTTTATATTTTTAATTCCCAAGGGAGCAGTAGAGTAACTGGCCTGCCACGAGATTTTTGTGTCATTGCATGGAAGAAACCCCTCTTAACCCCTTGCCTGCCCGGGGGTTGTTGATGCTTTGTCCCCACTGGAGAAGGTGCCACACGTTCACCCTGTGCCCACACCAGGGTTTTTCCCAGAGCTTTTGGGACTGCAGGGAGAATCCCCAGCTCTGGGCAGTGTTGGAGGACATGGGGAAGGCAGCCCTGGATGCCTGAGCAGGGCTGTGACTGCAAAAGTTGATGATTAACTCCCCACTGCAGGCGCTCTGTGTGATGTTTTAATGACCTTGCTGGATTTGTTCTGCAGATTTGGACATTGGGGTGAAAGCTCCAAATGGCAAAAGCAGACTGGAACAGCACGGGTTGGGTTTGTTCTTCCTTTCCTTTGCCAGCTTTAGGGTTCATTTGGGTTTGGGAGCTCATGGTTTGGAATTGGGGTGCTGTGGGGTCACCCTGGGGACATTGGTGGGGCTGTGTTGGCAAGTGCAGTGTGCCCAGCTATTCATGCTGAACATCCCCAAAACACAGATTTGCAGATTTTTTTGGGCCAGTCAAACCTGACCCAGACAGTACCAGGACCATTCCCAGGGTGGTGCTTGCCCTGAGGGATGTGGTGGTGCAGCCACATGGACATTTTTAGGCTCCAAATCCTGATAATTTCTCCCTGCTCTGAGTTTAGCCCTGGAAGCCTGGATCTCCCCAGCTGCTTGGGGCATCAGTGCTGAAAGGGCTGGGCTGGGGTATTTTGGGGTGTTCAGGGCTTCAGGAACAGCACCACAGCCTCAAATCCTGCTTAGGCAACAACAAAGCCAGTTAATCTTTCACTGCACGCCGAGGCCAGAACCTTTGGGACACTCCTGAGTGGCCCTGTGCCACCTCCAGGGCCCAAGGAAATGCCACAATCAGCAGCTGGTGGCCCTCTGGTATTCCCTGCAGGAGCAGCTTTCAGTTGTGGCAAATTCTCTGCTTTTCCCCCTTCCTTTCTCCCCTGCCTAAAACTCCAGACTGGATGTGCAGCTTACTGAAAGAGCCAGAAATGTTCATTCTGGGAAGTTTTGGGTTTTTTTTTTTTTTTTTTTTTTTTTTTTTTTTTTTTTTTTTTTTTTCCCCTTCTTGGCTGCTTTCCCCAGTATTTTTCCAAGGGGTCACACTAAGGGGTGTTATGTTTCAGATCAAACAAGTGTGGGCAGGATCTTTTGTAACTCTCACAGCCCTGATGGGAGAATTCTGCAGTTGTGCCTTGAGCAGTGATGGAAGTGCTTTGGAATCCAGAGTATTGATCAGGACATGGATAAATGCATATCCTTAATGTGTATGAAATTGATTTCCTTGTAGCTTCTTGATTTGTCTGAGTTCTCCTTTTGTTAATTTGACACTAGATCAGGGAGAGAAGGATCTTTTTGTGCTTTGGAAAAAAAACCTGTGGGTGTTAAAACACCTACAAGTGTGTCTCCAAAAAGTGGGGAGATGCCAGAGGTTTTTTTTAATTTTTTTGTTTGGTTGGTTTTTTTTGTTTTGTTGGGTTTTTTTTTTGTTTTTTTGTTTTTTTGGTTTTTTTTGGGTGCTCCAACAATTTCTGGCTATTGTGTGGTTTCATTTGAACCTCCTTGATTATGTCATGGGATTTTATGGCTTACACTGAACATCACTGTGTGTGCAAGAAGCCAACAGGCAAAGCCAGGCTTTGTGTGCCTTGGTGCTGGGAGTGGATCTCTCATCACTTGAGCTTTACTGTTCAGCATCATGTGCTCTGGGAAAGGAAGGAAATCCATTCTGGCTAATATCACTTCAGGGACTCTTGGAATAAAAGGAATTTTTTATTCTGTAACGAGCTCTTCTGTTTCTTCATTAAAACCCTCAGCATCTGATGGTGAGCCTGTCCCGAGGCTAAATAATACAAATAATAATTAACATTTCTAGAGACAGATTAACACGTGGGTGTAAAGGTGATTTAGTGAAAAGTGAAACTGCCAGGCTGAAAGTTCTGGTGTGGCTGAACTCCACCATCCCCAGTGCTCAGAGCACAGCATCTTACCTGTGAAACAGGGTAAAAAAAAATAGGGGAAGAAGCTTCTGTAGGAAACTGTCAATTTTCTTGGGACACAGGTGGGTTGGTACAAGTTAATACATTGAAATATCACCCTTGAGCACAAAGATCCTGATGCCTGGAGGAGCCTGGGTGCCCCATGCCCTGTCCCCAGGACATTGCAGGATTTGGGTGCTGTGGTTGGTGAGGCTGGGCCCTGCCCTGCTCCGTATTTTACATTGCAAAGTCACTCCCAGGAAGGGAAATGTTCATGTTCTGTAGTAAACAAACAGTGCAGACACAAATGTGTTGGATCCTGTGTCAGCAGAGTGGGGGTTAGGTGAGATTTGCTTTTGCACCCTGAATTTTTTCTCCTCTGAGTCTCCCTTTGGAGAGAATTCAGGGTGTTGAGACTGTGCCAGGCAGGGACAGCTTTGGAAACCAGGGGTGATGGGGAGGCTCCTCAGCTCCCTCCCACACTTCTTCATGGGGAAAAGCTGAAGGGGAAAGAAAAAACCATCTTGGACTATTTTGTTCCACTGGCTGTCAGAATGGGCTGCTTGTTTGTTCTTGGAGGGCTTCCAGATATGGGATTTTTTTCTTTTCCTCTCCCTCTTTTTCCTTCAGAAATTAAACATTTCTTCAAGAGCTCCCTGTAGGTTTTGTGATTCCTCCCACCTGCCTGCTGCAGGATGGGTGTGGATGTTGGGGTGCACTCACAGGAGGGGTGGAGAGGATGGTGAGGGCAGAAAGGGTGGAAAATTCCAGGAATATCCTGGAGCTGCAGGGTGTTGGGGTGTTCATCCTGTGCTGGGTGATAATCCCAGACCTGGCCAGGAGTAATTTGCTGGGAGCAGGTTTTGAAAAACTTCTCTCTAGACATCCCAAGGGAAGCTGGAATGAGCAAGATCACCTGCAAGGGTATTTAAATACCAATTTCTCCTTGTTTTCCAGCTTTTCCTTGCCTGGCTCCAAAGCAGGGAGGTGATGCTTGGACATCCTTTCCTCAGGACAACATCCCTGCCTCACCCTCAGTGCTGGGCTGCTCAATGAGCCTCAGATGGTGATGCTGCAGAAAATTCATTTGCACCCTCACTGTTAATGGTGTGTGAGCCAGAGTCCCCCTCTTCCACATCATTCCTGCTAATTGGGGGTCAGAGCCTAATTAATGCAGCAGGACAGGGGCCATAATGCAGCCTGGGTGCAGCTGGTGACGTGGGCATTGCACTTGGTGGCATTTGTCAGGGATTCTCATTTCTTCCTCCAGGCCTCTCCTGGTTGTCATTTGAGGAATTTCTGAGCCAGCGTGGGCTGGGCTGGTGTTTGCAGTGAGTCCTTGTAGTGAGTGAGGTTTGTGTGGGAGGGGCTGAGGGATTTCACAGCCTGGGACTGAAGTTTTTGGGGAAAAGTGGCTCAAAACACCTCGGGAAGGAGCGATGTGCAAACAGGCTGGAGGTGACGTGGCAGTCGTGGAGTTTCCCATCCTAATCTTCATTTTTTGGGCATAATTTTGGTGCCAGGCAGTGGTGAGGGGCAGGGGCAAAGCTGCCACATCTGGGACACAGCTCCAGCTGTGAATGCTGGTGCATTCCTGGAGATGTGGTGGGTGTCACCCCCAAAAACTCTCTTGATTTTGTCCATCTTAATGTAAAACATCTCTGCAGAGAAGGGATGCAAAAGTGGAGCTTTGTGGAGTTTTCACAAAGAAAAATTAAAAAAAAAAAAGAGGAAAGATTCTTCCCCTTACACAGATTACACAGATCTTTCAGAGTGCATAAGAGAATAAAAGGAGGATTTTTGAGTGCAGGCTCTGCTGTGGTGTCCCTGTGACAAACTCTGCTCAGGGCACACATCAGAGACAAAACAGCTGGAGCTTGTGTGACTGAAATAAGTGCTTGGAGAGCCAGGGTGAGCCAGAGCTGCCCTGCCTGTACCTGAGCCTGATGGAGCACAGCAGCTCTGCAACAGGAGAGGGAAACTCACTCTTCCAAACCAGTGCACTGCGAAGATTATTGAAAAAAAAAAATTGAATATATTTCTTTCATGCGGAAACAGTGCTGCAGTGCCTGCACAGAGAGATTTATCAAAGGGACCTCTGTGCTCCAGCAGCAGGGCTGAGATCACAGCTCGCTGCAGATGTGAGTTGAACTGGCTGAGTCCCACTTTCAGCAGCTCTGAGTAACCATTGTGCAGTGTCCTGAGCCCCACGCACCAGCCCTGCTCCCAGGCTGGCCTCACACAGCCACACTTGCACAGCAAATGAGTTTTTATTTTAAAAAATGAAATTTTTTGGACCATGGAAATCCCTCAGTGAAGCTGGCTGTGTGGGCTGTGCACTGGAAATTCCAGTGTGGGATGCTGGAGGGGCAGGGAGATACCAGAGATGGATCCACAGCATCTGGGTTTCTCTGGTTTTGTTTCCTTTTTCAGCTGGGATGCTCCATCCTGTTATAATGGAGATGGTTTTATGCATATTCACATTTATATATATGAGTATACATATTTATGTATATTCAGGTGATGCAACAGTTTGGGGTGTTCTGATTTTTGTGGATGTAGATGATAGCTCTTCTGTGAGAATCTGATTTTTTGGGACTCAGTGCTAAGTGGGATTAGATTTCAATGTCTTCATTAAAATAATAGAGATTTATTCTTCATGAAAAAATAGAGATTTATTACTCACTGGGAATGTCTGAAGCAGGACCTGGAGTAGAATGTTCTTGCCTGGAAACAGAAAAACCCCACTGACCTTGATGAGGCAGCTGGGTCTGGCTCATCAGCCCCATATTTGATCTGGAAATAAGAAATTTCATGTAAAAACACTCCAGCACAGAAAAATGGAGAGCTGGGAAGTGGGGAAGGTTTTGGTTGAAGTCCAGCCTGCAGGGATTCTGTGAAGGACTCTTGCCTTGGGGCCTCTCTTGACTCTGGGTGTTTGCTCAGCCCCTTTTCCTCCCCCAGCCAAATCCCTGTGGGAGCTCTGCTCCCTGCCCTCCCCCTCACCCTTTGCTTTTCTTTTCTTTTCTTTTTTTTTTTTTTTTTTTATCCATAATACTGTTCTAATTACTGGAGTGTGAAGAATTGACTCTTAAAATGCCTCTTGGCAAATTCCATTTGTGCACTGATGAAAAGTCCTGGGATCACAACTTCCCTGTCCATCCCAGCCAAACTGGGACATGGTGCTTGTTCCTCTGGCTGGGGATCCTAAAATCCAACAGGAGATGGAGAAGGGAAGAGAAAGGGAAGGAAAAGGGTTGATTAACTCTTGTTTGCTGGCATCCTGCTGGGCTGTGTTTTCACAGTTTCTCTGCCTGATGTGATTTTTTGGGGGGTAAACTGGGACAGGCTGGGACAGCCATGGGTGCAAAGCTTGGAGAAAAAAGGGGGTTGCAGGAAATTTTGGGGCTGAGGATTTTGGGGATGTCCAGCCCTGAAGCCTGCAGAGAGCAGGGGTTTTTGAGGTGGCTCTTTGTGGCCATGTCCTTTGCCTTCTCACCATGGCTGTCCCTTAGGGAAGGGACCTGAGCCTGGCTCTTCTGGACCTGCTCTCCCTGGCTGGAGCCTGGACTTGCAGACAATTCAGGGGCTGTGAATTCAAAGTGAATTATTTTCAAACCAGCACTACTGTAAAACTGTTCCTGGAGGTTTTGATTGGGTTTTTTTTTCAAGTGAGAAAGGAGCACTTGTGCAATGCTTCAGGCTTTTTTTGCATTTCCAAGGGCATAAAAACCTGGAAAATGACGCTGAGAACTCAGTTAATGAGTAATTGCAAGGTTTGCAAGACTGAGGCTGTAAGAAAAATGCCAGGGAGGAGGTTTTGTTCATGGTGTTGGAGACTGGGCAGCTTTGGACCTGGTCCTGGAGGAAAATTACAGATTATTCCTGTCTGGCTTCCCCTTCCCTGAGTTTGCAGCCTGGCAGCTGGGAGGGGAGCAGGGATGGGATGGAGAGGGGGTTTCCCCTCCCTGTGGGCTTTGGCTGCCATGAAATCTCCTCCTTTAGGATGGACCCCAGCAGGAATCCTCCTCCAAGGGTGCACTGTGGAGTGCAGAGGCTTTTGGCTGATTTTTGGATCAGTTGCTGTGACAGGGAGCCCAGATTCACCCCCATGGCTCTGCTCTGTGTGAGACAGGTGGCCAGAGGAGGGGACACTTGTGGTGTGATGACATCCTGATGCTCACTGAGGGGTGTCCCAGCCCCAGTCTCCCCCTCTGTCACCTCCCCAGCTGGTTTGGGGACACCAAGGGCTCTCACTGTCCCTTGCAGGAGCCCTGGGCACACCCCCTGCCTTATTCTTTTAGTGGTGGGCTTGGCAGTGCTGAGTTAATGGTGGGACTGGGTGATCCCAGGTCTTTTCCAAGCTCAGTGATTCCATGGATGTGTGATTTTAATGTGACTCTCCCCCCTCAATGGCTCACAGAAGAGCAGTTACCCTTCAGAGGAGCAGCAGAACCTTCACACCTCACCCTGGCAGAGCCCTCACCTTGAGCAGGAGGAGAGTTTAAAAAGCAAGGGAAGGTTCAGACCACGAGCCCTGGAAGGAAGAGTCTGACAGGGAAGGAGAGACTGACCAGGGCAGGGATGTGGCCAGGGATGCTCAGCTCTGGGATTTGTGTTTTCACAGTGCCAGGGACCTTCAAAATCCAGTGCTGGAAAACCTGGAAGCAGCTGAAATGGGATGCAGCCACTTGGGCTGGCAGGTGATGCTGGAGAAAGTTTTCTGGGAGCAGAGTTCTGTGCTGGGAGCTGTTCATTCTGTGAAGTCTCATGAGTTACAGCAGTCACTCCTGAAAGGTCTAAAAAGGTGTAAAATGGCCCAAAACCTGTTTGACTTCAGGCACTTCACTCTTCCCAGATGCTGTTCCAGCTCTGCCTTGCCACAGGAAGGTTTGTAAAGAGGGAAGAATCGATGAAAATGAACAGCAGCAAGCTCCTGGTGATGGGAGCTGTCTGGAGAACAAGCAGATCTTTAGATTCTTGTGGTTTTCCTCTGTTCTATTTCTAGGTCCATTAAATCCACATTTTACCCTGTTCTCTGAAACATAAATGAGTAAATGAGGTAACAAGGGCACACTTAAGGAAAAATGAAGCATGACTGTAAATAGGAGTGCCCCAGCTGAAAGGGAGGTCAGATAAGAGACATTTCCCAGTTGTGTTCATTAAGGGTGCCAGGCTGGAATTTAGAATCCTGCTTTAGGAGTAGGAAACCAGTTGGAGGACCCATGGAGAGAGATAAGAGATGCAAGATATGGAGAGGGAAACTTTTCCCTTCCTATTGTTTGCAGAGGGTGAAGTGAAAGAGGGTTTTTGATACTGATGATAATCTGTGATGTGTGAGTATCTTGGAATTTTGGGGGGAAAAAAAATATTTGAGGGGGAAGATGGCATTGGTCTTTGTGGTGCTTCTGTTTGGGGAAGGCTGGGCTGTTTGATTTCCTGCCTTTTGGTATGTGCTGAAATGTGTGAAAAGTGAATTAAAGTGTAGTTTGGATCCTGAAATTTGGATTTGGGGTGCTGAGGTTGGGGCAGAACCTGCCACCCATCACTGGTGGTTTCTGCTTGGGGGACACTGAAGGGAAATGCATGGAGTTGTTTCAGAAAACAGAAATAAGTTGGAGACAAGAGACAAAGCTCTGTGGGACTGGGAGGAAGTTTCCTGCAGGGCTGTTGGATGTGCTGGTGTTTGTAGGGCTTTGCCTCCTGTCCTGGTTTGGAGGACAGGTGTCTACCAATAAAGGCAGGAGCTTCTCTTTGAAATGGAGAATGTAAAACCCCTCCCTCCAAATTAATATAATTTTGAAATTAAGAGGCCCTCAGGCAAAGATATGGGAATTAGGAATAACAGTTCTTTACTAGGAAGATTAAAATAGAAATGCAGGATTACAAAGAACAATCCCAACCCTGCCAGAGTCAGAATCCAAGCTGACACCCGTCAGTCAGTCAGGGTGTTGGCACAGTCCCATTCCATGGTGGCTGCATCCTCCTGCAGTGGCAGATGTGGTTCAGCTGGAGCAGTGCTCCTGGAGAAGGGGCAGTTTCCTCTGAAGGTGCAGGGATGATGTGGAAAGGTCTGGCTTTCCTCTGGAATCCAGTGGAAAGAAGGTGCCTTGGTGTCCAAAATGTCAGTTTTTCTCTGGGTAGGAAAGGCTTGGCTCCTCCCCTGGCTGGAGCATCTCCCATGGGATGATGGAATTTTATCAGCCATGCCCTGGGACTCAATGGCCATGAACAGGAGATCTCTCCTGGAGGGAGGATGGGCTGTGGGAAAGATAAAGATGATTGCCCCAGCTGGTTTAAAGCTGGCCCATTGGCAGAGAATATGTGCCATGGAGAAAAGGGTCACTGCCCCACCCGGCTTCAGTAGCTGGAGACAGAATCCACATTTCTGGCCACATCAACCCAACACACCTCCCCAGCCCCAGCATCTCCCTGTCCCTGTTCCCTGTCCCTGCCTGGAGCTCCCCAGCTATTCCTGCCAAGCCTGCAAATGCATCCAAGTGATGGCAGGGAGAAAAGGCAGAACAGAGAAATTCCTCTTTGTGCCAGCAGCCAGGAGAGTGGGGATTTCTCTTGGAGATTAACTGGGCTGCTCTTCTCAGGTTGTTTTTCCTGCCACAGAATTCAGCCCTGTGAGCTCAGAGGCTGCTCCACAGATCTGCAGAAGCTGTAGTGATAAAGCTGTTTAAATCCCCTTTTGGATTTGGGAGGGACAGTGCTAATTCCCCTGGTGATGAGGTTTATTTTTCTCCATTAGTACCTGGTTTTGAAGAGTTCCTTTTTCTTCTCCTTGCTCAAGGCTGGGCTTTCAGAAAAGCCTCTTCTGGAGGAGCCTTAGTGTGTGCACACTCCACGTGAAGCCAACAGGGCTCAACTTCAAAGTGAAGCATGTGGATAAATATTATACTGACTGGAGGCTACTATTTATTCTTTTTCTTCCAAAACAAAACACATTCACACATGCCTTCTCAAGACTTGGGATTAATTGTTTTTATTTTTTTTATTTTTTACAACTGTGAGCTCACTCTGCTCTGCTCAGATGATCATACCTCTTCTGCCTCTCTCAGGTGGGTGGGCTTTATAAAAATTTCAGTTATTTTTGAATATTGAGGGGAAGATAGTCTAGCCAGGGCCAAAATGTTCCAGTTTTAGCTCAAAATCCTCTGCTCTTGTTTGTGTGGGATGGGAGAGCCCAGGGAAATGGAAACCTGAAATTTGGATATTTGGTTCAGGGTTCAGCTGGACATGAGTCGTGCCTGTACTGAGCAGGATTTACTCCCTAGAAGTTTGCAACAGGCAAATCTCTGCATCCCAGGTGTCCAAAAGAAACCACTTCCACTGAAAACCAGCCTGCTTAACTCATCTCAAGCCTCAGGACCAATTCTTGAGGTCCCAGACAATTCCTGGCTGCGGGATCTCTGTCCCAGCTGCAGGGGAGAGCCTTCATGCATAGGAAATAACCAAATAAAACCATGCCATTGAATGTTTTATGTATGAGGAGGCACAGGGGCTGTCAATAATCTTCCATGTTTTTTAATGCCAGCTCTCTGCTCGCGGCTGATGACACCAATTAATTTTATTGTTTGGAAATAATCTCGTGCGCCGTGCGATTTGCACGGCCCCAGCCTTATGCTTCCTAATGATTTCTCTATTAATTTCACTGCTGCCAATGAGCTGGAGATGCCTTTCAAGTGGAAAGGGAAACATGACCTGATACCACGGATAAAATATTAGTGAGAGTGAATTAAAGCCCTGTTAGCAGTGGTGGGACCCCTGTGTAAAGACACAGGAGGTGCTGGAGCGTGGAGGAGAGAAAAGAGCTGCACATGCTGCGTGTGGGTGCACCAGTGTGGAGCAATAAGTTTTAAAATTAATGGAGAAGCAGTGTTGTTTTTTTTTTTTTTTTGTCCCCTCCTGCTCCAGCTGGCTTTTCCCTGGTTAAAAAAAGAGCTGACACGGAGAAATTCAATGTCTGTGTCTCCCTGTGGGATGGGAACGCTGGGGCTGGGTTTGCCCCTCTGGAGCTGGGGTTGTGCTTTGCTTAATTCCTGTTTTTTGGTCTGAATTTGGGTATGGTGAACTCCTTGCTAGTGCTGCTTTTGTCATCTCATGTCCACCTGCAAGGATGAAGCTCCATGGAGGATCCCCCAACCTGCAGGATAGTGGCAATAATTTTCCAGGTTTTCAGCACCACAAGCCTCAAACTGTCCTTAAACCTTGTGGTTTTGTCCACCCATCAGGCAGAAATCCCCAAAACCAAGGCTTATGCACAAAATTTTCAGCACAAACTGGAGTTGTTGACTTTGGTACTGGTTATTTGTGAGCCCTGAGAAGTGGAATACCTGAAATACCTGCAATTCCAGAACCTGGAGTACCAAAAACTGTCCCTGCCCAGGGGAATGAGATTGATGAGAATGATTGGAATAAGATGGGATTTAAGATCTCTTCCAACCCAACCCATTCCATGATTTTCTGGTGAAATTACTCACTTTCAGCATTTGGAAAACTCTGTATTCATGGTGTGGCTGAGGCTGACTTTCTTCATCCATTTCCTTGTGAGAGGAAAAAAAAAAAAAATATCCCTGTAATGCACAAAACCATCACCCCATCAATATTGCCTGAGCAAGGCACAAAGCAGGGGAAAAAATCAATTCAATTTACGGCCAAAATATTTATGTGATGATTTATATAAACACCCAGATATTTATTGCTTTAATGTTTTAGTCTCTGTGCTGTGAAGTTTTTTTGGTTCCTGCATAAATGAGTTGGTAATCAAGGATATGGAGCTGAGAGCTGGGGAGAGATGAGGGTGAAAACTTGGAGCCGGTGGTTTGCAGTGGGTTGGATGGAGCCAGGGCAGCAGTATCAGAATTTTCCTTCAAAAATTTCTCATGAGATGTAAATCATGAGGTTTTGGAGTTCTGTGCTCCCACCTTGGCTGGGTTGATTACCTGTGGGACATTTCAGTAATTCCACATTTTGAAAATATGAAATTATTTTTTATTTTAGTACTTTTTTATTTATATTATTTTTTCATTTCATAAATAATTTTTTTTTTTTTGCAAAATATTTTTAGTTGTGTAAACCCCCCATATTTTTATTGGTGTAGACAGAAATAAACACCTTTTTCCATGAGTGGATGGTGACAGTGTGGGCAGGCAGAAAATAATAAATAATAGAGTGAATTCTGTATAAAATACTGTCAGGGACTGAGATGGGCAGAGTCTGTGCTGCTGCTGCTCAGGAAGGATTTTTGGCACTGCTGGTTTTGCATTCCCAGTGCCCAGCGGGTCCCTGGGGATCAAAATTCAATTTTTCCCCCCCTTTGCTCTTTAAAAAAAAAAAAAAAAGAAATAAAGAAAAACAACAACAACAAAAAAACCCCAAAGTTGCTCAAAGAATTTGGTTGTCAGCAAAAGCAAAAAGGAAAAAAAAAAAAAAAAAACCCCAAGTGCCACCCACTATCTCTGCTGCTGGGGCAGACCCAAACCAGCAGAACGAGCTGGGGTGGCTTTTCCTCACTTTTGGGGGCATCTCTGGTTTGTAATTATAATTAACAATTTTCCAGGCTGATTCTGCAGAGAGAACCATGAGGACATTGAGAGCCTGAGCCCCAAATCCCAAATTTTCCTCAGGCTGGAGATCCCATCCCACCTTTAGAGAGTCAGGACCAGGATTCAATCCCAGAGTGAATTTTCCCCTCTGTGATGCTTCCTTTGCCTTTCTCTACCTCGAATCTCCTGATTTTATAAGAATGAGGAGTAATGGAGCTCTTGGCCTTTTTAAATATGCATGAACTTCTGGGGAAGAGCAGCAGTGTCATTAACAGGCGTGGGTGTCTCTTTTCCCCCTGTCCCAAGCCATTATTCACAGGCAAAGCACAATGTTTCTGTTCCTTTGCTTCTGGATTATTGGTATTTATATTTTATATTTATATGTTTTTATATCTTTATATGATATTTTTATTTTATTTTTATTTTTATTTTTATTTTTATTTTTATTTTTATTTATTTTTTAAAATTTTTTTTTAATTTTTATTTTTATTGATTTATTGTTATTTTTCAGGAGAAGGCTGCAGGTCACACAGAGCTGATGGTGCAGCTCCCACCTCTGCTTTTTGCTGCTGGCAAACAAAGCTGATTGCTGCTGCTTGCCAGAGTCAGGCTGGGTGGTGACTCAGGAAAATGAGTTTTAATCCTGTGATTTTGGTGGTAAACCTGCACGTTTTTATTTGTTGTGCTGCTCAGGTTTGGTTTCTGAGAGTTGGGGTTGTTTGTTCCATGCTCTCACTCAGATTTATCCCTCCAGGTGAACGTGGTGGGGTTTCTCTGACTTTGTGTGATATTCCTAAATACTGGTATAACCCTTGGATATGTGGATTAGCTGTGCCAGGATCTCTTATGCATTCACAACACAGCAAAGCATCTTCCTTATTATCACAGCAATGGTTACAGCAGGGCAAGGGGATTCCTCATTTTATTTAATTCTCCAGAAAAAACTCTAAATTTAAAAAAACCTCCTAATTTTGGCTGAAATGCAGCTGATAGTTTTGTTTAAAAAGCAAATTATTTGAGATTAATTTTTAAAATTATTTGTACACAGTGTGTTTTGTCTTCATTTAAAATTATATTTAATGATATTAATGATATTTTTAAAATCATTTAATGATAATAAATGATATTTAATCTGGTGAGTTTTTTATTCTGAGAGCTGGGGACTGTTCAGAGCTTGTGTCCCACTGTCCTCCTTCCCACTGGGCTGCCATAGCATCCCCCAAAATGAACAATTCAGCCAGCAGGTACCACTGGGATGTCTGAGGTCACATCTATGAGGTGACACCCATTTTTTATCAGCCCTGGGGGTGACATGGAGGGGGTGACACCCACTTGGGGGTGACATGGAGGGGGTGACACCCACTTTTTAACAGCCCTTTGAGGGCACAGCTGTGAAGGGGAAGAATCAAACCTTGGGATGAGTTTCTTGCTCCACATGCAAGTGTTTGGAATTTGTGGAGTTTGGGATCAAACAGATCCCAAACAGATCAGCAGATCTACCACCATGGATTTGTCACCCTGACACACATGGCATGAACTGATTTTTATTTTTGGTGGACAAAGGAAGCTGATGAGGGCAGGAAAAGAGGAAAACAGGGATGGATAGGATTTGCTTTCAGGGATTTGTTTTCTCCTCATCCCCAGGGTGATGGGGTGAGATGTTCCTGTTTGCACAGGGATTGTGTCTGTTACAGGAGCGGGGTTGGCTCTCAAATATTTGATTTTCTTGGGTTTTTCAGGCTCTGGACAATGGAAAACATGGTAGTCATTGGCTTTCAGCCTCCTCCCCAGGGCAGGGGATCAATACAGCTCAATATGGGGTTCAGCCTGTGGTTTGTGCTTTTTCTAGAAGGACTTCAGGAGAAAAGATGCCGTTTAAAGAAAATTACTGCATTGCCTATCAACTGAAAACAAAAGTCTTTTGTCCTGTCAATCATGGGGAGGCTTTATCTTGTCAATCATGTGGAAAATGCTTCCCTTGCACTTCTGCCAGGCTTTGCACAGAGTGGGTTTCTCCTTCAGTCAAACAAGCAAGTGTTGGGCATAGCAGCTTTTAATAAAAAAACATATAAAAATTGCATAAAAAATAAATTAATCAGCATTTAGACTTGAGAGAAGGTGGTGATGCAAGTCAGAGGGCAGATCTTGGGGCTGCTTCTCCAGGCAGGAGGGAAGAGCTGCAGTTTGATGCCATGAGGAACCCACAGGGTGTTGGCAGAGCCCAGATCAAGCTGCTCCTGTCACTTGAGCAAGACTCACCCTGACTCTGGTCACAGGCTGGGCTCTGTGGCTTGTTTTGAATCATTTCTGGCTTTTGTTTTGTTCACAAGAGTGAAAGATGTTTTCCTTTCCCTTTCCACTTCCCTTCCCTTTTGCACAGTGGTTTTCCTCCTCGTGCTGTGCTCCACAGATGGGCTTTCCATGTTTTTTTTTCTGGGAATAAAAGCACTTCCAGGAGCTGTCTCTCCCTCCATCAGTGCACAGCCCGGGTGTGGGATGGGAGCTGGGTACCAAACACCTCTCCCTGCTGTGTTTGGGGTTCACAGAGATGCTGCAGTGCTGCTGCCTCCTCTCCTGTGTCCTGGTTTGGAGGACAGGTGTCTGCCAATAAAGGCAGGAGCTTCTCTTTGAAATGGAGAATGTAAACCCCCTCCCTCCTAATTATTATCATTTTGAAATTAAGGGGCTCTCAGGCAAAGAGATGGGAATTAGGAATAACAGTTCTTTACTAAGAAAATTAAAATAGCAATGCAGTATTACAAAGAACAATCCCAAACCCTGCCAGAGTCAGAATCCAAGCTGACACCCGTCAGTCAGTCAGGGTGTTGGCACAGTCCCATTCCATGGTGGCTGCATCCTCCTGCAGTGGCAGATGTGGCTCAGCTGGAGCAGTGCTCCTGGAGAAGGGGCAGTTTCCTCTGAAGGTGCAGGGATGATGTGGAAAGGTCTGGCTTTCCTCTGGAATCCAGTGGAAAGAAGGTGCCTTGGTGTCCAAAATGTCAGTTTTTCTCTGGGTAGGAAAGGCTTGGCTCCTGCCCTGGCTGGAGCATCTCCCATGGGATGATGGAATTTTATCAGCCATGCCCTGGGACTCACTGGCCATGGACAGGAGATCTCTCCTGGAGGGAGGATGGGCTGTGGGACAGATAAAGATGATTGCCCCAGCTGGTTTAAAGCTGGCCCATGAGCAGATAATGTGTGCCAGGAGATCAGGGGCACTGCCCCACTCAGCTTCAGCAGCTGGTGACAGAATTCACGTTTCTGGTCACATCCTCTATTGCAGCCCAAGACATCCTTCCACAGGAATGTTCCTGCTGGAGCTGGAGACCCAGCTGAGCCCCAGGAGCTGAGGTCACCCTGAGCTGACAGTGCTGCTGCAGCTCCCAGCCCCTCGCAGAACCCCCAGCATGGGAAAGCTCCGGAGCAGGGCAGGATCCCTGAGTCCTGCCTGGCCCTGGGGCTGTGCTCAGCCTCTCCCCACTGCTGTCAGGGTCTCAGCAGCTCTATTCCAGTGCTGAGAGGGCTGTGCCAGAGCTGGGGCTGTTGTTGAGCAGCAGCCACGTGTCTGGGGGTGTGTGGGTGCCTGCCCAGGGCTCAGGACCGTCTGCTCCCTTCCTCCTGGGCTGGCAAAGGCTTTTTCCTGCAGAAAAAAAAAGTGTCAGGAACTGGTATCATTGTTCTCCAGCTTCCCCTTGCAGCCAGCTGAAGGTAGAAAGCTGCTGGGTTTGTAAAGCAGCCGTGTGGAGTTTCCATTCCCGTGGTCCCTCTGCACAGGACACCCAAATATTGCTGTGCCAGGGCTTTGATGGGGAGGGGACGTGGCTGTGGAGCCTTTGGATGGTCCTTTTGAAGCCAAGCTGAAATTCTTGGCTGACAGGGACATCTCTGTGTTGAGCCACCCCTCTTGAGCTTTCACCTGCAAACTTTATTCTTCTTGCAGCCCAGCTCTGTTCCCACAGCTCCAGATTTGGATGCTGGAGCTGCTGGTGGTGCTTTTCCAGGAGTGGCTCAGTGGGGAGGGTGAGCTCAGGGTGCTCCATCCCCGTCCCTTTCAGTGGGGGGTGATGGAGCTGGTGGATCCAGAGCCAGGGATGCTCTCAGCTCATCCTTTTGGGAAAACACAGCATGCAGGTGTTGCTCTGCATCCTCAGGTCGTGCTCACTCTCTGCTCCATTTGCTTTCTCTGCTGGGAGGCTCTCTGGGGTTTTACATCAGCCCTGAGTGTTTTACCCTTTTTCTTTTGCTAAAAATGTTGATTTTCAGAGCATGGAGCAACCAGGAGTGGCTCCTGGGTGTGCTGGAGCACAGAGCAGGGAGCAGTGCTGGTGATAACTCACCACCTCCTTCTAAAAAACCTGGCTCCTTCCCAGAAATTCTCCAAATTCTTTGCACATCAGTATTTTATAAAGCCCAGGGCACCCAGCCCTGGAGGGAGCTGTGCTGTGAGGAATTACTGGGTGGTTTGGAGAGTCCTGCCCTGGCACCCACCTCCTCCCATCCACATCCCCCACTCTGGCCATTGTGCCAGACAAGGACAGATGGGACCTGGCACTGCCTTTCACTCCCCTGAATGCAGGAGATCTGTCTCAGCCAGCCTTTTCTCAATGGAAGACAAATACGAGTCACCCTGGTGGTTTTTCACACCAGTCTTTTGTTTCTTTCCCTTCTGAACTGTAACAAAAGCTTCAGTGCCTGGGACCAGTAATTAGTTTCGCTCTTATTTTCCATATAACTCACCTCTGGAGCACGTGTGTGCCAGCAGCCACATGCAGGAGAATGGCCCCAGGGCTGAATTTGCATTTCTGATACAGAAATTCAAATTAGTTCCATACATCAAGCTATTCCAGTGGTCAGAGGATCACTCCTTATCAGGGGCTGTTGGGATCCTTGGCTGCAGAGCCTCGACGGCTGCAGCTGCCAAATTCTTTGGAAACTTGACAGAAATAACCCCAAATAATCCCCACGTGGGATGTGTGCTCTGGAAGTGGCTGTGTCCTCTCCAGGGAGGGCTTTGATGCCTGAAGCTGTGGGTTGAGGGGATGTGTGTGAAATCTCACCTGGATCTCACCTTCTTGTGCGTTTATTCAATTTTTATCTCAGTGTTTTCTTTGAGTGAAGCAATGCCTGGCAGTTCCTGAGAGCATTGCTGTCAGCCCAGCTTTGTGGTTGGTTTTTAATCTTTGGTAATAGTAGAAATAAATGATTTTACATCCCCTTGCTTTTCATCCTCGAGTATCCCAAAGCTCTTTGTGAGTGGAAATCTCTGTGAAGGAAGCACAACCAGGAGCAAGAGCAACCCAAGCTCCAGGACATGCCTTGGGGAGCACAGGTTTGATAAACAAAGAGTTTTGTCCCTGCCCATGGAGCTGAGGCTTCCAGAGAAGAGCAGATGGCATTGAAAGCATCTTCTGCAGGGCTGGCTGCACACAGGAGGTCACACTTGGATGATTTTCAGGTTTTTGGGTGAGTTGTGTTTCTCAGCTAGCTGTGTTGATACAGAGCACCACCAAACTTCTTGTCCACTGTTGATCCCTTTTTGTGGTGAAAAAGGAGATTCTTGGTGACATTTGCAGTGCTGCTGTGTGAGGAGGTGGCTGTGAAATGACATTTGCCACCCCCAAGCTCAAACATTGAGGGAGATGAGGCACCTTTGATGGGGGGAATCTTCAAACTGCAGCAGCACAGGGCAGAAACAACCAGAGGGGAGAGATATCCTGCAGGAAATTGGAGTTTGCTGAGTGATCCCATGGTGTGTTTGTGAGTGGTGGCTCCTTTCCATGTCCAGCCCTTCCCTCTCCTGCCCTCCTGTTGTTTCCCTGCCTCAAACCACTGGGACACTCATCACCCACACCCAAAATTGCTGCTCACTCCATCCCCCTCCAACAATGATGAGCTCCTGAAGAGGAGAGCACTGAGCATCTTCCCTGGCTGTGTTTGGAGGAGGAAAGTAAAATAGACCAAAAAAAAAAAAAAAGACAGAAATTAATCTCCTTGTTCAAATTCCCCATCTCCTCTGCCTCGTCACTGGGTTTTGGTAATTGCTTTAATCTGCACTTGGGGTTTCCTGGCAGGAGAAGGATTTTTTTAGTGACTGTCATTTCTTTGATACTGGTTGTTTCCAAACTCATTACTCCTGGCATTTATTCACCCAGCTTGCACCAGGGGCACAAAATGGAAATTGATTCACAGCAATGTGTGTGATCTAGAAGACGTCAATTTTTTTCCCCTCCTGAGTCTATAAATTAGTTTTGATTCCAGTAAGGTTTTCTGCTAGAGTTATAAATCAGATCCCAAGGAGCTGTGTGAGTTGGGATGTTAAAGCAGCAAAGCAGCAGCTCTGTATCCCAATATTGCTGATGCCCAGAGGTTTTGGGGGATCAGCTTGGGAAAGGGGCTTTCATCTGGGGAGAAGAGCCAGCTGCTGAAATACAGGTGTATCCTTAATAAATCAATTCAAAAATTGTATAGGTCTGCATTTTTAGGAAGCTAAGGGCCTGGAATTGTTTGTGATTTAAGGAATCAAGCCCCACACTGAGTTTTTTGGAGTCTGTTGATGCTCCAGCAGTTCTGAGCTAGCAGATCTCTACCAGGCTTGGCTCAGGCTGGGGAACCACTGATGGTTTGACAAATTTGGGATTGTTTGGGAGAGCTGAGAGTGTGTGAGCAGCTGGTACAGGGGAGCACTCCCAGCGTGCAGGAGGGCTGGAGGGAGGTGTGGAAGAGGGGAAATCCAGCTTGGAGCTGGTGTTCCCCAGGGGCTGGTTTGACCTGCCATGAAATCAGAGCAAACACCACGGGGGCTCCTCAGCAGGTGCTCCCTGAGCCTCTGCCAGGTCCTGCTGGGCTGATTCTCCTTGCAGGACTGTTGTGGGGGAATCCCAAGTTCCCCAAAGCTGTTCCTGGCTGAGCTGCCAGCCCTGGCTGCAGTGCTGTGGCAGAAAATGACCTTAACCGCGAGCGAGTCACGTTTGTGCTCAAGAGCTCACTGGAAAAAAAATATTTCTGACCTGACACCAAACCTCACAGGAGGTGACAGCATGATGTGATGTCAGCCTCATTGGATTTTCCATTTGCACAGCCATGAAAAGGCCACAGCAGCAGAGAGCAGCAGTGCAGCTGTGCCTGGTCCCTGCTCTGGCACCCGGGGTCACCTCCCAAACCTGCAGCTTGTCACTGTGCCCCTTCCCCTGCCATCCCACCCTGCTGCTTTTTATAACCTTCTACAACTCCTTTGAGCTTCCCACTGCCAATATTTTGGGATGAAGGAAAGGCATTTTCTGTGTGGGGGGATGTTTGCTTCGCTTTGGGTTCATTTAGCAAATGTTGGTGGTTTGGTTTTTTTTCTCCCTCTTTTTTAAAAAAAAATTAATTAGGGAGATTTAAAGCTTAGAGCAAATTTGGAGCAGATGGAGCTGGTGACATCACTCTTTGTTTTACTCCTGTTAGTGCAGATTAGCTACTTTGAGGTAAATCCTGGAGAGAACCTTTCTAGGCTTAACCACCCCCAGCCTCTGCAGCCTTTTCCCATCCCTGTCTGGCTTTGTCCTCTCTTTGTCCCCTTCACTCCCCCCAGGCCTCCCTCAGATGCTGTTTCCAGACACAAATCCCATCAATTTCCAGCTGTTCCTTGTGCAGGATGAGCAGGGAGCTCCGTGGGGTGATGCTTCCCTTGGGATGAGCCCTGCAGGAGCTGAGCCTGAGCTCTGCCAGACCCGTCCCAAACCTCCCCCAGCCTCCATCCCTGGGCAGTTCTGTGATTCCTGCTTCTTCCACAAGGCTTTGGTCATGGATCCATCCCAAATTTTGAAGGATCCACAGCAAGGTGTTGTCCTTGCCTGCCCCTTGGGTGCATCCCCTGCCTCCAGCCCTGACTTTTCTCTGGATTTTCCTTTGCACAGGAATTCCAGGCAGGGCTCAGATCTCTGTGGCTTTTTCCCATCTAGAGGAGGGGTGGTTTGAGTTTGTCCCCAAAGCTGTGTCCCCAAAGCTGTGTCCCCAGAGCTGTGTCCCCAGATCTCCATGACCTTTTCCCATCTAGAGGAGGGGTGGTTTGAGTTTGTCCCCAAAGCTGTGTCCCCAAAGCTGTGTCCCCAAAGCTGCGTCCCCAGAGCTGTGTCCCCAGATCTCCATGACCTTTTCCCATCTAGAGGAGGGGTGGTTTGAGTTTGTCCCCAGAGCTGTGTCCCCAAAGCTGTGTCCCCAGATCTCCATGACCTTTTCCCATCTAGAGGAGGGGTGGTTTGAGCTTGTCCCCAGGCTGTGTCCCCAAAGCTGTGTCCCCAAAGCTGTGTCCCCAGATCTCTGTGGCTTTTTCCCATCTAGAGGAGGGGTGGTTTGAGCTTGTCCCCAAAGCTGTGTCCCCAGATGTGTCCCCAGAGCTGTGTCCCCAGATTTCCTTTTCCCATCTAGAGGAGGGGTGGTTTGGGCTTGTCCCCAGGCTGTGTCCCCCAGGGCTGGTGGCAGCAGAGTGGCTGCTGTGACCCTTTCCTGCTGTCCTGGTGCCAGCACTGCTCCCGCCCCAGCAGCAGGAATTCCCTTTATCTCCCTGGCAGCAGATGAAAAGCCCTGGCCACAGGATGTGTTTGTGCACATTCTGCTGGGGAGGGAGCTGAGCTGGGCTCTGTGGCCTCAACTCTATTTTATTCCTCATTTCTGTTTCCCTTTCCAAGGAGTTTAAACTCTTGCCATCCCCCCTTTCCCTTGGAGATTTCTCCAGCAATAAAACCCCTGGGATCCTGGCTGTGCTGCTGGGCTTGGGGTGATGGTGAAGGTTCAGTCACCCAAAGAAAATGCTCCCCAACCTCTGTGAGTCACTCCCCCCCCAGACCTGCTGATGCAATAAATGAAAACATTCGTGTTTTCCCAGTGGGAATCTGGGTGAGGGCGCAGGGGAAAATATCTTTAACAGGCTGTGTGTGATTTTCAACTTTTATTTCCCTTTTTGCTTGCATGGGTGCACAGAGCTGCCTGCTCTGAAGGCATGGACCACTCACTGCAAAGCCCACAGCACTGAATATACCAAATATTCCTTAAAAACATGGCCGTGGATAACCCCTCACTTCCCCTTTGCACAGAGCTGGGTTGGATCTCTGCTTTTCTACCTGCTGTTCAGTGCTTTGGATATAAACACAGCTCAGTTTGTCTTGGCTGCTCCAGTCCTGGCTTGGCTTCCTCCCTGCTCTGGGGCTTGTGGCAGGACACGTGCAGGGCACAGCATCACCCTGCTGCTTCTCCTCTTGGGCACATTGCTCTGGTGGTTTTTGCACCTTGGCTTTTCTATTTGGAGAGTTTGCAGGGGCTCTGTGGGGTTTTGTTAATGGCTGTGAGGGTTGGTGGGGGTATCAAAGGGTGTGCAGGGTCACTCAGTTTGGGTTGGAGGGGATCTCAAAGCTCCTTTCCAACCCCTCCTGCACATCTTCCACTAATCCCAGGCTGCTCCAAGCCCCATCCAGCCTGGCCTTGGGCACTGCCAGGGATCCAGGGGCAGCCACAGCTGCTCTGGGCACCCTGTGCCAGGGCCTGCCACCCTCCCAGGGTGGAATTTCTCAGAGCAACAGCTCTGGGAGCCAGGCTGGGAATCTCCAGCAGAGCCTGACTCCTTCTGAGCCAGGTAA
The DNA here is from genome assembly GCA_030060385.1 of Muscicapa striata striata. NCBI lineage: Eukaryota > Metazoa > Chordata > Aves > Passeriformes > Muscicapidae > Muscicapa > Muscicapa striata. The sequence goes on along the minus strand of JAREIS010000026.1, from coordinate 700,778 downwards.
ATTCTTCTTTTCCACCCTTTTTGTTGTTATCTTCTCATTCCTGGTTAGTTCAGAGGGTCCCTTCCTGCAGTGCTGCTTCCCTCCTGCCATCCTTTGGCTTAGGCCAGTGTCCAAGAAGAGCTCATTTATTTCCCTGTTTTACATTTAGCTACAGTATAAACCATTGTGTCCCGAGCTGTTGGTGGAGCACAGAGGCACTTCCTCTTCTCATTGCTCATTTTTAATCAATGGTTTTTGCTTACTCACCACCAGCAAAGCCACAGAGGAATCATTTCTTTTCCTTTTCTCCTTTATTAAACTCAAAACCCCTGGTGGAGGTACCAAAACCCAACCATTTGCTTGGAAAAAAAGCCATGATTTTCCTGCATGGATGCTTTGGAGACCATGATTGGGGCCAATTAAAATCAAATGGCAGCAGCAAAGTCTGTCTGGTTCCTGGTGCTGGCTGTGAGCAGGACTGGACATTGCAGCCTCTGGGTTCCTTTGCAGGCAAGCTCAGCCTTGCAGCAGCAGAACTGGGTATTTTAAAATAAAAAGAGCCCTTTCTGCATCCAGCCAGGTACTCTGAGGTGCCTTTGGATGCTGGGATTTGCCTCGTGGATTGAAGGATTTTGCAAAAGATTTGCTCTTACTCAATATCAAAGCAGCTGGAGTGGGGTTATCAGGAGGTGACACAGGGGACAGAAGAGGGTGGCAGAGACTTTTTGAGCCTGGCAGGTGACTTGGCACCAGGAAAAAGCTTTGCATCAAAGCTTTTGCTGTCTGGCAGTGGCATCACCTTTGTGTCCAGGAGATTCTCCACACACCAAGCCTGGAAGCAGAGCTGGCTCCAGACTTGGCAAGGTGTTTGCCCAGGGTGGGTAATTAAGGTCATTTCTGCTGTACCTAATTGATATCAGGAGACTTTGATCATGCTTGGCATGGTGGCATTCCCTGGCAGGAATGGGGACACTCCACACAGTGGATTCACTGCCTGCTGTTTTTTTAGGGGGGAATTTTGGTGTTCCCCTGTTTATCCTGCAGCACCTGCTTGGCAATGAATGAATGAAAACTGGGCTGGTTGTGCTGCTGGTGCCAAGCAGGGCAGGGCAGGGCTGCTGTGGATGATACAAAACCCCCAGAAACATACCCCTGGAATTCTCTCCCCTAGAGACAAAGAAAATTCCTCTAGGATGAGATAATTCTCACCGTGAAGACCCCTTATCTTTTAGGACTTTTATTGGTCTTTAAGTTAGCAAAGTGATTGGCTTTTTCTTAGAGTGTTAAGTGAAATGTAATTGGATATTGTGTTTAACTAGTAGTTTTATTGGTCAACTTTTCAATCCTTTTGAAGTGTATAAATATCCCTCTCTACCTGAAATAATTGGACTCTGTAGCTGAAACTCCCTTTGAAGAATAAACTGTCTTTGGAACAATTCAGCTGCAGGTCTCAGCCTTGAATAAACTGTCTTTGGAACAATTCAGCTGCAGGTCTCAGCCTTTGCTCCTTGCTGGCAGGTAGCCAAAAGGGCTACCTGAACCCCTCTTGGCTATCTGGGTTCAAGTAGCTCTTAAAGGCTAGCATAACCCTAGCCCTTTTCAAAGCTACAGGCTGCAGGGAGGGTGCACAGCCCCAAGCCAGGCTGCAGGGAGGTGCTGGCTGATGCACCAGCTGGCACTTGGAAACTTGGGAGTTTTTCCCTGCTCTTTTGGCAGCTCTTTTGGGGTAGGATGATCCTTGGTGCTCCCAGCCTGGAGCCTTCACCCCCAGAGCTCCCAATTCCCCCCTCCCTTCAGCACTGGGCATTTGGGGTCACAGCTGCCATGGAGAGGATGCCTTTGCAGAGGATGTGGCTCTGCTGTGTTTGCTTGCAAAGTTTCCTGTTTGAGTGTCCTTCCTCTTCCTCTGCTCCTTCCACGAGCATCCAGGGGCTCAGCCCAGTTTCCTGCTCCCAGCCCTGGGGGGACACAGTGTCACTGGATGTCCCCAGTGCCACCAGCAGGACTTGGGGCTTCAGGATGGGTCTGAAAAATCAGCTCAGTTCAGCTGCATGTTTGGTTCCATCTGCTCATATCTGGGTTTAATCTCTGAACTCTTCAGGGGTGATGAATCAGTGTTGGGTTTTCTGGTGTGGAATAAGAACATTTCCCATCACTTCATTCCCTGGGAAAAAAAAGAAGGAAAAGTGTGTCTATGAACAGCTACATGAGGAATGCTGTGCACAATAAAGACATTATGAAAAATATTACACTCATCCATATTGATTTTTGCTTTGTTTGCTGGCTGGTTCCTTTATTACCCTGGCAGAGCCATGAGCAATGTCATCCCAGCTCAGCTAATGAGCAAACATCAGGCTGCCTTGAAAAGCCACTGCCATGGTCATTTCAGAAAGAACAATTTGGAATGTCCAGCCTGGGCTGGGAGGCTGGTCCAGCACAGGGAAGGGGCTGATCTGATTCCTGGTTGATGATGATGATTCCTGATGAGGTGGGTGATGTGACACAGAGGATGTGACATAGAGAATGTGGCACATCCTGGGGATGGGGCTGGACTGGGAGCAACCTTCAGTGTCCTCCAAAACTGGTGCCTTCTGCAGGATGGCTGAGCCCAGTCAAAGGGGATTAAACACAATCCTTCCCCAAATTTTGCAGGTGCCCTTTATTCAATGATGTCTCTTTATGCACTTCACTCTCCTGTCCCCTCCCTTAAGGAAATATTTGCCAGTGCTTCATTTATTTTAAGCTGAGCTTTTCCCAGCAGCCAGGGCTGGAGTGAGCCCCAGGGTCTCTGAGGGGATGAGACTGGGGCTGTCACAGAGAGGTGACGTGCTGGGCTTTGAATACCATTCATTAATTAGGATTTCCCAGCCCCTTTTGCAGGCTGGAGCAGCAGCTCCCTTCATTAGCAAAGAGATAAATGCTCCCTGCAGCCAGCTCAGTGTGGTCCCACAAACCTCCCTGGCTCCTTGCTGCAGAGCTCGTGCTCAGCTGGGACTGGATTTACAGTGCCATCATGTATTATTCATCCCAAATAATACATATTCCAACCCTGCCATTGTGCAGGGCAAGGCAGAGTGATTTGAGGGATATCTCCAACCTGTAAATCTTAATATTCAAAGCATTGACAGATTTTGTGTGTGTGTTTCTGTGGAGCACACAAGGAACCTTCCTTCTTAGCAGAGAGCAAGGGATGCACCAAAATTAAATGTTTTGCAAACAGCATTTCCCTCAGGTGTCCATAAGTGGTTTGTTACAGAAATTCTGGTCTGGTCTAAATAGATCTGTTGGAAAAAAAAAAAAAAAAAGAGAGCTTGCAGTTTGAGAGCATCTTGTTGGACTTGAGGTCGTGATACTTGCTTTAAATGATGGTTATGGCCAAGGTAGAACCTGTTACTAAATGTAGATTTCCTCATTTTTTAGTGGGATTATTTCTGGTTGGGGAATAGGAAATAATCTTCCCAAATCCACTAGCATTTAATAAAAAAATTATGTGTGAGTATCTAATAGGAAATTTGGGCAGTGGAACTTTTTAAATGAGGTGTGCATTGATTTATCCTAATCCTAGTCTAATAATTGATGCTAAGGGAAAAGCCAGCAGTGAAAATCCACCTTTTTTTGCCATCCTGGAAATCTTTGTATTTCTCATAACGTTGTGTTTACCCCCAGGACTAAATTACAGCTCGTGCAGCCCTTTCCTTTAACTCAGTAAATAAGATTTAGCTCCTGTGTGTTTCTATGGAAACCAGATTGGAGTTCCAGGAGAGCAGATTCAGCACTGGCCAAAATCTGGGGGGGCTCTGGAACCCCCCAAAACCTGGGGGGGCTCTGGAACCCCCCAAAACCTGGGGGGGCTCTGGAACCCCCCAAAACCTGGGGGGCTCCCCTGGCACCAGGGATGGGGTGATGCTGAACTTGTGCATGTGATGCCAAACTTGTCTGATCCCCTTCAGACTGATCATAAGTTGATTTTTTTTTTGGCCTGAAATGAGGATTTCACCAGTTTTGGAGGGGGAGAGTTGATGCTTTGGGCTGCTGCCTGCACACAGGGAGTGCTGATGCTCTGTTTATTAATGGAGTTATTTATTAATTGGCACCATGGAGGGGTGCAGAGCTGGGGGGGGCTGGTCCAGGGAGTGATCCCAAATTCTCCAGTGAGCCCTGGGCTGGATCCTGGGTGAGATAACCAAGCTGGGCTCAGGGTTCCCCTTCAGGAGCAAAGCAAGCCAAATAGACTTGCCTTTTTTAGTGAAAAAATGATTAAAGCATAATTAATTTCTTAGACTTGGATAATGAAACATCTTTCTCTGCAGGCCTGAGGGCCCAAATAAGAGCATTTTTAATGTTATTTTTAACAGTGCTATTTTTTTCCTGTCTCAGCTCCCATTCTCTTCATATTCAAAGCAGGAAAACCAGGCAGTGGGATTGATATTAAAATCTCCTGCCTGTTTTTGCCATGTTTGAGCTTAGATAATGCAACAAATCTGAGGCCTGCCCTGGAGACAGGGGTGTGTGGAGAAAACATCAGCTGGTTAAAGCCACATGGCCTCCCTGGTCATCTCTCTCTGATACCAAAAGAAATTTTGCATCATTTTTTAATGTTCTAATGAAAAACTGGGGTGGGAGGTTGGTGTTGCCTCCTTACTCAGGGCCTGGACATCCCATGGTCTTTCCAAGATTATTCCCTAATCCTTTAGATATTTTTCTCACTGCTTTCCTGGCATTTGCCCCCTCTCTTTGCTGTGCTGGGATTTGACATGTGGAAAACAAACCCAATTTTACTTGCACTCCAAGATTTTGATGATAATGAGCATTAATAACATGCCATGGTGAGGAAATTGGAGCAAACCCAAGGTTTAGCAGGCAGGACCAGGGAAGGATTTTTTCTGGCAGCTCTTGGGTGCTGAGGAGCATCAGCTCTGATTTGCTGAGAGTGCAGGAACCCCCCTGCTCTGCCTGCCTCTCCCAGGAAAGATGTTCCTTGCAATTCCTGCCCTCGACTGACTGTGGAGCTCATAAAACAGATTTTTTTTTCTGCAAAATGGCATAGCTGGAGGCTTCTGCCAAGCTCTTGCATTCCAGTTTTTAAAGAGTTTTGGGATGAAAGATGTCATGTTGTTCACCCCACGTGCCAGCCAGCTGTGTCCAGCTGTGTCAGAGGGGTGTGTGGGGCAGGGGAGATGCTGGGCTGGCTGCAGAGCCTCTCTTTTTATCACTCTTTTTTTTTTTTTTTTTTTTTTTTCATTTCCTTCTTTATTTCCATCATCCAAAGTGCTTATTCCTCAGCTTCCTGGATGCCTGGTGGACCCTCCAAGTCAGAGAATCCCCCCCAGCCTGTGACTATTTCAGATCTAGGTGTGTTAATGAACGAGGCAAAAACAAAATCCTGAATCTGGAGGTTTTTCCCTTCCTTTCAGCCCCAGACCCTTCTGTAATCATAATGAAAAAAAAAACAACCTCCATCCCCATCCACCTATCCTTTATTGGAAGTGCTAAACAGCCATCTTCAGCGACTTTTTCTAATAAAAGGATGTCTGTTAAACAGAGCCCCAGAGAGCTGAGCTGCTTTACAGGGAGCTGTTTGAACTGCTTTCCGTGCTGGCTTTTTAATATAGTTTAATACAGTTCTGGCCCTTTTTCTGCATAGTTTTTCCCCATCAAAGCTTATAGTTTCCACTCTGTTGTCTGAGTGTCATGCAGCTTTAGAGGGGGTTTGGGAAGGGGAGATCTCCATGTTTTACATCCCAAATGCAGATTCACCAGTGACTCATCTGTGTCTTGCTGGGGAAATGCTCTGAAGTTAAAATCCCAGTGACAACAGGCGTGGAGCACCCCAGCTGCTCACTTAACAGGTTGCACTGTGTTGTTTCTTTATTTGCAGTTGTATTTATTGGAAGTTTTTCCTGATGGCACTGTGCAGTGCAGGAGCAGCTCCAGGGACAGATGTGGCCCCAGGCAAAGAAAGGCAGATGTGCTGCTAGGGCCAGCAGCCAGAGAGGAGAGATGGGCATTTCCACAGGGCTGAGTCCTGCTCAGAGCTGGGAACAGCACTGGGAACAGCTCTGGGATCACTGGGGTCAGCACTGGGGGATCAGCTCTGGGATCAGCACTGGGATCACTGGGATCAGCACTGGGAACAGAACATGGGAGGGATCCTAGCAAGTTCTGGGGTGGCAAATTCACTGGTGCTGTGCTGACTGGACATTTTAGAAGGGCTTTTTTTAATCCCCATTTGTTTTCCCCTGTCCAGAGGCACCACCAGGGTGCTGCTGCTGGGAGAGGAAACTTGGCTCTGGTGCAAATTTCAGGGTGCCTGTGAACATCCCAAGGAGAGCCCAGATCTCTGATTACTTTATAGCTCAGCACTAATCCCACCTGAGAGGTTTTTCCTTGGGATTGTGGCTGGAAGTGGTGTTGGATGAGTGGTGGGAACACAGAATTCCAAGCTGGAGCAGCTTTGGTGTGTTTGCACCCAGCTTGGTGCTTTGCTTTTGGTTGTTTGCACCCAATTCCCCAAATCCAGCCCCTCACTGAGCAGTCCCACCCCTCCAAATCCCATTTCCAGCCAGCAGGAGGGGGAGGGAGTTTGCTCAGCTAAACGTTCTCTTTGTGGATGTAATTCCCACATAAATGCCCATACATCAAACCTCTCTGTGAAAAACACGGCTCACTGTCTTGGGAGAATTAAAAGGTTTAATAAAAAGACAATAGGAGACAAAACATAAAGCAAAGGGTTAAAAGGGCCGGGTGCTTGGCATGCTGCCAGGAGCACACCCTGCTTCGGGAACACCCCTTTAAATATCTTTTACAATTTATTTATTTGTTACATATTTATAGACCTTCATGCACAGTCAGCTGTTTCTGGGAACTGTTCAGCATGGCCACTCCTTGGGTCTGCCTTTTTAGAGCATGTGTGTTTCTTGGCTTGTGGTTTTATTTTTTTTTTTATTTTTTTTTAAATTTGGGTGGTGGTCCAGGACTTCTGCAGCTGGTTGAGTGTTGATAATTGTTGTGTCACCTGCAGGGTCCCCATCACCTGTTCACGGGCTGTTATCTTTACTGGGCAGATAGTTTAAGCATACTATGTCTAAAAAACTTATGTCTAACTTTTTACTATTAACAAAGACTATATCCATATAGAAATGCTATTTTAACATTATACACACAGCATTTATCCCAATACTTGCAAAAGCCAACAACATATCATACATTTACAACACTCTCTTTCTTCTTTTTTCTCCTCCCTTTTAGCCTCTCAAACATGTGATTTTTATTTCTCCAGCTGTAAAGCCGAGTGTGAGAATGTTAAATTGTTCAATAAGTCAAACATGATTTTATTCCACGCGTTTCAGGAGCGCGGGACCCGAAACGCGACACGGCGAACGCTTTAGTGGGGATTGTGCTCCTCAGGGGGATGTCATTTTGACAAGAATATATTTCCCCTCTTTCACAGCCTGTCTTGATGCTTTGGTGGAAGTCTCATCCGAGCAGAGAGTTGATTTTTGATGGGGAATTATTCAAACCTTTCAGATCCATCCCCGTGGACCGGTTGGGCTGATGAGATGATGCTGGTGAGGAGCTGAGGGCCTGGTGTGAAATAAAAGGTTTTTCTTTTTGCAAGGCTTGGGCTTATCTCTTGGTAATGCTATCAAATGCTCTTTTCTGCAGTCCAGGCACATTGTCTACATCTGGCCAAAATATGGCGTGAACAAAAAAAAGAAGATGTTTTGAACAAAAAACAGCAGATGGGTGTGTGGGGGGGAAGTCATTAAAACTCAAATTTTCAGGGACTTCTTTTTGGGTTTTTTTAAATCCAAAATTGGAAAATATGTTGTTGGTTTGGACATACAGGAAACATTCATTGCCTTTTTTTCAGTGGAAAAACCCAAAATGCTCCTCAGTACTGATCAGAACAGAAAGCCCTTTCTCTTTTCTCTGTCCCACTCCTCAGTTTTGACTTTTACACCAGGCTGAGCTTTTCCTCTGGGAATTCCAGACCTTGCTGCCATTAAGCACATGTGGTTATTTGCAGTGTGGATTTTCATGCCCTACATGAAGCACCTGAGCAAGGGCTCACTCTGACCTGGGATTTTTTGGATTTTGTGCTTTGTAAAATGTCCTGTGCAGTGGTAACTCAGTGCTGCTGGTTGTGAAGTCAATAAGATTTTAATGTTCTCTTCCTGGCAGTTAGAAAACGCCAAGAGAGCCAGCTAAGAACAAATCCCATTTTCCTGTTCCCTTCCCACAGGTAAATACTTGTCAGGCATTTCCAGGAGCTCCATTAAACCAGTTTTACCTGTTGGATTACAAAACCTCTTTGTTCTGGACAGGAGCTCCAGGGAGGAGTTTCCCTGACCCTTGGGGCTGCCCTGCTCATACCTGAGCTGTTATTTCTCTGATCCCATCCTCACATTTGCATGGGTGGCCCTTGGGATGCAGTTTTGGGTGTTGACATTTATTGGTAACTCTGCCCTGCTGGCACCAGCAATTCCTGTTCCTTTTTTTTACTGTTTTTTACTGTTTTTCCCTTCGTGGCTGCTGGGACCCTCGTTCCCTCCTGCACAGGGCATTGTGGAGGACTCTCATCCACTTGATGACCTTTATCAGCATTGTGTGTTCAAACCTGGGCCCTTGGAACTGTGCTGATGGGAGCCTGTGTGGACACATGGATAAATCCCATTTTTCCCCTCCTCCTACAACCCCAGGCTGACCACAGTGCACGGCCCAGCTGCTCTTTGTCTCTAAGTTCAGATTAAAAGGCTGGGAGAAGGAACATGTGGTGGTTCAAGCCACATTTCCCTTTCTCTGTGTGATGATGTGTGGAGTGCATTTTTGTATTTTGTAATTTTTGTATTTTTGGCATTTTCTCTCCTGTACCAAGGCTGGCTCTTCCCAGCCCACTCAATCTGAACGTCGCGTGTCGAAATCCCTCGAAGCCTCAGGTCGCTGCGTGTTCCACACTTGCTCAATCTGTTCCTATTAATTTTTAAAGCGTTTTTAGCAGCTGATAAACAGCTGGTGACACTTGGGGAGCCGCAGAGGAGCTGCTGTGAGGCTGCACACCGAGCTGGGGGCTGCAGGGATGTGCGAGTTCCCTTGGGATGCAAACACCCCCCTGTGCTCTGCTCTTCCCTCCCCTCCCTGCTGAGGATGGGGCTCTCCAGCTGCCACTTTGCTTTTCCTGCTGCCACTTTGCTTTCCTGCTGCTCCCAACCATCCTGGCTGGTGCAGGTCCTGAGCAGAGCTGAGCTCACACTGCAGCATCCAGCTGGGGAATCTGCCTGAGCATCCTTGACAAAGCTATTTACATTCCTTAAATCATGAAAACATCATGCCACCTTTCTTTTTTTTTTTTTTTTTTTTCTTGGAGACAGACAAGATCTAATCTATGATATTTTTTCCTTTTTTTTTTTTTTTTTCTACAGCTGTATGGATTTGTTAGGCCTGAAGGGACCCTTAGATCATCTTGTCTCACCCTCTGTGCAGCAGTGACTGTGGAAATCCATCCAGTTTCCCCTTCCACCCTGTCATTTATGAGCTTTGAGGGAACCAATATTTTGGATATTTTTTCAGTGCAGTTCTTTTCTGGGCCCCTTTGCAGTGTGCTGGGAGCAGTGCACATTTCAGCCACCCCCAGAGCAGTGAATGTGCTGTCTGCAGAGGCAGAGAAGTGACTAAATTTAACCTCCTCAGTCAAATCAAAGCCCTCTGTGGGTATATTTATCCTCCTGTTACAGGATGAGAGGAAGGGAGGTGGTTTCTGAGCATCTCTGGGAAATGCTTTGTGGGTTGCTGCTCTGTCTGCCCCAGGCTCCTGCCTTCCTGCAGGTGGAAATGCATTAATTGATGTCATTGGATTAATGAATGGAATAAATGTGGCAGTGTCAGAGGTCTCTGTCCCATGTGCCATTCTCTTTGGAAAGCCCAGACAGGAATTTACCTGCCATGGGGTAGGAGGCTGCTCCAGACAGCAGAGTTTTGTCTGGAAACCTCTTGATGCTTCCAGTCAATCATGGATTTGGGAAATTCAGGGCTTGCTATTTTGAGAATTGAATCAGAGAGGAAGAGAGGGTTTTTTCTCAGGATATGATTGATGGAAAACTCTTTTTTGATTTCTGAAATAACATTTATTTCTGGAAGGTATTTCACCAGCAAAGCAGAATCTGTAATAAAATAAAACCCAATCCTTTTATCTCCTTCAGGGAGGGCAGGGAAGAGGAGGAGCAGCATCCCTGCTGCACAGGGATGTCTTGGCTCTGCTGCTGCTCTGCTCAGCCTTGAGAGGCTTCACTTGTGACAAACATGGAATAATTGCAAAGAGAAAAGCTCGTGGTGGAGCTGTGCTTTCCCAGGTTTTCTTCCTTTTGAAACAGTTCTTGGAAAACTGGGCAGGACTTGTGTAGTGGGGAAGAACAAAACCCACAAATCAGGAGCTCTGATATTCAACATTGATTTTGGCTCTTCTTACAGAATAAGGATTTTAATATTTATATTTTTTTCCCCCAAAAATAATGTGAACTCACAGAAAAAGGTGATCTGACCTTGCCTCAGGAGCTGGGAATTTCTCCTCTCTGCTCTGAACTGCTCCTCCCTGCCCTCAGTATTCTGAACATCCTGGTTTAACTCCTGCCTGTTTTTCTAGGAATTGGGAATTTAACACTGTTGTTTTCCAGGAAACCCAGAGGTGACACTTTTGAGGCTGACAGGAAGTGACTGAGGTGTCCAAGTGGGTGACACTGATGGGAGGCTTGGGCCAGCAGCACAATCTTGGCACATCCCTCTGGTTTAGGTGCTCAAGGCAGGGAGGATGAGTGGATAGAAACAGTCTGGTGAAATATATCAGCAATTTCTCCTTACTACAGCTAAAGGTTCAACCAGAGCATTCTACATCTTTGGATGTTTTGTTGGTTTTTTTTTTTCTGTGTCAAGAGCAGTGAATTCCTGTGATGGCTCTCAATAATCTGGATAAATTGGACATTTGTTTCTGATGTGAAATTTTCTGGACAGGAGGAGGGAGCAGTGGGAATATTCTCCTGCCTGCCTCCATGAGTGGCAGCCTGCATCACCCCCCCTTTCCTCAGAAGAACTCTGGAAGGGACAATAATAGCAGCTAAATTGGCAATATTGGAGGGCTGAAGTTCATGTCAGTTATTTTCCAGACTTGCTGGATGCTTGCAGACATTCACAGAGTGGTGCAGGAGATGGGGAAATGATTCCCTGATTGATTCCCTGTCTGAAAGTGGCTTTGTGGGATCTGGGAGCCTCTTCCAGCTCGGGAGGAAGGGCTGAGAGCTTAATTCATAGTTTGAACTAAAGTTTCCTGGGTTTAGAAAGGTGAAATTTACTTCCTTGTGCCCCACACCTGAACTGTTGTAGGATACTTGAGGTGATCTTGTCACAGGTTTTTACTCATGAAACCAGGACCTTGTATTTGCAAACAGTGCAGGGTGAAGCTGGGGCTCAGTCTCAGTCTGAAGAGCAGTTTTGGGGGTCCTGGAGCAGCTCCTGGGGGTGTGATGGGCTCTGGTTTTGTGTCCAAGTGTCCCTAGTGCCTGAAAAATGGATATTTGACAGGCATGGCAGTGCTGATCTGGGGCAAGGAGGCAGCTCAGACCTGGCTGGCTTTGGGGGAATTTTATTTGTAATGATAAAAAACCCTACAGGTTTACAAGGTTCTTCTCCTCCCCGGGATCTGGGAGAGGATTAGGGCTGAGGAAATGAACTTCATCCTGCTTCCCTGTGCTTCTCTTCCTACTGTTCTCCTTCCTGAGTGTTTCTGCTCAATGTCACTGTGTGTTCTGAGCTGCTTGGGAAGGGGGGTGCAGGCAGAGGAGAGCTCAGCCCTGTCCTGGTTTTGTGTTCCCAGAGCTCATGGGCACAGCGAGTTCTTTAGCACCTTCCTTCTCATCTGGGCCTTTAAAAAAGAAAACAAAAAAAACCCCCAAAAAAAAAAAAACAAAAAAAACCAAAAAAACCAAAAAAAAAAAAAAAAAAAACCAAAAAAAAAAAAAACCAAACAAACAAAAAAAAAAAAAAAAAAACCACCCAATTTTTTTTTTTTTTTTTTTTTTTAGCTGTGGAAGAGAAGATGTTTCATCCAGGTGGGTCTGTGCTCGTGCAGGAAGCTTGGAGCAGCCCCTCCATGTGTGGAGCCAAGTGGGATTCCTGCTACAAGCCCTGACTCCGTGTAGCTGCAGGGAAAGAAAGTTCAGTGGCAAAGGTCTCCCATCCCTGCAAACACAGCAGTTGCAGGTTCTGAGCAAATCAAAGCAGCAAATCCCAGGCAAATTCTAAAAGCTGCTTTTTACAGTGCACTTGAAAAACTCCTGTTTGCTTCCTGCCTCTTTTGTGTGCGTTGGAATTACAGGAATTTCTTTGAGCTTAAACGAGTTTTTCTCCTGATTTGTAAAACACAGCTGGTCTCAAACGGCTTGTGATGGTTAAGGAGGGCTTTAGGAGGGACTTGGCTTCCCTGAGGCTCCCTGGGGCAGAGCTGATGCTTTGCAGGTAGAGCTGAATCCAGGGCTCAGAGCCTGAGGAATCAATGGAAAAGCTCCCTCTGCCTTCAGGGCTTGGACCACAGCAGCCTCTGGAGTGTGAGCTGCAGGTGCCTCTCTTGAAATGGGATATTGGAGTGGGATATTGGAGTGGGATATTCCATTCAGTGGGATATTGGAGTGGGATTTTGGAGTGGGATAAATTCCATTCAGTGGGATATTGGAGTGGGATATTCCATTCAGTGGGATATTGGAGTGGGATAAATTCCATTCAGTGGGATATTGGAGTGGGATATTGGAGTGGGATATTTCCATTCAGTGGGATATTGGAGTGGGATATTCCATTCAGTGGGATATTGGAGTGGGATAAATTCCATTCAGTGGGATATTGGAGTGGGATATTCCATTCAGTGGGATATTGGAGTGGGATAAATTCCATTCAGTGGGATATTGGAGTGGGATATTGGAGTGGGATATTGCATTCAGTGGGATATTGGAGTGGGATATTCCATTCAGTGGGATATTGGAGTGGGATATTTCCATTCAGTGGGATATTGGAGTGGGATATTTCCATTCAGTGGGATATTGGAGTGGGATAAATTCCATTCAGTGGGATATTGGAGTGGGATATTCCATTCAGTGGGATATTGGAGTGGGATATTGGAGTGGGATATTCCACTCAGTGGGATATTGGAGTGGGATATTCCATTCAGTGGGATATTGGAGTGGGATATTTCCATTCAGTGGGATATTGGAGTGGGATATTTCCATTCAGTGGGATACTGGAGTGGGATATTCCATTCAGTGGGATATTGGAGTGGGATATTGGAGTGGGATATTCCACTCAGTGGGATATTGGAGTGGGATATTGGAGTGGGATATTTGAGTGGGATATTTCCATTCAGTGGGATATTTGAGTGGGGTATTTCCATTCAGTGGGATGGTGACTCCAAAACCAAAGCCCTGGGTGTGGCAGGGAGGGACAAACCCATCCTGGGTCTGTCTCTGCTCCTGGGCATCTCCCACCAGCATTGCTGCTCTGGGACTGGAAAGGATTTAAACTTCTCTGTGACCCTGCCAGGAGGTGGGGACTGTGCAAAATCAAAAATAACCCCAAAAAACAAACTTTTAAACACTTTCCTTTGCCATGTTTTTATACAAAGCTACATTTTTTTTTCCTTCAGCACCTGGAATAATGATGGAGGAAATCAGAAAAGGAGAATTTTAAGCTCTCTCTCTCCCCAATAGGTAAATTACTCTTTGTGCAAGTGGATTGGTTTCATATGGATGCTTCCAATTTCTCCTGCACATGCAAAATGTTCCCAAACCTCTTTTTTTTTTTTTTTTTTTTTTGGTGCTCCATATGTTTTGTTGTGACCTCCCAGCTCCCTTTTGGAGCCAAAGGGAAATGGGAACCCAAAGGTATGTGAAAATCTGTAATACTTTCTGCTTACATCCCAGGCCTTGATCAAAAGGGATTAAACTTAATACAGATTGAAGCCATTTTCTTGGAAGCAGGTTTGGATATCCATGTTTTGCATCTGACTCGTTTTTTTTCCATCTGTTTCGACAAATCCAATCAATACTGGGGGAGGAGGGGGTGTTTCTGCAGGAGAGCCTCTCCTTGTGCAAGGAGCCCTTGGCTGGAATTCTCTTGGAATAGCTCAAGGTGGAGCTGATGAAAGGGCTGGGATGGAGCTTTTTAATTCAGAGTCTGGTCATGGAGTGATAAAACCACAGAATGGTTTGGGAGGGACATTAAAACCCATCTTGTCCCATCAGCAGGGACTCCTTCCACTAGCCCAGGTTGCCCCAAGGCTCCTTCAACAATCCCAGCTTTTCTGGGAGGCTGTGCCAGTGCAGTGCAGAATTCCAGGGCAGCCCAGGTGACAGCTGTGACAGAGCCACAGAGAGCCCCTGCCTCACCCTCTGCCACCAGGAATTCATGTCAGCTGCTCCTTTTCCGTGCTCTGCCTGAGCAGTTTTTTATTGGGGTGCAAATAATCCCTAAGGGACAAGAGCTTTTGCTTGTGAGAGTTTTTAGGGTGGCTCTTTTTGAGTCACAAGGTGACTTTGGGCACCCTGAGTTATGGGCTGGGGTCAGAGAAGGACCTGGAGCTCTTTAGCATGAGGAGGGGATGAGGTTAAGGAGCAGCTGACCCACAATTTGGGGGATAAACTTCATTAAATCTGTCTGAATTCAAATGTTTAGCAGGAGCAGCTGATTTCTGGACAAAGTTTAGCCTGTCCTGGTGTTCCCTATGGCATAAGACAAATATTGGAGCCATTTTTGGGGTTGTCTGGCCATCCCATCCTTTTCCATCAGTGCTGGGGGGTCAGGAGCTTCTGCAGGGTCCTTTCCCCTGAATATTCCTGGTGGTTCCATCCATGGAAAGCACAGATATGATAATTATAACCACCCTGCTTAGCATGGGCTGAGCTCTGAGCCTTTCCTGGGCTCTCCAAACCCTGCAGAGATCCATCCAGAGCAGGCTTTGGAGCACCTGGAAGCAGAGAGGCACAAAAATTCTGCTGTGAGCAGCTGCAATCATCCTGCTGGTGTCCACAAAAGGTGGCTTTGTGGCAGCTCAGGGCTTTGCAGACAGCCTGTGTAAATGTATTTGAAGCTAATTAGTGGTTTTAGGGATTTTTTTGTTGTTGTTGTTGTTGTTGTTTTTCCTCCCTTCCTGCCCCTTTTTCCGGGCCAAGTGCCCAGCACAGCTTGGTGGCTTTCAGCAGCCATCAGCACCCACGTGCTGCATGTGCTCCACACCTTCCCACGCTCCAGGCACCCTGCCAGCCTCATTAGGGAACGGCTAATTAGGGGCTGGACAGAGCAGAGGGGCTGGGTCGGGGTGAGGAGTGAGTTCTGGTGCTGATGGAGCTGGCACTGCCACCCTGTCTGTGCTCACCTGGAGCCACTTTATTTGTGTTTTTTCCCCCTTTATTTGCAGGAAAAAGCCCAGTTCCCCTGCCTCATTACCCTCCTTTCCACAGGGACACACTCCTTTTGTACCCATCACAAAGCCCTGCAAACGAGCCCTCTCCAGTTACACACTGGATTTTTTTTTTCTTTTTTTTTTTTTCCCTTAAGAGGCATTTTTGTAATATCTTTAATCTGGAGGGAAGCAGCCAGCCCTCAGCTCAGACTTGCAGTGCTCAGGCCTTTCTGGGAATCCTCCTTGTCTCTGGGAATCCTCTGGGAGGGTGCTGAAATCCCAGCTGCAATAAAAGTGAAGCTCTTATTAGTTTCTTCTCCCTGCTGGCTCCCTCTGCCCAAATATATTTCATTATTGCTCTGAGCAAAGGGAAAATTGGTCTGATTTGTGCTTCACAGGTCAGCAAATCCCAGCCTGTGCTGGGAAAAGTGAGGGATCAGTGTGGTGGCCAAGGCTGGGAGGTGACACAGCATTCCTGGGCAGTGGTGGCACCTTGGAGTGACACAGGGAGGTATTTCCAGAGGGAGAGAAGTACAAGGACAGCTCTCCAACAGGCCTTGGGAGTCACAGGGAATGTGCAAGAAAAATTTAAACCCTCAAGATCAACGTGTGCTAAACATTGCATCCTTCTCTTCCACCTTCACAAACCTGGGGCTCTGTGCAGGAATTCTTCTGGACAGGAGAATTCCTCTGTTGGAATCGCTCTGGGCTGGATCTCCTGCAGGAATCTTTGACAAGACCAAGCTGCTTTCTCCTTTCTTTCATGGAGTGCCATGGAGGATCAATCCCACACCCCTCTGATCCCTGGTGTCAGTTCCCGTGTTGCTGCCCACCAGTGCTGGAGTAGTTTCGTTTAATATTGAATTAATTTTATTTAATATTGAATTAATGCTGTTCTGTGTCGTGCAGAAATGTGAGATGGGCTGGGGTCACCTTAAACCTCAGCTTGGTGGCACAGCCCAGTGACTCCTTCCCAAATCAGCCTTCAGAGGTGCTGCCAAAGCTCGTCCCAGAAATGGGTTTTGGATATCAAGGCTTTTGATTTTCCTTCCTTTCTTGCCTTTCTGTCATTGGCAAGTTCTGGGCAAACTGATGGGACCAAGCTGAGCCAGGGAAAGTGGGGATGTGGGAAGGGAGGAGGCAGGAGGAGGAAGATGAGCTGGCCACTCACCCCTGCACCTCTAGCTGAGTTCTTTTTTCTTTTTTCCTGTTTAGGAGCAGATCCTGGGGACCCTCTTGTCACCTCCTCATGGTGCCACCCATTCTCACCCAGGAGCTTTGCCCCAGCACCAGCTCTGCCTTGCTCAGTGCCATGCCTGGTGCATAAAGATGCAATTTCCCTGTCTCTCCTCTTTAACTCTCCTCTCTGGCAGAGATGTCTGCAGAGGCAGCATCTCTCCAAAACCTCCTGTGGGATGGGCTTGTCCTTGCCCCAGAGCAGGAGATGCCTGTCCTGGGCAAGGGGGGAGCTCACAGGCAGCTGGCTTGGGCTCACAGCAGGCACAGAATTCCCACATTTACAGGACAATTGTTGTTTTCTGGCACCCAGGGTCTTTTCCAGGCTGTGTCCCTGCCTTGGTGCCTGCTCAGGGTGCCTGTGCCAGCCTGCTGAGCTTGTCCCAGACTCCTGGTGTGTCCCTCTCACCCCTGTCACCTGCAGGAGCCCTAAATTCACAATTCAAGCACTCACCCAGTGCCCTGAGCCCTTCCAGCACCCATGGGTGCTGCTGAGCTTTCCCCATGGGCTCAGCTCACGCTCCCACTATTCCATCAAACCAATCTGTGTGCCCTGTCCAGCTGCAGGCTCTTCCCCAGCTCATCTCTCTTGGCTTTGCTTGAGAAACTGCTGGGTTTCCCCCCCTGAGGCTTTTAAAGTCCCATCAAAGGCAGCTCCTGCTGCAGTCACTGCTATCACATAGAGATAATAAAAGTGCTCAAGGAGGCAGCAGCTCAGCAGCCTGGCAGAGGAGAGAGCCCATTAAGGAGCAGAATAACTCTTTATTGCTGTTCTATTAGAGGAACTCGGCAGCACAAAGCAGGCACTGGAGTTCCAGGGTGTTAATTCCTGTGTTTGGGAGGCACAGGGAGCTGGGCTGGTTTGTGTTGAGCTGTTTTGCCTCTTCTCTTCTTGCCTTTGGATCTTCTCTGTGTCCTGGGAGAGTGAGGGACCTGCCCTGCCCTGCCCCTGGCCAGGGGTGCTGCTGTGGGATGGGGACAGAGGAGCACAGACACAGACATCAGGGTCTAGGGACCCCAAAAATGTGTGACAGTGTTCCCTTCCTTCCTCAGCTCTTCTGTGATGGGAAAAGACAAATTGGTGTCTTAAATATGGGAGATGGGGTGTGTGCATCTGGGTCACTTGTGGTGGTGTGACAGAGTGCAGAGATTTTCTAGCAGCAGCCATAAATCCACCCAAATTGTTCTTTTGTCCTCCTTGTAAGGGAGCAGTGTTGGTTTTGCAGTGACTGCTCACTCTTGAAAGGCTTCATGATTTCAGACATGATGCCAGCCCCAAAGAGCCCAAAATAAACCTGTTAAAATCCTACAAGAGTCCTGTTCCCACTGGAAATCAGCAGTGGCTTTGCCCAGTGATTTAATATTTGCATCCCCAGCACATAATGTAGCCAAATAAGGGGTTTAATGTAAAATAATGACAGCTTAATAACTTTGTTTTTAAAAGCCCATTCTAACACATGGTGTGACTTAAAGCAGGACTTTACAGCAAATGGGCTTCACCACCCTGTGGAGCTGCCAGAGCTCTGGGACCAGCAATAAAACAAATGCAAATGGCAGTGAAGGATCCCTGGAGGGGGGAAGAGGTTTTACCATGGCCAGGCTTGCATGGCCCTTGCAGTGAAACACAGGGACAGAAGCTGGACACACCATCACAGGGAAAACTTCCCTGGCTTTGATTTGAAGTCCTTATCAGATTTGTATCAGCCCCAATCTGCTCTGCAGGAGCTGGGTGCCAGCAAACACCACCCTGGTGGGAGTGGGGATGGGAGAGAAGCCTTGGCACCCCTGGGCAGGCAAAGGAAATCATCCAGGCAGGCTCTGGAAAGGCTCAAACCAGTTCTTATTGAACAGCCTCACCCCCAGCAGGCAGCTGGGGGGATGTGGTGGAGGAAAATCCACCTGGTTGGATCCCAGGAAAACATCACACCAGGGTTGATTTCCTGCCCAAACAGGGCTCCTCTCAGCTGCTCCCAGGAGATGCTGATTTAGGGAATTCCTCAGTGAATTCCTGGGATGCTGAAGCAGCAGCAGCAGCAGCAGTGCTGGCTGCTCTGTGTCCTTGGGTCCTTGCAGGTTTATACCCCAGGCAAGAGCACAAATGACTGACCCAGAGCAAGCAGGGTGTGGTTTGTGCTCCCCTCCCACTCTGGGCTGCTCTGGCTTTCCAGGGATTTGCCAAAAGGGAGATGGGAGGCTGGCAGCTGCTGCTGAGACTTTGGTTTGCACATCCCAGGTGGTGCCAGCCCAGGGGGGTGTGCAGGTGCTGGGAGGGGCTGGGAAGGGCCCAGGTGTGCAGGGAGAAGAGCAAACAGGAGCTGAGCAGCCAGTGGGAGAAAATGCAGGATTCTGCAGCTGGATCAAATCCTGCTTGCTCTGAGGATTGCTTTTCCTTCAGCATTCCTGTCCCTGGGACTGCTCCCAGCAGGGTTTTGATTGTGGGATGCCATTATCCAGCTCAGAATGGGATCTCTGCCTTCCTCCCAGTGTTCCCCAGCCCAGCTGGTTTGTTTTTTTGAGCCTGAGAGAGTTTATTTGAGAGTTGGTTTTGTTTTTTTTTTTCTCTGGTTGCTCAGAGATACCATCAGTTTGTCTCTGATTTTGGGGTCAGGTTTCTGCCTGAGGCTGGGGATGTTTGGGGATGTTTTGTCCTTTATGAGTTTATAGACAAAGCAGAAAATGCCTCTCTGTAATTCCAGGCTGTGAAACTCCCTCTCCCTGGGCAGAGGTGGCACAGAGAGGTCTCTGCCCAGAGTTCTCATTGTGGGGCAGAGCTCCTGATTTGCTTAGAAGCAAATCTGTTTGTTGTGGAAATGCTCAGTGCTGGCTGTGAGCCCTCAGCTCATTCCAGGGTCACTCCTGGAGGGCCCAGAGCTGGAAAGTTCCTCCTGTGCAAAGTGTTCTCCAGCCCAGCTGGGTCAGTTTGTTTTTTCAAATAAATAAAAGTTTATTTTAGAGTTTTCTAGATGCTCAGAGATACCATCAGCCATAAACAACGCTGTAGGAAATAGAAGAGCAGCGAACATAATAATTTATTTTCTATTAGGCTTTGGTTTATTTTAAAAATCCATCATTCCTAAATGAAAGTGTTGGAAGCAAGAAGAAAAGTGATGAATTTTTTACTGAAGTGATGTGATTTATTCTTTTCAAAAATCCCACTTCTTTACTCACTTTGATTTTTTTTTTTCAAAGTGACCAGTGAGTGTGAGTAACCCACTTTGAGCCTTGATTATTTTCTTTTATTTTGATTTAATTTTCTTTCTTTTTCCCAGCAAGTGCAGAACTTGGTTCCTTTTTAAATCCCATGCAGGGCCCTCGTGCCTCACTTTGTTTTGCAGTAATGATCTCTGTGGCCAGTAAATGATCAGCTGGGTGGGTGGATTTAACTCATGCCCATAAATACAAGAATTAGTGTATTCACACACTGGAATTTCAGGAATGTGAAGGGCATCCCTCACTTGTCATGGCAAAACCACCAGAAATTTCTCCACAAACCCTTTTCAGGTAAAGTGTCTGTGCATCACCTGCATTTGGTATCTTTATATTCCTATTTATATTCCTGCCATCTTATTGTCAGTGGGATGTTATATATAGCTTTATGGTAATTTTGTGTGCTGAATGCAGTTTCCAGGGAAGAAATTGCAATGAGAAATGGGTGAAGAAGTAATAATAATAGCAATAATCTGCATAAGCCCCTGTTGTTAAAACCCACAGCCCTACATCTCCTGGAAGGAAAATGCACAGATAAGAGTTTTCCAAACAACACCTTCAGATGACTTGGAGGGTGACTTTTGGCAAGGGATGGAGTGGCAGGACAAGGAGAAATGGCTTTAAACTGACAGAGATTTGGGTTAGGTGGATTTTGGGAAGGAATTTTTGGCTGGGAGGGTGGGGAGGTCCTGGCACAGAGAAGCTGTGGCTGCCTCATCCCTGAAGTGTTCAGGGGCAGGTTGGAATATCTGGTTTTGTTGTTTTGGTCTGTCCTGATATTCCAGAAGCTGTGAAAAATCTCATCTGGGATCAGGGACCAGAGCCACAAGTCAGGCCTGGGTTTGCCTGCAAATAAGAAGCTGTTTTACAGGGGAAAATGAGACACAGTTTAGCAAACACTTAAGGGCTGACTTACTTTTAAGAATGTTGTTTAATCATGTTGAAATTGAGAGGATTACTTCTCCTTAAATGCATGCTTAAGCACTTTCCTGGCTGGGGGCTGGCATCTGTGAGGATCTGGCCTTGCACTTGTTTTGTCTTGCTCTTAGCAGGAGTTGTTGTTTGGGAAAATATTCCCAGATATTGGGACAGTCACTGTTCAGCCTTCTGGAGATGCTTCAGAGAGGTTTTTTGTGCCTGAGCCCTCACACTGGGTGGCTTGGCTTTATCTCCTGAGTGTGGATTTGGGACCCTCACTGGCCTGTGCTGGTTCTTCATCACTTGAGTGTGGATTTGGGATCTTTGTTGGGCTGTGCTGGATCCTCACTTTTTTGCCTGAGTGAGGATTTGGGATCTTTGATGATCTGGGCTGTTCTGGATCATTACTTTTTTACCTGAGTATGGATTTGGGATCCTCCTTGGGCTGGGCTGAATCCTCACTTTTTACCTGAGTGTGGATTTGGGATTCTCCTTGGGCTGGGCTGAGCTGGATCATCACTTTTTTACCTGAGTGTGGATTTGGGATCCTCACTGGGCTGGGCTGAGCTGGATCATCACTTTTTTACCTGAGCATGGATTTAGGATTCTCACTGGGCTGAGCTGGATCATCACTTTATCACCTGAGTGTGGATTTGGGATTCTCCTTGGGCTGGGCTGAGCTGGATCATCACTTTATCACCTGAGTGTGGATTTGGGATCCTCACTTTGCTGTGCTGGCTCCTCCCTGGAACCAGTGCCCAGCTTTTGATGTGCCAGGATGTGCAGAGCTTGGGGCTGTTGAGCAAAGAACAAAAGGAAATTTGTTGGGGAGGAGAACAGGGAGCTTTTCTCTTCAATTTCCCTGCGAGTCAAACCCCGCGCTGGAACTGTCTGATTCATAAACTGGATTTTTTTACTGCAGAAGGCTAAAAATAGAGCACAGGAGAGACTCATTCAGTCAGTCTAGGACTTCCCTGACACTATTTTAAGCCCCCTGGAGCAGGGCTGGGGGTGCCAGTGGAGTCTCCAGTCTCTGTGCCCTGTCTGGGCTTGATGTTCCACCACACTCGTGGTGTTTTGTGCCCTGATGAGCCCTGGAGCCTTTCAGGGATGTTCTGTTCCCTGTTTTCCATGTGGAAATCACCCACTAAACACCAAACTCTGGCAGTTTTTTGCTTGCTGCCCTGGCTTTGGGGCACCAGCAGCTGCTGACAGCCAGGCTGGAGTTCATGGCAGATGAAAAATGGGAGGGGTGAAGGTTGCAAAAGTGTGGAGGAAAAGGATGGTCTGAGATGAGGCTCTCATGGAAGTCCTGGGATAAAAATGTGGGAGGCAGAGAGGCTCTGAGCTCATCCCAGCAGCAAACCCAGGGATGTGGTCCCTGGGTGGGTGGTGTGGAGGTGGCTCAGGGGAGCATCCCAAAGTGAAATTCCTAAATAAAGGAACCTGAGGGGTCCCTGTGGCTGGGTTGGATTCAGGGCAGCTCCAGGCAGTAGCAGCAGCCCCCAGGGTTGGGTTTGTACACCTGGAGCCCACTCAAGAGTCCCTTTATCCATATCCCATCCCAGCAGGTTGGAAACCAGTCCAAAAATAACAGGTTTGTCTTTATCCCTCCAGCTCTGAAATGGTGATTGTGAACAAGAGTAAAACACAATTTAAATCTACAAGGGACTCAAACCCATTCTTTGTGCCTCATAATTGAAAATTCCCCACAGCAATTAAAACTTCCATCAAAAATGGGAGTTTTTCTGAAAATCCTGGTGGTTTTATTGCTTCTGATTGCAATGCTGATGAGAATATTTTGGTGTTGACTCATTCCTGGCTGTTTTCTGCCAGAAAAGGGCGATGGTCTGCACTCACCTCTGACAAACTGATGATGCATCTTTATTGAATTGCAAGAAGCTGCTCAGTCTTGGCAAGTTTGCCTCAATAAGATCATTTTGTGTGAGGAGAGACACGAGAGGAGTTGTAATCCTTTTGTAATAAAATACAAAGGGAGAGGGTTTTCTCAATGCTTCTTAGTGTTGCATAAAACCTGTCAGGGCAGGTCTGGGCTCATTAAACCACTGTGGGGATGGAGTTTCCTTGAATGAAGCTGTTCAATAATGCCTTTATAGCTGAGGGTTAAATGTCTTTTGTGCTCAGTGGTGGAGCCTAAAGCAGGGTTTGCCCTCCCAGCCCTGGTGGTGACACTGTGACACTGAGGGGGGGACTGCAGCACATCCATTCCACTGGGGCTTCAGCTCCAAGCACCAGCCTGGGGGTCCTTGGGCTCCCACCAAACCTTCCTGTGTCCTCAATAAGCACAGCAGCATCTTTTTCTCTCATTTCCAGGTGATCTCTGCAGTATCCAGGCTCTCCTTCCACAGTATTGCTCAAACCAAAGGAATTAGGTAAGATCCTTTCAATGTGATGCTTTGGAATAACATCTCTCCCTCTCCATATTCCTTGCATTTAATCACATCAGACTCTTCAGAAGCTGCACATGATGGGGTTAAACACACACCAAGGGTGCCTTTGGGATGTAGGCAGAGCTGCTTGGGAATTCTTTCAGGTGAAATAAGTGAGAACAGGAGGAATTGTGTGCACTGCTGCTGCTGGGGAGGGCAGCAGGGTGAGTTTTGGTGTCTCTAGCTGCAGGCTTTGCTCAACTTCACGAGGGATCCCAGGAAAGCCAGCAGTGCCCAGGAGCTGTGGCATTGTCCCCACTGTCCCCTGTCCCTGTGCAGGAGAGCCCAGGGACCTTTCTGCCCTTAACAGCTCCAATAAACTCAATAAATGCCCCCCTGGCTTTGTCAAAGGCACGTCCTTGGTGGGGTGCAGGAGTCCCTGGCAGCCAGGGTGTGCTGCCTGCTCCTCCTCTGCTCACTGAGGGAGCAGTGGGGAGGGAATTAAAAGCAGCAGACAGCTCCTATTAAGCAGAGCTGTTATCCTGCTCTTTGTTCAGCTCCCTGCAAAATTGCTTTGCAATTGCTTTCCTTGTTAGAGTGCATTTGTATTATTAATCTGGGAACATCTCATTAGGACCATGGCTATAACAGGGATGAGTTTGCAGACTAAATTACCTTTCCTGGGATTATTTTTTGGGGGGAGTGTGTGTGTTTTCACGCCCCAACTACAGAACACATTTGATTTTCTCCCAGCACGTGTCCTGCTGCTGTTTTGGGATCTGTGGTGCATCCCCAGCCAGGCACAGCCAGGATGAAGGGATTCAGGCTGGATGGGGTCCCTGCCCCTCTCCCAGCCCTGCCACCCATCCCCAGCACCCCCTGCCACAATTCCCACTGTTGGAACATATTTTCCCTGCCTTGTCTGCACTGAGATTGCTGGAGGGGAAGAGCTTTTCACGTGTAAAACCAGCTTGGAGCCTTCCCATCTGTTAAACACGGATCCCAGCAGGGCTGGGGGGAGATGCAGGGGGTGAAGGTTGAGGAGGAAAGATGTGCTGTAAGTTAAGGACTGTTTGTTATGATGATAGCCCTGGGTCCTGCAGGAGCCTGCAGTGATTTTTGTTTTCAGGGTAAAGAACATCCAAGGAGTTTGGAGAGCAGTGGGGAATCACTGCAGTGCCTCAGCAAGGGCTGGGTTTAAATTTTGGGGCATTTGGGGAGGTTCCAGGGTGTCACCCCTGGCAAAGCCCTTCCCAAGGCAGGGAGGGAGATCCTGGGTCCAGCTCAGAGGATGAAGGAGCTGCATCCCCTGGGAAGGTTTGGCTGAGCCCCTGTTGGTTGTGTTGAGGGCTGGGCATAGCTGGGACCCAGAGACAAGGGAGCTTTGCTATTCTTGTGGGTATGTGGCTTTTTCTCATTCATTTTACAGCTGGCATTTGCAGTTCCCACTAAAATCCTTTATCTTGGAAGCCTTTGGCACCATAATTACACAAGAATAGCAGAGAGCTTAGAGAGCCTTTGCTTCTAACCCTGTTTTCCTGTGTATTAACCCTGTTTCTCCTCCAGCTCTGTAAGAACAGAAAATGCTGTCACTCCTCTAGCTGGAAAACAGAACAGACTAGCAATGAATTCTATAATTCCAGGGAAATTTCCTCCTGGGAGTGTTCCCTCCCACCTTGCTGTCCCCTGCAGCCACAGAGCCCAGGCTTTGTCCATGGCTGCATCTTCTTTCCTTTAAATTAGGTGATTTCTTGCTGCACCATCACAAACCCCTCAACGACAGAAACTAATCTCAAATGAATTAATCTGAATTAATCTAATCTTGTGGGAGCCAGCAGCAGCTCTGGGACTGCTCACATCAGCTACCACTGCTCATTGGGGTCCATCCTCTTCCCTCTCCCAGGGAAGATGCTTCCATTGGAAGTGGGAAAAGTCTTGTTGGCTTAGGCACAGTGCTTAAAACCATGGGAAATGCAGTGAAATTTGGATGCTGGGTGGATTGTATGGTCTTCAGCCCCACAGCATGAATGTGGCTCTGCTCCAATCCCTATTTTAGGGTCTGAGGATCAGGATCACGCAAATTAGGAGTGAAATAAATCCCAAAGCCTGTTACTTGTCCTTAAATAAGTTTCATGGCGTGGAGAAGAATAAAAATCAATCTTGTGTGCTGTTCAGTGAGAAAAAAAAAAAAAAAAAATCACTCTTTCTGTCTTAATAATTTCTGGCTACAGGAAGCTTGGCAGAGGAGCCCTGTTTCCAGAGTAGTGCAGATAGCTATCAGGATAGCTCTGTGGAGATGACAGAGTGTTTCTTCCAAGAAACAAGCAGCAAAAAACAGGGCAAAAACTCGATCCTGAATGCAGTGTTTTATTTGCAATGTGCCTAATGTGCAGCAGCTGTAGCTACAGCCCTGCTGTGACCATCCTTCTGCCTGCCTTGTCCCCATCCCAAGTGGGGACACAAATCCTTCCACAAATCCTGCAGGACTCAGGCTCTGTGCTGATGGGCTGGGAGCTTTCTGCTGGGATTTTCATCCCTCTGTTGTCCCTGGCTGTACACAGGGACAAAGAGCAGATCCTCATTGCTCAGGAGAGCTTTATTGCATTGTTATTGGTTCTCATCCTTCCCTCCATCTCTTTGGAGGGCTCTGAGCACTTCCAGGGAGAAGTTCCACTGTGCTCCATCCCTGAACAAGGAGCCTTTATTACCCAGCCAGGATTTTCCACTGCAGCCCTAGTTCCATTCCCCCATTCCCACACTGCCTGGCACAGCCTGGAGGATTCTGTACCAGCCTGGTCTTTGCTCAGGAATGTCCTGCAAAGCTTCTCCTGAGCTTTGCAGCAAGAATTTTCATTCCCTTTCCGAGTTTTCATTCCAAGTTTTCTTGAGCAAACTCAGCTCTCTGGAGGACAACAAGGCTTCTTGTTGCAGGTCTCAATAAACTAGGATTATAATTATTTTATTAAAGCTTTTTTTTCTGTTTTCCCTGAGGATTTTCCTGCCACAGCCACGACTTTTCCCTGCTGCCTGTGGCACATCCTGGCATCCTCTGGGCTCCATCACCCACCTCGTGCTCTGGGGGCTGAAAGTGAGCTCTGGGCAGAGGAGGGGGCATGTGTTTATTCATCTCCCTGAGATCTGTGTTTTTCCTGGAAGCAGAGTTCTGCAAGCAAAGCAGGAGGTTCAGGAATATTGGCTCCTGCTGCCTGCATGCATTTTTAATGTGTGCACAGCTGAGAATGGGGAGGGGTTTGCATGTTCAGAGGCCTTTATGGAGGCCCTAAATCTGAGTAAATCCTTTCTACATGAACTGAACCTCGTGGTGACTCTGCTCAAAAAGCACCACAGTTAATAAAGAAGAGCTGCAAACATTTGCAGATGGGCAGGAGGGTGAATCCTGGCTGCCAGAGGAGGTTTTCCCTCACAGGAGCAGTGGTGATGCTGTGGCTGGGCCATGGTGGGAAGGACACAGGGATGAGTTTTGCCTCTTTTGGGGCCAAGGCAGGAGCCCTTTGGGTCAGTTGGAAGAAAAGTGACCAGTCCAGATGCAGTGGGAGTGTCTGTCAGGTTGGGTTGCCCATACCCTGTGGAATGGCCTTTGTGGCCATCCTGTCTCTGTTAATTTGGAACAGGCTGCCCAGAGAAGCTGTGGGTGCTCCAACCCTGGCTGGGGCTCTGAGCACCCTGGTTTAGTGGAATCTGGATTAAAAAGACTAGAATGAAATTATCCTTATGGTTCCTTCCAAACCATTCCAGGATTGTGTGATTTATTTTTTTTTCCCATCTCCACAATGCAGATAGAGATGGGAGAAAAGTTCAACACTGGGATTAGCCCAGCTCAGAGGGCAGCCAGGTGAGTGCCAGCATCCTGCCTGCAGTGATTGATGCAGGGGAGACCCCTCAGGGCCCATCCCTGCTCCCCTTTGCCCAGGTAAAGCCAGGAAGGGCTCAAAATGAGGATTGCAGCACTGCCACCCCTGCAGTTTCTGCACTTAACAGCTTGCCAGGAATATCAGGATGTGTGTGGGGGGAAAGGGAGGAGGGATGGGAAGGGAGAGGCAGAGCAGCATTCCTGGCAGGAGGTGCCCAGGAGAGGGGCAGGGGGCACAGGGAGCTGGAGCTGCAAAACTCGAGTGCCACTGGGGGATCAGGAAATTCCTCAGTGATTCAGCCTCCAGTCTGGAATTAAACCTGGAGTTTTGTCCAGGTTTCACAATTTTAATCCATTTCCCCATTTGACTGAGCCCCACTGTGGTGTGGGGTGACCCTTTAACAAGGGTTTGATCCCACCAGCAAACCCCACTCCTTGCAGAAGATGTGGTGGCACAAGCTGGAGCTGACCAGGATGTTCCTGAAGGACAGAAGGGAGGTAGGGGAAGAACTTTTATGGCCTTTACAGGGATTCTCCAGTGCTGGAAGCTTCCTGCAGATCAGATTTGTCTCTGCTCCCCCCACCCCTGGGGATGGGAGGCAGATCCAGCTGGGTGTGAAAATGGCAAGCAATTAAAGGTGCTAACAATTAAATCCTCGAGTGTCTTCTGGTGGGGAGGTTGTTAGGGCAGCTCTTCTCCTGAAGGCTGGTTTTACAAGCACTGTTTTATTCCCTGCCAAGGGCTCTCTGCAATTGCACTCTGCCCATTATTCCTTTACTGCCGTTGTGTTTTCCTTGTACACACTTTAAGTGTTGCTATAAAATGGATGGAGAAGGCTGTGGGAGGATCCATGTCTGGAAATAAGTACAGCTGCTGTGCAGAGCTCTCCTCTAACTGGGACCAGTTTGGAACTGGCCACCAGCACAAACTCAGAGAAGCTCAGCACGAACCTTACAATGTGCAGGAGGTTGGGTGGAGATTGTTTCTTGTGACACCACCAAACCTTCAGGAGTCACCAGAAAACTCCTCCATTTGTTGATAAGCAGAATGCTTGGCTGAAAAGCATCTCTTTTCCCACTAAAAAAAAAAAAAACTTAAAAAACAAAAATGTTCTTAACACATTTATGTTGGCAAGTTTGTACACTGAAAAATATCCCTGACATGTTTTCCTGCAGGCTGCTCTGTAGGCTGGGGGGGATGCTGAGGTCACCCCGTGAGCATCTGCTCCCCCAGCAAAGGCAGTTCCCTGTCCCCCTCCCCAGCAGCAGCTCTGCATGGTGGAGACACAGCTCTGCTGAGCTCAGCTCTGCTGGGCTGGGCTCAGGTGGGGCTTTGGGGTCACCTGGTGCTTCCCTCAGGCTCCTCCTGTGCCACTGCCCACCCTGTGGGACCTTTTCTGCACCTCTGATTGCTTTCCCAAAATGCAGCTCTTGCCCCAAGGATGCTCCAAGGGTGGAGGAGGGCTCCAGGCTCAGCTGGTCCAAAATAAGGGATCTGGGAGGCTCCCAGCACTGGGGCTGTGCCTGGACAGGAGCCCTTGGATGCTCTGGGTCAGCCCAGTCTCTCTGCACCTCACTGGGGAAGGGATTCTTTCTGCCCCAGTGGGTTCCTTGGAGCTGGTTTATGCTGCACAGTTGGGCTCCTCTTGGCTGGGATATGCTGGTGATGCTTTCCCTGCAGATCCATTTTGGTAACTATTTATTTCTATTGGCACATGTTTCATAGGATGGCAGCAGAAAAATTCTGAGTGCTGAAGGATCTCCTTGTGCTGCTTTGCTGCAAGTTAAAATGGGGATTTCAGGATTTGTGTCCTCAGCAGGTGCTCCCCAAGTGAGGCAGTGGATTTGCTGGATGGGACACATCCCATCTTTACTGGGCCACTCATTCCCTAGTGGTTGGTTGTGCTGTTACCACACAGGGTTTGAGTCTTTTTTTTTTTTCCCCCTTTCTTTTCAAGAAAGACATTTCTGGATTCCCCTTTTGATTTTATCCATCTGTTCTCATCAATGTGGAGCTGAAGTGAGGAGAGAACCATCCCTGCTGCTCGAGCGAGGGGTTTTTAAAAACGCCATAATGCGCTGAAACATCAAATTCTACGAGCTGTTATTTTCTTGTCTTCTCATCTCCAGAAATGCTCAGCTCAGATTGGAGCTGAGGATAAAGCAGAGGCCTGCAGCTCACCCTTGGGTGATCATCATCATCTTTGTGCTGCCTGCTGATGTAACTCGCTCTTTCCCTGCTGAATTGCCACCAGAATTAATCTTGTGAGAATTTCTGCAAGTTCCAGACCACAAATAAAAGCAAACTGTAATTTTTCAGAGGACGTGTCTAAAATTTGGCGCCTCGTGAGGTGCTTCTTTCCAGAGATGAGTAATGCAACAGAAAAGTGTGATTTTAATTAAATTCAGCAGCTTTTGCTATGCTCTGATGTGTCTTGTTCTGCACAGGGAGAATTGATTCTATTCTGCTTTATATAAATGGATTTTGGGGCATTAATTGTGGTTTTATCTCACAGCACTTGACCAAGATCATTGCCTGATGCTGCTGCTGTTTCACAGATGAGAACCAAATTTTGGAGGTGCTGCCTGGGTGGAGGGCAGGGCTGGAGAGGCAGCTCCAGGTCCCTGGTCAGCTCACAGCCACCTCTTGATTAATTAATGCTGCTTTAATCTGCCTCATTTCACAAAGCCAATGAGGGAAGCATTTCCAGTGGTGTGTAAAAGTCCTGGAAATGTGGGTGATTTTCTTTGGGCAGCTCCAGGGGTGCTCAGGGTGGTGGGCCCAGGGTTCCAGAGCTGATGGCTGACAGGGGGCACAGCCACAGGAGTAGGGTGATCCCCAGGGGAAAAAAAAGGAGGAAAAAAGAAAAGGGGAAGGTTGGAGCTGCCAAAATGATGTGCTGGGAAGAGCTAAATCTGAAATTTTGGGATTGAAGCAGCATCAAACCTCAGGAGTGGGACAGAAGGGCTTTCCTGGAAGCAAGGGTGCAGTGGGGCTGAGAACCCCACTGCCAAACTGCCATGGCACACAGTGAAATGTTGGTGACATCAGTGTCCTGGGGCCTTTCTGTGCATTGCCAAGATGCTTCCTTCAAACCAGGGGCTCTGTACACCCAGCCAGGGCAGCTGCAGGTCCTGCAGGTGTCATTTCAGCCTGTAGATTCCACACCATGGAGATGTTTTTGTGCCAGGAGGGTTCAGCACAGCCCCATCCATCCCAGCAGAAGCTCCTTTGCACCAGCTTGAGGCTCTGGTCCTTCCCATTGCTGGAGAAATCCCTCACAGAAGGGACAGCAGATGGGAGCAGCTCAGGTTTCCTGGGTGTCACACACTCCACCTGCTTTTTAAAACAC
Organism: Muscicapa striata striata; assembly: GCA_030060385.1. NCBI lineage: Eukaryota > Metazoa > Chordata > Aves > Passeriformes > Muscicapidae > Muscicapa > Muscicapa striata. Next base: position 670,391 of record JAREIS010000026.1, on the reverse strand, counting down.
TCAAGTGTTATCCCTGGACTTAGGAAAACAGGGGGAGATTGTCCTGCTGGTGCTGGGAGGGTGGGATCCACATCCAGAAAAGGATAAATCACCTCCTTTAGACTCCTGAGGGTGTTTGCACAAGGCAGGAAAATTTCCCTGCAGATCTGAGAGCAGCCTGGAGTGGGAGCAGCTCCTTGGGATGGATAAAGTGCCCTGAGTGGGACATTTCCTCCCTCTCTGCTTCCCACCAGGCTTGCTGCTGCCAGGGCTGGTGTTTGACCCCAAGAAATCAGAGTGGAGACTGGAAAAAATGGTAAATAAACCATGCTGGGTCCTCCTTGCTCTGTAGAAAATGGTCAGACTGGAGCTGCCTCATCCCTGAGCCTGTGCTCTCTGCAGAGGTGAGGAGCTGCCCTCAGCTGCTGGGACAAGGCAGCCCAGGTGCTGAAATATGCTCATAAATAAATAAATAAACCTCCCTGTTTATTGCTGTTAGAATTGCAGCCTACCTGGCTCTTCCCATTAAATAATTCAGAGGCAGGAGCAGCCAGGCAGTGCTGAGAGATTCCCTGTGCAGGGATGGACGTGGAGGATGTGGTGTGGGAGGGATCATGGGGCAACCTGAGAGCAAGGGAGGGTTTTTTTTTTTTTTTGCATGAGGAGCCTGGTGAAATATTAATTGATTGTCCCTGTGGGTGCTGTGCTGTGGCTGGCTCTGTGTTCCATTTGCAGGCAGCTCTGTGAGAAACAGAAAGTGGCCAAAATGTTTTGTAAGATCAAGGGGGTGCTTAGCATCACACGCCAGGAACTCACTCTAAACTCCAGAACAAATCTCTTGGTCTTTCCTTTCCTTTTCAGCTCTAAAACAAACCCACCAGATCGATCCCACTTCCCTTCCCTCCTTTGATCTCTGGGAGTGATGCTGAGGGGTTTGGCTGGGATGGAGCCTACTTTGGGAGCTTTATTATCTCTGCAGAGCCTCTTCCAGCTCTGTTTGATGGCACTGGGGGCTTCTGCTTTTCATCTGAGCAGGGTGGGGTTTGCAGCAGCCCCAGCACGGGCTGGGAGGATGAATGGCTCAGCAGGTGGAGTGAAAAAAGCTGGTGCTTAGCTGAAGATATGAAATAAGAGACATTTTCAAATGAATTTTAATAAACTGGGATCTCTGCAGACCTGCTGGGTTTCAGTGGACTCAAAATACTCATTTCTGTTGGGTATTCCCAACTAGACTGTGCTCCTAAGAAGTTGCAATGTGCCTGGAGGTCTTGGAGAATTTCCCAGGGGATCCAGAGCTTTTAGACCTTTTGACTGACAACATTTTTACTCATTTTACAAAGCAAAAAAAGAGGCAGAGATTGTTCCCAATCCAGGTGTTTGTTGTTGGGGAACAGCAAATGTTCCCCATGGCTGGGGAAGGGGCAGCACCTGGATGGAGATGCTGCTCCCTGCATGGCTGGGCCAAGGGAGGGGATCTGTGGGAAGGTTCTCAGTGAAAACCCTGTGCTTGTGAGGAGTATTGGGTTAAAAGATCTCCCAGTTGGCTTTTCTTTGTGCTGCCTTGATAGGATCTGGTGGGGTGGGAGTGAGAGCAGAGATGTGATGATGAACTCCACATCAAACCCATGTCTGCAGCCAGCTCAGGTGTGTTCAGTGCCAAAAAAAAAAAAAAAAAAAAAAAAAAACCAAAAACCTAAATGTGTTAGTGAGCTTAAGTTAAAATTAGGGAGATATTTCCAATAATGGCTGTTGGTAGAGCTAAATTAAATTGTGTTGTTGATCTTAGAACTCCTGGGGAAGAGCAAGGGATGAACAAAGGAAACACCAAAGGCTTTGTCCAAAATGCTGCCCTTCAGCTCCAGATTTTGGATGGTCCATTTAGTAATCCTCACCCTGGTGTGACTTTTCTCTCTAATTGCATTCTGAGAGTCCTTATTTAGCCATTAGCTGCCACTGCAGGGACACAGGTTATTAATTCCTCCCCTGCCCTGACTTTCACTCTGGGCCTTCACCAGCAGTCAAGGTGAAGCTGGGAGGGCCAGGGGAGCTGCATCCCCATGAAACTCTTGATTAGAAAATATTTTTCTCCCTTTTCTGCCTCCTTGTCTTACCATGGAGGGGGGTTGTATCACAGAAGCCAATTACACCTCGAGCCCAGATTTATAGCTGGAGATGTGTCCATGTGATTTTAATATTCTTTATGGCTCTTTAACTCCTTTCTCAGAGATTAAGAGCAGATGCATGTAAAAGAAAGGAGGTTGTTCCTTGTGGTGGATTTCTTTTTACTGCTGTTGTACAAGTGGTGTTTAAACAGAGGTCACCCCTGAGTTCTGCCTTCTTGCCAGAGCTTTGCATTCCTTGCCTTCCTCCCTCCTGTTGGCACTTTGCACATGGATGTGGTTGGACACACCTTGGTGCTCCTTGCTGCAGAGGCAGGGCAGCTGGGATAGCTGGAATTTGGCTAAAAATGGCTGGAGCAGCTCTCTCCCCTCCTGGAATCCCCACCTGGTTGGGGTTTGATTGAACTCACTGCAGGTCTCAGCACTATCCCAAAATGCTTGGGCTGGAGCTGCTCACCAAAGGAAGGCTGAGGTGTAGCAGGGGACAGAAAGCAAATTAATGCCAGTGAAAAGACCCAAAAATAGCAAATTCAGGGGCTAACCAGGCCATGTATTAAATCTTTCAGGAGAGGCAATCTGTCAGGGGCAAGAGGAGGAAATTGCTCTTGGGGGCAGGTGGAGCCAGCTTTGCTCCTCCACAGCACCAGTGTCCCATCCCCGTGGTTCACAGCCCTGAGTTTTGAAAAATATTTCAGGATAATTCATCTTCTGTTACTCATTTGTGCTTAAGGTACAAATCTGATGTTATTTTTGTCTTTTCATCAGTAACAAATGATGTGCAAATGAAAGGAAAGCACCATGGCCTGCATGCAGACTTAGAGCTTTAAAAGCATGTGACCAGATGTCTTGGTTTGATTTGGGTTTGCCAATTTTAGTATATTAAAAAACATAAATATATGATATATTATATATACATATTATAATAATATTATAATAATTATCATATATAATAAATAATAATTATAATTATTATATATACATATTATAATAATTATTATATATAATAAATAATAATTATAATTATTATAATAATATTAATAATATATTATTTAATATTATAATATATATTTTGATATATTATATTATATATAATATATATAATATTTTATATATATTGTAATATATAATATAATATAATATAATATAATATAATATAATATAATATAATATAATATAATATAATATAATATAATATAATATAATATAATATAATATAATATAATATATTAAAATATAAATGTATTATGTTATATTTAATATATTAAATTTCTTTTATTAATTTTTTAAATTTTAATTTCTTCTGTCTCTTTTAGAGATAGGATTTAGGAGCCCCCCCTGCTTTATCCAGGGTGCCCAGGAGGGGTGGGCAGAGCTGTCCTGCTGCCACCCTGTGCCTATGGGGATGCCCAGCCCAGCCCAGCTGTAGCCACAAGGTGCATCCAGCCCCAGCACAGCCTGGCCCTGTGCCACCAATAACACGTGGGGTTTAATTAAAACAGTGTTTTTCATCTCCCTCATCCATTATTTGGTTATTGCTTCAGAATGAGCCAAGGAATTCTTGTGTTCCCCCCACTCCCTCCCTTGCTGTTTTAATCTGCTTTCTCCCCTCCTTTCTTTCTGCCCTTTCAGTGTCCTTTCCCTCATCTCCAGGGGTTTAACTTTTTTCAGCTGTCACCAGGTTGTGAAGGTGAGGCAGCCTGGGGTTCATTGCAGTGGGATTGCAGGGAGGTGCCAGGGGGAAGCAGCTCAGAGTGCCCAGCCCTGAGCACAGAGGGAGCTCACAGGTAAAAAGGCTCCACCCCTGGAAGAGAAGATGTTTCTGCATCCCAAAAAATCCAACAAAAGGCTGGAATGAAGATTCCTGAGTTGTTTGTGCAGCAGGAAGGGCTCAGCCAGGTGCAGATTCTCATTTTGGTGCCCAGGTGTGCTGTGCCAGCCTCCCCAGCCCTGGGGAGGAGGATTCCTGCCCTGCCCTGCCAGCCCTGCCCTGCCCTGCCAGCTGTGCCCTCGGGGAGCAGCAGGGATGGTTCACTCTGGCACAGAATTGGATTGGCAATGACTCTGTGCTGCTCAGCAGGATGCTCAGGCTGGGCTGAGCTCAGGGGCTCTGCTGTGAGGGGTGGGACACTGATCTAACCCTGGCATTCCTTTCCTTCCCAGGCCCTTCCCTTCAGAGGAGACCACGGAAAATGACGATGACGTGTACCGGAGCTTGGAGGAGCTGGCAGAGTGAGTGAACTCACCTTCTCCTGGGAGGGGAAAACTTTGGGTTTCCAGCAGAGGCAGATAAAGTTTGACAGCAGGGCTGGGAGAGCCTGCATGGCTGCTTTGATCCTGCTGCCAGGAGATTTTTGTGCTCTGACAAAAGTCCATCTTTTTCTCGTGTGAAGCCCTGGGAGATGTCACTTTTAATCAGGTTGAGCTGATGAGTGGCTTGGTGGGGGGTGAAAGGGGCCAAGCCCAGGGGATCTCCTGCTCCTCCTAAATCCCAAAACCCTGAGATATAATTCATCCTCTGAGGTGATCCAAGCCAGCTCTGGGAGTGGGGTACCCATTGTTAACAGTGCTGGTTCCCCCCATGGCCTTTTTTGGGAGCTGCATCCCCCATGTGTGATTTTGGACCACACCAGCTGGCCCTGGGGCAATCAGAGAATAATTTGGGTTTAAAAGATCCTTCAATACCATTTCATTCCATCCCTTTTCACTTTCCCACATTGCATCCAAGCTGCCCTTGGACACTTCCAGGTTTTTGGCAGCCTCCTCCTGCCATGACACCCATCCTGCTTGTCCTTGCTGGGACATGAGGTGACACTGCTGCTGTCCCTGCCTGTGTTTATCTGGTTTTTCTGCCTCTGGTGATGATGTAACAGGCTTTTAAAATCAACCTTGAACTACAACACACACGGTGAAGTGCAGGCACTATTGGAATTCAATGGCAGCATTCCCATCAAGCCAGGGTTTTGCTTATGAAGTGCAGTCTGCTGCAAATAGAGGGATGGACTGCATGGCTGGATATGTGGCTTTATGCAGTTAAATATTATTGTTCCACAACATAAATAATAAGACTCCTTAATCCAATGAGTTCCTTATGGCTTCAGTTATTACAAAAGTAAATCATAAATTACCAGCAGAGGGAATGGAGTACCCTGGAATTCCCTGCTTGCTGTTGGCTCCCAGCAGCTGCAGTTTAATAAAATTTTAGCTAAGAAAGGGATCCTTTCAAGAATAGCATTTTTTTGTGCTCGCTCTCCAAAAGTTCTCAAAATCCCTTTAATATTGGGGTTTAAAATTCCTGTTTGTCACACACAGATGTGCTTTTAGTTGGAGAGAGGTTTGTGTGGGGACTCTCACACGAGTGCTGGTGGCCTAGAAAGGGTGAGTTTGGGATGCTGCACTTGGTTATTTGGTGCTGGAAGAGAGTTCCCAGATTGAAATCTGCTGAGGATAAGGTGTCCAGGTGGAAGCTTCCCAAACTGTTCCTTGGTCAGAGGGGCTGTGATGCCCATCAGATAACTCAGAAGTTTATTTCAACTAATTTCTCTGTTCTGTCCCAGATCTCCAACTTTTAACTTTCCCATTGCATTTTTCTTTTCCCATTCTCTGCATAATCCTCTTTTTTATATCTTATTTAGCACTCCTAGGGGAAAGGCTTGTTGAAACCAGCAGGGATTGCACAGATTCCTTCACCCAGCTTTGCCCTCCCAGTGCCAAACACAGCCTATGAAATGGTGTCAGAATTCACCCATAGCTGCAAAAACCTCAAAAAAACTCCCTGCAGAACCCCTCAGCATGAGTGCTGCTCCTCCTGCTGCCCTTTTTCCCTTGGAGCAGGACTGGAGATGTGCCAGTCCCAGTGGTGTGGCACTGCCAGCCACATTCAGCACTCATTCTGAGCTCCTGTCCTCTCCAAACAGCTCCCCAGGGGCAGCACTCACTGCTGGGAATGATTCAGTCCCTCCAGCATCCCTGCCTTTAGTGCTGCTGCTGATCCAGCAGCCTTGGGAAGATGTGGCTGCAGCCAAAATGCTTTTTTTGGAGGTGAGGAAGTGATTTCCACAGCAGGCAGGGGAATGGCACCACGTGTGGAGGGAGCTGCTGCAGGGATTTGTCACCTCAAGGTGCCACTCTGCTGTCCCCAGAGGGACAAGGGTGGGTGAGGAGGGGCAGCTCTGGTGGGCTCTGTGCCACCAATCCACCCTGGGAGAGGAACCCCCATAGGGAGCTCTCAGGGTGTTGTTGTGTTGGACAAAAAACTCAGGATAAACACTGAGTTGGTTCTACAAGACATTTTGTGGGCTGGTAAATGAGTTGGGTTTTTTTTTTTGTTGTTGATTTTTTTGGGGTTTTTTTTTTTTGTGTTTGTGTTTTTTTTTTTTTTGGTTTTTTTTTGGTTTTTTTTTTTTTTTTTTTTTTGGGTTTTTTTTGGTTTTTTTGTTTTTTTTTTTTTTTGGAGAATGTCAGAATATTCTGTTTCAACTGTAAGTACTGAAATGGAGCAGTTTGGTGTCACCAGGTTGAGATTTTGAATTGCTGTGCTGCAGAGCCTTTAAAATACAAACATTTGTGCTTTGGGCAGCAGAAGGGACCAGGTTTTGTCCCTGTTGTCCCCATGATGCTCCAAAGAGTGAGAACCTTTATCCTGACAACTCTCCCAGCATGGAGGAGCTGTGGGACAAAAACCCAAAAACCATCAGCAGGGCTGGCCAGGGGATGCAGGAACAGGCCACAGGACACTGGTGTGTTTGAAGGATGTTTAAGCCTTGCTGTCCCCATTGTGCTTTCACCTCTGGGTGCTGCAGGGATTAATCCCAGCTCCAGACAGATCCCAGCCAGCAGATCAAGGCACATAATTGCCTGGAAACAGCTATTTAGTTTAAAAAAAACCCCAACAATTGGTGATGGAAAGGGGAAGGGAAGCTAAAAGGCTATCAGGGGAGCTGGGAAGTTCTCAAATTCCCTGTTTGCAGCCCTCTGGCCCCTCAGTTTGTGCCCTGGGCCAGATGGCAGCTGGCAGCAGCCTGGGCAGATGGCAGGGGCTGCTCACATTGCTGATCGATGCTGGGAGGAGCAGGACAGGGACAATTGGCCTCTGCTGCCTGATTTATTCCAGCCTGCCCTGTGCCAGAGCCTGGAGCAGTTTTGGGGGCAGTTTGTCCATGGAATGAGCTGGGGTTTGCAGCAGCAGGGCCCCACATCAGGGATGCTGCAGTGACCTTTGTCCCAAGGATGCTCCTGCAGGTCCCCAGGGGTGGGAGCTGCTGCTTCCCACATGGCTGGGGCTGCTGGGAGCTGCAGTCAGGAGGCAATTATCCACCCTACTGCCCTGCCAACTGCTTCTCCATCCCCCTTTATGGCCCTTTCAGCTGCTCCAAACCATCCTGCTACCTCAGACTTGTACTTAACATTTCACCTAAATTTTCTCTGCTGCCACTTGAGCTCTCTCCAGTTATTTTGGCTCATTAAATTTATAAGACTGATTAATCCTGGCTCTCTTTACAGCCCCAGAGCCTTTTTTATGATGAACCTTCTCCATTTCATGGCACTGTCCCTCTGCAGTGACACAATTAGCTAGATTAGGCAGATTTTGGGTTATTTGCTGGCTGCTTGAAGAATTCAGGGTCAGGCAGAAGTCCTGTGAATGGTTTGACATGAAACATTTAATTTGCATAATTTTACCTTTCTTTTCTCTTCTGAAGACAGTTTGTTTTGAGGAGAGGAGTTGTAGTGTTGCATAAAGGACCAAATAAATGTTTTAGGCTGAGCAGGTCCCCACCAAACCCTACCCCTGGAGAGCTTTGTCCCACAGGTTGGTGCTGATGTCCCCTGCTCTTGTTTTGAGCTGCAGCTCACTGGGAATTTATCCCTAACAAATTTATTGGGATAATTGTGTATTCCCAAACTTTCCATCCTAGAGAAGGGGGATCTGCTAGACCACAATTCCTCAAGTGATGCCTCTTCTGGGCTCAGCTTCTTGCTGCAGTTTCTCCTGCTGTCACCAGCATTGCTCCCCTCACATCTTCCAAAATAGTGCTGTGATCAGCAGAATTTCTCAAATGCATTAAAAGCAGTAACAGGCACAGGAGCCAAGGTGAGATGATAAGTTAGCTGCCACTTTTCTCATTATTTTTGCTGTGTTGGACAAACCAGGCACAGCAGCCCCTCAAATAAATGGTTCTGTGGTGCAGGACACTTGAGCCAGAGCACTTGTAAAGGTGTCTGTCCTTCTGTGTCACTCAGATTGATTTCTGCACGTCCTGCTCGTGCCATTTCTAGGATCACACTGGTCCCTGTACCTGTGTGAGGTTTTACTTGGGATCAGAGCATTCCACTTGGGATGGAGAATGTAAGACCCAGGCAGAATAGATGGGAAAATGCTTCTCCTGCTATTTCCAGATGAGTGTTTCCATCCAAATCCAACCTGAGGAATTAAAACCCTGCAAGATCTCGAGTCCAGCAGCTGCACATCCTGCCTCCCTCACCCTGAAACCTCAGCCTGCCAGATGTGCTGAGATTTAGGGTTCTGCTTGTCCCCTCTGGCTGGAGGAACCCCTGAATGAGGGGGTTGGTTGGAGGAGCTGTGTATTTATAGCTGGGAGTGAGAATGACAAAGTGGGGATTACTGGGATGGACTGGAGCCTCCTGGCTCTTAACCCAGCACTGGAAATTTAGGGTTGTCTTATTTTAGCTCCTTCTGTCCCCTCCTGCTCTTTCTTGGTGGTTCTGGCTCTTTCCTCAGCGTGGTTTGGACCAAGTTTTGGTGTTCTGGGTTTGTCATGAGGGTTTGTCCTTGAATTGTTGAGGCTGGTACAAAACTCATCAACTTCCCACAGCAGCTTTTGTGGGTGGAGAGGCTCTTCAGTGGTCCTGAAATCCATCAGAGCTTCCCCAGTGTCATTGCAAAGATGATGTGACTTCGTGCTGTGTGTCATTTATTGGGGCATCATGGACTGTCTCTGCCCATGGCCCCTTCCAGCCCCAATAATTCTGTGATTCTATGGATTTGCTGCTTCCCATTCCCTCCCTCCAAGCAGCATCCTGGCCCCAGTCCCTGTGTTTGGGAGCTGCTCCTTGGCACTGGGTGGGTGTTAGTGCAGAGCAGGCATTGCCACTGAGGCAGAGCTCAGCCACAAACATTGTTTTTTTGCCTGAAATTGCCTTAGATATGAAAAGCTTTATTCATTATCAGCTTTTCTGGCTCGGCAAGATGCTGCCAGCCTAAAGCTGGTTACATCCATCCTAATAACAGCAATTGCAAATGCTGGTGTTCACTCTGAAATCCCCTTTCCTAAGCCCAGAGCTGTCAATGAATCTCCTAATCCAGGCAGTAGATCAGAGGTTCTGATACCCAGGGGTAACTCTCAGACTCTGCTGCTTTTATTGAAGGAGTAAATTGCTTTTCTTTGTGAGGAACGAGGTGATCTGGCTTTCCTTGCTCAAGTTGCTCCATCTGCCCGTGACACTCTTGGGATGCTGAATTATTGCCTGAATTCAGTGTGTCCTGAGCTAAAATCATCCCAATCCCTGCTTTAAGGACAGGGAGGGTGTGAGATTTCAACAGTGTTGGGACAGGTGAGGATCAATAAGTGCAAAGCAAAGATGTCAACATTTGTACAGCACCACAGGAGCTTGGCTGCCTCTGGAGAGGCTGAGCCTCGTGGGTTTAGTGCTCTCCATAAAAAGTGGCAGCCCCTGGTGTTTCTCAGAGGTGCTCTGAGAATGTGTTTTAATAAATAACAGGCTGCTGGTCGATGGTGATGGTGTGATACTGCCAGGGCTGTTGGGTTTGAGGGACTCTGGTGCATCTCCCCAAAGCTCTGCAGTGGAGGTGTGTGTGGGGGATGTGGGAATAGTTATTTCTTTTTTTTTTTTTTTTTTCTTTTTCTTTTTCCCAAAACCAGAAATTGGAGTAGAGAGGGACCCTCTCCTGATTGTGTCACATCCAGCTGGGCTCCTGTTGTGACATTAACCCAACCACACAGAGAGAAAAAAAAAACAAAACCAAAAACACTTCTACTTTTAAACAGTTCATTCTTAAAAGTAAACACTCCATGAGTTTAACATAGCCCATAAACACAGTTTAGAAAAGCTGTGAAAATGGGAAAAGTTAGTGGAAAATACTGGGTTTTTTTCCTCTTGTAGAAAAAATCCCTATAACCAAACAAGGAGAGACTCCTCTCCCTAAAGTGAACCAAAAAATAATTTTTTAATTAACAATTAACTAAAATATTTCTGTATGTTATTATTTAAAAAAAAAAACTAAAAGTTTTATTCTACATTTATTATTTCTTTATGCCATTAATAAAATTCTCCTTTACACCCTTTAAATTTTAAACCTACCTTACTTTTACTCCTAATTCTATCCCACAACAACAACAAAAAAATTAATATATTAAAATTAACAAATCTAAACTACTCCATTAATGAAGAGAACCCTTCCCAAGAACCCTCCAGCCAGGGAAATGATGTTTGCAGAGACATCAGCCAGAGAGGTGTGGGCAGGGAGATTCATCAGGAGCTGGGAGTGACTGGCTCTGGATGAGGAGCAGAGCTGAGAATATAAATATTGGTGCAGATAATAACAGCCATGCCTGGGAGGGGGAAGATGGATCACCAGCTATTAGTGGGTATTATTGCAGCAGCTGCAATGCATCACCCAGGAAAAATGGGATGGATACATCATGCCAGTGTATTTATTTAAAATCCCCAAACTTTTATTAAATAAATCTGTTTGTATAAATAGAAAGGGCTGTATTTAAGCAGAGAAATAAAGCCTGTTTTTGCAGGCAGATGTGTTGTGCTGCTCCCTGATATATGGTAGGGAGATGTTGAGTGTCACACTTGGAGCACAGCTTTACACCTAAATTTATTTGTGTGTAATTAATACCCCTGTTGAAAGACACAGCTCGTAAAATCTGCGAGCGCTGTTTGATATTCCAGCATTTCACACTGTCCTGATCCTGTGGGATTGACTTCAGTGGGAGCCATTAGCAGCCAGCACCTGTAGATCTAAGCACTGGAATTATTATTGTTAATTGGTATTTAATATGGGCTGAATTTTCAAAAGTATTCCAAGGCTGAGGAGCCCCTGGGAGAGGTGTGAAGGCTCAGATGATAATTAATTACTGAACAGCATCACCCTTAGCACAGCCTGGGCACTACAGCTCTGGGATGCCTTTGATGCCTGGGATTCACTCCAAAGTGATGGGGCTGGTCCTCAAAATGTGACGTTTTGCTGCTTAATTTCTCTCTGCTGTAAATGTTGTTGTTGGCCTCTGCCCACCAGCTGAGTGCCTGATGAGTTTGTGGCCAGGAGAGCCTCGTGCTCCTCTGGGAAATGCTGGATCAAAAATCACCCAGCTGCCCATCAGGGCAGGGCTTGGGCTTTGTGGGAGCTGGTGCATCACACAGAGAACTGGGTGCAGAGCCTTTAAACTGGGTGGAATGCCCAGGCTGGGTCCAGGCTTTGCTCTGGGTCCTGCACAGCCCAGGGGGTGTTGGTGCATCAGGACTGGGATGCTTCTCCTGCTGCTCAGAGACATTGGGTGAGTGTTCAATATCTGCTCCTGCTTGGAGTGGATCTACTCCTACAGCACTTTGCACCCCTGCCTGGGGGAAAGGGAGGTTTTTTGGCACTAAGGAAACCTTTCAGTGAGAAAAAGCAAAAAATCACATCAAGAGCAAACTCAGACCAAAATCCAGCCCTTGGAGTGAATTCTCTGAGCATGCTGTACAGTCACTGGTGCAAGAGCTGGTCCTGCAGAGGAGCTGCAGGGGAGGTTGTGGGGCTGGGGCTGGTGGCTCTGGTGGCCCAGGTGGTCCTGCTGGGCTCTTGGCTGGCAGACCCAGCTCAGCTGTCCCCATTAGTGCCAAGCAAACGCTCAGCAGGGGCAGAGCTGGCAGCTGTGGTGGTGTGGGCACAGAGGGCACAGAGCAATTCCTGGCTGCCATCCCCGCTGGCGTCGGGAAGAAACGTGCAGCAGGCACTGACCCGGGGAAAACAGAGAGCACGGGGCTTTTCACAGGGTTTTCACAGGGTTTTCACAGGGTTTTCTTGCTGTGCTGCTCCTCAGTGAGCATCCCCCTCACTGTTATCCCTGACTCCTCCTGTTCATTGCAGTGAGCACGACCTGGGGGAGGACATCTACGACTGCGTGCCCTGCGAGGATGAGGGCGATGACATCTACGAGGACATCATCAGGGTGGAGGTTCAGCAGCCCATGGTAACAGCTCAGCTGGCTTTTACAGCCACCCCTCGCTGGGAGGGGCAGGGAGGGGGCTCCAGGAAGGAGAGAACTCCATCACTGGCAGGGGATGCTGCAGGGGAGGGAATCTCCCAAATCCGATGGCACCGACCCAGAGGGGATCTCCCAGGAGTTTCCCAGCCCAGGAGTTTGGGGAGGAGGAAGGGCAAGGGAGACCTAATAAGCACTAAAAGATAAGCTAAAAATAGGAATTTGCTGCTGAGGCTGTGTCACTCCTGCCTTTCCTGGGAGGCTCCATCAGCCAGAGGTGCTGCTGGAATTTTGGTATTTTTAGATAGAGGTGACAGATGAGTGTGTGAGGGATCCAGCAGCTGCCTGGATGGCTCAGAGCAGGAAGATGTTTCCAGTGCACCCATGTGGCATTAGGGACCAGCAGCTGTCCCTGTTTGTCACCTCTAAAAAGCTTTTGCTGGTGGAGGAGCTGAGTGTGAGGCATGGGCAGCATCATGGAGGGACCTGTGGTACCTCCAAGGGCTCTGGAGCAAATCTCACACTCCATGGATGAGCCAAGGAGGTGGTGATGGCCCTTG